>CM070826.1:9660444-10260444 GCA_036326025.1 Chrosomus eos
CCAGCAGATGGCCTGTCCTTCCCGTCGGCCTGCTTTCCATGTGGGTTTACAATTGTCTGTGTGTCCGTGAACGAACTTGCCTGCCCCGTCCAGCTCCTTTAGATTAACCTTCAAAATATATCCTGGAGAGAAATTGTTTGGGTCACACACACAGTATGAAAAGCTATTTATGGCTGTGAGGTTGAGAGTGTGCGTGCTGCATGAATGTCGTGTGTTCTGTTTGTTTATATGCAGCAGGCACCTTATCTTCATTTGCCTCCCTGAGCTGATGCTCTGCATTGTAAAATAAGTAGCCTGGGATTAGTTTGGTGTGTTTTTTTCTTTGAATATGCTGTGCCTTGTTCTTGTAAACAGCCTTTACCCTCCCTTTGAAGTAGAAAAATTGGCCCATATGTTTGGAGGTAAACAAAAGATATTTATTTTCATTGTTGTTTGTATTCAGATGCATGCTCATCATTATGCTTAAACATGTTTTGCAGAGAGATGCTGCTTTGTGTGACCACAAAGTCTCTAAACATCTAAAAGCAAGCACCATTTCACAAACTGGAGCAAGAGAACTCTTTTGTACTATATCTTTGCTAGTTATTTCACTCAAAAATGGAAAAATTGTCATCAGTTACTCACCCTCATGCCGTTCCAAACTCGTAAGACTTTCATTCATCTGCGAACCACAAATTAAGATATTTTTAATGCAATATGAGAGATTTCTGTCTCTCCATTGACAGTCCAAGGTTGCTTTATGTTATGAACAGATTGAATTAAGGCTTTTTTTCACATTTGGACAGAGATAAGCGCACATAAACAGAAGCACAAGTATTTGCTTGACACGTGAGAACAAACCTCATTGGTTCTTGCATAAGCTCAAGCGTGATGCGTAACACGAGAATGAACCTCATTGGTTCACGCAAGCATGCTCGAGCGTTTACCATAACCGATGTGTGCTTCAGTATTCCTATCTGACTCCTGTCGCACAGAAGCCCAGTGAGCTGGCCTGACCTGAGCACGGATACAGAAGAGATGGAGAGGAACGTAAATGAGGAACACAGCAGGACTCCACACCAGAGGTGTGACATTTCATTAACAATGGATTTAAGCCTAATGGTTTTACCCTCGGCATTTCACCGGATGATTGCATGAATAATTTCCTCTTATGCTCTGGCAGATTTGTCTATGAGTTGGGTTGTTAGGCAGTTCATTGTTTAGATTATGTGGAGCTCTTGAGCTGGAGTATGTGCAGTTCTGGAATAAGGCCAGACATATACTCTATGGAATACTTTGTATACATAATTGGAAATTATAACAGCAAATTATATCACAGGTGATAAAATGTTTTTTTTTTAATTTTAACTGACATGGTAACATTAATTTATGTTTTGTCAAATATAATAACACCAAGAAGACTTCATTATTCATGATTCAAAAACTCTACAAATATCTTTTGTCTTTTGTGTGTTTTTGTGTTTATTAGTATACCACATAATTTGCTTAACAATACGCTAACAAAGTCGAGTCCTCTTGGTGCTTCAACCGAGGAGCTCTATTTATATGATCCACAGAGTTGTTTCCATTTCAGTTACAGTAGCATGCTGTCTTAGAAGACCGTATACTGTACATCAATGCAATGCACTTTGTTTTGGAACAGAGCCTGTTCATGTACTCAATATGTTTTGCATCAAATTCTCTGTAGTTGTGCGGCTTAAATAAAGATTATTTCCTCATCCATCTCATTCACCCAGTGGTCATCAGTGGAACACAGTCTCTGTTCTGTAATTAACACACAAACAGGTGATGCTAGCCTTTGGAAACGATGACTAGATGTAACCGTGATAGCCCAGTGTGACATTACTGGTGGCTCGTGTAACAGGGCTGAAATATTCAGTTACATGCTGTGTTAGAATGTCGTTTGGCAGCTGCTTGAAGCTTTCTGAGCCGTGGGGTAACGGGGCTCATCCGGTGACATATACTCACACATTTATCTTAGCCAGCATGGCCGTTTACTCACAAGTGTCAGGTTGTGGTAGCCTCTTCTCCATTCATTTTGTCACCTCCAATGGCAGGGCCCGTTCATCTGATTCTCTCTCACGCGCGTCCCGGGTCCTTTCAGATCGCCAATCATTCTGATTTGTGACAAGGCCCTTCCTGAGGGACAGGGATGAGATGAAAGTGTCATTTGGTTTAGTACAGTCATCAGCAGAAGCCTGTCATTGCTCCTTAGATAGTTTCAGTGCTGTGACATTGTTTCAGTTGTTGTTTTTATTTGCTTTTGTTTAAATATAGTTATATGGAGCGTGGAACATACCAAGATAAAGAGTGTTTGGGGTGGGAGTTCTAAAAGTGGTTTGGAGAACTTGGACACTGGATGAGAAGCACCACATATTTAAACCTATGAAATTACAATCACACCCAGACATTGCGGAATCATTATTGTCATTTAGGAATAAGAGTGTGTGTTTGAATCAAGATTGTGATCTCTTAATGATTAATAGAGTTTACATATGCCCAACCCCAGCTTTTTTAAATTTCATTAAATTTCATCACTTTTTGTTGAAAATGAAAGATTTCATTTTCTAAGAACTTTATTAACTGGGTGTTTTTTTTGTAAATTAGTTACTTATTCATTACATTTATGAAGAAATAGTCATTTAGCATTATTCATTCTGCTGCCTCTGCTAGTCTAAAGGCTAAAGGAAGAGTAGATACCGAAAAATAATGTTTTCTCATGAGTTATGCCTTATGGTGAAAAATATGTGGTCTTCACCATTACAGTGAATGAGCATCAATGACCCGAGGTAATTAGCCGGCTGACACATTTTTTTCTCTCTTCCCCTCCTCCTCATACAGATGGGTGTATGAACCCGTGTGTGTGTGTTTTGTGTGCCAGAGACTCTGGGAGTCCACTGAGAGGGGAAATGAAGCGGTGTCTGAGGAGGTGCATTGATCTTAAAGACTATTGTCACACAGATTATAAGACACGAGACTGAGGCGCTTTAGCACTGCTCAAAGCACCGCGCAATCTGTGGGATTCACGCTCACGGTTTTGTTTTGTTTTTTGACTGTCGTCATTTGAATACATTACTGTTTGTGAAGATGTGGACCAGCTTTCTCAACAGAGGTGAGCAATCCAGTTTGCATTACAAATTTGCTGTGTTTTTTCAGGTATTCATGTTCTTATCACTTGCAGAAGAAAAAAAAAAGATGACATTGTGGTCACATTTGGATGTTGTTTGTAGACAAAGTGCTTTCTAGCAGCAGTATGTGTAGCAAAGAAAAATGCAAATGAGGTCTCTCTAATGTCTCAGTTGTTTCTCCTAGTGAGGTTAAATGGAGAGCAAATGGAGACTTTGCACTAGTATTTTGTGTCTCGGATGTTTCTCCTCCCCCCAGTAATCTCATATTTGTCTTCTTTAGAGTTTCGGAAAAGATCTCAAAAATGTCTGTGCTCAGATTTGTCACCAGACACTAAAAGTCTCCCATCTAAGTTGAGGAATCTCAATATGGACTCAAAACCCCTGTTTTTAACACAGCATCGTGACAGAGTTGAGGATGCTTTTGCGTATTCATCCATAAGTCATCTCCATCCTTCAGGTCAGCGGCAGGGCAGCGTGGGGACTAGACGAGGGAGGGGGCAGGAGTTTTCCATGTCTATGTCTGCATCCGGGGGGCATAGCAGACACACTCTTGTGTGTGTGTGTGTGTGTGTGTGTGTGTGTGTGTGTGTGTGAGGCAATGAAGTGTGACATGGAGAGGAGGATGCTGGGATCAGGTGAAACGGGAGAGAGAGATTTCAGCTTGTTTCGCTCAATATGAAGCAAATCATGGATTTGAGGCAGATTATAGTACAATTCACTTCATGCAGATGAGGAGGTAATCCACAAGAAGAGGTTTATAATACCTGGAGGAAGATTTCAGTTAGCATCTCTAATCTCGGTGACATCTTTGAGACAATCATCTGAGCTGTGAATGCCATGTGACTAATCACTGTGGAGTTGATGAACTGTGGAGAAACTAGTTTTTGGAACTGGGTAACACACAGTTCGAAATCCTTTTTTCATCTTTGAGTTGTGACGTTAAAAGACAGAGATTATTGTTATTATTATTATTATATTCTTTTATTTCACACTTTTAGGAAAATGTATGTTGTGTGCAAAATATTTGATTTCATCACAATACTCAACTATTGTACTTTTTAATCGCTCTCAATGGAGTACGGTAAGATGATTCTCGCAGTTAGAATGGTATTGTTACTAACCATGTTAACCAGCCAAATGTTGGTAATCCAGTCCACAGTTTCCAGTCCATATTTGTTACTCCTTTGAATGGCAAGAGAAAGTGGTGTTTGGAGACTTGTGGTGTTTGTTTGGCACATATGGTGGCAAGAAGTTCAGCCTGACTTCCCTGATAATATTATATTGTATTTACATTTTATAATATTATATTTTATCAATATTATATTTTATTCCTGTCACGAGCAGGGCTTCATCAGTTCCAATTCAAAGTCATGTGTTTGATTCACATGGAAAGCATGAAAAGTATACCTTTAATGTGATGTAAATGGCTTTGGATAAAGACATCTGACAAATGCATAAATGTAATGTGAGTTTTATTTACAATGTGTTTGTCTTATGCTAAAAAAAGAGTAAAAACAAATACATTTAAATGAATGAACATAACATAATGTCAAACACCAAATTTTCATACAGTATGTGAAGAAGCTCAACATTGACACATTAAACATACAAATCAAAACATTTTGAATACTCTTGTATATTTTGCAAATTAATTAACCTCTTGTATAAATCTGTTTTTTATTCTTAGTTTATTTACATATAATCTTTAATTGTTGCATTGCTTCTTACTATTTTTAGATGTCTTGAGAATCACATTTAAGATGGCTAGTTAAATCAAGTTCAACTGTTAAAAACACTTAGTTGTGCTTTATCTACCTGCTTTTGAAAGGATAAGAGCTGACTAGAGATTTGGACTACAACTACCACAAAAAAGCTTGACCTTTCTTCCCACTTCGATTTAAGGAGAAAAGGTTGTATCTGGTTTTATTGAGGCTCCTGCTTCTGAATTAAAAGATGTCCAGTTGTAGGTTGCATTTGAATTGGTCAATCAAATTCCAGGCCGCTCATGTGGGCACACGAATCACAATCTCTTTCAAAAGGTTAGTTTATTGATGACACGATCAAACGAGTGTCACAGAAATAAATAAGTTTTCCCTATCAAACTCTGGGACTCCAAACAGCTCTTCTTGGTTTTTGAAGTGTGCTTTGAAGGCATGAAATTGCATTTGATCCCTGCTCTCTTTCCCCTGTTTACAGGCTCTTTTATTGCAACGGTCAGTTTGTGGTTCACTGCCAGGATTGGCTGCTTTCTGTCTCTAGCCCTGATGCAGTATCAGGGAAGCCAAGGTGTCTGTGTGAGATAAAACACCACAATGACACACTAGAGAGTGGGCTAACCGTCCAACCGAGACACCAAGGGCGTTATTGCATTAATTCTCTGGAATCACTGTCAGTGCTAGGAAATGCACGATTCATTACCGCCATCTAATTTCATATAATGTCTTTTCGTGCTTAGTTTAGTATTTATGTGGGAAACACACAGCATGAATGTGTGTGCACTTGTCTCTGAAACGCACCGCTGTTATGTGTGAGAGTGTTTTACAACCATCACATGAGTGTGTGTGGCTGACAATGCACATGAAGTTTAACTTCCTTGGCAGATCAATAAGCACTCTGCGTAAAGGAGCTGTATGTCAGCAGAGCCGCGGTGAGTCGGACGGCTTTTAGAGCATGATTTTATTAGCTCCACGAATCGATTTCTCCCTTCAGACCGCACAACCGATCAAACCGATCTCTGCCTCTTTTCCCCCGTAATCGCTTGGCACGTTGAGTTCTTTTGTTTTTCCCCTTCACAAGAACTCTGATGCCCAGCTGATTGAAGGACACTTTCAAGAATGAAAATCATGTCATTAATTACTTGTTGTTCCAATCTTGTATGTTGTTATATTTCGTAGAATTTCAGGACATTTCAGAGTCATTACAGCTGTCAAATAGAGCTTGTCGATAATTGTTTTCACCAATATTCATACTTTTATACAGTACTACTACTAAATCAGTTATGTAAAATGTCTAAATGTCTACCTATGGTTAGCACCATCTAGGGAAGAGCCCAACGACTGTGTTCAACAGGGATGTTTCTTTACCTGAAAAATGTTCTTGTGTAAACTTAAGTAATTAACTTAAAGTAACACTATGTAGTTTTTCAACCTTCATAATATATTTCCAAGACCCTTGTGATGGTACATCGACTTAAAATAAGTTAAATGACACGTCTGCCATAGCCTGATGGGGTCTGTATCGCTTTTACTGGCACTATGTAACTTCGGGTTTCGGGTAGGAACCCGTGCACAAAAAGAACTACAAAATTCGACTGCTTTACGTCAAGCGCTACAATAGTCATTATTTCGTTTTTCTTCGTTTCTGATGTCGCAATACATCATCCTTTCATGAAATCATGTAACATACTCTACCTTGTCTGTGGACATTGTTCGTTCTAAAGCCGGTGCTGGATAATCAGCGAGCGTGCGTGTGACGGTAGGCTAAATTATTTACGACAGCGGCAATGGCGATTTCGTTTCCAACCAGTAGGGCGACCGAAGAGGAAAAGTTACTTGGTGTTACTTTAAAGATGTTGTATGTAACTTTTTCTCTCTACTAAAGCATAAAAATACCACAGTTTGCAGATATTTAGAAAACATGCTGAGTTCACATACTCGTTTATCTGAAAAACACTTTACAGCCAGTTATTTTACTTTGAAATGTGCGTTCCGTGTTGGAATGTCTGTTTTTGTTTTGGTCTGTGTAATCTCGCCCACTGCCAGTTCACCCAATAGTATTTTGACACCCAGGAATAACAGTTGGCAGGAAACACAGCTTATTGCAGCCAGCAAACAAAACTGGGACAGAGATTGCAGATTCTACCCAACCAAAAAAGCCTCGATATCCATCAAAAAAATCTCTATGAACGAGAGCATATTAAAACGAGGATAAATCAACTAATCAACTTACCGTAAGTCTCCTCGGCTTTCATTGTCAATTGCGCTCGTTCCTGTTGCGTGTACTCAATCTGTCATCTTGGCATTTTGAATATCAATCATGCTGTTCACTTACTTCATTCCAGGCGGCTCATGTTGTTATGAAAATATTTGCATATTGGAGTGCTCCGTTAAGATGACGTAACATTAGAACAGCCTTTCGTCTGTGCCGTCTTGACTTCTTTGCTCACTTTCGCTTTTATTCTTGTGCACTGTCTCGTTCGCTAAACTGAGCAGTCAATCAGAGCGATCTCTCTCACTGTTGGCTGTGACGCCGATTCAACACACTGATTCAGGCAAACTCCCGTCGATGTGAGCACGACTAGAGCTGAAGTGTGGAACAAACTATCCCGACAGACGCTCACCGATGGCCCAACGTTGGCCAATGGCTCACCATTGGCTTGGTGTTTTGCGGCCCTTGCTTATAAATGACCTAACTTTTTAGCCTTTTTACATCTATTCATTTTGAAGTGCTTAGTGCTTAATATTTTTTTGAAGACAAGTATGCATTATTTTGCAGGATTATTTGATGATTAAAGTACCACCATTTATTTGAAATGTATATATTTTTTCAATTATAAATGTCTTTACTGTTTTTGAACGGTTGTGTAGCTCAAAACAAAGATGGCAATAAACTTGCGACCGTTTAGTATAATTGCATTCATAATAATAATATGTTAAAATTGTTTGTGGAAATTGGTTATCAGCCATTTAAATGTTAAATGTTGGTCCATAAAAGTCCATAAAAGCAGAACTAAAAAATGACTTCCAAACTATATTCATAGTCTTGTGAAATACAAAGGAAATGTAGTTCACCCAGGAGAACTTTTGTAGAGAGCACTGTAAAAAAAGTTAACTCATTATTTTGAGTTATCTTTTTGCATGGGTTTTTTTTAGTTTAACTAACTTATTTCGATAAGTTGAGGACAAGAAAACTTAAAATTTCTTGTTGTCTGGACAATCTAGTTAAAAAAATAAGTTGAAATAACTAAATTGCTAAAATATTTTTTACAGTGTATATTCCTCTCTATATTCCATATCTACTGGTAATGAGTACTTTTCTCTGTGAAGATTCATGAGCCAGACAGAAAACAAATTAAAGAAGAGCAAAAAGGAATAAAAACACCTGCCACTGTCCTT
Organism: Chrosomus eos; assembly: GCA_036326025.1. NCBI lineage: Eukaryota > Metazoa > Chordata > Actinopteri > Cypriniformes > Leuciscidae > Chrosomus > Chrosomus eos. The sequence continues at coordinate 9,668,687 of CM070826.1, forward strand.
TAAAAACCAATCTCTCTGAAGCTTTAAAAAGAGTCTTTAAAGTGATTTGATTTTAAAAAAATCCAAAAATACATTTGAAGCAAATTCAAATGTTTTAGCTCCAAGCTGGGCAGTTTTTTCCCCATGACCTTTCCGTAGACTCATTCATACAATTTATTTCCACTATAATTGCTTCTTTTCATCTTATCTGCAGTTGTAAGAAGAAATATCATAAAAAGCGCCCTGACCATGGAATAAAATGTGAGTCAATAGCCATTAATGCTGCTGAAAAAAGTAAATATGCAGTAGTTAAGAAGCACCCAGAAAGAAGCGTTCATGTATCGCCCCAATCCAATATTGGCTCACGTGAGAATGGTTCTTTGATTTTTCACTTCAAGTTTCTACTTCCATTTATTTTCAAAGCAGCCTTTATCTACCTTTTCAGTTTCATTAAATTGAATTAGCCTCATCAATTGAAGTCACTTCATTTCACATATCCTCAACTTAAAAAAATAATGGCGAGATATGTTTCCCCAGCATGTCGAATTTCTACATGGCTTTTTTTTTTTCGCTGTTATGTTTGCCACGCGGTCCTACGAGGCCCCTGTCAGCTCGTATCTTTGTCTTTTCATCTGCGGCGTCTCTGGAGAAAACTATCTCTAATGTTGTTACTTCATCATGGCTGCAGTAGTGCTGCAGCAATTAAGATTTCAGCATTGATAGTCGGCAAAAACAGATGCTGCACCAGTGTTACTGATGCATTACTCTTAGCCGCTCTGCACGCAATCTCAGTCGTCTCAGATCACAGCTGATGTTAATTGATTTGCACACATGCACATTACCGATTTTGTACCGATCGAGATTTCCACCATTCATTATAAATGTGAACAAATATAGGGGTCTTTTGATTATTAAGAATTTACAAACATGTACGATGATGACAACAGATTTTTTTTTTTTTTTTGGTCATATATAAAGCATTATGCTGACATTGATAAATATGTATGTGTCTGACAATAATAATGACATTGATAAATCATAAATACTGCAATATTCCATAAAAAAATAAGAATAGTCAATTTTGGTTTCATGGTGACTTTAGTATTGACATAAATGGCCAAATGTGAGGATTTACCCAATGTTCAATGAGCTGTGTATTATTGCTGCCTTAACATGCTATCGGCAAATGTCCTATTTCCCATTTCTGAAGTTGTGATTATGAGCTTGCTGCATTCAAAGCTTTGTTGTCAGAAAGAACAGGAATCATGAAGGACACCATATTTATTCTTGCCTCGATGAATCGATGCAACACTTTACAATAATGTTTCATTTTTTAACATGAACCAACCAGGAGCAATGCATTTGTTACTGTATTTGTTCATCTTTGTTAACGTTAGTTAATAAGAATACAGCTGTTCTTTGTTTGTTCATGTTAGTTCACAGTGCATTAATTTTAATAATGTATTAATAAATGTTGAACACTAACAAAGATTAATAAATGCTGTAGAAGTGGAGTTCATTATTAAAGGGTACCTATTATGGCATTTAAAATGTTCCTAATATTGTTCTGGGAGTCCCCAACAACAGTTTTACAAGCATGCAATGACAAAAAACACTTTTGTTGTCTTATAATATGCATTTATTTTTACCTGATTTGCTCACCGACTCCCATATGAATCGTTTAGCGAGTCATTTTTCCAAACCCCGCCTTTGCGTGACGCTAATCTGCGGTGATATGTTAGACACCCAGCCGACGGGGTGTCATTGGTTGTTGCGCTAGATCTTACCCAGATACAACAGTGCTATTTTCTGATTGGCTAACAACACCAGACGAACAACACCAGAGGAGACCAGGGTTGCCAGGTCTGCACAACAAAACCAGCCCAATTGCTCATCAAACTAACCCAATCACGGCCAAAAATATTCAAATAGCGGTCCCGGGTGTTTCCTCAATAACAATCATGTTCCAGTGGATAAAACAATCGCGTCAACCAGCGTGCACTACACAAACAACCCGCGGAAACAGTGCAGGCATACGGACCTGGCAACACTGGAGGAGACGCGCTTGAATCCTGCCGGTTCCACAGTGAGTGAGTTTTGGGCACTGCGGCATATTAAATATATTACAAATAGTTTATCAGCGTGAGAAATACAATGTGTGGCCGGAGAGCGTGACAAAAGACGCTCGTGACAATGCGTGATGCGTGACACTCGAGAGCCCTGTGACAACTCCATCAACAACGACAAACACTTCACATATTTCAATACAATTGACATTGAAGACCTAAGTTAGCTGCTAGAAGCTGCGCTGTGCCTGTGCGTACACAACACGCAAAATAATTATACAACATGATACAAACATAAAAGCAACAGCCTACTTACAGATTGTGATTCGGAGAAGGAAGCTGATCCAAATAAACTCGGTACTGAACCTCCCTCCTTCAGTATCAGCCGCCTCGCAAATTCATACTTTATAGCATTTAGGTTTGTGAAGCAATCATCTTCAAAATGACGCGAACACAGAACAAGTTCGGGCTATAATACTTCTGTGGTATAGTTATGAACTGTAGCCACGGTCTTCAAATGCTCCTCACTGGGCAGATGAAAAAAGTTTGCTTTTGCGTCGCACTTCAAAACACAGCAGCGTCTCGTCGACATGATGTTTTCCCTGGTGTCTCCTAATGCAATGAGTGGGCGTATCTTATTCAAATAACTTGTACAAGTGACGTACGAAAGTTAGAGAAAATGCATCGTTCGTCTATCGATTCATATCAACGACTCAGAGTCGACTCTTACTTTTGAGAGATAATAACTTTGTATACGGTGAACTTTCATATTTAAAACTTTGCAGGATGTTTTTGTTCACTTAGATCTATGTTACACACTACATGAAAGGTAATTTTCAAAATTCCATGATAGGTACCCTTTAATTCATGTTAACTAATGTAGTTATCTAATGTTAAGTTAACTAATAAAACCTTATTGGAAAGGGTTACTGGCAAATCTAATTAAAGCCAAAATTATATTTAGCGCCCCATTCATTGACAGCCATTGACGAGACAAGGAGATGTAGCTGTTGTGGATAAATTAATATCAGTCACAGCAGCGATCGTTCGCCCCTCCGCCATACTTAAAGTTTATGGTTAACTCTGGTATCAAAATTATCCTGAGCTTTCCAGTGGTAAATACGACTTGAGAGTTCCTTCACATCCATTTTTTTGTTTTTATCAGGAAACTCATATTTACGAGTTAATTCTGATGGCATGTGAAACCGTATGTCACAGTGACACTGCAATGTTGGTTTTGTGCTATTTGAAGAAGACTTAATAAACGGTTAAATCTGACATGAGTCTTTTCACCACAGCATGGAGGTTGAGAGACCTGCGTGTGATGAACATCCTCTCTGTGTTTTATTATGGGCATTATGGCTTCATCCTTACCACAAATGTCTTCTCTTGATGCCTGATAGTGGAATTATGGTGAGAAACAGCTGGTGGCTCATTCGCATGCACTTTGCCAAGCTTTTGTGTGGTTTGTTCTTGGTCAAAAGAGTCCTATGCGAGCCATTACTGTCAGATTTTACTCTACAAGATGCCTGAAAGCGTCTGTGATGTCCTTGGATTAGAGAATCGCATTCGATTCATGTAATTTCAAAGCTTGTGTTAACATGGTGTTCAGTTTGTCGTCTTTTTCAAGAAACTACCATGACATGACTTAACTGTGGTAGAATCGCTGTAATGAATTGCCTTATTGGAAAAAGTGGCCAGAATTAATGATAAAAAATGAGTAGGCCTAGCTACTAGTAAACTAGAACAACATGATGTTTTTCATTATAATTAGTTTAAATTAGATTTTTTCCGAAACATTTCCAGAAGATTTCTCTGATTTGTGGGGATTTTCAGTAGATGTGTTGGTTTGCTGATATAGTTAAGCTCTCAGCGATTGTCTGCATCCCTTTCAGGAGTCAGAATGTGTGTTATGATCTAGAAGAGCTCATTATCTCTCATTTAGTGTGCTGTTATGCAAGTCTTGGCTCATGTAATTCATTTTCCCCTCTAAAGCATTGTTCAAGTGTGATCGTGTGACGCACTGCTTACTCCTGCAATCCTATTATGCTTAAGACCTTTGTTTAGACTCCAAAACCTGGAACTAAAATCTGAGGTAAATTCCAAGTTTGCACTACTGGACTAGTTAATCTTATAAAAGTCAACTTCGGTTATAATCCTCCTACAAAAGTTTAAGATGAATATTTGATTGGTGCTGGAGCAGTGACTGTTCCTGTTGAAATCACTGTGAGAAATGAACCTCTTTTGTTATATTCCCTTCACTTTCATCCTCATGAGAAAGCGATAAAACTCAGATGCAAAGAAAGGATATTCATGTTCTTAAATTGGATGCATTCAATTTAAAAGGCTTAATTTCAGAAATAGATGTGAACAGCTGATAATCTCTCTTTTTTTTGTGGTGAATTAATAATAAAGGATTTTGCTGCCTGACCAGCTGCTTTGAATAATAGGCAGCTCAGCTAAAAGACACAATAGATTGAGTCTATTCATAAAACTTCCTTTCAACTTTTATAACCTCTATGGATTTAGTCAGTCAGAAGATCACCAGACAATTAGAAGGAATTTCACTATTATTTACAACAGTATCTCATTTTCATGGGTTTAAATAAACTTTCAAAAAGGTTATGAGAGACAATAAAAACAACTTTGTGTATCAAAACCACTCAAAACCAGTTAAAAAAATGAACTTGACTTTTAAAAGTCAACAGATTTGTGACAGCTGAATCTAAACATTTTTGACAAGCCAAACATGTCAGTCTCTAGATGTGAGGGCATGTAAAAACATATGTTGACATGCAGGTAGGACATCCTATCGTAGCCCTTGGAACGAAGTCTATGATTGGACGAACATTTTATGGTCCTACACCTTCCACAGACGATATAAATACATTAAGACCACTTAATTTAGTGATTGCTATCGGGATGTGAAGAGATTTTCAACTAGCATAACAAAAAACATTTCTGGAGCAAATCACCTACCCTGCCTTTAATCATGTACAGTATGCAGATCTAATACTTTTTTAAACACTGGCATTATGAGCACTGCAGATGTACTGTTTTATTGTTTTCATAAAATGAAGATTTTAAGCTCCTCGGTTGTAATGCGTGCTGAATAGCCTACATGAAGACTGGAGGCATAATGTGCATATAACTTGCAAAATTACTATATCAGTATCTATTGAGACTCGCATATTCTGCTTCTCTGTGTTACTGCTTACCAGGAGTGGCCATCCAAAATAAGTTAAGCACCATCTGAGCATCTAGAAGCTCTGGCTGTCAGACTGCGTCGACTTCAGATTCCCTATGGTGAATTTGAATGTAGCCTGAAGTTGCAGTTCACTGAACCAGAGCTTGAGTTCTTCCAGAGTAATACCATTTTACATGAGCTTTCTGCATGATTGCAAATGTAGATGCATGACTATTTTTTTTTTTTTTTGGATTGCATAAAACCTCATAAACCTAAACAGAAGGGTTATGTCCATTCAAACTTAGCAGGCATGACTAGACTATGCTTATTATTAAAGGGATGGTTCACAATGGGGTCTGAACAATTGACTTTCCTTGTTATTTTTAAAAATTTCATCTTTGTGTTCCAGTGAAGAAAGAAAGTCAAAAAAGGTTTGGAACGACATATCAATTACAGATGGCAACAGGGAGGCCAAAGTTCCTAGAGCACATTTAAGTAATAAACTGCAAAGATATTAAAAAGTTGTTGGTAAAATCTAGTGGAACAAAATGAGGTATGTTTGCCACTGGTAAACCCCTCAAAAATAGGTGCCTGACCCTTAATCCAGTTTTAAATGCTCTTGAAATGCTGAATGTTTTTGAGAATAAGTGGTTGACTCTCTGGAATGCTGGAGAGGTGTATAATAAATTCTTGGATGTAAATTCCAATCAAAGTCCACAAGAGAAAGCCAATAGTTGTGGTTTCCCTTGGAAACTCACTCCAAGGGTTATCTGGAATCAATTTTCCTAAAACGATGTTATTCGGAGATGATGTCATGGTGAAAACCTGCAGCTGGACTCTGGAGTTCAGAGAATTGTACCTTTTGGCTCTGGATCACATTTCCAAGCCTCACGTCAAAACTCATTTTCATCCTTCCAATAAGTGTAACACATGGATTAGGTTAACTGAAGAATTGGGAGATGGTAATAGAAAAAGAAGACAAAAGCCCACCAAATCGGCACCTGTTTTCCATCCCGTGCTGTTTGGTCTCCAAGCTTTCCTCTGCAACTTGCTGGATTCAAGTGGGAAGTAATTATTGTACCATTAGTCTAATGAAACGTCTGACTCTCCGGGGAATTTGTCCGTCCATTGCGATTGATTTCCTTTGTAGCTTTGCAGCATAAACATGAAATCACTTAGTGTATGGTTATGCTTTTGTGGTGTAGCATTAACATCTTTCCCATGATTTGCTGTTTAATAGACACAATTGAGTTGGGTCTTTAGGGGATAGTATAGCCAAAAATTAAACCATTGTCTTCATTTCAGAAGTCATAGACTTTTTTTATGATACTTCGAAATGCTCCAGTTATGCTATTTTAAAGGCTTCATATTTTATTTTGGAGGTCTCCTACAATAGGTTTACATGCATCCAGAATTTCCTCATAATATACATTGCAGCACACGCCTCTTTTCTCAGTGTCTGAAACGGTTCTCTATAAACCCCTCCTTTCCGAGACCTTACTGTGCTCTGATTGGTCAGACTGCCCAGTCTGTTATGAAATGAAACGCCCATTGTCATATCTAAATTTCATCTCTGGATTTTCCTCAGAACTTGATACACAGTGATCCAAACAGTAACTATGGCATTGGTTTTACCGTATCAATTCAAGACTGAGTCCTCATCCTTCGGAAGTGCATGGTGGATTTGCTTTTGCAGCGCCGAAAACAGCGTCTTCCCTATGTTTCAACAACATAAACCAAACTCTTCCAGGATACTGCTACAAATACAGTGTTTACGGGTCAAACGGGTCAAAACATGGGTCAAACTAGACGTAAACTACTAGACTGGAAATCCGGTGAAACCATGTTGTGTCTATATGTGGGGTACCCAAGTTTTAGGTTAAAAGACGAACAGTAATATATATATATATATATATATATATATATATATATATATATATATATATATATATATATATATATATATATATATATATATATATATATATATATATTCACTGCTGAATTATTGGACTTCCGAGCACTTCTAAATAAATACCACCATATAGTGCTACGAGTTGAGCCATCATTTTTATTTAATTTTTTCGGACTGTAACACTGTCACGTTTCTGTATGTTTAAACTATGTTTTGTGATCTTGGTTTCCCCTGTCTTTGTGGTTTTTGGTTTAGCCCTGTTAAGTTTTCCCGCTCCTCGTTTGTGTTCAGTTTTATCACCTGTGTCCTGTTAATTATCCCATTATTCCTTGTGTATTTAAGCCCTGTGTTTTCTCCCAGTGTTTGTCGATCGTCGTCTATGTGTGGTTGTGTGTAACCTTTGAAGTCCTGGAGTTTTGTTCCTGTTTCAGTTTGGAAAGTTTCATTTATGTTATTAAAACTTTATATTGAAGTTTCCGTGTCCTCGTCTTCGGTCACCTGCACCCAACCCTGACAGAACGATCGACCAGTACAAAAAAAAAAAAGAAGAAAAGGAAGAGAGGAAGATGGAAGGCTGGAAGCAGGCCTTCATGGGAACCCGGATGGCCGTATTTCGCGGGACCCGTGGAGGTCGTAGAAGGGGATGTGATCGGGTTCTGGTGGTCCCGAGTCCAGTATGGCCTGAGCCCATCGCATGCCCGCCAAAGCCTGAGCCCATGGCATGCCCGTCAGAGCCTGACCCTTTTGACGACCTACCTGAGCTTCTTCCCCCAGAGCCTTCACAGCTGGTCCCGTCCAGCCCAGTCAAGCCTTCACCGCTGGTCCCGTCCAGTCCAGTCAAGCCTTCACCGCTGGTCCCGTCCAGCCCAGTCAAGCCTTCACCGCTGGTCCCGTCCAGCCCAGCCAAGCCTGCACCACTGGTTCCATCCAGCCAACCATTTGATCCATTTGACGACCTTCCTGAGCTTCTTCCGCCAGAGACCGTCCAGCCAGAGACCGTCCAGCCAGAGACCGTCCAGCCAGAGACCGTCCAGCCAGAGACCGTCCAGCCAGAGACCGTCCAGCCAGAGACCGTCACCTGCCCGCCAGAGCACGAATCCAGCCCCAAGTCCCCTGATGTGCTGGCCCCGTCCAGTTCCGAGTTCCCTGATGTGCTGGCCCCGTCCAGTTCCGAGTCCCTTTATGTGCTGGCCCCGTCCAGTTCCGAGTCCCTTGATGTGCTGGCCCCGTCCAGTTCCGAGTCCCTTGATGTGCTGGCCCCGTCCAGTTCCGAGTCCCATGATGTGCTGGCCCCGTCCAGTTCCGAGTCCCATGATGCACCAGAGCCAGAGCCCGTTGACCCAGAGCCAGTGCCAGAGCCCGTTGACCCAGCGCCAGTGCCAGAGCCCGTTGACCCAGCGCCAGTGCCAGAGCCCGTTGACCCAGCGCCAGAGCCAGAGCCCGTTGACCCAGCGCCAGAGCCAGAGCCCGTTGACCCAGCGCCAGAGCCCGTTGACCCAGCGCCAGAGCCCGTTGACCCAGAGCCAGAGCCCGTTGACCCAGCGCCAGAGCCAGAGCCCGTTGACCCAGCGCCAGAGCCAGAGCCCGTTGACCCAGCGCCAGAGCCAGAGCCCGTTGACCCAGCGCCAGAGCCAGAGCCCGTTGACCCAGAGCCAGAGCCCGTTGACCCAGAGCCCGTTGATCCAGAGCCCGTTGACCCAGAGCCAGAGCCAGAGCCCGTTGACCCAGCGCCAGAGCCCATTGATGTCAAGTCAGTTCCCGATCCTGAGCCTGTCCTCCCCAAGAAAATTTTGGGGGGGCGCTATACGCCTTCGCCGTGGCCGGCCAAAGACCTACGGAGGCCTGAAAAAAGTTCACCACCACGGCCACCTGATGGGTCCTCACCGCCATGGCCACCCGAAGGGTCCTCACCGCCATGGCCACCCGAAGGGTCCTCACCGCCATGGCCACCCGAAGGGTCCTCACCGCCATGGCCACCCGAAGGGTCCTCACCGCCATGGCCACCCGAAGGGTCCTCACCGCCATGGCCACCCGAAGGGTCCTCACCGCCACGGCCACCCGAAGGGTCTTCACCACCACGGCCACCTGAAGGGTCTTCACCGCCGTGGCCACCTGAAGAACCTGCACCGCCATGGCCACCCGAGGGTCCCACAGCTCCGCCCTGGACGCCCGAGGGTCCCACAGCTCCGCCCTGGACGCCCGAGGGTCCCACAGCTCCGCCCTGGACGCCCGAGGGTCCCACAGCTCCGCCCTGGACGCCCGAGGGTCCCACAGCTCCGCCCTGGACGCCCGAGGGTCCCACAGCTCCGCCCTGGACGCCCGAGGGTCTCACAGCTCCGCTGTGGCCACGCCCACAGCCTGCTCCGCCCTGGCCACGCCCACAGCCTGCACCGTCGTGGCCACGCCCACAGCCTGCTCCGCCCTGGAGGCTTCCTGGACCTGCACCATGCCCTCGTCAGCCTCCAGGGCGCCCACCCTCCCACCCCTTTGGATGTTATACGGCGCGAGGTCGCGCCTTCGAGAAGGGGGGAGGTAGTGTCACGTTTCTGTATGTTTAAACTATGTTTTGTGATCTTGGTTTCCCCTGTCTTTGTGGTTTTTGGTTTAGCCCTGTTAAGTTTTCCCGCTCCTCGTTTGTGTTCAGTTTTATCACCTGTGTCCTGTTAATTATCCCATTATTCCTTGTGTATTTAAGCCCTGTGTTTTCTCCCAGTGTTTGTCGATCGTCGTCTATGTGTGGTTGTGTGTAACCTTTGAAGTCCTGGAGTTTTGTTCCTGTTTCAGTTTGGAAAGTTTCATTTATGTTATTAAAACTTTATATTGAAGTTTCCGTGTCCTCGTCTTCGGTCACCTGCACCCAACCCTGACAAACACGTCCGCAGTAGACTCGAGGTGACCCAGTTGGGCCTACCAAAGGTCTACTGCATTACAGAACATTTTGAATATAAGTACAAAGCATGTCCCTTTTGTGCTCCACTGAAGAAAGTCAGAGATTTGGAGTAAATGATGACAAAATGTTAATTTTTGGCTGAAGTGTTCCTTTAATGAGAATTACATTACTGCTGTTAAAATGTGCATACTGCATATTTCCTCTCTTAGCACTGCACCATGCAGCCCCCAGACTGTCATTTCTATTGCTCTTTAAATAACAGATACGCTCCATATGCAAGTCCTCTCTCAGAGCCACGTAGCAAGTCAGAGTTTGTCTGTGCACATATTTTCTTTCTCAGCACAGGGCATCAAAGGCAATTGCCTCACAGTTTGTCTTTTTTTTTAGTCATTTTGATTTGACATCTCTTTAATGTTTAGGATTGTGTCTATGCGCATATCCCACTGAGACATGAGTTTTCCAACTGTGGCAGGTTAGAGATGTTACACGTTTTTTTAGATGAAGACTATGGGGTTTAACAATGAAGATGCTCTGGGGCCATTGTGAATGTTTCTGGTCAGATTGTATGTTCTCACATTACAACAATCATACTTTTGTCAATCAATCAATCAATCAATCAATCAATCAATCAATCAATCATTTATTTCTAGAGCATGTTTAAAACACAATCAAAGTTGACCAAAGTGCTTTACAAATAATTAAAGAAACACAAGAAATAAAAAAATTTTGGGGTCCAAAAAAATAGAATAGAAATTGAAAATAGTTGTACTTTTAACTTTTGAATATGCAAGGTGAATAGCTCCCCACATGTTGTGGTATGTATTTACTGATAAAAAAAATACTACAAATGTGATTTTGAAATATTGTGCAATGTAAATTTAGATTTTAATGATTGTGGAAAAGTTATTCCTTGTTTAAACACATCAGTCAACCAGCACCCGAGCGGTAATTCAATAATAACTATAATTAATATAAAAACAATTTCTTAATTATATATATTCATATTTCAGAAGTGCATATATTTACATATATGTATATATATATATATATATATATATATATATATATATATATATATATATATATATATATATATATATATATATATATATATATATATATATGTATATGTATTACTTTCTGAACATGTTTTAAAAATGTAAAAATTGTTGATTTGTTGTTGGGCCCTGCACTATTTTGACCGTTGATTCACAGTAGCCATGATTGAATTGGATAATGTTTTGGGAAATCATATTGCCGACATTATTGTAAAGTGATCTTGGAAGCTCCTTTTATTAGCTCTTTTAATGGGCTCCCTGTTCATTACAGGTTGCAATTTAGCCTTTATTGCTCTGCGGTCCTTAAAACAGGGAATAGCATGTAGTTTCATAAGAGGTCAGTGGAAGTCCTTTGTAGGTAAGCCCAGTCATTGTCCTTTTCAACTTCTAAAGGGTCCGACTCGTCCACATTGCCAAACTAATTCATTCTGACACAACGCTGACAATATTTCACTAAGTGTCCCTTTAAGGATGTGATTTAGCTGTTGGATCTTGGGAGCGAAGAGGACACAAATCAGGAAACCTCTATAAAATCCTGTAAACATGACGTAAGAACTTTTATGAACCTGCCAGTGGTTGCCATTACAGAGTTCCAGCAGAGGTATGACATAAGGGGTGGAATGGCATGGTTGACTCGAGGAAGAGTTTGAAGGGGTAGAGGATTAGCATGAAGGACATCTTGGAAGCTTCAGCAGAAGGAAAGTCCAGATGGAAAGTGACAACTCCACCTGTCCATTGTGTACTCCCAGTTCTTCACAAGCAGAAGGTAATTCCTTGACTTTGATTGGCCAGCCTGTATGCTCCTCTAGACTATGACTGGCCACATACGCCACTCATTACCCGTTCTTCAATGCTGTGAGCGAAGATAAGTATATGCAAATTCCCCTGAGAGTTGCAACCTAATTTTTGAAACGGGCAATGCAGAACAAGACATACTCTGCTCTAATGGAATGCCTGTGCCAGACTCTTCAAGGCGTACTTGAGCCTTTATTTGGAAAAGACTTAATCTGAAGACCCTGTTATCTATTTTTCATGAGCTTCCTCTGATGCTGTGATGGTGTCGCCCTTCCAACACTAGACGGAATTCTCCCTGAGAAACCTCTAGGAAGCAGCTGGGTAGACTGGAGAGGCAATTATTGAATAAGTTAACTTCAAGCATAATCAAATGCAGTCAGATGAGTAAATTGCGGTGAGTTGAGCACCATTTACTCTTGAGGTATTTTTATGTTGTGTCAATAGGGGCCTGTAGCTACTGTTCTTCAGAGAATTTCCCAGCAGGCCTCTGGTGCACAGCAGCAGTGATGTAGCGAGGCGTTTAAAAGTATTCCATATTCTTACTTCAAAAGCTTCAAATGTGTACACTATTAGAGCTGCTGTATTATTCCGTTTTCAACTACTGAAGGAACGTTCCGGGTGCAATGCAATTTAAGCTGTATTTACTACAGAAAATAGTTTCAACTCATTCCTCAGTTTGCAAAAACAAACAAAAATGTGTTTGCAGATATTAACTTAAAACTGAGAGCTGTGAAACAAGGATGAATGTTGAAATGTAAAATACATTACGCATAAAACAAATGTGACTTCAATGTTTTAAAATCACTTTATAACCTAAAGCGGTGAGTGGTTTAACCCAGTAACTTTCACACTATATGCACAATGGCGCCAGAAAAGAACAATGTAACAGCCTACTGGATTGACTTCTGTAACACAGATGTTCATCCTAGAATAGTAGTTTAAATTTTCTTTGATCTTTTGAGATACAAGAGTTCATTGTACTATGAAAACACTGAAACTTTCAGACCTCAAAACTTTCTCCACAGTGATAAATGTTGTATGTAATATATTGTATGTAATAATATAACACATATAGTAAAGTTGCCAAACCTTTAGCACCTGCCGATTTTCATATTTTCTGATGTGAGAAGCTAAGCAACTGATAATTGAAAGTCTTAGATATTTCACTGTGTAATTCAGGCTATGTAAAGAGGCTAATATTGAAGGATGGGGCGGTTGGAACCAACCTGCTCTTTTGTGATTCAATACAGCAGTGTTTTTCAATTCACATGCGAATAGAGTGTTAAAGACAGAAAAAAAGTTAGTTAGTTAGTTATTTTAATTCAACAGAGACAGACCAATTTATCAAAACTTAAAACTATAATAAAAAGACCAAGATTTATTTATTTTATTTATGTCTTTAACATGTTTTTGTGACTCTTGATCACTTGCTATTTGACTTGATTCGACTTTTGCTTTTAAACTTCTGATCTTGGCAATCGGTGAGACATTGTTGAGATCTGTACATGGGATTATTGTAAGTGTATTTCATATCATGCATTTTTAATTAATGATTAAAAATGCATGATATGACCACTTTAAATGTCAGTGAACACCAGAATCTTGCACACAAAATGAATAATTATATTCATCAATAGACTAGAAGAGAGATTTTACCGTATCACGCAGCCACGGCAATTCTGCAAATTGTCAATTCCTCCTTGAATGCCTTTTCTATTCTCATGGCCCATGTTTCCACAGGCGGAGGGGCACGATTGAGATTGTATTTCGCCCCGGCCCCAGCCTGAAGAAGTCACAGCAGGATTAAGCAGTTGTGCCACACCTGACACGAGTGATCATTCCAGTCACCGTGGGGCTGCAGCTCAGATGGCGATGACAAACAACCAGAACCCGAGCGGTAATTCAATCAGCACTCTACCGGCATGAGAAGGAGCTCTCACAGCGAGATTGGCCCTGGACCTTTGATAAGGTCCTCCTCGGAAGTCCTAACATAAAGATATATAAGGAGAAACAAAGAGAGCTGAAGGATTGTGGAGAGGTCAAGAGAACAGATAAAGATAGATAGAGTGAGAGACAGGCCCGAGGGGAGGGCTGAAATAAAATGAAAGAGGACCGGGTTTGAGACAGAACAGGCGGTTCACATTCCAACGTGTTTTGAGGTCTAATGTGCAGAAGAATCCTGTTCGAGCCAACGACAGCACCAAGTGATCCTGGGATTGGGCTTTCCTGTCAAGGTACACAATCCACACCGGAGTTCATTAGTGCGACGTGTCTAATATCTTTCATTTGGACTCTCTTAAGCAGGTTTTATATTGTCTCTCGAGCTTATTTGATTTACGGTCTGGTAGAGTCGGCCAGCCATGTTGAGTGAAGTATTTGTGTCCCGCTGCAGAGATTCGCAGCGTGCAATGTGTCCAAGAGCGTGAAGACAGCAGGGAATAAATCTACAAATTGGGAAAAAGTGAACTTCCACAAGTGCAATCTTCGTAATGGTTGTCATCCTGATCTAATGGCCGGTGAGAAAACGATAAAATATTGTTTAATTCTGAACAGTGTGAAATCGGAAGGCCTAAAGGGTTTTCCGTGTGTGTTCCAGAAACGTGACATGTCAGACACCAGATCGACTCGATTTTGCTAGTTCGCTAACTCACAGGGCGGCACGAGTTTTACCTCGTGTCTCGACATCTATTATTTTAATGAGAACCACCTCATACTCGATCACAGCCATCCATAAAGTCGACATAAAATCATGATTTAATCTGCTTATTATTTTAACATGCTTTGTGTTAATGTGGGTAATTCTTCTGTGCATATTGATTATGGGGAAATAAAAAACAAATGGAAACAAATTAGACAGTTGTTTGTGTAAGCCATAAAATCAATGAGGATGGCATATATCATAGATATTTTTTTCTTGGATACATTTTTCATGATTTGATTGCGATTTAAAGATTTTGGATTTTGGATAATCGGAGCAGTTTTTCCTAACTTTTTTGCCAATACTTTTTCAGTGGAATTAAAAAAAAACTGCATTCCATAAACCATTGCTTTGTACTATAAATAATTACAGAATTATACGTTTTGGGTGAAGTGAACCTTTCATTTTCATATCAGCTTAAAAATATCTTAAAAAGCTACATGCATTCATCATCACGGGTTTGTCCTTGTGTGCTTGTCTGGCATCTGCTGCACACAAACCCCTTTTTAGTCTATTAACTTGCGCAGTGTGCCATTGTCTCAAGGCTCAGTGCACTCTGAACCTAATCTAACCATAATGTTCGTGTGACTGACTCAATTCCACCCCTTATCTGTGCTCTTCCTTTACAGTATAGTAACAAACTGGGAATCTCTACATGTCCTCTTCTAACTCATTAGCAAAACGTTGCCACAGGCTCTATTTGTTTGTGTTTTTCACACCACCTATAAAGGTCTGGCATCCTCCCGTTTGCTTAATGATATCTTAATGAAATACAGACACACTGTATGGCTCTTACAGCTGTATATGATGTTTTAAGTATGCTCTGGAGCATTGTGGGTAAACTTGCATTATACCGTGTGTGTGTGTGTGTGTGTGTGTGTGTGTGTGTGTGTGTGTGTGTGTGTGTGTGTGTGTGTGTGTGTGTGTGTGTGTGTGTGTGTGTGTGTGTGTGTGTGTGTGTGTGTGTGTGTGTGTGTGTGTGTGTGTGTGTGTGTGTGTGTGTGTGTGTACGTACATATACTATTCAGTGAAATAAAGAGTCTCTTATGCATGAGTGAAAAAATTCCCGGATACTTCTGAGAGACTCTATTATTTTGCCTGGCTAGCATTTTTCCATCTCATTCCTTATATATATGTGTGTAATAATATATGTTCTTTTTTTTTTTTTTTGAAAGCATATTGATTCGTCTCCTGAGAAATGGCAGCTGATATCTGGATATTATAAAACAGATTATGTCCATCTGAAGCACTTGACTCCCTGTTAGAAGACACAAACTGCTTCATGCTCTGTGCCTTTACCGTTCGCACTTGTCAGAAAAAAAGATTATTTACAACTCTTTGAGTCTGACAGCGTCCTTATAGAGGACGTCATTATTTACTGTAATTCCTGTCTGTTCACACATGCTATATTATCTTAGACAATGACAACAGGCCAAACAACCGCTTAGGGCAGCAGTTCTCGAATGAATGTCTTTGACAGCACCAAGGTGAAATGGAGCGGTTTACGAAATGTCCCAAATGGCACACTCAGTGTTCACTATCCTATACTTTGCTGTATGGGCTGTTGAAAGTTAATTGGGTCCAAAACAACTTTGGGTACCACTGACATTTTTCACATATTTTCATATTTCTCTTGCTCATTCTTTCTTCTCCCTCATCATGAGTGTATATGCCCCTACTGCTGAAACACACAAGTGTGTTTTGGTGCTTGGTCTGATCCACTTTTAACAGCGTTTCTCAGAAATCGCTTACTTAAAAAAAAAAAAATTAAACCAACTGTGACCAATCTGTCATGTTTTGGTTAACCCATAAGACTTTGGTTAACACAAATTTGAAACACATTAAGATGCAAGTTTTAATGAAACCTGAGAAGTTTCTGTCCCACCATTGAGAGTCCAGGTAACCAAAAAGTCCAGATCCTGTATCCTTTGATGACACCTTTATGTCCAAAAGGTCGTAAAAATGAATCCATTTGAATTGAACCGTTTAATCCAAGTTTTGAGAAGAGATACAATCACTTTATATGATGAACAGATTAAATTTAGGCTTTTTATTGAAACAAACACACATAACTAGAGCGCATCGTAAAAATAAACAAAGTAAAGCATCACATATGGTAAACATTAAAGCTTGTGCTTGAGCATGTCTGAGCTTCCATGTTTACCATATGTGATGTGCTTTAAGTACATGTGGCGGTCATTGTTTAGATCTAAATTAAATCTGTTCTTCATATAAACCGATTGTATCTCTTAACAAAACTTGGATTAAATGACTGCTCAATTCATATGAATTCATTTGACGACCCCTATGACATTTTTGGATCTCCGAAGTTTTGGTTACTTGGACTTTCAGTGGAGTGACATAAACATAATATTTCATTTGTGTTTCGAAAATTGAAGTCTTATGGGTTTGGAATGGCGTGAGGCAGAAAAAGGATAACCGCTTTTTTATTTTGGGGTGATCTATCCCTTTAAGTAACACAATTTTTGGGGCAGAATTGGCGCACTTCATCTTTAACACTGTACAGTGCTCCAAATTCGAGACTGCATTGTTTTGTCAATGGAAAGAATCCTTGATATGATTCATATATTTATAGTTCCCCCTTAGCTTTGCATGTTGTTGTAAACAGAGAAAGGTTAGAGTAGTATTCGGAACGTAATGGAGGCAGTCTGCTAAGTGATCACCGCTTGTAAGGCCTCTCTATCCAGCACTGTAACCAGAGAAGGAGACAAACTTTCAGTTGCTGAAATGTTGCAAACAGATGCCGCTGTCCCTGTCCCTGTAAATCACATCAGCACCTCCTGGTGGGGAGGGTGCGATAACCCTTCATAACCTCCTCGGTTCCGCGGGCACCGACTGGACGCTGGAATATTTGTCGAGATGATTGGGACTGCGGCACTGAGAGAAGCGCGAAGCGGGGTTGTGCAAACTTTTGTTCTCCGAAGCGGATTTCCGCAGAAAAGGAGACGGGAATTCCCACTGCTATGACAGGTTTGTCATCTCATTGTAACTTTTATGGACTCTGCAACCTAATCTAAGACACTAAAATAATACTTATGGTGTGTCCGAGTGGGCTGTGATTACGAGTTCCATTCAGGTCGAACGTGTAGGTTGGAAACTAGATCTGAGCATTACATGGACACTTCAAAAAGGAGGTTGTGTTGAAGTAGGAGTGGTTGAATGTAATTACATTTCGCCGTTTTGTTCTCTGCGCTTCCTCAACTGCACCCATGACGCATTGCCTGTCTATCTCTCCTTTGTAAGCCGTCGGATTTACATGTCGTGAACTGTTGTATTCTTGGATGTGGGGTCTTGCACTCATCGCTAGCCAGAAGAGTAACTTGATCCTAGAGCATTCTGTGTAATTTCTTTCAAAATGTTCCATTGGAAACCCAACACCAGATGAAGGGCTTTGAGACCTAAAAAAAAAAACCCCTTGCACAGATGTTTTACCCCTAGATTTGCACCTCCTCTCCACCTGTGTCTTTATATATACACCATCAGAAGGTTTCCTTTATGAAGTCACTCTGTGATCAGTTGTTTTCACAGAGAGCGGGTCTGGTTTTGTTAACACTCTTGGCATATTTGCACACAGGGTCTGCTATGACAGAATCACATTATGATTTATCTGCATATGCGGCACATCGCAGCAGATCAGTCACGATTTTGTTTTTGTTTTCATTGTTGGTACCGTCTCTTATCTTGGTGGGTGATGTGCAGATCTGTTCAGAGGTTTTTGTTGTTTGGTTTTATTTACTGTGTCTATTTTACTTTGTCAAGGTTGCTGGTTTTATTTTGTACACAGAGGACACATGTTCTGCCAGAATCTTGTAGCTTTATAAATAATTAACTATGCAGTGTCATATGAACAAATAGTCAGTTGTAATCATTTTTAGTTCAGTTCAAGTCAGATGTTGATTCAGTAACTAATTCATTAAAGAACTCGTCAAAACAATTTAAACCTGTAACTGGGAGTTATTAAACCCAGCTCATAAGAGTCATTTGTTCACACTGTGTGTTTGTTTCCACCCTCAACCCAATTGGACCACTCAATAGACAGGCGTGTTTATTTTAAGAGTATGCGTTTACATGACAACAATGTACTAAAAACAAAAGTTTTTCCTTTGCGTTTTTTTCGTGTGCGGACAACAACTTTGTCAAACGTTCCCCATTCACACGGATCTGCGAAAACGACTAAAAACATTGCATTATGTTGCTAGTCCATTATTTGGCGGTCACTTTGTAAAGAAACACTACGCACCTATAGACTGAACACGTAATACGCATGCTCATGATGTCACAGTTTTCACAAAGTCGCGTTTTTTTTAGTTTCCACTGAGACTATAATGTTATTGTTTAAAAAAAAAAAGCACTTTGAAACCCGTTTTCAAAAGTTTGCATTTTCCTGCCCCGAAAACACCATTGTCATGTAAATGAATGGCCTAAACGCATAAAAAATGATCTTTGTTTAGTTGAAAACGGTGTCGTGTACACAGCCCCTATATAAAAAAGTCTATATAAGTATTTTTTATCATCAAATTAAATTCAGATTGAAAAAAATAATAATATTATGATAATCATATTAATATGCAACAGAAACATGTTGGTAAAATAGGATTTATTTTGTCACGCACATTTACAAATTTCTCGACTTACTAGTGCACCCCCTCACCGTACTTTTGTAAAGGACCTTTTGCTTAACATTTCTTTCAAATCTTAATTGTAGCCTTTATAGGACTCACTCTCCACTGAATCTTTCTATATCATTTGAGTGACCAGTCTGTGTTCCAACGTTCACAAAGTGAGTCTAGGATTGCCCCTGATTTACGAGATCCAGATTCCTACGAGCTGAATCACAGCCAGGTGCACGGTTTCCAAAGCAGATCATCCAAAAACCCGTCCGATCAGCTGCTCCGCTGATTTTACACAGATTCTCGTGCCACATCCACAGCGCAGCGACCCAGATTTTCCCTTTTTTCTCCACGCTCAGAGGGACTGTGGGAGCCGCATCTGCCGAATCCGTCTCTGGGTAGACTCTCTCTCTCTCTCTCTCTCTCTCTCTCTCTCTCTCTCTCTCTCTCTCTCTCTCTCTCTCTCTCTCTCTCTCTCTCTCTCTCTCTCTCTCTCTCCCGCTTCATCTCAGCTGAGAGCAGCACGCGTTCAGAGTGCATTCTCTCTCTCGGTCAGCGCTGTACCGCACGGACTGCTCCTGCACGAGTGCTTCATCACTGAGCTTGACCGGCACAGAAACCCTAAAGCCCTAAACACACAGCGTGCTTCAGCCATGCTCTTAGGTGAGTACGGTTTACACTCAGGGTAGCGGCATCGATTTGTCTGCACGCTTCTTTTCCCAGGCAATCCAGCGGTGAACATCTTCAAGAATGTGTCGGACTGTACCTACCGTGATTCCTGATATATAGTTGAAAGCAGCTTGTGATTTGTTCTGTTTCGCTGTGCTCTGTGTGTTTGCCAGGGGAGCTGAGCTTTGAAATACGACTGTGCTCTGGATTTATGTAAGAGATTCTGTCAGCACCATTGTTTTGTTTATGTGGGTTAAGTTTGTGCCAATACTAATTCAGTGTGACACCTTATCTCGCCTGACACTAACTTCACTGAACAGACTGGGTGAATCCTTATAGCATTAAAGTCGATCGATAGCTCAGTTAAAGATCAGAAATGTGATATTATACTGTACCTGATGGCTTACAGTATGACTAGATTTTTCTATTAATAGGTTTGTCTTTGACAAAAGGCATTTCATTATCTTCTTTTTTTCGTTTTAAAGTCTTGAATTGTCACTAAACAGTTAGATTAAGCACTTGACTTTTTCCTGTATTATTTTCACTCTGAACATATTGTATCCAGAATTTGCTCACGTAACCCACACCAGACGCTTAGAGCTGATCACCCTCGTAGCGTGACATTGCTGCTTACGTGTGGGTGTTCGTGAGCAATCGGGCTCCTTCAAAAGCTCATTGATAGGAGCGAGATGGAAAGCCTCTCTCAGGAGCGTCTTGTTCGATGAAGTACTAATGCAGTGTCACATTCCAGAGGAGTGCGACTTGGAATAATCAGGCGTGTCTGTGGGGAACGGAGGTTTGAAATTGCTGTTGATGGTTGCTGCGCGGCCGTCTGCCAGTCTCCCGAAGCCCCCCGTGGAGAAGACCTGGGGGGCTCAGCCCTTTGCCAGAACTTTAGCAGCTTCGTTAAGCTTGCAGCTCCTTTGCTCTAATAGAGTTCAGTGCAAGATTTTTTTTTATATTAAAATATTTTTCCGCCCCAGTTTAATCTGGTAAATCTTTAAAGCGAGCCTACAGTATAAGTAAGCGATTGTAAACACTGTGGCTCTGTGGGTATATCAAAATAGTGTTCTGTTTAAGGATCCCGACATGGCATGAGATTGGGACCAGACTATCTGTTAGATAACGAAGGTGGGAGTGCTCAGGGAAAACATACAAAATTTGACGATAGTGGCACAGAAATCATTTTTATTTTATTTTAATTTACTTTACTTTACTTTGTTTATTTTATCTATAGTTATTATTATTATTATCAGGGCTTGACATTAACTTTTTTGCCCACCAGCCACAGTGGCTAATGAATTTTGACATCGATACAATGGCGGAAAACTGCCTTGTAGATATTTTTTTTATTATCTTATAATTTGGCAGCAGGTATATTAGGCTGCTATCACTTTAAGACCTGACACACAGATCCATTATACTGTTTCCCATGCATGTTCTTTCTCAACTGTTTGCGTTCATTTAAAACATAATGTCAAAATGGCGAGAATTCACGTAAACACAGTCAATTATTTTGGATGTATTTGACTGTTTAAGTGCAATTAGCTGCGAAAAATAACTCAATTTGGTACTGAGAGGCGGCTTTATGTGCATGCACTTTGGGAATAAGCACAAAATCTGCGGGAATAAGTAAAATTATGCGCAATACGCACAATCCCACGCCGAATTTTAATCACTGTAACACCAACAATATTCATCCGGAGCAAATGAAAGGAGTGAGTGAGAGTAGGCGGGGTTTTTTTTTTGTCAACTCGCTGTCGGAGAGATAAAAGAGATTAGAGAGTGAGAAACCGCAGCTGGAATCGCAGCGCAGTCTCATCCCAAGAAGTCATATATTGACGTCTTGGGATGTCTTTTGACCATACGTCAATATCCGCCTTTTTAGGGTACCCTTAAACGTCGGTTAAATGACGTTATCAGATCCTAACTCTACTGCAGACCTAAACCTACCCCTAAACCTACCCCGTCACCTAACTGACGTTAAAGGTAAAGCGTCAGTCGTATGACGTCCCAGGATCGTCATATAACCGACGTTTAAGGGTACCCTAAAAAGGCGGATATTGACGTATGGTCAAAAGACGTCCCAAGACGTCAATATATGACTTCTTGGGATGAGAGTGAGACTGTGTTAGGAATCGTGTATCTATTATGCGGATAATGAGTAAGCATTTCAGATATATTTTAGTATCGATATGTATCGAAAAATCTATATTTTTGACAACACTACATTGCACTTAGTTTATTATTTCAGATGCCTTTTTAAAAGACTATAACTGAAAAATGTATGTATTATATATAAAATTCAACCCGCCAAAGTGGCTAGTCGGAGTGACTGCGTTACATACCACTGGTGAAGTACACTCGTATTTGCCAGGTGTTAATGTCAAGCCCTGATCATTATTATTATTATTATTATTATTATTTCCATTATTGATTATGTTGTTTCTTTTTCTCTCTTTCAAACAAGTGCATCATGTTCTGTTCACAGTGTGGAGGTGTAGTACATGACTTCTGATCTCGTCAGTAGCTAAATACAGAATACTAATCGAAAATCGGTTTAGTTTGTCCTCCAGGAATGTTCTTCTTCACCCACTACTACCATTTTTAGTAGTGTTTATGCCCACACAGATATTTAAACATTCACAACATTACACATGCCCAAAATAATGTTCCAAAGCAGATTCTACATCATTTGATTTCAGAAAGTAATGTCTTCATTAAGGAGGCATTTGCATAATCAGGTTTCTTAAATTGGTGTATATGTGATTAAATATTTAAGCACTGTATTTGAGCATCATCTCCTGTGAGCTAAGGAGGTGTTTCTTGATATAGGGAAAAGCTAAAAGCGCTCTTTCTTTCTCTCGCTCCCTCTCTCTCTCACTCCCTTGCTCTCTTTTTTTCTCACCGTTTTCTCTTTCTGACATAGGAATCTGATAGTTGAGTGTTAGAAGCGAGCTTAAAGAATGCTCTTTGGTTGCTATACTGCCTCTTGAGACCATCTTAATTATGATTCATACTCTCCAATCCAGTTGTGCTTTCTTTTTGACCAGTTGCACAATTATGTTATGCTTTAAAGTCATAAAAAATGCATGTGCATGTTCCTGTTCTGAGTCTGACTTATAAGTATTTGCATAAAGAACTTAAAAAGAAAGATTCATTGGTAGAAAAATGTGTTTTAATCTAAATGTACACTTACATTCAAAAGTTTGGGGTTGGTACTATTTTTAATGTCTCTTTTAAAAAGTCTCTTATTTTTTACCAAGGCTGCATTTATTTGATCAAAATTACATTATAACAATAATATTGAGAAATATTGTTATGATTTAACATGTCATTTATTCCTGTGATGCAAAGCTGATTTTCGCATCATTACTCCAGTCTTCAGTGTCACACGATCCTTCAGAAATCATTCTAATATGCTAATTTCAATGATTAGGTGCTCAAGAAACATTTCTTATTATTATAATGTTGAAACAATTTTTTCAATATTTGATTATTTAGTCAGAAGAACAGCATTTATTTAAAGTCTGTAAAAGTTTTTATTGTCACTTTTGATCAATTTAATACATGCCAACTGCCAAGTATACTTTTTTTTTTTTTTTGTAGGAAAGAGACCAAATATTAACAAATCAAAATTAGGTGGACAATAATTGAACAATAACCATAAATAAAGACTAATGACAAGTGTTTAGTTTCGTACATCCCAGCGTACTATTGCTGTGCGCATCACATTGTTTTCTTTTGACCGATGCTGTAAACAATTTTAACTTGATGACACAGGTCTCTGGAATACTTGGAATACTATTCTGTCGTCATATATATGTAATTTCTTCTAAAATGTAGGACTGTATGACTTATTGAATTTAAATTACTTTGGTGAGGCACATTTACTAATAACAGAAATTTTCAAATTCATACTCTATATGTAGCACTAATATATGTTAATAATATGTTAATATATATAACTAATACTTTACTTACTTACATTTACTTACGTTCCAAACCAGTATGACTTAATTTCTTTTATTTTGAAAAATGCCATGCAATGAAAGTCAATGGGGTCCAAAGTTGTTTTGAGCTCCAACATAGGAGAAAGAAATACAGTCATACAGTTTTGAAATGGCATGAGGGTGAGTAAATGATCACAGAATATTTTTTGGGTGTAATATCCCTTTAAGCTCAGATCTATCAGTATGCAAAACGAGTGAGACTTTGAGGTCCATTGTTTTAAAATATTTCCAAATCATTAAGGGAAATAAGTTTGCAGGTACCAATTGTCTTGTGTTGCCATGGTAGACTGCACTGATATGCATGACAATTACCCTGGTCACCATTTGTGGACCTGATCTCTCGTCTCTTATCTGTAATTAGAGTCGAGGCGCTCTTCCACGCTTCACTGCGAAATAATCGTAATTGCAAACATTTGTTATAGCAAACAACTCTGTCAGCAGTAACAGTGATAAATCTACAGGTCTCTCTCATTGACCTTAGGTTAATACAGCCACCGTTTTGGTTTTAACTGATGCAAAAGTGTAACTCCTGCCCAGGAGGAACGGCACAGCAGA
This sequence comes from Chrosomus eos, assembly GCA_036326025.1. Lineage (NCBI taxonomy): Eukaryota > Metazoa > Chordata > Actinopteri > Cypriniformes > Leuciscidae > Chrosomus > Chrosomus eos. The sequence goes on from CM070826.1 coordinate 9,693,143, forward strand.
CGTACACAGCCAATATGTCAGCCGTAGCTTTGAGCGATGCAATAATCCTCTCGACAGGATTTGATTTGCATGCCCTCGTATGCTTCTCACTGCACTGAATATTAATGCCCAATACTGTTGGATAAAGTAAAATCAGAGAATACATTGGGGAGAAAGAGAGCAGTCACTTAGAGCATGGGCCCACGCGTCGCGAGAGCAAGCCTACCGGGCCTGACGCAAGGTAGTTTCAAACCAGCCCTGGGGGTTTGTAGCGGTGTGCCAAGTTGCCAACGCTAAGAGCTGGCTTTTAGCAAACATTTGAGATTCTTTGACCAAAAAAAAAAAGCCTAAAGCACATTAGCACGGGTGGCCGGAGGGGGCGGTCTGTCTGTCTATGTGTCTGTCTGCTCAAGGGATGTTGTTACCAGAGAGAGCCTCGCTTGGAAACAAGCATTAGGGACGGAGTTTGGGCTCGAGCGTGACAAGAGGTTCTCCTGTTCCTACTGTTCCTTAGTCTCCATGGAAACCACAGAGCTGAAACAACAAATACTGCCGCTGGTAAAAATCACTTTATGAAAGTAATTTGCACAACAAGAGTGTTGCGTTCAGATACAAGCACGTTGATGGCTGCAAACATGAGCGTACTCTTAAGAGGGTGATATTTACATTTATTTTTTTGGACCGTTCTTGTGTGTTAAATACAAAAACAGCCCACTTGGATACCGCATTAACTTAACGCCAAGCCACATGAAAAGAGCAAACGTGTGTCATATAATCCCAGCTGGCTAATGCTTTTATATGGCAATCAGGTGAACATGCTCACCCTTAATTCTATCGCTTGCACTTTGCGGGAGGTTTGTAAATGCAGATCAGTTTTCAGGGGGCCTTGTGTCACTTTGCACACTGAAACCTGACATATTTCGTCTGAATAATGAAACAAGCTCCCCCTGTCATGTGCCAGAGATCCCGTGACAGCACGCTTTAATGATCTTGTTATTGTTCTTTGCAGAACAGATGTTGGTGACTTAACCGTTGTTTGCGTTTTTGATCCCCCTTTTTCCAAGCATTACCGTCCCCGTAAATCTCTGTTTAATTTGCGCTGCATCTATTTGCATTTTTGTAAGCTTTTAATTATCAGCTGCTTGCTAAGCCAAAAAAAAAATACCGTTATTGTTGCTCATACTTAAGGTTTGGTTTTAGGTTTTTCTGTTGTTTTTTTTAATTCAGGTTGTAACTTATCCGATATGGTATGATCCCATAGAATTTTGCTGGGTCATTCTGGGTTTATAAATCACGTGGGCTCCAAAGCTTCTAAGTTTATCTGATCTGTTGTTGTTTCGATCCTCTTTTGGAAGATAAAAATTCTTGCGTTTCCAGTATACCACATACATATGGATATGATATGAATAAAATTGAGTGGAGTAAGGTCTTGTGTGACCATGTGGGTTTAAATTGAAAGTGGGTCCTGGGGGTGGGCTCTTATGACTTGGGCTGCCTTCAGTAGCAACACCCTAGAGAACACTCAACCATTCCCTTTTAGAACACTCAACCATGTTAAACTCCACTCAGTGCATTGTAGCAATCAATCACATAGCAAGAAACAAGCAGAAAACATTTGGATTGCGGCAAAAGCAAAACCACTCACATTTTCTTTTGGAAGTGTAAACATTTAGTTCAATTTTACTTCATCACAGCTTTTAACAGTTTACTGTGATATTGGGAGGAATTAATGTTTTTGTCTAGATGTACAGTCTTCTGAGAATGCCTAGGGAAACTAGTAATCATACTATTGACAAGCTGCCAACATATCAGACATTCTCTGCTGAAGTGTTGAATAACTATACAAAGTCTCCTTTGTCTCTCTAGCTCTCCCTTTCTTTCTTTCTTTCTTTCTTTCTATCTTTCTGGTGGTTTTGCTTTGGTGTGCCATGTTTTATTGTTCTGTGAAGTGCAGACCTTGGGACTGATAATGTTGGTGGTATTTCTTTCATGCTGTTTTTCGCCAACATTGCGTAGCTGATTCATGTCTCTCACCAGGCTGAATATTTCCTTTCCCAACCTCCCCAGAGTGGACACAGATTTAGCTGCGGTCCCTTTGCTGGCACGTCTCAGTGCGTTGAGTTCACAGGTGTCCAGAAAGCAGGTGATGGATCTCTTGAACGTTCCCAGTGCATTGTCTCCAGTTATTATCCTCCCGAGAAACTCTAATCCTTCTGTCAACACAAGAGTATATCTCACTGAACGATCAATCCCTGGACACACAGATCTCCTGCACTTCATTCTGACGGTGAGGGTCTGACAGCTGTGGATTCTGGCTGTGGGATACAATGCATCTTCTAAGCATCCAAACACAAGAAGTTGGCTTCAGATTTTGCCCTATTATTCCACCTTCTTCCTCCTCCTGCTCTGTTTCTTCTAGCCTTTATCTCTCTTTCCATCCATCATCTCTCGCAGGTGGATTGAGTCAATCTCGATGAGTCACTCCTGTGTACATATATAGAGTCAAATAAGAGTAAAAGATTCACCACCCACTATTCCACTGGGTGATCGAGTGAGCGAACCTTCCTCGCTATAGCTGAAATACATCTGCTCATTTGCACTTTCACTCGAGGACCTCGCTTCCATTTGCACGCTCACTTTTAGTATGTCCGCCCCCTCTCAGGAGAACAAACACCAAGCTTCTCCCAGCTTTACAACTGAAGGAGGGGCGAAACTTTACCATCATCTCTCACAGCTATGTGTTACAAAACAATCTGTAGCGGTCTGGTTCTTGTGGTTGTATTACTCAAAAACCAGTATTTGAGATAAGTGAACCCATTTAATTGTGAAGTAGAGTGAACTAAACGGACAGATGGTAGACAATTCAAGATTGGGTTTTGTAACATTATCTTTGTTTTCATTCAACTAAAAATGAAAAAATGTTAGTATGCAAAGACAAATGTGACTGACTGGATACAGGATTCTTTGATGAATAGAAAGTTCATAGAAAGTTGTGTTTTTTATCTGTAACAATGTAAAAGTCTTTACTGTAACTTTTATGCATTCTTGCTGAAAAAAAGTAATAATTTCTTTTAAACAGGCAAATCTTACTGACCCCAAAACTTTAAACATCAGTGCATATATACAAATATTTCAGTTTAATAGAAGAAATGATTGACAAATTAATCAATTATCATAATGATCAATGGTTGCAGCCCAAATACTGATTGGCAAAAAAAAGAATGGCCATTAAGCTAATGAGATACCGGATGAATTGTTATTCCTGCAGCTAGTTAAAGTTTTTTAGAGATCTTCCTACAAACTCTTCAATCTATTTCCAAAACCGTTCGTTGTGTATTCACGGAAAGATGGTGAGAAAACAGTGCCTCGTGAGAATGCTGCATTGTGACCTGTGGATGCTCTTGTAATTCCAAGCTGCTCATTGCATCACCTGCCAATTTCTGTCAATGTAATCATTCCCTGTAGCACAAGGACACACGCTCGCTGTGAGGCATGATTTCATTTACCCCGTTGTCAGGAGATTTTTATTAGAAGCCACACCAACTTCGTTTTCACAAATTGTGTTTAAAGGCACAGACTGAGCCCGTTCTGTCTCGCTCTGATGCGGACCTGAAGCACTAGCTTGTAAATCTGCATTTAAATTGAATTTAGGACATTATTAGATTTGCCTGAAATAGTGAAGGCTTCGCGTGCGTTGTCTACATGTGACCGGCTCCACACAAAAAAAAAAAACCCACATTTGAGCAGCTGTCACATTAAGTAGTTTCATCCGACTGTGGTCACTCATTATACCTGCTTCTAGCTGCGATGGACAGCCTGCGATATCACTCTTTGTGTCATCCACTGTAGCTTGACAGAGAATGTGCCAGAATTATGGCCTCTGTTTACTTTTCAGCACCACTTATGATCCATGACTGACTTCATAAAGCCATGTAAGCTGGCTAATAGTTAGTCTATTCCAGTATCATATCAATTTACACAGTCATGCAATATCAAGGCCAGACTTATTAAATACAAAAATATGTTGGTGAAGTCAACGTGAAATCAAAATTGGTACTATTATTCTTTATATAGAACTATTGCAACTTTGTCATGATGTAATTTATTATCTCACACAATTGTAACTATCTCACAATGTGACATTATATCTCACTAAATAGAAAATCAAATTGAAATCTTTTGTAACATTATAAATGTCATTAGGGCCGCTATTGTTGAAATGCGTCCTTGCTGAATAAAATGTAAATTAAAATTATAATTTTTTTGAATAGTAGTGTATATCTTAAACTTGAGACAATTATTACTTTAAATGTCAGTGTTCCTTTTTCGTAAATCTCAGAATTACTATGATATATATATATATTATTTTCATATTGCATGTTCTTATCATTTAGAAATTTCAGATTATGGACGTAAACGGGTTGCAATTTGCATTTTATGTTGACTTTAAAATATTTTTGAGTTGTTGAAGCTATGACCTAGCATACATAGTGCACAAGCTTAAATCTGATTTGCTAAATTCACTGATCTTTCCACTATCCATAAACATAGACAATGTGTATGTGATTTCAGAGCATCTCTGTGATATAAACCTGATATTTACCATAGCCAATTATAAAATAAAAGACTCTTTTTGCATCATTGAGCAGTGTTGCAGCAAGTAAATAATTAATTTAAACAGATTTTTATAGTGCAATGCTCTAACACATAGTTCTCTTTTACTATAATTACTATGAAAATGTGTTTTAGACACAATAAGGTTTTTGCATCAGCTAGTTTGTAACATGTAAACTTGGTGTGTGGGTGGTGTATCGAGAGCTGAACGCCTGTACTATAATAGCACTGTGTCTTTATGCTCTTTTGGTTCAGTTCAGTACGTTTCACACTGGGATGTTTCTCTTAGACTCTCCTCTGCATGGATTCACATCAGATGAAGCTAATATCATTGAGCTGCTGTCGTCTTTCTAATGAATATCTTAGTGATGGAAGGACGTTGCTCTCCTTAGCAGATACTTCCCATCCATAGTGACTTATGGTGCACTAATTACACGGACAATCCCTCTGGAGATACCCAGGGTTAAGGGTTCCCTTTAAAAGGCTCATTGATGAATGAATAGGATTGTGTGCTCAGTAACTCTTGATAGCAAGTCTGATCCTATTTAAATCATTTGCTCTTCCTCATGTCTTTCTGAACCTGTATGGCTTTCTTCTGTAAACACTAAAGAAGATATTGTGAAATATTGGACCCTTTTAAGTTACTAAAAATGTTTGTGTTACACTAAACCCATACAGTAGGGTGAAGGAAAAATGGGATTCAGCTATAAAGCAGCTGAAGAGAAGACAATTGTCATTTCCCAGTTCAATTTAGTACAAGTTTGTTCTTATCCAATAGTGTCAGTACAGTCAAATTGATAATATTACTGAATATTAAGTGTTTAAAACTAAACAAGCTAAAGGTGACAGTGGCCATCACAAAATATTAAAGGTTCACCCAAAAATTAAAACATGTTGTTCCAAACCCATATGATTTATTTTCTTCTGTGAACTGCAAAAAAGGAGGTGCTAGGCTGACCTTTTCCATACAATGAAAGTGAACTGGGACTGTTCCAAAAAGCTCCAAAGAGGACAAAATAGCACTATAAAAATATACCATAAAAGTGTGGCTTATGCACTAAATTCCGAGGCTTCTGAAGTCATATGATAATTTTTTGTGAGAAACTTCAAGCCATAATTCCACTGCATTAAAAAAAAAATAGTATAGTGTGTGATGGACCACTTTTATATCTATTCTCTTTTACTCTATGGAAAAGAACCGCTTTGATATTCTGATGAATAATTTTGTAACTCCATGGCTGAACTAAAATCATACAGGTTTGGAATGAAATGAGGGTGAGTAAATGATGGCAGGATTTTCATTTCTGTCTGAATTACTCCTTTAAACAGCAGAAGCAAACCACCATTGAGTTTAATCGTGCACCTGCTCGCAGATATTCGAAACACTGTAGATCACAGAGACTGAATTATTTTCACTCCTCGGAGATCTCCTTTATTCCAGCAGAATCAAATTCAGATGTGTGGGTTTTTCGTCTGTGCTCTGCAAAAACGAATGTTCATCGTTTATGGCAAGAATGAAAAAGCCCATCTATACCGAGCATGATGTGTGCTCATTTAATCCCAAACATTTTCCTTTGTTGGCGTAGGAAATTGTCCTCAAACTGTCAGCAATGAGTGTTTCTGCGATTCAGAGCGTTCTCCTGTTGTTTAATTCTGCAAGCTGCATCTCACCGCAGCCTTTTTTCAGTTTCCCGTTCAGTGGGTTTCTACGCTTCCAATGGTAACAGCCAGAAAAAATATGAAGTCATAACCACAGTATCTGTTTTCCCCTGTACAAAAGCTTAAGAAACATTACCCCAGTCTAATAACGTACACTCCTTGGAAAGGCCTTTTTTAGGAATTAGTGATGAAATCATTCTCTGATGGCCATTTAAAAGGAAAAGTCACTCTCACAGTTGGGTTTGGAACGCCATCAAAATTTGGGAGGGCTTAATTTACTCAAAGTACTGGTCTTGCTTGTTTTTCCAACTAGATCTGAAAAGCTTCACCACCACCCTCATTTACTGTACTATACTATAATTGCATAAATTCAGCTGTTATTATGTCTTGTGGATGTGAATATGTGCCAAATCAGGGCAGCACTAAGTGGAAAAACAGAAGCTATGTTTATGATCTCTAGAAAAGCCCCTGCTGTAGTGTTTACTGTAGTGAAAAGATGTGATTTTTCATTGCAGCTTGGTTTAGATTAGGTTTCAAATGACATCTGAGCCTGCGCAGGTTCAGCATGATTCTCTTTGCTGCTCATTTGTTGCAGCAGGTGGCTAGAGACCTGCAGGGTGCAAGTGAGTGACCACATCTCAAGATCTCCCTCACTCGCTCTATCTCTCTTTCTCAGCTTGGTTTCTTGCTTCCAGTACAAGGATTAAACTGATTAAATCCCACCTGCCACAGAGACCCCCTTCCACGTAAACTACCTCAATATTTCCATTCCCACCTGGGCGAAAACCCAGACCTAACAAACAGCCTGAACTCGGAGACCACGCGGTATTCTTTATGAAACGTTCCTTTGACTTGGATCTTTTCACTGAATCGTTTGAATCAGTTTGTGGTTTTAAATAATTCTTAATGAATCATTCACAAATCACATACTTTTAATAGCTGAAATTTTACCAATAAAACGTATAGGAAATACGACCTGACTGTATGATGCACATTTCAATTTATTTCAATTTAATTTTTTGTATTTGTTTATTAATGTGCCCAAAACATTTTCAGCCAAGAGATTAACATTAATTTTAGTTTTAGTTTATCTACACTAGCGCTCAAAAGTTTGGGGTTGGTAATATTTTTTAAACAATTTTTGAAAGAAGTCTCTTATGCTCACCAAGGCTGCATTTATTTGATCAAAAGTACAGTAAAAGCATTAATATTGTGAAATATTATTACAATTTAATATAACTGTTCGCTATTGTAATATATTTACCATTTAAAAATGTAATTTATTCCTTATCCCTCAAGAAACATTTCTTATTATTATCAATGTTGAAAAAAGTACTGCTTAATATTTCTGTGCAAACCGCAATACGTTTTTTTTTTTTTACAGGATTCTTTAATGAATAGAGTGTTTGCACAGCATTTCATTAAAATGCATCCTTCCTTGTTGAATGGAATTCTTAATTTTGTTTCTACGAGCTGAATCGGTCTACCATCTGATCTGGATACGGCCCGGATCAAGCTGACTACATCATGTGTTGTGGTCATGTCTAGGCGCAGGTCTACCATCGGATCTTGAAACGGCCCGGATCCGACTGACTAGCCTAGTAAACCTCGGAATAAACAGAGACTAACATTAGCGTAGATGCCATTCTTCTTATGATGTAACGAGTACATCGGGTGTTAGAGGAAGTGTTTGCGGTTCCAGCTGACCTAGTTTTTGCAGCCTAACAATCATTTAACTGATTTTAATAATAGAAATCCTGACTTGAAATTCTTGCAGATTCCATTTCTTTCTAAAAAAGCAACAGTTGTGAGGATACTGCCTTTTCTAGTATTTTTTACAGAAAGTGTAGATTTGAGATCAGCCTGTAATTGGCTAATTCTCTAGGATCAAGTTGCATTTTTTTAATAAGAGTTTTAATAATAGCCAGCTTAAAAGTTTTCGGTACACATCCTTCTGTTTTGACTTTAAAATGTATTGAAGAAAAAATGATATGACTAACTTTTAAGACTAGTCTAAGAAGTTTATGCAACCAGCCACTGATTTGCAGTGAGTCAGAATTCCCATCACTGACAATGGATGTTCATGTATAGCTGTGATATTACTCACAAAGTTGTCTAGTAGGCTCCAAATGAGACACGTAGAAAGGTTACCTAAACTTAGACTTTTGACTCCATAAGCTCAGCTTGATTCCATGAGTTGTTCCAAAGTGTTACATTTCAGTCATCGTGATTATGGAGAGTGAATTTTTGGCAGTTCTGTATCCACTGAATTATTGTTAGGACTTTGTTCAAGGACACAACTGTGTTTTGTGCTGCAGGGTTCTTTATGCTGTCATATTTCTTTGATTCATCTGAAGGTATTTGTATCATATTTCTTGCATTGTGTGCTTTGGAGGATAATTTGGATTTGGTTCACCAGTCTATTTCATGTGAAATATTTAAGATTTGTGTGTGGAAAACTGTGTGTGTTAATCTTTTCATACATTGCTTCTCAAGTTAATAATTTCTCTGCAAATACAGTTTCGTGAAAAGTGAAATGCTTTTTGTGAAATTGTGACTTATAGATAGCATGCAACACTCTTTTGAAAATAAAGTTGCTGTAGAAAATCCCTTTGTCGAACTCTAAAGATGGCTAAATTCAGAATGAAGTCTCTATTCCTGTTGTTTTCTCCACTTATTTTTATCTCCCAGAGTACCCCTGTGAGATAAGGTGCATGTTGGCTAACCTTTGGGAAAAAAGCAGCCTCATACAGCACACTATTTGATATAGCGTTGTCCAATACAATCAGACGGAGGGACTCAAAATTGCGAAAGGGTGAAGGTGAGCCAAGGGGCTCGCGCCAGCTCTCGTCCCTGCTCTGCGGGAGGGTCCAACCTCTCACTCCATCAACACTGCAAATGTCACGCGCCCCATCCGACAAGGCAAAGTACTGATAAGCACTCGGGTCCTGACCTACAGTCGCTCCAGAAAGGATTTGGGCACTTAAGGCACACTTATAACTATACAAATGTCACTGTTAGATAACAAAATAGGAAATTCTCTGCAAACAACTTTCACTATTTTTGACTTAACTGGTTAGAAGACCTGGTTAGTTGCCTTTTGTTTTCATTTTTGCACAGTATATCTATTGTTTTATCATTTAAAACCCTGCTTGTGCTGTCTTTCTTTGATTTTTACGATACAATGCAGTGATGTTCAAACATTTTTGAGTGTTGCTAATGTGTCCAAATGTTTTTTGGCTACTGTATGTTACAATTGTATTAATGGAGCGAAAGTCTGCTGGCCGTTTGCACAAAGAGGAAACCTCTGAGAGACAAGTTGTTGCTAGCAGATGTTGCTCAGGCGTTTCATTTCTCGAATCGGACTTGGAAGCGCATGGCTAGATGATGAAACGGAGTTGAAAGAGAAACTTGGTTCAAGGCTGATTTGAGTATAATTTTTAGCTTCTCGATTTCAGACTTCATTCTATGTGAAAAGGCAGACAACTTTGAGTGCAAATATGGCATTCATTTCCACAGAAGATCCATTTCTAAGCTTTGATTATAGACTTCTGAATGGAAGTCATCGACCTAGACTTTTAAATTTGTTTTCATGGCTGAACATACATGATAGTAGACTTAAACTTGCTGCTTTTCCACAGTCAGATGTGGCCTGTGATGGTTTGTTTCTTTGTGCTTCTGTGGCCTAAGAGCGCTTTGCAACTCAAAGTCTGTCAAGACGGATATACTGTAGTCTCACGCCCACCGGCTTCTAACACTCTCCTCTCACTGACCGTCTGATGCATATTCCGAACATAAAAAGGCAAGAGCTTGATACAAGGTACAGTGAAACAGAGGTAGAAAAGTAGAAATACAAGAATAGAACTGGACTGCGTTTCTCAAAATTATTGTGAGCTAAGTTGATCGTTGAGACAATTGGTGCCAATGGTTCTATGTACCAAAGACGATAACTAAAACAATAAAAATGAGGTTCAATAAAACGTTCTTAGTATAAAAAATAGCAGAGTCCACAGACACCACAACTATAACAATAATGGCACAGAGAAATTCTATCATTGGAATTACTTTCACAGCTAATGAACTATAAAAACATTGTTATTTCTATAGTTATCTTTATATCGTTCTTGATGTGAGCTAGCATTTACTGTAGATGCTTTTGAGAAACGCAGCAGTGTATTCATTCTTATTAATGCTCAAATAATCTCTTATTACTTTTGGACAAACACAAATTCTAATCACAAAGTTTATTTTTGCAAATGTGTTTTCAAAATATACTTTAAGTTTTTTTCATGGTGGTTTTATATTATGGTATTTACTATTTCTGATAAACCTGCTGCTAAACGGCACATAAAGCAACAAACTTTCATGTAGATCAGATAATTTCTGATCTAATTGGGCAGATCTTTCTCAGAATACATTTTTTGTTAATTCCTGTAAATGTTTAACATCCACCAACACCTTTCCATTTTTTAATCCAATTTTACAACCAATTTATACATAAATATTTGTTTAAACTTTTCTATAAGAAGTCTCTTAAGAAGTTTAACAAGGCTGTATTTATTTGATAAACAATACAGTAAAAACAGTACTATTGTGAAATATTATTACTATTTAAAATAACTCTTTTATTCCTATGATGCAAACCTGAATTTTCAGCATCATTACTCCAGTCTTCAGTCACATGTTCCTTCAAAAAGAATTCTAATTTGCTGATTAGGGACTCTAAAAAGTTCAAAAGAACAGAAATTTTTGTCACATTAGAAATGTGATGTTTCTTTTGAATAGTATCATAGATAATCGCAATTTTCAGAACTTCATAATTGGCTCAAGCTGAAACATCAAACCTCATATCTTCTCAAATCGTTAATCTTTCTTCACATGTACCATAAATACAGATTTTTTTTCCAGCCTGCAGTTTGCAGCTAAATGACAAATTAGCCTTTTAAAAAGCGTATATAACAGTAAATCGCAAAACATGATGCAATAATATGTGTTGAAAGGGAAGAAGGAAGAAAAAAATGTCAGCTTTGCTAACAAGCCTTCAGACAGGATCCTGAAAACACGAGAGGGTCTTTGTGTGGTTGTTAAAAACCACCTGTTGTTTACCTGGCTGCGGTATTTCAGCTCAGGATTATATGCTGGAAATGATTTTAACCTTTAATTTACCTTTACTAATGACATGCAGCTCACAAGCTTTCGGGGTTGCAGCTGATTTCTTCAGCATTGTTAGGAGGAGCTAACCTTGGAAACAGCTAACCAGCATGATCATTACCTGCACCAACAACTGTAGTACAGCAGTAGATGTCGGAGAGCTCTGTGTGAGTGTTCAAGGCTCTATGGCCTGTCGGTGGCTGATTGGAGAGTGTTTGGTGATGTTTTTCCATTTTAAGAGGTTAATTATAGTACAGCAGAAGCGTTTTTCCCATTCTACCTATTTTTTAACCTCTAAATTAAAATATTCCCTATCCTCAGAATTACTTGAATTACTATCAGCATAAGCAAAAACAAAATGGATGCAAAAAGGGAAATGAAGAGTTTATTTTTACCCTCTCCATTATCAAGGTAAATGCAAATCCTGATACGGCCATCGCATACCCAGAATCCATGTCAATTACACAGAACTCCATCTCTTCTCACAACATGCTCCCCGGCTGTCACTACCGTTTCCCAGGTAACAGTCATTACTTTCATCGGTTTCATTCTCGGGATGCTGATGTTGTTCAAGAGATGGTGAATCTATTTGAATGACACATACATTCAGGTCTCTGATACGCCTGATAACTGTTGCAACTGATAAACAAATCACAGCGGAAGCTCACTGCCAATTCATATTCTAAGTCTATAATCTTCTTGAACCGAGTAAAGGGAATGAACATTTTTGTCTTTTAGCCTTCAAATAACTATTAAGTGTTTTTGGACATGGCAATATCAATATGGTAATTATTCATAATCATTATTATTTTTATGTATTTACTTTCAGCCTTTTTTTAAACATACTGTCATCTATGTGAGGATTTTTAATTAATCTTTCTGCAAGTAACATAGTAATGATAGTTGGCAACAAATTATTATGTTTATAAGTGACTCGCTTCCTTAACTAGTGAGTCATTGAATCATTCACTCAAGAGATTCGTTCTAAAATCACTGTTTCATTAAGAAAGTATACACTTCGCACCGTGCGTGGACGCGCAATGGCGTTGTATGGAGTTTATTTTCATTGGCATAGCAAAAGTGTGTTGAGTGTTGTGTGTGTATGTTACTGAATAAGTTTTTCGTTATTTTTTTTTTATAAAAGTAGTTTTACCTCAGCAATACTGAATGCTCTGAATAATCAGAACAACAACGATTGCTTGTGTTGCTTTTTGTTTGAATCATAATAATTATTATTTTATTTATATTAGATAACAAAGTGGTAATGCTTATTGGATATTGCAGTGAATTTTAAATGTAAGGTGGTTCCTATTATATTATTTAGTATATTTAGTATATATATATATATATATATATATATATATATATATATATATATATATATATATATATATATATATATATATATATATACTGTATCAAACTCAGACTCTTAAAGGAGTAGTTCACTTTTAAAAAAACATTTGCTGATAATTTACTCACCCCCATGTCATCCAAGATGTCCACATCTTTTTTTCTTCAGTCGAAAAGAAATTAAGGTTTTTGATGAAAACATTTCAGGATTTTCTCCATATAATGGACTTCATTGGGAGCCAAACGGTTCAAGGTCCAAAAGACAGTTTCAGTGCAGCTTCAAAGGGCATTAAACGACTCCAGACGATGAATAAGGGTCTTATCTAGGACCCTTCGAGTCATGACTCGAAAAAAGATTTGTTAATTTTGATGAACGAGTTCGAACAGGAGAGTCACGAACGCTCATCACAGAACAGAGCAAGGCGAGCATTTGTGCTCAAAAAACTTAAACTTTGTTGTTTATTTTTTAAATGAGCGATGGTTTCGCTAGATAAGACCCTTATTCATCGTCTGATATCGTTTAAAGCCATTTGAAGCTGCACTGAAACTGTCTTCTGGACCTTGAACTGTTTGGCTCCCAATGAAGTCCATTATATGGAGAAAATCCTGGAATGTTTTCATCAAAAACCTTAATTTCTTTTCGACTGAAGAAAGAAAGACGTGGACATCTTGGATGACATGGGGGTGAGTAAATTATCAGCAAATTTTTTTTAAAAGTGAACTACTCCTTTAAACGGCGTCTCGATTCTCTTAAGGCTGCGTTCACACTGTCAGTCCAAATCCGATTATTTGTGATTGGAATCTGATCTAAAATTATTGATGTCCACACTGTCTATCGCAACTCTTCAGATCCGATTTGTGTGTCCATGCCGCTCTTTCGTTTTCTTAAATATCTGCATTGAAACTATATATCTTAAATATCTGCAATGACGTTGTGTTTGTAGGCATACGCCAAAAACATCAACAACCGCAACATGGAGGGGTTTGCATTTTTTATAATTTTTACAATGCACATCATAAATGATCACTGACTGCTGCTGTTTTCTGCCATGCTCTGTATCTGTATGTGCTGGTCTGCTTCATAACACCTGATCTGGCCAAACACAGCTATTTGGCTGCAGAGTGCACAATGAAGAACAGTAATTACTGTAGCCCATTTCACACACACAGTTTATCCTGTCATTGGTTTTAATGATTGGCCCTGACCACTGTCATGTCTACCCTGCAACACAGCATCTTGTCTTTTTGTAATGGTCTTCTAGTATTGTTGCCGGAGATTTAGCCTGGTGTCGAGGTAGAGTAGAGTGGTTAAATAAGTACAGAGAAAAAGAGAAACTGTTAAGGAAATACATTTACTTTGTTTTTATTTGTTTGTTTTTTATTTTTGATGCGTCCAGAACTTTTCAAAGCCAATTCCACAGGAAATTTCCTAGTTAAAAAATATGCATGAACTCAAGCCATATTTACCACAGGGAATCTCAGTGAGAATTTTGATTTTGAGTTGGTCGTGCCATAAACTTTAAACATGGTTGACTGAGAATGATTGCTGCTGTGACTGGTATTCTTTATTAGTTTTTTTTCCCATAACAGCTACATCACCTTGTCTTGTTGTTAATATATTTTACATAGCGTATATTATTATGAAGCGTATTGTATGTATGTTTTTATACACAGCGAAAATAGCATGCATTTGACCAGCAAGCTGACTATCTAGATAGTGCAGCAAATGATCATATAGCTGTAAAGTGTCCTGATCAGATGCACACTTATGTTTAATGAATACTGTGAATTTGGACATACTACTCTTTTCACATACTGTGAAAGTAGGGAAATATGTAATTTCGGATGCAGTCTGTTTTTATAGTATGACAACATAGAAACTGCTGACAAATGTGATAATGCACAAAGTACCCTGAAATACTGTATTTTATTGCAGTGGCCAGATGTATAACTCTCTTAAAATTAATCATTTTGGCTGGGAAAAAAATCATATTGCTAATGATTATTGCCTTATTTTAAAGTCAAAATAATCCCTGAGAAAATGTTCCTTTGTGATTAGACAATTCATGCATCAAAGTGATTAAACTAATACGGTGTGTCAAAACCTTAATGATGAGGACAATCATTACCCATCTGAATCAGCACATCTCTGATGGTTTCATTAAGCTTTGAAATATGCAGCGTTTTGCCTCATCTGAACCATGAAAACGCAGTTGTTTTATTAAACTGAATGTTTTGGTCGGGCCACAGAGCTTCAAATCACGGCTATGAATTTTGATGCCAGTCGGAGGGCCAAGTTCAGTTATAACATGTGGTTCTCATTAAACTCAGCAAATGGGAATAAAATATGTCTGTTTCAGCACTCAGATGTACAGGTGGAGAGGGAGGCATCTGTCTAGAGATGGAGTGTGTGCATTTGTAATAAAGCGAAGTTCTGGCCTGTGCATTGCAGTCAGTGATGTTTTGGGAAAAAAACATCTTTTACATGTAAATTAGAAGATATTTTCTAGAAAATATTGACTTTGATAGTGTGAAAACACTGTTTTGAACACTGTAACCATGCTTTTTTTCATCTCCATAATTGGATTTTGTTTTACAGCCACAAATGCAGTTTTATATACCCAAAACAATGTTTGTAAGGCAGCCACAAAACATACTACAAGACGCCTCATTGAGCTCGTCTAGTCAGCCTTGACTTGTTGAATGGCATCTGAAAAGGGAGCCAAAAGCATTCCTCATACTCTGCCTTACTCCTTTTGCTGTTTAGCTCACACTGACAGCCATTGAGTCCTTGTTTATTTTTCGTACTTTTGTTCAGACAGACCAAATGACAAGAGAAAAAACTGCCTTTTTTCACAAATGTGCAACACTAGCTTACGATAAAAGCAGCTTTGGTGTGCATTATACCTCCCGGAGTGCCGTGCAGCAGCTTTAGATGTTCCACTGTCATGCTAAAAGCATGTTTGCTTTACTGTTGCCATCATTTTTACCAGCATTACAAGGATTTGTTAACCATTACATAAAGAAATTCAAGACTTAAGTCGACACAGCCATGGTCTGCAGTTTTTTTTGGCCGCACTCAAGCTGATTATGTTTCTCAGCTTGACCTCTGATTCGTACAACGAAGGATCTCGGATCTCTTTTAATTGAGCAACGAACTGGAAATGACCCTTTTCCTTTCGTCACATACATGATTAGATATCTCCATGGCACATTACACGAGATCCTTCTTCATTACATGTCCGATTGGAGCTGTCATTGTGTCATATAAATGGACATGGTACTGCTCACGCTTATCAGATCATATTAGGGGCCAATTTATTCAGCAATGTCGCACTAACATTACGACTCGTTTTTTTTTTTATAGTAGAAGTACGTGATCCGTGAGTAAATGAAAAGAGACTAAGTTAAGGCGAGTGTACACTGTGCGAGTACGGACACTCGGGAAGTCGTGAGCCACTGATAATCAGTTAACCTGATAATCATGTCAAAGCAACTGGTACACGGCACTACTGTACTGCACGGCGAGCCGGCGGCAATTCATGCTAAACACGGAGACTGGAGCTTTCAATGTTGCTGCTATAGCTTCTATAATAATATTCATACTATTCATAGATCTAGTGTATGTGACGTGGTTGTGTATGATTTGGGGACAGCTAACATGTTTAAAAATTGTCTAGAGGTGCTCATAACTTGCCTCGTAATTCCTCTCACACAGTTTGAGCCGCGATCTTACGAGCATCAGCGATTTCCACACGATTTCTCCTGAGAGAATCAAATCGCCTGCAAGCTTGTACATAATTTAGAAGCATTTATTCAAAGCCACTTACAGGAACCGTGCTCCTGAAGTAATGCGGGGTTACACTTTATTTTAGTTGTCCATGTTACATTATAATTATAAGCACCGAGTAATATTAATTAACTACATGTACTTACTATATTGTTAGTTGCACATAATTATGCATAATTTGTAGTTATTACTATAGTAACTACATATAACATGTTACAAGGACACTGTAAAATAGAGTTACCACGTGTGGTTAGGCGTCTTGTTAATGATGTAATAGTTAAAATTCATGGATTGTCCCTGACTGGGCTCAGACCTACAACTGTCAGTGTTTACGCCAAGATCATTATCCACTACGTCACGACACCATATTGTACAACTATTCCTCTTTACATGAGGAGAAACGAATCACAATTAATCTTAATAGAGTTAGGTAAAGTGTTATTTTTATCTATATACTATTAAAGTATTTAATAATGTCTTGAATTAACTTTTTTTTACATTTTATAATCTTCTGTCTTTTTATTAGTTTCTATTTAGTTTTTTTCTAATTTGTTGTAGTAATCTTAATGCTTCAACTAATTTTATTTCAGCTTAATTTTAATGAATAAAAACGTTTTATAATAGTTTTTGTTTGAGTTAACAATAACAACACTGTTTTGGCATAGCATACTCTTATAAACAAATGCTTAGCACACACGAATATTGGGTAAAATATTTCATTTTAAATGTTTGTTATTAATGCATTGTTGCATAGAAGGAAATTAAAATGTACAATATTTTAAGCATTTTTATTATCCACATTATTAAAGGCATATTTGCATTAACGTCGTTAGAGTTTATTATGGGTTAGGTTTCTCGCCCAAAACTTTTTGAGTGAACTAGCTAGGTTCAGAACTTTCCTGATATGTGTCTCATCGCCCTCTCACTCATTTCTATCTCTTTTGTACCAATCTTCCACCGCAGAGCGCTCAGGTATTCTGCTTCTTTGGCCGACGATGATGAGTTAGATTCCTCTTATCACTTCCCGCTCTCTAACGTACCTTCTCTTGCTCTCCTCATCTATGCACGAGTGAGTGCAGGGAAAAGTATTTTGTCCCTAGAGCTTTGAAAGTTTTGTCTTTTCTTTGTCTTGACCGTCTGCCTCTTTTTCCGCTCCAGGAAGTTCCTGTCATAGCAACACGCTCCCCACGTTGGTTCGGACTCCTTCTCTAATGATGCAGTCCGGTCTGGACATGAAGCCTTTCATGACCTTCCCTGTGGAGAGCTCCTCTCCGGTCGGCCTGTTCCCTAATTTCAATACGGTAAGCAAGCCTGCTTTCATCTCCCTTCTCTTGGCCGTCTGCCCCTTTAATGTTGGCCTCGTTCCTGTGTGGGTTGACACTGATGGAATTAAAACCTTCTCTGAAGATTCAGAAAAACATTGAGTAGATGGTGTTTGTTAAATGTATATCCTCCCTCACAAACTGCAGCTTGTGTGTTTGTTTGGAAGAGAGTCCAATAATTGTGTGCTAGCGGCTATTTAGAATGGCATACTACACTGGAGCCTCAGCCAAAAATGAGCTGTGAGGTTAGCAGACAGAAGGGAAAAAACAATGCTGAATGCTAATAACAAAATTCAACTAGTCATAAACCGTGCATAGTTAGGACAGCAAAATAAACTGGCTTTTCAATGTTTAAAAAGTATTTTGCCATTTAAATTTTGTGGCTTGCAGAGAACTAAAAACTTGCCAATCTAGGCAGATGCCAAAGCGGACAGGTAGCATGACATGTCCTCGACTTCAAAAAATATTTTTCACCCAAGCTATGTTAATTACACTAATGTTCATTCATAAGTTTGTGTTCAATCATCCTTTATTGAACTTTATATAGAACTGTTGCTGGATAAACTAGGATGTTTGTGGCAGGCGTTTGTGGGGCATAAAACCAAATGTTACCAATTATCAAGCGTAGCGTTAGTTCTGGCAGGTCACATTAGTCAAGCTCGCATCAGCTGACTCTCAGATGTATTCATATATTAGCTCCTTCAGTATTATCAGCAGCTATTGCGTTCTCAGAAGCTTATTACCCTCCTCCATCCCCAGCTCCTCCTCTCATCCAGTCAGTATTTGGCATTTTGATTCCCCTTTGAATCAGACTAAATTCTCAAATTATGTTGTACATTAAAATATTGACATTAATGATATCTGCAATACATTCATGTTGGTTCTTTTCTGTTTACCCTAAGGTTTTTTTTTTTTTGCTGTTCTCCCTGCTCTTATCCATGCTAGGCTGCATGGATGCGCGTTATTGGCAATATTAATACATTTCAGTGAGAATTCAATTTGTTTTGTTTTTTTCAGCAAACGTTCTAATTCCAAGCGCTAGCACTATTTCTGACACAAAGAACAAATAGATTTGCAGCTGTTGCTTTGTTGCATCCAGTGTAGACACGGTGTTAGTTCACTTCTGGATCAACTGTTAGTGGACTATGTTTGTTTAAACATCCTTAAGCAGTGACTCTTTCTATTCCTAGAGCGTGGGCAAAAATTATAAAAAAGCATAGCAGGCAAGTTGGTCATATTTGCTCTCTCTATTCAACACGAGATCTGCTGCTTCAGTTTTATTATCTGCCTTTTGTTCTTGTAACCTTGATATTTAAAAAAGTAGCAGTATCAGATGTTCAGCTTATCATATCAGTTAATGGTAGTTTATTTATGTGATTATTTTTTTTTATCAAAGTATGCAGCCCTTGTATGCAGTATATTCCATTCTGAACGTTGCCGGTGTGTTTGAGGGAAAGTGTGCAGACGTGTCGACCCCTCACACATTGATTCTAGCCCCTGATCCAACCCCCAAAATGAGGGAGCAAAATCGATTTGTGCTTTTATCTCCCCAAACCCAGACTGCTGTGGTGATGACAATGAAGGGAGACAGAGAGAGAGAGGCTGATGGGATCTGAAATAGAAAGAAATTCAGTCTAAATTTGGGGCTTGTTTAACCACCACTGTTTTATTGTGCCACTCAAAACCTTCTTCTTCTTTCTTTTCACTTTCTCCCTCTGTCTCTTTCACTTTCTTGTCACTCTTCTCACTCTCTGCTATGCACTGTCCTGCCCTGATTCAAAGTGACAGTGCTCTTTAAAGCGGTTACTGGAGGCTAAGGCTCGGGTCAGTGTGACACGAGGGTGGTGTGCCATTTAGAATTAAATTACAATGTCTTTTAAATGTCAGTTCAATTCTTAAATTCAATTTCATTTTAGATACCAAACAGGATGCAGCATTTAAATTTTAAAAAAAGGCACTTCCTTAATGCCATCATGCTCAAGAAAGTAAATATATATTGTAGTTATATAATGTTGAATTGGAAGTCAGTAAATTCTTCTTCCTGTCATTGTAGCCTGGAGAACTTCCTGCGTGGTGTTGCTAATTCAATTCTAATTCCAGCTTTTGAGTTGAATTCTCACATATGTGTCTGCAGTTGACCGCACTGTTTTTATGGCCTAGCACCCAATGGATTGCGCCAAAAATAAACAAATAAACACGGCAGAAGCTGTCATAATTACTGCTTGACTGTTGGTGCAAATCAAGAGGTTCTCCAGGCTGCAATCACGCCACCGCAAAATTAGCGTAATTATACCTACAAGACCATCATCAAATAAATTATTTTCTCCTAATGAAGCTAATCACTGTAGTCTCTGTTGAGCTTCCCGGGAACGGCATAGGCTAATGATAGTTAGTGGTGCACACGGTTTGCGTGTATTTTCAGAGGTATCACTTGATCAGCGCTGTTGTTTGTTTGTCTCTTATACTGATCTCACATCTTCTACCTTATGTCATGCTGACTCCCCTCCAATCAACATCTAAGGTTCTCGGCTGTCATTCCTACTATGCAGTACATTGTCATGTGCCCATCTCATTTTAAAAAACAAAATATTTAAATCATAGTAGTTTTCTTTCATCAAAATATCACAATTAAGTAAACCCAGATGTAAATTTTAATCAATTTCACCAGTTTGGTTTGAGCGTATATTACCATTTTTTCCATAAGTGAATAAAACATTTACCTAACCCTAACATTCTAATTAAAATATTTAAAACAAAGCATTTTTGTAATGCTGTTTTAATTGATAACCAAATTATAGGTTTTTCTTGTGTCCTCAGTTTCACTTTACATTCTGTTAGTCTTTTGTAATGTCAATTTACATAACAAAAGCCACTTCCGTAAAGACTTCATTCTCCAGGAAGTGATGATATTTTGGAGGGAAAACAACAGCACAAGCTTCAGTGAGTATTAACAATGGCCACATACACACTGCAGTTACATTTGATTGTCAGTTCAACTTTTAGTGCTTAATTCATTTCTATACCCACACAGTTCAGTAATTCTCGAGAGTGACAACCGCATTCTACAACCGAATCAACTACCACCTAAAAATGCAAGTAGTGACAACCGCATTTACAAAGTAGTGCTGTAGCGACGCGTCGATGACGTCGAAATTACGTCGACGCCATATTTTTGCGTCGACACTTCTTCATTTATTTATTTTTTTGCACCGTTTCCGGCAGTACAGCTCGCCAACACACGTGGGAGACTAAACCATTGCATAATGGAGGACGAAGACCACTAGAAGTGAATGTGCTTTCCATTAAATGAATCACACACAGTAAACACACACATCCTTAACAAAAAAAACCTTTGCAATTTAGACGCGCAAACTGAGTGCCGGTGCGGTGAGACGTACGGCTCGGGCAGATTCGGCTTGCAGTCGTTCATCCGCGGACCCGGCGCCGCGCGCTGTTACAAAAGAAGCCGTGCACACAGGCAAGCGAAATGGGGTCTTGCCGGTCTTGCGCACCCAATGCGTCATTTTTGTAACGCGCTCGTGCGGACGCGACGTTTATACTCGACGCGTCCGCAAGAGCGCGAGTCTCCGCAGACTGCGCGCGCGTCTCCCCAAACGGACGAGGCGTTTATACTCGACGCTCTCGCCGTTGTACTATTCTGTGAAACGACAGGGGGCGACTCAAGTAAATGTCCTCTAACCATGAGGAATCAACGGAGAGAAGAAGAAATGTCCACACGTGACAATGTTTATTTTAGTACATCACCACCAATAACACTACAAAAAGAATCGTGTAAAATACAGTAAAGCATGAGATTATTACTTATGACATTAGAACAAAATATGTGGATATAAAACATGTATGCAGGCTATACAACTAAATCCCAAACTAACGATTTCTTAAATATTTTCTAATTTTACTAAACATCTCATTAAGTTTCATGGACATTTTATAAAACATGGATCTTTTTATTAAAAAGTCGTATTACCGGTATGCTATCAATTGTAGGCTAATTTTGTAAACATAAGGAACTGATTTAGACGCGCAAACTGGGTGCCGGTGCAGTGAGACGTCATGCTCGGGTAGATTCGGCTTGAAGTCGTTCATCCTCGGATGCGGCGCCGCGCGCGTTGTTACAAAAAAAAGCCGTGCACACCGCCAAGCGAAATGAGGTCTTGCGCACCCAACGCGCGCGACCGCCCACACCGCAATGACGTCATTTTTGCCGCGCGCCCCTCGCGCTCTTGCGGATGCGTCGAGTATAAACCAGGCTTAAACAAGGCTTTGCTCTGTGTCAGCGCGCTCTGACCGGTAAAGGGGAACAGACTCTCCCGAATCATCTCCAGCAGGAGCAGAAGCACCACTAACTCCGGCTCCGTTTCCCTCGTAAGCTGATATTAGTATTTAAACATTCTCTATGATAAAAAATGTTTGTACAAAATATTTTAATAACACGGTTTTGGCGGTTATAGACTTCTAATGACGGTGTTCAAATATAACATTAGACTAACATTAGCCAGCTTATATACAGTATCATGATTCAGTACGCTAGTTCGTATTTATTTGAGATACATTATTTTTTTATTAATTGAGCAGCAGAAAAATAATCTTTATATTAATCCATTAATCCATATTAGTCCAATTAGTCGTTAGATTAGTCGACTAATCGATAAAATAATCGGCCAACTAATCGTTTAGTTAATAATCGTTTACCCCAGCCCTATTACAAAGCACCTGCTCACTTTAATATCCCCATAAACCTGATCGCTTTATAAATAAAACCTAAACAACAAGCCCAAAAACGCTTATAACAAGTGGAAATGGCTAAACTTCAAAAGCGCCCTCTGCGAATCAGCTTTACAGAAACAAAGCATGACGCATCTGTAAACGGTGGTTTAGTTAAAATTGCAGAACAAAACAAGTCTTTAGTCGCTGTATATTACTTTTGTCAAAAATAGTGGATACCAAACATGAGATGCCAGAACTTTGCTATGGTCAGCTACCATGCTGTCAATCATCACAATTTTGGGAGTACACACACGGAACAATAATTTTAGTGATTCACTGAAACTATTTTGTGAGATTAATTGTTTTATCTAAAACATTTTATCCCGTTTGATAAAATCACAGAAATTGGTATGATGCCATCCTTTTGAAAGTTACAAAATATCAAAATGTTTAAAAAAAGTTGACTTTAGCCCAACTTAGTCTTTTTTTTTTTTTTTGGAATCATGTTTATTTTCTTGCCATTGAGCAAAATCAATGTTCTCAGCCTCATCTTGTCAACAAGGCCTATTTCTGAATACTTGGTATATCTTTTTTTTTTTTTTAGAAAAAATTATTTAAATTGTAGCATAGATATTTATTTATTATTTTAAGTTACAGAGTTTTGAGAGTACTGCATAACAGGAATACCTCAACGAAAAGATTTAGAGAAAAGAAATCTGCCATTGTGTCATAATAACAAAGAGTTCTGCGTGTGTGTGTCCTGACATATGCCTATCCTGGCACAACGTCAGAGCCGACTGTTTGTGGAACATTATGAGCAGGTGTCCTTATGTATAATTAGTGCTTCCTCCACTCCACATGCAGAGAAGCCTGCAAGTCCTCCCAAGCTGATATTAACACAAGCCCACCTTCTTACTTAACACGATATCTTTAAAACACACACACACACACACACACACACACATTCTGCCTTTTGGCAAATTTAATAATATTAATTCCAGATCTACTCAATTGTTCCATTAACTATTTAAAAACACAAGAAAAATCATCACAATTATTATTCCATTTACTATATTTTGTTTATATACACTATGTTCAAATGTTCGGGGTCAGTGAGATTTCTTTTTTTTTTAAAGAAAGTAATACTTTTATTCAGCTAAAATCCTATTGTCAGGATTCTGTCACTTCGGTTTGTGTATTCCTAGTTTGGTGACGGAGCTCTGACACTTCTTTTGTCATGTCTTGTCATGGTGAGCGTGCTCTCATGTCTATTGTGTAACCTCGCCCTTCTTGTTATCTGGTTATTGGTTGACCTACCTCATTAACTGCATATTTTGATGTAAGTTAAGTAATGTAAAAACACGTTTGTCTACTGTGACTTAAATGTAAATTGTTTTGATCAAGTTTTTTTAACAGACCCGGCTCATAGGAGCCATTCATTTACGAATCAAACTGCATTTTTTCATGCAGTTGTGCAAGATGTACTGATGTGATGTACTAGTGATTTGTTGTTTTTTTTCAATGTTTTATTGTACCACATTGGCGAAATAAAAATTTTAGAAACGTTACAGACCCCATTGTCACCAAAATCATACAGTTTGGCTTTTGAAACCAGTTCAAAATAAGAACCCGATTCTCAGTGAATGAACACAAATGATAACAACAGAAAGTGGAAATGGACTAATTTGCCTCATGATTTGTGAAGTATATTGAAAATAAATCTCTGACATGAAGGCAGTTGAGGCAACATTGGATAAAAAGGAGTTAGTCATCAGTGTGATTGTGTTTATGTGCTTGAGAAGACTGCGCCCGATGAAGGATCCCAGTGTGATTACAGCGAGAGCATAGTCACGGCTCTCTCTCTCTATGACTGAAATCAATGCTGCCAGAGTCACAACAGACTGAGGCCGGTTTGTGCTCAGCCAGGTGTTCTCAGCCATGAAGAGAATCACCACATTATCCATCTGCTGTGCTTTCTGTTCTTCAGAGACAGTCTCTAGCCTTGGCAAGGTCACAGCTATCGGCTCACTTTAAGATATTCTTGCTATTACAGAGCTACAGATATCATTGAGGGAGCTCGTAAATAGGTTTAGAGACAGTGGAAGAGAAATAAGGAAAGGAAGAAGAGAGATTGTTTTTTCTATCAATATTTTGATATCAAATTTCATGTTTGTTTACTTGATAGATTTTTAATTATATCAGAACGACAGAGAAGTGTACATTTAAATTGATTCGACAGTGACTGACTGGGGTCTCTTCCACTTAAGCTAATGTGATTAACAATCCCTGATTGACAGGTAGCTTTCATGAGATCAGGCTCCGCCCACACATTGTGATATCATTGTATATTTTTTATAGGTGGTAAACTGTTACTGATTGAGACAGTTATGTTGATATGGGCAATTTCAAATGATTTTAAGGGTGATCATGTGTCTTTCCAGCCTCTGCAATGTAGTCTCAGCCTCGGGCATCATTGGCTGAACTTCTAATGCGAATGGCACACAAAACTGGAAACTATTCAGGGGTTTCAAAGTCGTCATCTGATTGGTTGAATTTTACAGGTTTTCTGCCTGATGTGTTCGTTGCATTCTCACCTGGAAACGAATCAGTTGTGACGCCAAACCCCTTCATGGAAGCGGTCATGTTTATATCTGTGACAATGAGCGCTCATCAGGATCAACTAAACGTTGGATTTCCAAAAGTATGTGACGTTGAAGGGACATCGACTTTACATTTTTACGCCCCTAAATATGATGCTGAACAAATCAAACTGTGATGGGATCTTTAAATGTCAGTCAGATGGCCTCTGGACGGTTTCCAATGAAAGCAAAGTGAAAGTGACATGTGAAGGTTACCCATACTCGGAATTTGTCCTCTGGGTAACACTTTATTTGAAGGGGTGTGCATAAGACTGACATGACACTGTCATAAACATGACATAACACCTGTCATAAACATGAAGGAGTCTTTATGAATGTTTATGACTGTTGTCATTAAGTGTCATTCGGTAAATTATGACACTTTCAATGCAAAGTTGACATTGTTTAAAATGTCTTTGTTATGACAACTTGACATTACCCAAGACAAAAATGTCTTGATTATGACAACTTGAAATTAACAAAGACGGAAATGTCTTTGTTATGACAACTTGACATTAACCGAGAAATCATAACCTGTCAACCTGTGACAACTTTGGCCGTCATGACACCATTATAACTGTGTCATGAATATTTTACTTGTCCTCAAGTAAAGTGGAACACATTGTACTAGTTATAAAGATGTCATTAAGGGTTATTACACTGCAAAATGCTTGAAGTTTGATAATTAGACCTGTTATGACATATTTGTGACAGGTTGACAGGTTATGATTTCTTGGTTAATATTAAGTTGTCATAACAAAGACATTTCCGTCTTTGTTAATGTCAAGTTGTCATAATCAAGACATTTGTGTCTTGGGTAATGTCAAGTTGTCATAACAAAGACATTTTTTGTCTTTGTTAATGTCAAGTTGTCATAACAAAGACATTTTAAACAATGTCAACTTTGCATTAAAAGTGTCATAATTTACCGAATGACACTTAATGACAACAGTCATAAACATTCATAAAGACTCCTTCATGTTCATGACAGGTGTTATGTCATGTTTATGACAGTGTCATGTCAGTCTTATGCACACCCCTTCAAATAAAGTGTTACCGTCCTCTGCATTTAACCCATCCAAATTAGTGTGCACACATTAGGAGCAGTGAGTAGTGAACACCAGTGGCGTAACTTTGTTTTAAAAGTGGGTGGGACATGTGTGTATAAATAAATGAATCACGTGACACGTGAATAAAAAACAGATTTTTTTTCTCATCAAAACCGAATATGTTCATCAGTGGTTGTATTATATCAAGCAGGGAAACATTTGTGTGCATTTTTGTTTTGTGATTTCACCTGAACAGAGCATATGAGCGGAGTGGAGCGGTGAGAATCTCAGCATCGCTCACGGAACTGTTCACCGCTCCGCTCCGCCGCACAGAGCTCAACACAGTTTTCTTCGCGCTCCACTCAAATCGCCCAAAAAAGGAAACAAATCTACATGTAGGCCTGCTTCACTTTTAGCTTAGACCACAGGCTTACCTCCCAAAGAACTTACTAGAGCAACAACAACATTTTCCAAATAGAAATGTTTTATTTCAAATTAGAAATTAGGCCTATAGCCTAGCCTAAAAAGGAATATTCCCTATATAGCTGTAAAGTATCCTCTGGAAGCAAGTTGTAGCGAACCCAAGTGCAGTTTATTCAAAAATTAACATAACAAGATCAAAACATAACATGAAACAAAAGCATGACGTGGCATGAAACAAAACCGTGGACAGACTTACAAAACAGAGGTTACAGGAAACAATACTTGACCAAGACACATGGCAAACATGAGGGCTTAAATACACAAGACTAATGACAAGACAAGGGACACCTGTGAACAATGAACAGACGATTATCCAATGACAAGACACATGGCAGGATCACATGACAAACAGGGAATCACATGACAGACATGGAACATAACATGAACAAACCAAAACGTGACAGAGACAAGACCAAATCGTGACAATAGCCTATACAAAAAGTCCTGTAAAATTAAAAGAATAAATTGACCTAATAATATGAATAAAATTATATAGACAAAAATATACATACAAGTTTTAAAAGTAAATTAACTATTAGGCCAGAATTTTGATAACTGATTTTTTGGGCAATGCACACGATTAAAATTTAAATTGGCTTATAGCCTATCCATTGTACACACAAACTGCTGTACAATTAAACGAATAAATGGATCTAATAATATAAATAAAGATAAAAAAAATATAAATAAGTATATAAACAAAAATGTAAAAAAATATAGGCCTACATAAACATTTTAAAAGTAAATTAACTATTAGGCCAACATTTTGATAACTAAACTTTTGCACAGCGCGCACAATTAAAATAAAAATATTGTACAAAAAAATGCTGTAAAATTAAACGAATCAATGGGCCTAATTATATAAATAAAAATATACAGGCTATATGCCTACTGTAGGCTTCATCAACGTTTTAAAAGTATACTAAATGAACTATTAGGCCAAAATTCGTATAACTGAACTTTTGTGCAGAGTGCACATGGATTACAATTTAAATGGATTATTT
Organism: Chrosomus eos; assembly: GCA_036326025.1. Lineage (NCBI taxonomy): Eukaryota > Metazoa > Chordata > Actinopteri > Cypriniformes > Leuciscidae > Chrosomus > Chrosomus eos. The sequence continues at coordinate 9,720,914 of CM070826.1, forward strand.
TAACTTAAAAAAAAAAAATGAATTGCTTTCCTTATCTACAGTTCTTTTGAGTTCACCTTCATGAACACAAGTTTGAACAATGTCTGAGGCTTCAGACTCATGTGGTGGTTGCGGAGAAAACCCTTGCAGACCCGCCTGGGATGCTGAACACAATGCGAGCTTCTTTAGCCAGGCGGGGAAAAGACGTGGAGTCAGACTCGTGGTGTGAGCGTAGCGAAATTGGAGCAAGAAATAGGGCGACGCTCCGTCCTTTTAAAAATGCCGCTCTGCGCTCTGTCCAAGATCCGCCCGCTCGCGCTCCCCGCTCGCTCCCGCTCCACTCCGCTCACATGCTCTGCACCGGAACGAACAAATAGTCTCCGAAACGATTGAAGCACGCATGCCTGTGAAGACTATGCGTGAGCCACAAGATACACTGTAACCGCCACCGATCGCAGGCGGCAAGGAGCACTTATCACTTGATTTAAAAAACAACATATTTCAGGGCTAGATCGCTTCTTTTATTTTACAAACGAACGAAATGAATGGTCTGCCAGTTGGAGATGTTTTTTTTATTTCTACTGGTAGCTATCCGTGCCACGAGAGGTTTTAAAAAGTGGTGGGGACAATATCGACCCTGGCAAAAAGTGGTGGGGACATGTCCCACCCGTCCCACCCGCAAATTACGCCCCTGGTGAACACACACACACACACACACATGCCCGAAGCAGTGGGTAGACATTTTTGCTGTGGCGCCCGGGGAGCGATTGGGGGTTAGGTGCCTTGCGCAAGGGCACCTTAGTCATTTCCTGCCAGTATTGACAATCAAACCCGCAACCTTTGCGTTACCAGACTCTCTAACCATTAGGCCACGACTTCCCCCAAAACAAAATGTGTTTATTTTAATTTATTTACATTTATTAATTTTTTTTTTCTGATCTTATGGTAATTTGACGTTTGATATTTAAAAGTTGATTGACCATTTAAAAATGGTGATGTGAAACTGATGTGAAATCAGTTTTGAAATCTCTGAGCAATGTCAGTGCAGACTAATTAATATTCATGAGCTCTTTTTTTGCCACATAGGGACGTTGCAACCCATCCGTCTTCAGTTTCCCCCCTCTGTAGAACTTGTTCCAACACCGCAGGCTGATCTGCGTCCCATCCACAGATTTTGATTACACATTTGGACGCTCCAGCCACATGCTGTGGAAGAGCACAGCAACCCCACCAGCTGTATCTTCTCTCCTGACCCCTCCATCTCCCACAGTCATTATATCTTTAGCCTGTAACTTCCCTGCACTGATAGCAGTTGTGCTTGCTGTGGTGGGAGAGCGAGATTTTAATTACAGATTACGGCTGTTCAGCATCATGCACAACAGGTAGCGTGTCAGAGAACTGACAGACTGCAACTGTGGACTTTGGGAGGTTTCTGTGCTGTGGTTTGTAGAGTTAGCAGCGGAGCGGTGAGGAACTGCATTAGTGACCCGCAGAGGGCATGAATGGATGGCTGCTAGTCCACTGTTCCGTCCACTAATCAAATAGAGAGCACTATACTCTTATCCAAGGATAAAATGGCATCAGCAAAATGCACCCAAGTATGCTTGAAATGGTAGTCTGGGGTCCTGTTTGTGAACTCACAATTAGTGCAAAATTTTCCGGTTTTATGTTTTCCGGTCATAGTGGGGTCAAGGTTTTGTCTGGCTTTTTTTTCATGTCACATAAACAATAAAAAAGTTCTATTTTAAATGTAATAATAAATTAATGTATCAATATGTTCATTTATGTGTTCAATTAAATACATTGTAATTCAATTAAATAATCATATGAAAAAAAGGGTATTTACTCAAATGTGTATGTATGCATGTTCATATTTTTAAGGACAGCAAATAATTTTCTGAATAAGATTGTAAACGGGGCTTGAGACATTGAGCTGAACATCTAGCTATTTAAGGCAGAATTCAAAACATCCATTTTAGTTAAATAAAGTCAAGGCTTTGGGTGCAATCCATCCGACTCGAAGGGTGACTGTCATAAATTCTTAATGGACCGAGTTCATACGAACTCTTTATCAGGAGTGAACAGAATTGGCTGTGTAGAGTTGACTCCTGTTTACCCAAGCTCATCAGTTATTCAGAGCTAATCAGCCTGAGATGCGAGGATCAGCAGGCAGGCAGGGTGACAGAGAGCGAGTGAGCGTGCGTGTGTGTGTTTTTGAGAGATGGAGAGAGAGAGAGAGAGAGAGAGAGAGAGAGAGAGAGAGAGAGAGGAGGGGAGAGGGAGAGAGAGAGAGAGAGAGAGAGAGAGAGAGAGAGAGAGAGAGAGAGAGAGAGAGAGAGAGAGAGAGAGGGAGAGAGGGAGAGAGAGAGGGAGAGAGAGAGAGAGGGGGAGAGAGAGAGAGAGAGAGAGAGAGAGAGGGGGGGAGAGAGAGAGAGAGGGGGAGAGAGAGAGAGAGAGAGAGAGAGAGAGAGAGAGAGAGAGAGAGAGAGGTGTTGCCGTGAGAACAGACCTCCAGTGCATCGCTGCCGGAGCGCAAGCCACACCACATCTCTGTCCGTCTCTCTCTCCACTGGACTCCTCTCTCAGTTGTGATTTCACACAAAAGTGCGTTATGGACACTCTCCAGTTGCTCCAGGTAAAATATGCCAGAATTGTGTCTCAAGTTAAATAGTTTTTTTTTTTTTTTTTTTTGCTTTTGTCTGTATTTCAAGTGAGCTATGAAATGCCTGCTAAGAGAGACGGCTGTAGTGAGTGTGTGAAATGGTTAAATGACTTGGAGGCAAACTCAGAAGTCAGCTCTCTCGTGCCAGGGTTTCATGCATGGCTTCGAGAAGTAGTGAAACACTGTGCGTAATCCTATTGGATGCTGCACAGCACATTTTTTAGAGCTTGTTAACTTTTGTCCGTTTATTTTCTTGTCTCATTAAATTCTCAGATCCATGAGCATAGATTTGGGACAGAATGGGAATGTGTCCCTACCATAGTTAACTGAATAATCCTTACCAATATTTCTGATCATTTCTGCCTTTAAGCATTGAATGGTTTTTTTTTTTTTTTTGGCATATTTTATGTATAAATTAAATGAACAAGGACTCTATTTGCTATTACAGTCATTATTCACGGAAAATGTATTTATGTGGCAGTATATACATTTATAATGCTTATAATGTTTCAAATAAATGTTGTTTCTTTTTACTTTCTATTCATCAAATAATCCTGAAGTATCAGTTTCCACAAAAATATTAAGCAGCACTACAGTTTTCAACATTGATAATAATAAGAAAGTTTTTTTGAGCACCAAATCAGCTCCCTTTATGACTTGAAATAATCAAGAAAATCTGACAGCTAGAGGTCTGTGTCAGGGTTTGTGCAGGTGCTGAAGACGAGGACACGAAAGCTTCAATATAAATGTTTTAATAACAAAATGAAAACTTTCCAAACTTAAACAGGAACAAAATTCCAGGAAATCAGAAACACACAACCACACATGGACGACGATCGACCAACACTGAGGGAAAACACAGGGCTTAAAAGAACTGAACCAAACAAGATAATTAACTGAAAACAGGTGCAGAAAATTGACACAAACGAGGAGCGGGAAAACTAACAGGACTAAACCAAAATTCACAAAAGACAGGGGAAGACAAGATACAAAACAGAACAGAACACATCAAAACGTGACAGTACCTCCCCCCTCCCCGAAGGCGCGTCCTCGCGCCGTATAACATCCAAAGGGGTGGGAGGGTGGGCGCCCTGGAGGCTGACGAGGGCATGGTGCAGGTCCAGGAAGCCTCCAGGGCGGAGCAGGCTGTGGGCGTGGCCACGACGGTGCAGGCTGTGGGCGTGGCCAAGGCGGAGCAGGCTGTGGGCGTGGCCACGACGGTGCAGGCTGTGGGCGTGGCCACGACGGTGCAGGCTGTGGGTGTGGCCAAGGCGGAGCAGGCTGTGGGCGTGGCCATGACGGTGCTGTGAGACTCTCGGGCGTCCAGGGCGGAACTGTGAGACCCTCGGGCGTCCAAGGCGGTGCAGGCTCTTCAGGTGGCCACGGCGGTGAAGACCCTTCAGGTGGCCGTGGTGGTGAAGACCCTTCAGGTGGCCATGGCGGTGCAGACCCTTCAGGTGACCATGGCGGTGCAGACCCTTCAGGTGGCCATGGCGGTGCAGACCCTTCAGGTGGCCATGGCGGTGCAGACCCTTCAGGTGGCCATGGCGGTGCAGACCCTTCAGGTGGCCATGGCGGTGCAGACCCTTCAGGTGGCCATGGCGGTGTTATCTTTTCGGGCCTCCGTGGATCTTTGGCCGGCCACGGCGAAGGCGTATGGCGCCCCCCCAAAATTTTCTTGGGGAGGACAGGCTCATGATCGGGAACTGACTTGACATCAACGGGCGCTGGGTCAACGGGTTCTGGGTCAACGGGTTCTGGGTCTGGGTCAACGGGCTCTGGCTCTGGGTCAACGGGCTCTGGCTCTGGCGCTGGGTCAACGGGCTCTGGCTCTGGCGCTGGGTCAACGGGCTCTGGCTCTGGCGCTGGGTCAACGGGCTCTGGCTCTGGCGCTGGGTCAACGGGCTCTGGCTCTGGCGCTGGGTCAACGGGCTCTGGCTCTGGCGCTGGGTCAACGGGCTCTGGCTCTGGCGCTGGGTCAACAGGCTCTGGCTCTGGCGCTGGGTCAACGGGCTCCGTGCTGGATTGGACCAGCATATCAGGAAACTCGGGGCTGGACGGGACCAGCATATCAGGAAACTCAGGGCTGGACGGGACCAGCATATCAGGAAACTCGGGGCTGGACGGGACCAGCATATCAGGAAACTCGGGGCTGGACGGGACCAGCGGTGAAGGCTTGATTGGGCTGGACGGGACCAGCTGTGAAGGCTCTGGGGGAAGAAGCTCTGGAAGGTCGTCAAACGGGTCAGGCTCTGGCGTGCATGCAATGGGCTCAGGCGTTGGCGTGCAGGTGATGGGCTCTTGCTGGCCGTGGAGATCGGGCTGGATGTCTCCCACGGTGAATGAGGAACCACACACCCACAGCGTACGGGCAATGAATTTTACTAACGGGAGGTGGAGATCTCCCAACAACAGTCTCTGAGCGAGGGTATCGTCCATCCCACTCCAAAACTCATGTGTCAGGGACTCCTCGTCCCAATTAGAGTCCCAGAAAAGATGGAGATATATCTCCGCATATTCTTCCAGAGTCCGGCCATCTTGTGGGACACAGAGTTCGTAGTTCATTCCCTTTTTTTTTGTTTGTTATGGTCGATCGTTCTGTCAGGGTTTGTGCAGGTGCTGAAGACGAGGACACGAAAGCTTCAATATAAATGTTTTAATAACAAAATGAAAACTTTCCAAACTTAAACAGGAACAAAATTCCAGGAAATCAGAAACACACAACCACACATGGACGACGATCGACCAACACTGAGGGAAAACACAGGGCTTAAAAGAACTGAACCAAACAAGATAATTAACTGAAAACAGGTGCAGAAAATTGACACAAACGAGGAGCGGGAAAACTAACAGGACTAAACCAAAATTCACAAAAGACAGGGGAAGACAAGATACAAAACAGAACAGAACACATCAAAACGTGACAGTCTGTGTTTTGGATGAATATTTTGGTGTGGCTCTGTTCCACCTGCCATTACAGACACTATAGCTGTCATCAAATAGTCTTTTGTTTTTATTCAACATACAAGTTACTGAAGACCAAATCTATATATAAAAAGAACAAGTGTTCTGAGCTTGAACAGGCTGTTTATATGAGAATATGTGTTCATTTTTTTAAAAACATGCATGCGAATGTTAAAACGAATGTTTCGTGTTTTCTTGCAGTAACAAAGTGTATTTGTTGTCATTTTGCTGTCAAATTATGAGCATTCAGGACTTAATTGGAGAAAATGAGTGCATATTTGTAAAGGTTTATAAAAGGCTTTTATTTGCTTGGATTTCAAATTATTAGTTTGATTAAAGGATAACAAGCTGGCATAACTTCAGGAGCTGCAATCGATCAAGACCACGACGGTGCTTGGTCACTCTCCTGTGCTGATGTGGCAGTGTCCATATTTGCTGTCCTTACTTCATTGTCTTTATAATCAGAGTATCTATTTCTATCCGTTTGAGCCCAAGAGCCCAGCAAGGCTGCCATTGATTCTCACCATTAAACAGCTGTCTTGCCTGCAGCTTGGGATCCTTATTGCTCTCATTTCCACCTAGCGTTCAGGGCCGTGGACACTGACTAATGCAGAAAATGCACTGTGTGTGTCTGATTCGTGTCTCTCTAACTTTCATTCTAATGCTGTTTTCATACTTCATTTTCTTTGTCTCTTTGCAAATTACACTTTTTGGTCCAAACAAAAAGTGAATTGGTGAAAGAGCATTGTGAGCAGCAACTGTGTACCACTGTAACTACGTAAAGCCATCTTCACTGTTTTATTCATGTTTTTGTCACGTTTTTGTCACTTTGAATTCACCACCAAAACTGTATGTTCACACAGTGCTCTGCTTCTTGAGCAGAGATGGAAAGTTGAATCTAGTGTGGCACTTTTCACAAAATTGACTTGTGACTTATCAACTTAGGCAATTGACTTGGGCTCCTTATTTGAGTCTTTAGGTTTACAAGGAGAATTATTATTATTTGTTAATTTATTACATTTTTGGGGTTCATTTATTTGATCAAAAATACAGTAAAAACTAATTTTGTAAAATATTATTACAATTTTAAATAACTAGTCTATTTTAATATTTTTGAAAATTTAATTTATTTCTGTGATGGCACATCTAATTTTCAGCAGTATTTGGTGATTTAAGATTATTTTTTTATTTTTTATTATCAATGTTGAAAGAGTTGTGCTGCTTAATAATTGTGAGTAAACAATTTTTTTTCTGAATTCCTTGATGAATAGAAAAAGTTTTTTTTTATTTTTGCATCAGCATTTCTATTTCATATCCACAAATTGGGCATATTACCTTTATATGCCAATTGCAAACTTTACCCCAAACCAACTTTTTAATTTATTTTTATAAGTAGACACCTGAGTCTAGAAAACCCCTTTCACATAACGATTCCCACTCTGACAAAAAGCAGACTCTGGTCCACACCGCAATCTCTAGTGTGAAAGCACCCTAAATGTTCCTCTGCTCTTTGTCTTCCAGATGGACCCTGTCCAGAAAGCTGTAATCAACCACACATTTGGAGTCTCCATTCCTCCCAAGAAAAAGCTAGTTATTTCTTGCAACATCTGTCAGCTTCGCTTTAATTCAGATGTGAGTACAAAAACTCTCTCTGGTTATTTGTGTGTGTTTATATGAAGGCGTGTAAATGTTTGTCTTTGGTGTGTGCATGTGCTGCATCTCCTTCTGCATCTTCCCTTTCTCTTAAATATGGAAAGAGGAGTTATCATAGCCCATTGCAGTCCTGCCTGTGTAAAAGTGGCTGTTATAGTGCTGTGTTTCGCTGTGCACGCCGATGGCTGATTAAAACTAGCCCCAGTACAGCCGTTTAGGGTGCAAATGGCAGCGCTCTTCATTAATCATACAAAACAAGGTAAGTGTGCTAATGTATGTTAATTTTAGCAGACGTGATGCTGTCAGTTCACTCCGCCAGCTTTTAATGAACACTTCTTAGATGCATACTGGATCATTTAAATCGTTTCATTAAAATCAATTGTTATGTTTGCTGTTTTTCAGTGCTCTATCTCATTCACTTCCTTTACCTGTGTTGATTGCACGCTAAGACATTGAGCCCATAATAAACACTGTAAATCAGCTCAGAGACTTAAGTACGCCTTTATAATACATTTTTTATGTTGTTAGTTGTATACACAAAGCCTAAGGGTTTACATAGGGTTGGGAATCAAGAATCTTTCTTATTCAGAACTGAATTATGCCAACAACAAAAAAAACTGGAATGAAAATAAAAATCCAAATTATGTTCATGATGTTCGGTCCTATTAATTCTTCTTGATTTCTGCATCATGAATTATAGCCAAATAAAAACCATGGTAAAATAAGTGATGTTTTAACCAAGTTGTGAACAGGGTTGTGTGCCCGATTCCAATTCAGTTCCTAAATTTGAATTAAAGTATGAAATAGAATGCAGAATTGCGATTCAAATTTGAATGCGAGGAAACTAACTGATTAATTGAAACTAATTTTTAACTAGACTTGTAAGTTGAATGTTTGCTTGACAGCCTTGTTCGGAGGCTTTGAAAACAGTATAAAAAGCCTTGAAGTTTGAAGGTTTATTGCCCTTACTGAGAGAATTTCAGTTTGTCATTCCAGTTCAACTTCCTGTGGGTCGTAATATTCACACTCATGAATTTTAAAAGTCAGCCAATCCTCTTCATTCTGAATTTTGCACAACTCTGATTGTGAGATTGCAGTATATTGAATATTATGAAAGAGAAAGACTGTGTGGAAGACCATGAATTGACAACACATCTTTATTTTGCATTACCATCACTTTTACTCACTGTAGTAACATTGTAGTCCTTTTCATGAATGAGATTTTCCATGAAGGACTATTTTGAACTTATTATACATCAAAAAGACTCACAATTCAGTCTGAAACTACTTAAATGGATAGGTCACCCAAAAATGAAAATTGTCATCATTTGCTCACCCTCATTTACAAAAAAAGAGATATTCCCCCACCAGTTAGTTCTGGTCCTCGAATCTAATTGGCTGAGAGGCGATCAGCACCATGAGATATTCCACCAATATCAGCACTGTTTACCGTTTGTACCACTTAAAAAAGTATTCATTTTTTATTGTACAGTTTACATCAGTTTTATCAGATTGTTTTGATACTGTATATCACAGCTGCTAGTTATGCGTTCCCTTACATTTTGTAACCTATAATAATAGATTTTCATAATGTCCCAAATAAAATGTGGCATAGTTTACTCACTGGCAGAGCAGTAAAACCCCAGCGGTTGCACTAAACAGTACCGTTGTGTTTACGAGTGCACACACAGGTGTGGGGTTCTGCGCTGAGTTAGCTGGCAGAGGCTTGTGTTGTGTTGTTCTCTATGGGAGAGGGGTAATTACTTACTGTACTGCCATGTTGTTCCACTCTGTCTTGGCATTGATTAAGCCATTTCATTCAAGATGAATGGCACAGGGTGGCAATAAGCCCTGGATGACAGAGGGCTCCCACTGCGAGCGGTAATTGAGAAAAGGTTTCTCTCAGAGTTAAAAAGGAGCACCATTGTGCATCTGTTGTGTCTCCTTCAGGTCTTTTTCATCTTATTCATGACAAACAGGCAGGAATGCAGCACAGGAACCCGGGAACCCCTTTGGACTTTGAGCGAAGGCAGACGTGGTCCTGTTGTCTCTGCGGGGCGGCCGCTGGGTGTCCCAGCCGGCCTGTTGTTCCCCTCCCGGGGTGCATAATTGCCTGATTGCTATTGAGTTTGAAACCCTTGTTTTCCAACACAGCCTATGTGCTTCTGAATTGAAGCGACTGCTAGAGATTAACTTTTCTTGGCTGTTATCGTTTTCACTCTCTCTCTCTCTCTCTCTCTCCTCTCTCTCTCTCTCTCTCTCCCTCTCTCTCCTCTCTCTCTCTCTCTCTCTCTCCTCTCTCTCTCTCTCTCTCTCTCTCTCTCTCTCTCTCTCTCTCTCTCTCTCTCTCTCTCTCCTCTCTCTCTCTCTCTCTCTCTCTCTCTCTCTCTCTCTCTCTCACACACATGCTCCAAACAAGCACAATAAAAGCGGAAAGTGAAATGACTGCCCTTCTTGCGATAATTTAAAACAGTTTCCTCTCGCAATCGCCCATTTGAACAGTGCTTTTAAGATTAAGCGGCGTATCTGAGGCGAGCAGAAGTGTCAACGGATGTTCCCCAGACTGCCAAGCTCTTTGATGCTAATTCGGGGTGCATGTGTTGCCACGTTGTGATCTCCACCGATAGAGCTGTCTCTCCTGCTCTATGTGCTCCCTGGAGATGCTCATCTGCAGGCCCAGTCCGGAGCACATCTCGCTTAAGTGGAAGTGATGCTCTGGTTTGCGTGTCAGAAGGAATCAGCCCGTGTCCCCTGTTTACCTTCGCTCTCCACAGGCCTGAAGATGCCTTGTTTGTCAAGTGCTGTGCTGTTACTATTTCATGTTCCAGGAGAACAGAGATCTGCACACATTATGGCTGGTATTGGTCTCGCAGCTTGCTCGTGTAGATTAGCCTTCACTCTCGGAAGCTACCAACTTTATCCTCGACTTTATTAAAGCTTTAAATAAACGCCTCTTCGTTTTGCCACAGTCCTGCGATGTAATTTAATCCCATACTTTAGCGTGCGCTCTGGACCCACTGTGTCATCCAATCCTGTTGCCAGAGGGGAAAAAATCATTGTACAACTAAAGGTTGAACACATCCTCGGGCCAAGCTCGAATGAAGTAGTTCCACTTGAAGGAAGCAGTTCCACTAAGTGTGTTTCTTTCCATAATTAGTCCAAGTGTGTCGCTGTGAAGTATCTTATGGGCACTTTCTAAAACATGAACGCATATGAGATAAATTGGGTGTGATTTACCTCTCTTTTTGTACTGTAAAATATTCCCATAGTAGCGTAAAATAACAATGATATTCAGATTTGTTCAGATCAGTGGTTTTCAAAAAATGCTGTCTAGTGACTTGTTTTTTTTTTTTAAAAACAGAATGCATGTTTATGTAATTCTCTACATATTTTCTAGAATATCAGTATGTCTTTATATTTAGGTTCTGCTATTGCTATTATTTCTGCATATGTTTTTACATTTTATGAATGCATGTTATGAATAAATTGAATAAGTGGTGCTTGCTTGTGCAAAACTTTTAGGTGGTTTCCAAACTGTTGCTATGTGGTTGTTAGGGAATTCCAGGTGTTTGGTGCGTGTTTTAAAAAAAATAAAATGTATTAAATATAAATTTAAAATAATCACGTACAATTTACACCACCATTCAAAAGTTGCGGTCATTTAAAAAAAAAGAAATTAATACTTTTATTCAGCAAGGATGCATTAAATTAATCAGAAGTGACAGTAAAGACATTTACATTTTTACACAAAAATAGATATTTCATATAAATGCTTTTCTTTTAAAGTTTCTATTCATCAAAGAATCCTGAAATTAAAATGTATTACCGTTTCCACAAAGAATCCACATGACTGCCAGCTTTGCATCAGGAATTAATTTGAATATTTGAATATAAAACAGTTCTTTTAAATTGTAATAATGTTAAAAAATGTCACTGTTTCTTCTGCTGTATTTTTCATCAAATAAATGGAGCCCTGGTGAGCATAAGATATTTTTGAACGGTACGTTGTGTAACTGCTGTCATACTGAGCAATTAACTTGACGATGAGCGTCACCAATGCTGTTAAGCTAATGTGTGCAAATGGACACACCGATCACACGCAGTACATGTTCCCTGAATCACTATAGATTAGCTCTAATTAATGGCTCAGATCAATGTGTGTAAAAAGCCAAACCTTAAATGGCATTTATGTCGATTATGAAACTTTGCCAGGCGTATAATTACGGTCTTTAACCATTCAAATCCATCACGCAATTTACTGACCCTGTGCGACTTTATAGTTCAACTTCAGCCTCTGAAATGTCTCATATAAATGACCTTACCATTAATGTGTTCTGCATTATATTTTATGTTCTTTCCACAAACTAAACATGCTCCCATTTTCTGTAGAATGCAACTTTTTAAATGCCGTAATTACACTTTAGGCAAGGCCTAGAGGCAGCTGACAGTTCTATAAACTTCTTTTGGTTTGATATATTTTTTTTATGTTATATTTTGTCTCAGAAATCTTGGCCCTCGGTTTAGCTGTTAAAATAAATTTTTGCAGATGTGGCCTGAATAAACTCTGTGATTGTGGGAAAATCACAGCTGAATTTTTAAGCTTTATACTCCACTGGCTTTTTCAAATACATATAAACTGTTTATACTACAACTTTTTTCCCCCCATCGGCTTTGTCTTTTGTCAGTTACATTACATTGTCTGATTTTTTTTCCTTCGTAAGGGGTTTGTTTTGAAGGTGAATCAGCCGTGGGTTGTTCTTTTGAAGACTGCATTAAAGAAATGAGAATAATGGCTGGAGTACGCTCTTAGGTTTCCCTTATCTTCTGTAAATGAGCTGTTTTATCTCCATTTGCGCTCAGTGTAACAGAGAAGCCACGGCAATTTCATTTGAAGTTACCTGATCTAAAGGTGTGTGTCCTGCTGTGATGTGACATTAGGTGAAGTGGAGGCTTCCCTCCAGAGACCAACAGCCCTTATGTGAGAACAAGCCAATATGGCAGATAACCAGCATATCTCATTAAAGCTTTATGCTCGCTTATACATGCTGTGTCATTACAGCCGTCACACCCCCGCAACACGTGTCTCTGTTGAACTGTTGTGTCGTTGCTCGACTAACGTTACCCAGCGGCATAAGGAGAGCTTGGTTTCAAATGTCAACACAACTTAGTCAACATTTACACCTGGTATAAGATGGTGCAGCAGAAGGGCATCAGATTGCCTGCCAGATTTTAGGGTTTTTCCACCTTCAAAACCTTAATTTAAACCATACTAAATGTGCACACAGTGATATTTCTGGGATGACTGATCAGATCACTGAGACAGATCTTAATACCTGTTGTATATGGGCCTTACAGTACATGTGAGGAGATGAAAACTTGTGAAATTTCCGAATCGGTCCGAATCAGTTCCATTTAATACTGTTACTGAATAATCTTTTTAACTTTTTAGTTGTTAACGGTTCTTGACAATCTGCATTCCTGAGAATAAAATATACTACTAGTACTGCAAAAACAGGGATGTGTTCAATTCAATTGACATTTATTTGCACAGCGCTTTTCACAATACATATCGTTTCAAAGCAGCTTTACAGAAAATGCATGTTTCTACATCAGAGGTGACCGTGTCCGTGTAACTCTAAGATAATACAAATCACGCAGTTTGATAGCGTTATGTAATTTAGGCTGAAAAAAAAAACAAGAATCTCATTGAAGCAGTTATTACAAGTTATGATCATATGATCTGATAGTGATAATTTGGCAGTTGTGTTTGTTGATTCAGAGTTGGCGTCATCTGAAGTCCTCGCAGGGGTTGGCATCATCTCTTCACAGGTGTTGTTATTGAATCCACAACATCACAGCAAAATTAATCATGTTGAATTAAGTTGTAAGCTCTTTAACTCTTTCCCCGCCATTGACGAAAATGTCTGTCATTTGTGAGAAACTGCTTCTCCACTATTGATGGGATGTTCGGCTTTAATAATCATATGCATATGAACAATAATGCAATCACCAACATTAAACAGCATATAAATAAAAACTGCCTAATGTTACAGAATGAAATGTTGACCCAGGACCTGCTATAGGACTGAACTTTTTTCTCAAAATGTTGCTTTTTTATGAAACTTACCTACATTCAAGTCTTGATAAAAAAACATTTTGTTGTTTAAAAATTGCATGTTCAGATATTCATAAAACAAAATATTCTGGGAGCGATACAGTTTTTTTGTGAAAATGGTCAAAAACTTTGGCGGTGGCTGGCAACTTTTTTTAAAGCGGCACTATGCAGGTTACCTTTTTGGGGTTGAATGGTGGCCGTCTTGCTCCCCCCTGGTGCCTGTGAGCGGAAAAACCACACTTGCAACTTTGGCCCGGCGGGCCGCCGGCCTCAGCTTCAGGAAGTATTCCATAATATCAGCTCTCGCGATGTAACGAATTGCTTTACGGCACTGCACACATACACTATCTCAACATTTATATGCTAGTCTTCTGTGTCTCATACATACCTCAGTAGACATGGCTCCATGCGTTCGCCGGCTTCTTTGAAAACAAATGCACATGGCCAGAGGGAGAAGATAGGCAGGGGACGATTTGCCAACGAGTTTTTACGACAGTGTTGTCAAATATCTATTCCGAAGCTGTAGGGGGAGCTTTATAAAGAAACCTGCAAGCAAAAAGCAAGAATACAGCAAAGAAATTGCCAAAACTGCATAGTGCCGCTTTAAAGGGTAACTTAACCCCTGGTCAGAGCCTGACTGCACTCAGTGGCAATATTTAAAAAGTGGGCAGAGTCCAGCGGAGGGGGGGCGTGCACCTGAGACCCGCGTCTCTCTGTAGGCATGCGCGTGGTGAGCTGGTGACTTCTTACGTTAAGCAGTACCACAACATCCAATAGGAAAATTCAACTGCAGTAGCCACCGTTCAACCTGAAGAGGGCAGCACTCAGACGTTTTTACACCATATAGTGTAGAATTAAAGTAACACTAAGTAAAAATTTTCAACCTTCATAATATATTTCCAAGACCCTTGTGATGGTGCATCTACTTAAAATAAGTTAAATGACACTTCTGCCATAGCCTGACGGGGTCTGTATCGCTTTTACTGGCACTATGTAACTTCGGGGTTCGGGTAGGAAACCGTGCACAAAAAGAACTACAAAACTCGACTGCTTTACGTCAAGCGCTACAATAGTCATTATTTCGTTTTTCTTCGTTTCTGATGTCGCAATACATCATCCTTTCATGAAATCATGTAACATACTCTACCTTGTCTGTGGACATCGTTCATTCTGAAGCCGGCGCTGGATAAACAGCGAGCGTGCGTGCGACGGTAGGCTAAATTATTTACGACAGTGGCAATGGCGATTTCGTTTCCAACCAGTAGGGCGACCGCAGAGGAAAAATACTTAGTGTTACTTTAAAACACTTTATACCCAAACGTCAAACAATTTCCTCGAATCAATGAACAGCATTTATAAAGCCCCAGTCTTACAGATCATTAACTAAAGAAAATATGTTTTAGGGTTTAGTTACCCTTTAAAAACACTGGCTGGGAAAGAGTTAATTATAAATAAGAAACAAACAAAAATATTAAACAAAAACATTCATATTTGAATGTTTTATAATTATGAGGATGGGTGTTCTTCAAAAGTAGTTATTTGGAAGATTGATTACCAGAGGGAGTTCAGATCAGGGTGTGTTCTGCCAAAAGATGAATCTGGAGTTCACACATGTAAGGAATCTACTGATGTCTTGAGCTATGAATAGGAGGTGGAAATGTGAAGAAAAACAAAAAGATTTATTATAAGCGGGACTACAACACTTTTATCTGTGCTCTGAGATTAAAAAATAAAAAGGAACAAACCTGGAGTCTGGAAATTGGCTAATAATCAGGCCTTAACGTTTGGCTTGTATTTATCATCAAATTAAGGCTGTTATTGTGCTTAAAAACTATTTAAAAGGCTGAAGTGAGGGGTGAGGGAATAGAGTAGGTAATAATTGCTGTATGACTTCATGCATTGAGGAAATTTGTGAGCAGATGTTTTGTGGCAGGGACCTGTGGCCTCAGAAAAACAACAGAAGTTGGCACTAATAATGCTTGTATTGCATAATTGGCGAAATCATTTGAGACTGTCATTGTAAGACTAAATTTGTGGCGTGCACAACTATGCAAGCACTTGCGTTTAAAGATGAAGTGTGTAATTTCTGTGCCATTAGCAGCATCAAACCAAGAATATGACATATCACATATAGGTTTTCTGAACCTTCCACTCGTCTGCAGTTGTTTGGAAAAACAGGTAGTCCTGCTAAAAATGGATCTATGTTTAAAGTATTGCAGATGGCTCACTTATAGGCATTCCAGTTGCATTCTGCAACTGACTTTTAACATAGAAGAAATATGTACAAACCACTTTTAAGAGGACTTTTTTCAGAGGATAACGAAAAATATGAGAAAAGGGAAATCAAATACATTTCTGACAGTGATGCCCCATCTGAGGCCGGTCTGTGTATTGCATCAGCCAAGCCTGTGAAAACCACAAAGTCAAAGCCTGTATGCATGAAAAATAGACTCCCTAAAAGATCAACTGTGTACTTTCATACATCAAGCTGTTACAATGTGTAGGTGTGTATGTGTTTGACAGGTTTCTTGTACAGTACATGAGCGCTGAACGGGAGGATACAGAGACAGCTGTAGGGTAATGCACTGATATTGTTGGCAACTCGTATTTGCAAATATCAGCAGAAAGGCTTACTGGTGCTTATTGCCTATGCAAGTCTTTTTATGTTTGCTCGTTCGTGTCCTGCTCTTGTTGCAAAGACTTTTTTTTTGCAAAATAGCTATTAATAAAGTGTGTATGTGCCTGACTGTTCACTGAAGAATGTCATATACGCTCAATGGGCCTTGTTCATGATACACAAATGGAACGAATTTCTGAGTGAAAATGTGTGTGAAGTATTCACAAATAAATTGCAGCATTGTGACTATTCATTCAAGTTCAAATTTAATTAATTAATTGTTTTGCAAACCATTCTCGCATAAATTGATGGTTGAGTTTGATAATCTGTGTACGTTACTGTTCAAAAGTTTGGGGTCATTAATGTATTATGATTTCCACAAAAATATGAAACAACACAACTGTTTTAAGCATAGATTTAATGAGTTTAATGAACATCAAATCAGTAGAATGATTTCAGATGGATCATGTGACACTAAAGACTGAGTAATGTTGCTAAAATTTCAGCTTTGACCACAGGAATAAATAACATTTTAAAATATATTCAAATAATTGTAATTATATTTCACATTTGATCATATTTGATCAAATACAGTAAATACAGCTTTGGTGATCATAAGAGACTTCAAAAAATCGTACAGATCCCACTTTTGAATGGTAGACTAAATCGAAGGGCCGTTTGATTCCAGAATTCTATTGGAATCAGCTCTGATTCCAATTCCAGATTTTTTTTTATCAATGGGGCTAATTTCCAAATTGCAATTCCTGGCTCATTTTCTCAATTCATAGTGGAATGAAGTGAGAACTTAAAATAAACAGTGCAATATATACTTTACTGTGCTTTTAAAATCTGGAAATTTTCATTTATTGGCGACTTTCTTCTGTGGAACACAAAAGAAGATCATTTGAAGAAAAAAAAATGCCTCAGTGTCCCCAAAATGCAATAACATACAGTTACAGTCAATGGAGTCCAATGTTGTTTGGACCCCAACATTCTTGAAAATATCATCTTTTGTGTTTTGCAGAAGAAAGAAATATGCGTACAGGTTTGGAACAACATGAGGGTGAGTAAATTATGGAAATTTTTTCATTTCTTCTCGGTGAACAATACCTTTAATGTTCACAAAACATAAACAGGTTTGTAAGCCCGTTCTATGTTTAAAACAATTTACAGAGAAATGTCTGCTGATCGTGTTCCACGAATGAGGCCCTGTGATTGCTAGAACTATAAGCTGGAAGACGCTTGATGTTATAAAGACTGAAATCATGGTCCGGTCGTGAATGTTTTTGTAAATATTGAAATGGGCTCACACTTAGCTTGGGAGAAAGTCAATTTATAAATGTCAAGTGCACTTAATCCAGGTCACAGGCGCTGCTAACATTTGCACAGTGCAGAGAAGACAAAACGCCCCAGGTCGTCACATCATTCTCTCCTGTCACTGTCTGCGGCAGCGTCCTGTGTGTCATTATGACTCTCATGCCTGTCACTTGAACAAGCAATCTGTGCTGTTGGTGCGATGGATGTTACGCACCTCATTTTCGCTTGGTCTGTCTCTGTCTTTCTTCTCTCTTATCATATTTCATGTTTTTTCAGCTGTGACTCAGATGGTTCAACACACATTCACAAGTGAACGGCAGCCATTTTGTCTTTATGACAGAAAAAAAAGAAACAAAAGAACTTTGACCCCTCTTTAATCCCAGCACCTTTACTACATGATGTTAGCCGCATGCTTTGTAATAGATATTATTTTGTCTGTCTATTCGTGTGTCTGTTTTGATCAATTGTGTATATATGTATTAACTAGTAAAGTTAATATGTTTCTTTCAATAGAGGCACATCCAATACTGTTCCGCAATCACTGAACTTATAAAACTCGTCCCTTTATCCAAGTCCCCAAAATACAGGTTTGGTGAAGGTTCACACTGAGAGCGGTTTCAATATGAATAAAAAGATTAGCAGCACTTGTTTAGAACAATCTCTGTCAGTGTGAATGGCCTTTACCCTGAAATGCTTGTTGTTTGATTTGTGATGGAAATCCTAATGATTTAAATGTAATGCTATTGTTTATATCTCCTTATGGAGGGCCAATAATGAATACAAGAACAAAGCAGTGACAAGTCCTTACATTCCTGTAATTGTTATTTCAACACCTCGAAAAGTGGAAACTGCAGTCTTCCTCTTAGAATAATCTGCGGGAAAAACATCCGTGAGAGCGCTGCTGTCTGGCTTCTGCCTGCACTGTCAGAAATCCCTTAAACTTGCAGTTAGTGAATGTGACAGAGTATCAGCATTTGGAGTGAAAATCCATCTGCAGGTCTTTTGGGACTTTGTCACTTTTGATGTCATAAAAATGAGAAATTAAGCCCCTAATTCTTAGCAGTCAGATATTCAAAGGCATCCGAATCCATCATAAGCTCTTTCTCTCTCGCTCCCTCTCGTTCTATTTAAGTGTGAAGTAGTCATTTTCCCTTTAAATCTCCACTTGAAAGTTGAACAACTAAAGATGCGAGTAAACTCTCCGTTAACAACCTCGATAAGTGCCAGCTATCGATGAACATTTAGTTTTTTTTTTTCATTGAGAATCAATCCCCTCTAAACACGGCATGTCCGTCTTTATTTCTTAGGCTTTGGAAAATCTGCTCACCCAAATCTCACCCTTACCTTGATTTGAACAGTGCCTGCTATTGAAAGCATGTCTGAAATGTGTGTGTGTGTGTGTGTGATTGCGGTCCATGATGGTAGATGCTAGTTGTTAGAAATGAGCCTGATTGGATGGTTCATTTGTTCTCCTTTGTAGAGCCAAGCCGAGGCGCACTACAAAGGCAGTAAACATGCCAAGAAGCTCAAAGCACAGGAGTCCACGAAAAATAAGCAGAAAAGTGCAGCCGCCCAGGACAGCGGTGCTAAGACAATCACCACCACCAACACCACCACCACCACTTCCTCCTGCACTGCAGTCACTGCCAGCTGCTCTGACCAACCAGGTTAATAGCTCCTTTTGTTCTTGCTCCACATCACCCGTCCCATCCTCTTTCTCCTGTCCATCCCTCTCCATGTGCGTTTAACTCCATGCTTTTCTTCCCGCCGCTCTAACCCCGAACCCTCGCCGCTGTTTACACACTCCATGTGCTTGTGTTTGTGTGTGCACTAGTTCCTCATAAAAGCATCTAGACTGCTTTAGGGTGAGCAAGGGCGTTCTCGTTGTTCTTGTGCAGAGGTAAGCAGCGGCCCTGCTGTGGCTGTAATAAGACATATGCTTTATCATGACAACAACAGCTCTGTTTGCTTCTTTCATCATTACCTGCATATTGGGTTTCATGCGCATGATCTTTTTGTCTCTTTTTGTGTTGCGTTTAAATGTTTAATTATGGAAAACGCTTACGGAATTGGAACAGGCGGTAGGATGCGTGCTGGGATGCTGTTATTTTCTTTTGTTTTTCATCCTCTCTGGCCTTTGATTTGACTGAATTAGATTTGTGTTACATTTCAAAGAACATAATCATCTGATCTTTGCTTCACGCTGTGACCCACTCAATTCCAGGCCCTTGTGTCTGATTAAGAATTGAGACTGGGATGTACCAAGACACGTGCCCTACGGGGTGCAAATCCAAGCCAGTGCATACTTTCCGAATTGGCTCGGTCTCTAGCTACGGTCTCGGAGACAGATTTGGGTGCGCCTCGTTTATTAGGTAGTGCTGGTCCTCATTGATATGCAGTGTCTTTGCACAAATCAGGCCAAATGAATGTCAGCCTGATTCACAGATGGCTTATGGGTCCTCACTGTCATGCCGTCGTATTAGTGCGGTGTTGATCTCGGACTGAGGCTCGGAGGGGGGCTGCTGTTTCCGTCTCTTCCCAAACCCTGGCAACACACAATTCAGTCAGTTTTAGTTTACATGGGAAAACTTCAAGCACTAAATCATTAAAATTGCTAGCGCCAGTGCTTTACGTAAGAGCTTGCTTTATGTAATTTTTTCAGAGCTCCATGTGTTGGATTATTCTGGGATGTGTGTGCACGGTAATTGCTCTGTTTGTTTGTTTTTGTTTAGTTTTTTTTACATCCAGACTTTTTCAGAAAGGATATAGCAAGGTCATTCCAACATTGCTGTCACTGCTTGATCTGCATCCAAACAAGAAGTGCCAGTTGTTATCACTGTGACTCTGTCCCAAAACCTAGGGAGCTGCCTACATAGGCGGTATTTTAAGGCATCATTAACACTTTTGTTTCAAAGGGTGGATTGCTTCTTTTAGCCAAATTCTAAGATGGAATTGTTTTATACCATTCAGAAGTTTGGGGTGAGTGAGATTTATTTATTTTTATTTTTTTTTAAGAAATAAATACCTTTAATTTTCAGCAAGATTACATTCAAATGTTAGCCTGGATGCCAGCCCGAACCCCGCCCACAACATTTTTTGGTCGGGAAGTTCGGTCTGGACTCCATTGAGAAGTAATTATGATCGGTTCAGAAATCGTCGGGCCAATCAAATTGCCAGGGCGGGCTTTATACGATGATGGACAGATGATCTGCAGTTACGTAATCATCACGTCATCAAACGTATTTTTTCAAAAATGCTTTTCGTGTTTGCAAGTACTCCGCGAATCCTTAAATTATTTTTGCAACACCGGCAAAGATCGTTAACACTCATAATTTTGTTTAATACTTTTTCCAGAGTGCGTGCAGTTGAGTTCTGTTGACAACTATGCGTTGCTCAACATACGTCACTTACTGCGTTGCTCTGATTGGTTGTAGGTCTATCCAATTGAGTGCAGAAGTTTTTTTTTCCTGGTTCGGTTAAGACACGCCTTATAATCAAAGCTAGAATCAAAATCACTAGAATATGAGTATGACGAAGTCAGGCTATTCAAATGTATCAAAAGTGCTAGTAAAGAGTTACAAAGATTTCTGTTACAAATAAATGCTGTTCTTTTAAACTTTCTATTCATCTGGTAAAAAAATGTTATCAGAGTTTCCACAAAAAAAATTAAGCAACTGTTTTCAACTGTAATAATAAGAAATGTTTCTTGAACACCAAATAATTTTATTAGAATGATTTATGAATCATGAGACACTGGAGTAATGATGCTGAAAATTCAGCTTTGACATCACAGAAATAAATATTTTTTTTTATAATATATTAAAATAGAAAACAGTTACTTTTAAATTGTAATACTAGTTCACAATATTACTGGATTAGCCTATTTTTTTTTACTGTAAATAAATGCTGCTTTGCCGAGCCCAACCTTTTCAACTATCCTTCAGAAAGTAGGCTATATCTCATAATGCACTGCATATGAAAAAAGCCAGATAAATATTTATTGCAGCATTTTACATATATGCATTTAATTATGAGGTATATCCAAGACATTTTTATTAGTTAATGCGTTCTATGGGGCTCAAATCCATTACCTTGACACCATACTGCTCTTTGAGCTACTGTAGAATATTCGTATAAATCATCCGAAACCAAAAACTTTGATTATAAAAGTTTAATCTTAATGACCTAATATTTGAGTGTGCTGCATGTTTTATGCTTATTAAAGTATCACACTGTTAGCTTGGCAGCAACTATAATTCAAGTCTCTGTGTGCTTTAGATTTTTTAGATTTTAGATTTTTAGCAGCTGCCTATGTAGAGACAGTGAGGCAAGGTACTTTGATTTGTTACAGAGTGATTTCTGTTAGTTTTGAAAAGTTTTCCAAATAGTTGTACTTTATCTCTGATCTGTCTTCTCATTCGGTTACAATACGTTCTTTATGACTCACCGCAAAAATAGTGAGAACGAGAACAAAGAGGCATATGTCTCCACCTACCTCGCTTTGGAAGATTTGATATATAAACTGAAACTGGGAGAGAGAAAAATGCAAAAGAGCAGCAGTTACTTCCAGCCTAGAGGTTCAGGTTAGTGTCAGTGGGTGTAATGTCACTGTATAGGGGAACATTACACTGTTCTGGCTGCTTTGAGTCCTCGGGGAGAGAGAAAAAACAAGAGCAGAAAGTGACATTCATATAAACCAGCGTAATATTCCCTCAGAAGCCTGTTAGAGAGTGGGTGGAGGACTTCTAGGGCCTCCTGCGGCATGTAGCGCTATGACAAGGGCGTAAGGGTGGTGGGCGATCCAGGGGTCACGTCCTATCACATTACAGCACGCGGTAGCCTGACCCTATCCAGTGCTGTTGGAACCAGTGCTGGCAAGTGATTATATGTAATCCAGATTTCATAATCACATTCCAAAAGATGGCGTACTTGTAATTAGATATACAGTACCGGTCAAAAGTTACTATTTTTAATGTTTTTCAGAGAAGTCTCTTATTCTTATCAAGCCTACATTTATTTGATAAAAAATACAGAAAAAATAATATTGTGATTGAAATATTATTAAAGTTTAAAATAATGGTCTTCTATTTTAATATACTAATATAATTTATTTCTGTGAGCAAAGCTGAATTTTCACCAGCCCTTACTCCAGTCTTCAGTGATTTGATACTAGTTATTATCAATGATGTAAACAGTTGTGCTGCTTAATATTTTTTTTTGAACCTGTGATATAATTTCAGAATTCATTGATGAATAAAAAGTAAAAAGAACAGTTTTTATTCAAAATAGAAATCTTTTCTTAGATTAAAAATATTTTTACATTCATTTCTTTCAAAAAAAGAAAAAAAAATACTGACCCCTCACTTTTGAACGATAGTGCGTTACAAAATATTTATATTTTAATAAAAGAAAAGGATCACAGTTATAAAAAAAATCTTAAGCAACACAACAATTTCCAACATTGATATGCATATTAGAATGATTTCTGAAGCATCATGTGACACTGAAGACTGGTGTTATGATGCTGAAAATTCAGCTTTGCAACACAGAAATAAAGTAGGCTATATTAAAATGGAAAACCATTATTTTAAATTAAAATAATATTTCACAATATTACTGTTTTTTTCTGTATTTTTAATGAGACTTCTTTAAAAATATTAATGTTTCCAAACTTTTGACCGGTACTGTATTTCACTTTAATAATACTCATAATCACAATACAGTTACTTTTTTATTGATTAAATAATTTCATATTATTCACACAATGCCAGTAAATTATCAATAATTTATTGATTCTCTAATGTTGGTTAATGGTCACATTACAAGCAGCTATTCAAGTGTTTTATTTTGATTGTTTATTTTATTTTTAATCATTTATTTTATTTTATTCATTGTTATGATATTAATGATCAGTATTGTCACAAACCCCCAGCAGTTCATTCACGAACCACACTTGTTGTTGTTAAAACATGGAAAATATTTTATTTCTTTGTCATTTTTTTTTTGTATACATTTTTTATTTAGTTTTAAATGTTTTATATACAATATATCTTCTGTTATGAATATGATGCTAAATACTCCTATTAAAATGTAAGTGGTAGGTCAAAAGTAATCAAAAAAATAGTCAGAATGCATTACCTAAAATATGTAAAATTTTTGTCATGTAATTTGTAATCAGTAACGGACTACAACTTTTATAAGTAATATCTTCAGCAACTGAGTGTAACTCATTTGACATAGAAACTAGAGTGCTTGCCCGGAGCGAAGACCTTATATCAAACCCTAACACACACAATAATGGAAAAAAGGAAGGAGCTGAAAATGTGGCCGCGCATAATACAACATGCAGAGCCCTTCACCACTAACTGTCAGATTTGCTCTTTTCTTGTTTCTCTCTCTCTCTCTCTCTCTCTCTCTCTCTCTCTCTCTCTCTCTCTCTCTCTCTCTCTCTCTCTCTCTCTCTCCCAGAGAAAAGTGCAGAGCCGTTGGCTGCACACAAAGTCCCTGCCTCCCCGCAAGCCTTTGTGCCAGCTCCCGCTGCGCCCGCGGTGGCATTAGTGCCCAGCCCATGCAAGACGGCACCCGCGCATGCCAGCCCACCCACCGAGCCGACAGGGCACGCGGCAGCCCTGAAGAACACCTCCAAACCAGCAGCCGTGCCAACGGCCCCGTCAGAGCCCAGCGTGGAGTCCGAGGACGAGAAAGCCAAGAAGCTCCTGTACTGTTCGCTGTGTAAAGTGGCCGTCAACTCGCTCTCACAGCTGGAGGCACACAACACAGGTGTGGCCAACATCTGCCTCCCGTCTTTCCCACGACTCACTCCTTCATGTTTCATGAAGTGACCCTCTGAGGCCTGGGAGTGTGGAAATGTACTTGCAGTTAAAACATAAATCAAAACCTGTGTAGCGATTGTGAGGCTCATCATTGATAATGTATGAAGAGCTGGAAAATGTGGATGGGTTTCCCTCAGAAACCTGGACATATTGCGGGATTTTAAAAAGCCTGGAAAAGTCATTGAGACTAATCAAATATTAAAAAGACATGAACATTTATGTAGTCAATATACATTTTTTCTAGTTACGCTCAGCTTTAAAATATTTAAAATGCATGAAATAGCTTTTTTATGCTTAGAAAACATTATCCAGACACACTATAGAAGAATGTGTTCAGAGTCAGGCGGGTGATAAAGCTACTAAATATCTTGATATTTTTCAGCCTTTTGACAATATTCAGTTTAAAAGTATGTTTGTATATATATATTTATATTTCAGTGAGTTCAAAAGAGTATTCAGTGTCACATTTCCTTCAGAAATCATTCTAATATCTTTCTTACTATTATCAGTTGAAAACTTGTGGAAACTGATGTTTTTTTCAGGATTCTTTAAACAATAGAAGGTTTAGAAGAACAGCATTTATTTGAAATAAAAATCTTTTGTAACATTATAAATGTTTTTACTGTAACTTTTGATTAATTTAATGCATGTAATAAAAGTATTAATATCTTATTAATAATTTCTAAAATAAAATCTTACTGATCCCAAATTTTGAATCGATTCACTTAAGCCCCTTTCACACAGCGCGATGATCCCAGCAAATTGAGGGCAAAAACGCCTTCTGTGTGAACGCAAACACGACACGTCTCATCCTGACATCATGTGTCTTAACGGGATGTGTGTGAACGCACTCACAGATCCCGGCAAATCACTGGCAGTGTGAATGAACCGAAATCAAACAATCCCGGGACAAATGCCGGGTCACATTATCCGTGTATTTTCCGGAATCTCTGTGTGAAAGGGGCTTTAAAGACAGTTTGAACTGATTCAATGAAATAAATCAAACTTAGTACTTCAATCAGAGATTGTCCTGACATTTTCATACTTGCAAGTCGTGAGACAAGAGCGTATCACAAAATTAGTTAGTGAGAAACCTAAAATATACATACAGTCTTTCTTAATATTATACCTTCAGCAAAATCACTGTGTACTGGTATATTCCACAACCTTAGGCTGTAAAAATAAGCATTATTTTTAAGCAATAAATAAGCAAGTTAATTCAAGTTCTCATCTGACTTAAAGCTACACTGTGTGATTTTTACCCCCATCTAGCGGTGAAAAGGTATATGACCATCCAGTGAATATTAGTTTCTGTTCCTCTCAATTCCGATTTCGGTTTAACTCCTACGGTGGCCAATGTAGTCCAAGATTAACATGGCTTCCAGTTCGAGTGTTAGGCAGTTCGAGTTCTAACCCACGCGTGTTAAAACGCGAAAGGGTATGTCCCTCTTTGGCTAATGTACTTTCAAGATGGAGGGGCAACATGGCGACCGACATTAGAACCCCTTACCCGTATGTATTTTCAATGGCATATTATACACTCACGAGAATACTTTATTACTTGAACGAAGTAAATATACATTAATGAGCACATATATTTTTGAAAGAACTAAGTGTTTTTAGCTAAGAATAAACTAAAAAAGTTACACAGTGTAGCTTTAATTGAAATATTCGGTGTTAGAAATTGTGCAAAGTTAGATCAATGCAGACAAACGCCTGACAGCTGCACTGAATAAACAGATGTGTCTCTTTTTCCCCTTTAAGAAAGCATTGCACTTTGTCTGTTTCACCAGGTTCAAAGCATAAAACGATGCTGGAGGCACGGAATGGAGCTGGCCCCATTAAAGCGTACCCCAGACCCGGATCCAAACTCAAAGTTCAGGCCACACAACTTAACAAAGGCTCAGGCTTACAGAACAAGACGTTTCATTGTGAAATCTGTGATGTCCACGTCAACTCCGAGATCCAGCTTAAACAGGTATTCAGCTCAGCCTCAGGGTCAGAGGACGTCTTCTCGTTAGCGTGTGTCTTCGGCAGTTTACAACAAAACATAACGTGTGCAGTGATGAATAATGAAAGCACTATAAATAGTAATGCGGTTCTGTGGCTTGATCCTAGCAAATTTGCATGCGGATAAAATGAAGTTGTACTTCCTATTATGCTGGTTTCAAATGGTTCAGTTCAGTGTTAAGTTTGGTCGCACATGTGTATCACTTGCATAACAAGGTTAATTAAGTCTGTTTTGTTCACAGCATATTTCCAGTAGGCGGCACAAGGACAGAGTGGCTGGCAAACCCACCAAACCCAAATACAGCCCGTACAACAAGCAGCAGCGCAGCTCCAGCTCTCTGGCAGTAATGCATTATTTATACTCTTTATAATCAAGCGCTTTCATCAAGTGTTCCTCGCATCTCGAGTGTCAGTGCCGTGAGGAGTTTGTTCCACACTTTCTAGGCTGACAAATACCTCTTTGGGATGTTAATGCATCACAAGAGCTTAATGCTCGCTTGTCATTTTTCAAATCATATGCAAAATATGCTTGAAACAACTCACTATTTGTAGTACAGTTGGCTCGTGAACTGAAGGAAGACGTTTATTTTTACATTCCAAATCTAAAAACAATGTAATAAACCCTCAGATGTACATGGTGCATGTAGACCAGAGTGTATATTTAATTACATCACAGTTCAATAATCACACTAGGCCGTATAATCAATGTCCTTTCGATTAATTGTGCAGTCCTCGTTCTTCATTGATGTCGTAGACACTGTTCTTTCTCCTTCACCAAATTGATTCAGTGTTTCTTTTTCCCTCTTCCTCCAGGCCAAACTCGCCCTGCAGAATGACTTGGTGAAGCCCATTTCACAGGCTTTCCTCCACACACCCTTCTCCCCCACCACCGTCCCGTCCCTCTCCCTCCACCCTCGTCCCAACACCTCCATCTTTCAGACGGCCTCGCTCCCGGCCTCCTTTCTCCGCGCCGCTCCGGGACCGATCCGACACACCGCGGGCTCCATCTTATTCGCGCCTTACTGAGACGTCAATGGTGTGTTTATTGAAACTTTATCCTCAACTGTCCTCACCATCGCAAAACCCGAGAAGGATATTCCGTCTTAGTGAGGACTTTTGCATTTGAAAACACTTCAAATTAAGTGTTGAACTGCTTCCTGAAAGACTTGAATTATCATGGTCTTCCTTTTCAACTCAACTCAACCAACCCCGGACAAGCACACGCCTGGAGGCGCTGTCAGAAAATCCCCGAATCTCTCCGTGTTCAGTCAACGGCTTGATGTTGTCAGGGAGCCTGTGATGCAGTTTTTGGCCTGTGTGCTGTCTTGTATCGTGTAGTCAATAAGCTCAATCACCAGTTCACTCTTATCCTTTCATCTGACAGAAACACTGCATTTCTCTTCTCCACGTGTTCGGGTTCCTCTTTTTGTCATATAAGTAGATTCAGCCTGTTTTCATCATGATTCATACTCTCTTTTGTGTAATAGGACAACCGTGGGTGTTATGTGGAGGGATGGCGGATGAACCCAGACGCAGACAGAGTACACTTAACACACGATTTATTGACAAAAAGGGGAAAATAATGCCCACGATGGGGTAAAACAAGACAAGGCAGACTAACTAGACTAATAATTAGACAGAAGACTAGACACTAACTAACAGCAAATACACAAACAGGATCTTCACAGGACACGTAACT
This sequence comes from Chrosomus eos, assembly GCA_036326025.1. NCBI lineage: Eukaryota > Metazoa > Chordata > Actinopteri > Cypriniformes > Leuciscidae > Chrosomus > Chrosomus eos. The sequence continues at coordinate 9,748,763 of CM070826.1, forward strand.
AAGACAAGGTACTCACAGGCAATATCAACAGAGTATAACATCAAGGCAGATTTCACACAGATGCAAACAGCAAACAATGAACCGACACAGGACAGCAAACACACAGGGATTATAAAGGGAACACTAATGACAAGGACAGGTGGAACTGACTAGACACAAATCACAAGACGAGGATAACAAGGGGGCGGGGTAACGAGACGAGACAACGCAAGCACATGGCCCAAACAAATGGCCATGTGCTGCACATGAAACATGGGTCTGCCATGATCCTGCCACAAGACCGGAGAAATCAGAGACATGATGGCAGAATCATGACAGAACCCCCACCTTAAGGAGCGGCTTCCAGACGCTCCTCAAGGGGAAACTAAACACAAGACAAGACAGACTGTGACAAAGATAAAAACCAACAAAACATGGAAAACACTAACAATGGTAAACAAGAATAAACAATAACAGGGTTGGGGTGAAACATCAGGAACAACATGCAAGGCAGAGGGGGTGGAGGAAACACAAAGTTCATGGGGGGAGGTCCAGGGTGGACAGGAGGAACGGGGATCTTGGGTCCATGGGATGAGGGCTGTGGACAAGACTTCTGGGCAGGTTTAGCCGGGGCCACACGAGGAGAGGTCTTGGGGGAAACAGTCCGGGGCTTAGAGGCGACAGGGACAAACGGGGAAACAGTCCGGGGGCTGGTGGCGACAGGGACAAACGGGGAAACAGTCCGGGGGCTGGTGGAGACAGGGACAAACGGGGAAACAGTCCGGGGGCTGGTGGCGACAGGGACAAACAGGGAAACAGTCCGGGGGCTGGTGGCGACAGATTCAGACACGGGGGACACAGAGGACATGGAGGAAACGGGACTTCTGACAGGGGACAAGGCAGGAGTCGCGTGTTGCTCTTCAACGTTTTTTAGGTTTTGCAAATTTTTATCGTCGGTTTATCCGTAACTTTAGCCAGATCGCCGCCCCTCTCTCGGCTCTCACGTCCGCCAAGGTCCGATTTTCCTGGACGGAGGGGGCTCAGACAGCCTTTGACCGTCTCAAATTCCTTTTTTCCTCCGCCCCTATCTTACGAACTCCTGATATCTCTAGACAGTTCATTGTAGAGGTTGATGCTTCAGAGGTGGGCGTTGGAGCTATTCTCTCCCAACGCTCGTCTTCTGATGAGAAGGTTCACCCTTGCGCCTACTTTTCGCATCGTCTCTCGCCCGCCGAACGAAACTATGATGTTGGCAATCGCGAGTTATTGGCCATCCGTTTAGCTCTCGGAGAGTGGCGTCACTGGCTAGAGGGTGCCTCTGTCCCGTTCGTCGTCTGGACGGATCATAGGAATTTAGAGTACATTCGTTCCGCTAAGAGGCTCTGCGCTCGGCAGGCTCGGTGGGCACTTTTTTTCACGCGATTCGATTTTACCATCTCCTACCGCCCCGGGTCTAAGAACCTTAAGCCAGATGCTCTTTCGCGACAGTTTGCTTCCCCAGAGGTTGTTCCCAAGAAGGAGGAGATCCTTCCTCAGGGCGTGGTGGTGGGTGCAGCTGTCTGGGGAATAGAACGTTTGGTAAAGCGCTCTCTGGCACACGCCGTTACCCCTCGTCTTTGCCCTAAGGGTTTTTTGTACGTTCCTCCTTCTGCTCGTCTCGCAGTTCTCCAATGGGGCCACTCGTCCAAATTATTTGCCCATCCTGGCGTTAGGGGCACCGTCGCCGCGATCCGCCAAAGATTCTGGTGGCCCTCTCGTGAGCGCGACGTTCGCCGTTTTGTCGCTTCATGTGCTATTTGCGCACAGACTAAGTCCGGTAATTCCCCTCCGGCCGGACTTCTGCGTCCCCTTCCGTTACCGTCTCGCCCGTGGTCTCACATCGCCATGGATTTTATCACGGGCCTCCCCTCCTCCGAGGGGAACACCGTGATACTTACTGTCGTTGACCGTTTTTCTAAGGCCGCCCGCTTTATTCCTTTACCTAAACTCCCGTCTGCTAGAGAGACCGCCCAGATTGTCGTTGACTCGATCTTTAAGATTCATGGTCTTCCCTCCGACGTCGTATCCGATAGGGGTCCCCAGTTCTCCTCCCTGTTCTGGAAGGAGTTTTGTCGTCTCATTGGAGCGTCGGCTAGTCTCTCCTCCGGTTTTCACCCACAGACCAATGGCCAGGCCGAACGGACTAACCAGATAGTCGGTCGCATTCTCCGTAGCCTCGCTTTCCGCAATCCGGCTTCCTGGTCAGAGCAGCTCTCCTGGGCTGAATATGCGCTCAATTCCGCTCCGTCTTCTGCTACTGGTCTATCCCCTTTTCAGTGTTGTCTCGGTTACCAGCCTCCGCTTTTTTCGTCACAAGACACGGACTCTAAGATGCCGTCCGTCCAAGCCTTTATTCAACGTGCTAAGCGTACTTGGAGGGGAGTCAAGTCTGCCCTTTTAAAGTCTCGTTCTCGCACCCGGCGGGCCGCTAATAAACGTCGTGTCAAAAGCCCCCGTTATTCTGTTGGGCAGAGGGTTTGGCTGTCCACCCTTAATCTTCCGCTCCAATCCACTTCGCGTAAACTGGCTCCCAAATTCATCGGGCCTTTCCGTGTCCTTAAGGTACTCAGTCCTGTCTCAGTCAGACTCAAGTTGTCTGCCAACCTTCGGCGCGTTCACCCGGTGTTTCACGTGTCATGTATTAAACCCGTCATTCGTGTCCCTCCTCGTCCTGTCACCACTCCTATCCGTGTTGAGGGCACTCCCACCTACAGGGTTCGTAAACTCCTCGACGTTCGCCCCCGGGGTCGTGGTCATCAGTTTTTGGTTGATTGGGAGGGATACGGTCCAGAGGAGAGAAGTTGGATTCCATCCCGGGACGTCCTGGACCGCTCGCTGATCGATGACTTTTACCGCACCCGCCAGTCCTCCTCCTCCGCTGCGCCAGGGGGCGCTCCTTGAGGGGGGGGTACTGTCATGATCCCGGTACTCTCCTCTTATACACTACCGCCCTCTTCTGGTCACACTCCTTATTGCATCTATTTACACACACACATTCCCATTCATTATCTCTACCGTTCTCAGCTGCGTCCCATCACCTCATCTCTCTCCTTCTCATCCTCCCCAGCTGATTCCCACTTTCTCTGATTAAACTCTGTATTTCTTGACTTCCCTGTTCTTTGTTCTTTGTCAGATTATTGCCTAATGTTACGTACCTGTTTGCCTGCTGAACCGAATTCTGTCTCTGTCGAGTCGTGTCCTGTCTGGTCCGTGTCTGGTCCGTGCCTGGTCCGTGCCTCTATCTGTCAACCTTATTACCTCGTCTCTGCTTTGTTACATCTTCAGCAAACGTGAGTGGTCAAGGACTGGCGTTCCCGTGCATTCTTCGGACCCAGCCTGTCTCATCCTCCGGGGTTTCCCGTTGCCGGCCCTGTCCGCATATTTCTGTTCTGTTACTGAAAGACTTTCTGTTTTCCTTTGGATGAGATTATCTTCAGTTGGATTTATTCGCCTTGTGGCCTCCTGTGTTATTCTGTCTGAACTATTAAACATTGTCAAACTGCCCTTTGCTTTTGGGTCCTCACTCCTACACGTGACAGTGGGCCTTTCATCTCTCTGTGATATCCTTATTTGTCACGAGACTGGACTCATCTGCAGCTCTCTGATGATGCAATAATGTATAGATCATTAATATTGATATTCTCCATTGTGTATTTAACGTTTTCCTTCCAGGTTGCAATACTAGTTGTGTTTTATGAGCTGGAGGAGAACTAAGGTATGTTATTTGGTACATTTATTTTTAGAGATCGAGAGAGAACCGTTTCCATTCACTGAGAATTCTTTAAGTCCATAGTATATATGTATGAGAGGCTGTACATAAAGATACTACATTTTCAATAAAATAATATATTTAAATGATTTCTTCATTAATTTATACTGTATATTTCTTATCATGAATCTTTATTGTTCATTATTAAATGTTTAGTAAAAAACACTATATGCATCAATATTACATGAATCGTTTTATTTATTTCCAGGTATTTTTTTAATTAAGCTGTTTCTACTGTACATTTCTCTGAGTTCGTTCATTTGTAGGAGATTTGTTTGCTAAATTTGATTAAATCCTTCAGTTCGGTGTTGTGTAATTTGATTATTAGTTAATTTTTTTTCATAGTCCCCAGTGTTTTTCATGTTCATTCATCGCTGTGATGAATGACTCATTCAAGTCTTATTTGCTAATAATGTAAACATGATCATATCTCAGTTCTCTGTTTGCACAGTATGATCAATTGATCTACAAGTAATGTTTAACTTGATTGACTAAATGATTTATTTATATATATATGCACACACATTTATTATTTTTTATTAATCAAGAATTTAAAGTGTCAATGGGCCATTCATAATATGGGCTTTAAAGGTGTGAAACCACTGGTTAAAGTTAATAATTTTCCATCCTTTTTTTTATTAGAAATTATTTTATCATCACAATTTCGGTGCAAAAATTGTCCATGAACGTAGTATTTTAATAACTCTTACTTGTTTGATTATAGTGCAGTATCCTTAATGTTTTTTTTTCTCAATTATATTTTAGTATCCCAAATTGTAATTTATATTTTTTATATTTATTGTTTATTTCTCAGTTTAAATGAAAAACATCCCAGTCAAATTGGTTTCAGAATTTTGCACACCACTGTGCCACTTTATTAGGTACACATGGCTTGTAGGTTGGAGCCACTTTTGCCTTCATTTTTCATTGCACAGATTCAACAAGATCCTGGAAACATTTCTCAGAGGTTTTGGTCCATATTGACATGATAGCATCACACAGTTGGGATCACACATCCATGATGGGAATCTCCCATTCCACCACATCCCAAAGCTGCTCTATTGGATCTGGTGACTGTGGAGGCCATTTGAGTAAAATAACTCATTGTCATGTTTGGCCAGTCTGAGATAAGTTGAGTTTTGTGACATGACGTTTTATCATCGAGGCATTTTCGCCCACAGAACTGCCGGTCACTGGATAATGTATCTTTTCCTGACCATTCTCTTTAAACCCTATATAGTTGTGCGTGAAAATCCCAGTAGATCACCAACAACACCATCACATTTCTTCCTCATTCTGATGCTCAGTTTGAACTCCAGCAGATCTTCTTGTTCATGTCTACATGACTAAATGCATCGAGTTGCTGCCATGTGATTGGCTGATGACTAGATATTTGCGTTAGTGAGCCGTTAAACAGGTGTACCAAATAAAGTTGCTGGTGAGTGTAGTTATGTATTGTGATATTTGTGTAGTAAATGCCAAGAACAATGTGTCATCACTATTTATTTGTTTTGGCATTTTGATTCACCACCTCACAATTTCTTCCATATTGTGACTTAATTTGTCATGATAATTTGCCTATGATTATGTATGCAATGACATCTGCAATAAGACCCAGATCAGGACGTCTAGCAGTGAGTGTTTATATAATGGGACTGCTCTTCACCTCTGCTTTTCATTAGGACTGATAGTAATACTGGCTGACAGATGTCCAGCTCTCAGTGAGAGCAGCTTAAAGACACTGAATCCTTTCTGACATACACCCTTCAAACACCCAGATGAGTACGTCAAAGTGACCGCTTCACTGGGTACAGAACATCCCACTGACCTATCACACCACCCTCCGCATTAATAAAATGAAGGTGGTATATTACATGTACAGTACTTTTAGAGAGGTAAGTCATAGGTAATATTTCGGGATGGCTAAAAGAGTCAGTTTTCATGGGTAAAAAACAAATTACAAGCCATAAATGGCTCCAAAAGTGACAAGAAAATGAAGAAAAAAAACCATCCTCTAAAATGTGGTTTTATTATGTTCTATTGTAGCCATATATGTTATGAATTCCTGGGTGAGAGTTATTGAAAATGGAGCTATGTACACACACAAAAAGGTACAAAAGATGTCACTGGGACAGTCCCCTTCAAAAGGGTTCTAATATGTACACTTTTGGTTCAAATATGTACATTTGAGGGACTAATATGCACTCTTTAGGTATAAATGTGTACTTTTTGAAAAGTTAACGCCACAGTGACAGCTTTTGTACCTTTTTTTCCTGAGAGTGTAGTCTGACAAAAAATATCTCTAAAGACCCAGAATTCGAAGACCTACCATTTAAAAAATGGCAGAATCTACCAGTAAAGCACTGATCTTCTTATTATTACAAAAGTATTCTAGTACAGCATTTACTGTGTTTGAATCTAATTTATTGAGTATTATCAGCTACTTGTCTATATTAATTTATTTTCTAATGATTGTTCTGTAAATACACTCACATTCTGGCAACCTCAGATGCCAGTTGACATGATTTCAAATAATTTGAAATCAAATATTTCTCGTAAGATTCTTTAAAGACCAAATGATCTGCGCTTTGCTTTACGAAAGTATGCTCTTTGCATGTCAACAATCGGCTCATTTGTGTTTTGTCAAAAAGATATTTAAAAGCAATAAATGAACTCCATAATGAGCAACCTTTGTGCAATAACATGTCAGAGAGGGCCACAGGAGATGGCGAGTTATCCTTTCAGACAAATGATTTCAGTTCTTATTGAAATGCTGAGCAAACAGTGAGGATTAGCTGCCCTTTCATTTGAGCTCAGCTGAGTGACAAAGCTGCACTCATTCACAGATTCAGTCTCCGAGGCACAATGTTGTCTCCATGTAAAGATCTCTACAGCTGATTTATACTCGTCTCTGTCCAGTTCAAAACACGAGAGAGCAAAGCATGAGCTGTGCATTCACTAGCAGCTCAAATATCCCCTCGCTGTCCATCAGGAGGATTTACAGTCAGCCCGCATTAGTGGACACGTATAATATTTCATTAGTTCACTGCCAGCAACTCTTTATGTATTTTCGGACGAGGCTGGAGTGAACGGGACGCTGTAGTCATATCCTCTGACAATAATTCCTGTTCTTTTTTTTACACCGATTACAGAACCTATACATAGACAACACAAGAACTGTGTATGTTAAGCATCTAGAACAATCTATCCTTCATTTTCATAATCCTGTTTACCATAATGACTCACTATTTACAGCTTAACCTGGACTCAACGACTTGGACGCAAAACACTCTGGAAAAAAAGTACTTTGAAAATCAGCAAATATGGCACAAAGTTGGGGCACTTTAACTAATACTGCGTCAAAAGTGCTGTATGAGTCAATGGAGAACGTACATTGTTTACCGTATCATAATCTTTACAGATGTAGGCCTATACTGTTGATGAATGTTTTTGTAGATGAAACGTCTAATCTTTAATCCTTTCAGCAAAACCTCCTTTTAGAACAGCAGTCGCAGTACCTTTCTGCCAACAGGGAAAAAAAGATGGAAAACCTTCAAAAAAAGATTGTAGAATTGATGAGACCGGGCGGCATTCATCCGCTCCACGCAGAGCCCATTCTTCTCAAAACAACTCTATATTGGGATTAATTTGTGCCTTTCTTGGGCATCGAAGTTACAGAATAGAATAATAAACCCAAATAAATGACTGTCAATGTCTGACAAAGTCAACAGCAATAACAGAAATTACCTGTTTATTACAATATTTACACTCTAGGATTGATTCCTGAGCTTTTATGTGCAAATTTGTTTTCAGTGTGTGTTTGTGTCAAATTGAATGAATTAATTGAAAGAAAAATTCTATTTGTGAACAAATATGGCTGCTCATTATAAAACCAAATGAAGTATATTTCAAGATGAACACTTACTGAACTTAAGTTTACTTGATTTTCCATACATTATTTTTTAGACAAATAATGTTCAAATGTAAGTATCAAATGAGATCTAGAATTGACAACTGATATTTATATGCATTTAATGTAAGTAGTCTGCTAAAGATCTCACTGATTTACACTACAAACAGAATTTCACAATACGTTTTGTCCATATATCCTCAAAAATATATTGCAACTGCACCAAATTGCACTTGGGGGGGTCCTTGAATAGGAGCTCCATATTCTCCTATATCATAAGCCATAAAAGCCTGATACTCAACAAAAAAACACATATGCAAACTGTTCCATTTCAAAACTCTACGTTTTTTATATACAACACTTTTTAAATCTGTGTATTCAACAGCCTTTTTCTGTTAAATTAGGTCATGCTACTACTAAAATCTGTTTTGTACCTTTAAAATATACTGACATCCACCATAATAACACCAGGGTAATTATAAATGTACATGATGAATCAAAGATCACAAGTAGCTTTTGCACAAGCTGAGGGAAATTCTAAAATATACACACAAACACAAAACACCATCAGGGTAACTAAAATAATGCGGTAACGCTTCCTTTTACAGTCCAGTTACCCATGTAAATACTATGTACTTATTTTAGTAACTACAATTACTGGGTAATAACTAGTATTACTAACCCTGAACCTACCCCTAAACCTACCCCTGTTCCATGTACTTACCTTATATTAGCAGTACTTTCTAGGTAAGTACACTGTAAGTACTGTACTGTAAAAGGAAGTGTTACCAAAATGTGAAGAGTCACACAGGGAATTCTGGGAATGTCAGGCTTTTCATTGTAATTTTTTTTACTTCCAAAAAGGGTAATTAAACGCAATTCTCACATCCTTGCTAGATGGATGAAGAAGTCGGCCCAATGGTCAGTTGAAATTTAAAAGGCTGATTGATTCACATACTGCTGATATTCATTTTAATCCTGCTCGCCACAATGCTGTATCACAGAAGTGCGATGGCTGATGTTTTGCAGCGCGTGTTTGTACTATATGTCAGAATTTATGAGAGTGGACAAAGAGGTTTTTTTGGACCCGGACTGTGTTGCCAAACTGGCATATCTTGCCAATGTATTCAACTTGCTCAACAGTCTAAACCTTTCTATGCAAGGAAGCTACGCATCTATCCTGGAAGTCAGTGATAAAACCACTGCCTTCACTGTAACTGATTTCTGTAATTTGAACAGTATTTTACTGTAATATGTACTGTAAGATACTGTAAAATGTTTATACAGTATGTTACTGTAAACCGCAAAGGATTATGGGAAAATATATGGGCACTACTGTAATTCTTCTCTACTGTAAATCAATTTACAGTAGTGAACTAGCCCGCGTAAAACTGACCAATGGCAAGAGAGATTTTTTTGAATTTTTTTGACTGTATTGGTTGAAGTGGCCGTTAATGTGGACAAAAGATGTAGCCTACCGGTAACTCCAAAAAGGTTAGTATATTATTTCTATTTTATGTAAAACAAACATTTGCAAATGTTTTCATTTATGTTAACAGCAAACTAACATGATTTGTCTTTTTGTTTTCGTCGGAATGGTTTTGGTGCCTTTTTTTTCCCTGACAGTCGGCCGGATCTCCGTCACGGTGATAATATTAACTGGTAAGTAAGCTAATAAGTTCACCTATATTATCCGAAATATTCTTTAGTTAAAACGATAACAATAACGTTTGTACATATCTCTGCCTCTTTAACGTAAGCTCGCTAGGCGGAGTCGTCGGTTAGGCTAACGTTAACCGCAACGAACTAACGTGTCGTGGTGAAATACTGAGGTAAAGTGAGATAGACGAAACCCTTGTTTAAGTGAGGTTTTTAAACAAGATTTTCACGTATATGCTTTGATTTATTTTCAGGTTTGTGATCTGTATAATGTCTGCAGTCTGCAACGATGGAGGTGTGTGTTGGAGCCTTTTCATTGCCGTCATAACATCAACTGGTAGGTTAACTTCACTTAAATAAGCCGAAGTAAACTTAAACAGAGAATAATAATAACATATGTATGTTCCGTGAACTTCCGGCCCCTATTTATCACAACTTAGCTAGTTAGGGAGATGTAACAACGTTAACAGTGAGCTAAAGTGAAAAAATAAGTTAAAAGGAATAGTGCACCTCAAAAATAAATTCTGTCATAATTGACTTGCCCACAAGTTGTTCTAAACCTGCATGAAGTTCTTTCTTCTGAACATAAAAGAAGATATTTTGAAGAATGTTGGTAATGGAACAGTTTGCTGGTCCCCATTGACTTCTATAATAAATAAATAAAAATACTATGGATGTCAATGGGGACCAGAAACTTGTTTGGTTACTCATGTTTTTCTTAGGTACACAGCACAAGAAATAAATTAATACAGGTTATGAACAAGTTGAGGCTGAGTAAATGGTAAATGGATATCATTTTAATTTTTTAAGTAAACTAACCGTTTAAGCGACACCATTGTTAATTACATCTTTTGTTTTATTTTCAAGTTTGTGGCCTGAATCATGTCTGCAATGTCGGAGGTGTGTTTTGGAGTCTTTTCTTGTGATTGCCGTCCTAATGGTGATGACATCTACAGGTGGGTAAGATGACATCAACTAAATTAGCAGAATTATGCGTTAGTTTAGCAGGCAAACATAATATAATGTAACTCCCGATGAAACCAACGGAAGGGGAGAAAACGGGTTTACCAGGCAGCAGAGTTAAAGTGCTTTTAAATAATCATTCATCAGTTTCTGTTCTTTATTTTGAATTTGCAGAAGCCATTCCCTCCGGACTGTACATCACTGCGGACGCTCTCCACTAATATACAGAACAGGCTGACGTTTGAGGAGGAGGAGGAGGAGGAAAGGGTTAGCAATATACCATTATCAATATAGCAAAATTTTGCTAACTAATATTTTAAATGTTTAATTTATTAAAAAAACTATAAACACCATACAACATCATATCTTACATCATCTTTTCCCCTCATGTCATTGTTGTTAGTAATACGTTTTGTCATTGTATTTTATTTCTGTGAACTATAATAACACTAAAAGGCTGCTGTGACTTTGTCTGTTTCAGGAGAGTCTGTTCTCTAAGCAAAAACATGGATGCTGACTATGAAGAATCATCATCCAGCTACTACAGCTAACAGACTCTTCTTCAGCATTATCTGTCCATTTTGTCGAATGCAGAATTAGGTAACCCAAAATATATATATATTTTACATTACATTTACATTCATGCATTTGGCAGACACTTTTATCCAAAGGAATTACATTGTATTTAAGTTTAAAGGAACACCCTACCGTTTTTTGAAATAGGGTTTTTTCACTGTCTCCTCTATATTTAGATAAGTGGGCAAATGTATTTTTGTCTCAGTGCATGCATTGTCTTAAGGTGCGTTCACACCAAACGCGAATAGAACGTCTGGTGCGAGTGATTTAAATGTTAAGTCAATGTAAAGACGCAATTATGCACCTCTAGAGGTCAATCAACATCAGCCATCTTGCAAACAGACAACCGTCTAGCACTTGCCCCTCCCACAAGAAGCGGATTTCGCCTCTGACGCGCATCAATTTCGCTTCAAACACTTGCTTTTTACGCGTGTCAACTTAGCTTTGGACACGCGATTGGATTCTAAATGTTCAAGCGTCCAACTAGACGTGGTAGACGAGAATTTTACGCTCTATTCGCGTTTGGCAGCGCCGCCGGATAGCATGTCTGGATAGCATGTCCGCTCCCGACTTTTGGGGAGCTTTTTCACCGTATCCCCCAGAGTGAGATACATACATAACTTTTTTCATCTCCGTGCGTGCCGTAACTCTCTGACGCACCCACCACTAGCCTACAGTAGCTTAGACCAAAGACTGGATGTAAATAGCTCCAGCTAGCATACTAATCCCAATAAGTGACAAAATAACACCCACATTTTCCTATTTACATGTTGTGATTTGTATAGTCACAGCGTGTACAAATAATAAGGTCATATGAGACACTGCCATCTTTTAACCATATAAATACTGGGAACTATATTCTCAGAAGGTGAAGCACTGCTACTTCTGTGGAGTGATTCCCGCAGCTCTGAGCAAACTCTCTGCTCCTCACTACAGGGCTTCTCAAGTGCTGCGAGCAAATCACTCCACAGAAGTAGCAGTGCTTCGCCCTCTGAGAATATAGTTCCCAGTATTTATATGGTTAAAATATGGCTGTGTCTCATGTGACCTTATTATTTGTACACTCTGTGACTATACAAATCACAACATGTAAATAGGAAAAGGCTGGCGTTATTTTGTCACTTATTGGGAGCAGTATGCTAGCTGGAGCCGTTTACATCCAGTATTTGTGCTAAGCTAGGCTAGCGGTGGGTGCGTCAGACAGTAACGGCACGCACAGAGATGAAAAAGGTATGTATAGACTTATCTAACTCTGGGGGATACGGTGAATAAGCTAAAGTCCCAAAAAAGGCGTGTTCCTTTAAGACTAGGCGATTTCCTAGACAGATATTGACTTGGGACTATATTGCGGTGAATCACAGGCGAACCACTGCTACTTGGGCGCAGAGATATGACGCAACACCTGAAATCCCCCAACTTCCGTCAACATATTGGTGTGAATATTAGTTAACTATTTTTCCTACAGTAGACATAGTGAATGGCGATGAATATGGCGGATTTTGTGAGAGACACAGAAGATGAGTTCTCAAAAAAGTCGAAGACTATAGGATGGATCAATGCAGAGAAGTCCTCGGTAGCTGAGACACAACTGCGGGCACCTCATCTTGATCTGACACGTTGAGCCTGGTCATCGATGGCAGTACCTTGTCCCACTCGCCACAGCACAGATACTCTATTTCAGTCGGCATAGGCTGGCATATTCCCACACTCACACCACCAGTTAGTGTCGGCTCTCATCCTCACGCCCTCAGGCTGTTGAACAATCGCAACCTCCTCCTTTTGTCTGTCTTATTTCCAAAGCACGCAGCCCCTCTTCTGAAAACTCTGGTTCGTAGAGTTATGGTTCTGGATCTTGGCTGTCTGAGAAGTCACCCTCTTCGTCTCTCACAAAATCAGCCATGTTTATCGCCATTCACTATGTCTACTGTAGGAAAAATAGCCAGCTAATATTCATGCCGGTATGTTGACGGAAGTTGGGGGATTTCAGGTGTTGCGTGATATCTCTGTGACCAAGTAGCAGTGCTTCGCCTGTGCTCCGTCCCAAGTCAACATCTGCCTAGGAAATCGCCTAGTCTTAATCTGCATTGCTATTTGCACTCGTTGTGAATAGACCCTTTTACTGTTTGTACACATTGATGACGTGGCAACGTATGCGTGCGCAAATTGGCAACAGAAGTATGGCGAGAATCAGCCCATATAAAGTGGGCGCTGCAGACGCGAGCATTTTTTTATTATGTCCTCGCTCCAATCAACACGTTTAATCGCCTGCAGCCACAGGCGCCGCCGGTTCTTCTGAAACGGCCGTGATCCTGTCGGAATCCTATAAAACTTAAGTCCCATGGTGGAATATCGATTAGTGCAACCGTAAACGCAACAACCAGACATTTTGATGCTGGGAAACCGTTTTGATAAACTTTAGGAGTTGCTAACACGTTAGAGCCAGTGGGAAACAACACCACTTCCGTTGCCAAAATGCGCGCGCAACTATTTGATCACGTGGGCTGTAAAAGGGTCAATACGCAGGCCACAAAAAGTAATTGAGTTTTTTAATCACTTTTACTCCCAACATGCTATCCGGCAACAAAGGGTTCCATTTATTATGCAAAGCTAAGCTAGCGGCGGCACTGCCAGACTAAGACAATGCATGCACTGAGACAAAAATGCGTTTGCTAAATATAGGGGAGACGGTGAAAACCACCTTTTTCAAAAAACGGTGGCATGTTCCTATTATTAAAGGAGAACTCCGGTCAATTTTAACATTGAGCTCATTTTTTGTACATTTGGAATGCTGTCAGTACAGAGAACAACGACAAAAATCGGTGTTGTTGCCTACACCGTGTTATCCTCTTTTTAAAATTCGCACCCCGTTGACTTAAACGGGGCAAGTTCTAAACCTGCTTTTAGCCTCTTAACATCCTTGATGTGTCATTACAAGTTACCAATGATCGCGCGGCGCGCGAACTCGACTACTGTCGACTTCGACCGAAAACAGGAAGAAAACACAGGTATGTGAGCTGGCTGAATAAACATCATTTTTATTCATATCTTTCACATCTACTGCAGTCAGATTGACCGTGGTCACTCTTAATAACACCACTCACATGGCTGTGCACTTGTAATGACACATCAAGGATGTTAAGAGGCTAAAAGCAGGTTTAGAACTTGCCCGTTTAAGTCAACAGGGTGCGAATTTTAAAAAAAGGATAACACGGTGTAGAAAACACTGATTTTTGTCGTTGTTCTCTGTACTGACAGCACTCCAAATGTACAAAAAATGAGCTCAATGTTAAAATTGACCAGAGTTCTACTTTAAGTTATCCATTCCCTGGAAATCAAACTCATTGTTTCAGCATTCTTGCATCTTTCTCTACTGTTGAAGCTACACAGGAATGTATTGTGAAAGAATGAAGCTTAAATGATTCGAATGTAATAGATTATGAGGTAATTATGTACCATCTCTGTAGGTGCATTCAGAATCAGATGTTTTGCTTTTATCAACATAAAAGTACATGCATCATTAAGTTTGAGAGTTAGGGCAAATTCTGACAACACCGATCTCAAAATTAATGTATTTTTTTCCCCTTTGTGCTTGCAGGTTCATTCTCAGAATCAACTCTGATGGCACCAAACACTAAAGGCACAGAGCAGATGGAAATCTGGAAAGATCCACACACAAAAAAGCATCAGCCTGAACCTCCTCAGTGTTTCTCATCAGAGAGCTTGTCAACTTTGACTGGCAAAATTACTGAAATGTAACAACACAAACTGACTTTTATGGTATTTTATTATTTTAAGGCCTGTTTTGGTTTTCAGTGCGTGTACGCACGTTTTTGCCATGCTACAGATACAAATGGTCCCCAGGAGATTACTTCTATGGACTTTGGTGATTTTTGCCTTTTTTTTTTCAGCTATTGAGGTCAAGATTTGTAATTTGTACTTCTAAAAACAAAATGTTCAACAATTAAAAATAATATTTTAAGGACAAATGTTCATGAGTTTTTGTCATTTTTGGGGGTGGGGTAAACATGTAAAAAAACAAAAAAAAACTCAATACTAATACTGTAAATGACAATACGGTAACAGACAAAATACAGTAAATGGTACAGTATACTGTAATTGAAAATACAGTAAAGATACAGTATACTGTAATTGAAAATACAGTAAAGGTACAGTATACTGTAATTGAAAATACAGTAAAGGTACAGTATACTGTAATTGAAAATACAGTAAAGATACTGTAATTGAGAATACAGTAAAGGTACAGTGTACTGTAAGTGAAAATACAGTAATAATACTGTAAAACATTTTACAGTAAATTACTGGCATCCAGCTGCCAGTAAGTTACTGTAAAATTTACAGCAATCTCTTTACAGTGTTCATGAAGAAAACAGAGAAGAAAAAGGATACAAGACGAAGTTACAGACACGTTCCCCTGACCGAGTTTCTCCACACAAACAATCTGTCTGTTGCTATAGTGAGAGTAGTTACCTCTCCCTCACTGCACTGAGCAAGCACTTACTCACACTTCCCAGATGTGAACACAGATGCTGGGACTGGGTGCGAGATCCTTTTGCCCCATGATGCAACAAGTGACCTTACTTGTAAGGCAGAAGAGGAGCTGTTGGACTGATAGGACACTGAAGGTCTGATTTCAGCACATGCCTCATGCAGACTTTTGGCCCTGCCTCTCGCATGAGTTTCCTGAACTCACTGCCAAGGCCAAGGGAATATTGCTCCCCATTCCTACCACTTAATGCAAATCATCATTCTCAACTCTGGCTGCAATGAAAACTAAGTACAGGGCTCGTTTGAATGTGGAGAATGACCTTAGAGTCTGCCTGTCATCCATCAGTCCAAGAATAAACAACATTTGCTCTGAGAGAGATGCACACACATCTCATTAGTTCATGTTAGCTCATCAAACGTGTTACTGTAAAAATGTAAGACTATAAGATGCGGCCTAATTAGGATGTGCGCTGCAACAGTGTTCATTCTGTTATGATCTGTGGATTGTTCTGCCATTGATATACAGTAAGGGAGTTCATTATTTTAAAGTTGATGCATGTAAAGTAACATTAAATCATTTAAATGTTCATTTAAAGGGTTAATTCACCCAACATTTAAATTCTGTCATTATTTACTCACCCTCGAGTTGTTTCAAACTTGTAATTTCTTTCTTCTGCAAAAGAAGATATTTTGAAGAATGTGGGTAACCAAACAGTTTCTCGTACTTTTTTTTAAACATATCAATGGGGTTCATCAACTGCGTGGTTACCCACATTCTTCAAAACATCTTCTTTTGCAGAAGAAAGGAATTCATACAGGTTTGGAACCACTTAAGGGTGAGTAAATGATGACAGCATTTTCATTTTGTGTGAACCATCCTTTTAATGTAAAATGTTAATGTTTTAGAAAAAGCCTGTGCTTGCTGTTGAGAACCCCTGGCCTACACAACTTAAAATTGCTTGTATTCAGCTCTTCTCTGACAAGCGCTCTTGAAATCCTTGTGTGCCAGGTTGTTCACTAACTACACTGACTGTAAGGCTGTTAGTGTAAATCAAGCTCACTGTCACTTGCTGCAGTAAGACAGTTGAACATTATCACAAGGGCTCTTCTTTACTAATAAACATCAGTCAACGGCTCAGCAATGAAGCACAAGTTGTATAAGTGTTTATAAAATGTATTTTGGTAGAGTAAAATAAATTGTATACTTTTTATGATGTTGACAAACCAACTAGTATTCCAGTACTGACCATTTGCAACTTTCACCACAGCCGCATGCTGAGTAAATGTACACTCTCATACATCAAGACTGTCATCTCTCATGTAGAAAAATAAATGACTGTATTGGATTCTCACAGCTTGCTTCTAAGTCTTTAATGGAATTAATTTCAATTTGTAAGACTGATCAATGCTGTTTTTTCTTCCTAAAATGGCCAATAATCCAGTGCTAGCCTACAAAATTACACTGAATTTCTCAACAGACTATCTATTTACAAGGATGAATTGGTTTCATTCAGACTTGTTTGTTTCAATTTATTTTTTAAATTAGATTTGTAAGATAAATTGGAATCTCATGAGGCCTGGAAACTGCAGAAAATTTATGTAATCATAGAAGACTTTAGTTTACATGTATGGATTATGGAAGCTTGTTTCCACCGCTGAATAAAAAAAGATAAAAAAGAAAGTGCGACTTTTTATCTCACAATTCTGTCTTTTTTTTTCGTGCAGTTGCGAGTTTAAATCTTGTAATTCTGAAATCAGATTAAGTCAACATTAGACATGTATATGTAGAAGCCATATTCGACCCCTCCAGAGTCAAGACACATTGATGAGCCCACCATCTTGCAACGGTCAGCGTGTCATCACTCACAATAACGGTGCATTCATACTTTTACTTTGAATGGGTGACATCATGCGTTGCTGAACTGAATTGTGGGTTAAATGTTTTTCAGATTTTACTGAAATTAATAAGAGATGTGACTTGCGCAACTGTAGCTTAGTTTTGAAGCATATCTTAATAATAATAATAATAATTCATTACATTTATATAGCGCTTTTCTGGACACCCAAAGCGCTTTACATAGAAGGGGGGGAATCTCCTCAACCACCACCAATGTGCAGCATCCACCTGGATGATGCGACGGCAGCCATATTGCGCCAGAACGCCCACCGCACACCAGCTTACTGGTGGAGAGGAGACAGTGATGAAGCCAATCAGTATATGGGGATTATTAGGAGGCCATGATGGACAGAGGCCAAGGGGCAAATTTGGCCAGGATGCCGGGGTTACACCCCTACTCTTCATCGAAGGACATCCTGGGATTTTTTGTGACCACAGAGAGTCAGGGCCTCGGTTTAACGTCTCATCCGAAGGACGGTGCTCTTTTGACATTATAGTGTCCCCATCACTACACTGGGGTGTTAGGACCCACACAGACCACAGGGATAGCACCCCCTGCTGGCCTCTCTAACACCTCTTCCAGCAGCAACCTGGTTTTCTCAGAAGGTCTCCCATCCAGGTACTAACCAGGCTCAGCCCTGCTTAGCTTCAGTGGGCAACCAGTCTTGAGCTACAGGGTGAGCTTCATTTGTAATGTATTTTTGGGAATAAACTGCTCTATATGGATTAGTTTTACGATCTCTTTATGAACTTTTTGAAGCGTCAAAGTGGTAGTTGCAAATCATTTCACACACCAGACTGCTTTATAAACGAGGGTCAGTATAAAGCTGCTTTTGCTAAGAAGTTGCTCCTGAAAAAAGGATCGGTACCAACGAACTATTCGTGTCCCTGCTGCACCTCCAGAAGAACTGAAGTGAGTGTAACGTTTTATTAACCTTTATATTAATATTTATATTAATCTTCTTTGCAAATTGCTAGCTTCACGATGAATGCGGCTAAGGTTTACACTCAGGGTACATTAAGGCATGTTTTCTATGTACAATGTTCTCAATATAATTCATAATCCCACGTTTATAATGAACAACGCGTTATGGTTATTGGGTTATTGTGTTACAAATGGTGTGCACAGAACAGAGGGGCGGGGTGAGCGAAGCTCATTATCATTTAAAGGCACATGCACTTAAACGGCGTGCTGACAACAGAGCTGTTTTTGACCAGGTAAAATAAGTGTTTTCTTACAATACTAATGAGAATTCTTAATTAAAATATATTACAAACTTTTAATTTAGACCCTAAAGAGTCATACTAGCTTGTACAAAAATGGCATTATAGTAGGCCTATATATGTTTTACATAACTCAGTTTAGGGCATAAGCTCTTTTCTAAAGCACTTCTCATACTTTTATTATGGTTCTATTTTAAGAATATATTAATTGTTTTTATGTGGCTTATTTCTTTTTTATAAATATATTAGTGGCTCAGTTTGGGGCGTGAAGTGTTCAGTGCAGTACAAAGTACTTTGCAAAAAGGCAGTTTGTATGTTAATGAAATTGATCTTTTTAAGTTTCAGTAAATGAAGTTACATCAGAAACTTTGTTAAAAAATTTTTTTTGCAAATGATTTCTCAGTTAAATTTTTGGAATTAGGAAAATACTATGAGTGTATAAATTGAATGATTTTTAATAAATATTTCTAAAGCAATTAGAGTATTGTGATTTATTGCATTTTCAGGAAAAAATAATTCTAATGAAAAAAAAATATTGCTCTTAAGCAATATGTTTGATATTGTTTCTATGTTGATTCAGTTAAATGAGTGCTTTAATTTAAGTTGAACAGATATTGATTTTATGTCCATCTTGATTTATTTTTCATCGTTGAAATAACATTATTCCAGGGTGCAGACCTGATGAAAAATCAATGTTAAATGTCAACATTGATTCAGTGATAATTTGGTTGATGCATTAACATTGATTCGATGTTGGTCTGTTATCTGGATCCACATTCAGTCTAAGGACTGTATAGAGTAGGCAAAGCATGAAATTATCCATCTCTAACTCGAGTGACAACCCAGAACAGCACTAGGAATAGCTTCCAGTGACTCAATAAGCAAACAGAGACATCTAGTGGCATCTTCTTACGCCCTTTTCAGATAATTAGGCTTCTCTGAGCTAATATTATTATTACCATAGCAACTGAATCTATCCATCCTCTTCTATTTTTGGAACCCATGCAACATAGGACAGGCCTACTTATCTTAATTTCCCTTTCATGCACCTTTTTATTTAAATGAGTAAACCAACACACACACACACACACACACACACACACACACACACACACACACACACACACACACACACACACACACACACACACACACACACACACACACATATGTGAGTAAATCTATTTGTATTTATATTAGATTATATATATTTGTTAGCTCCGTTGAATTAGATGCAGTGCAGTATTTATTCCATGCAAATTAGCACATTTCCCATATTCCCCACAATATGTATGAAGTTTACAAATGCCTCCTATACTCTTTACAATCCACAACATATTCAGTTAAAATCACTGAGAAATGCATAATTGCCAAATCTATTGTATAATAGCATTCAGCAGAGGGATTTTCGACTGCTTGTCACCGTCCCTCTAATCGGTTGTAAGTTATACAGAGAGAGCAGAGGATAATGGACAGCATGTGACAGTGATTGTGAGAGTAAACTCAATTATTTTTAGCAGTAAGTAAAGTTTAGGCTACATATAGTTTACTATGTAATTTGTATTTCTGTTGTTTACTTATTTTTATTGTTATTTATTATTCATTCAAAGTAAATAATGCAGAATCATTTCATGGAGAATACAAGTCAGCCGTGCAGCGTCTGTGTGGACTGGAAGAATTAATGTGTCTTGTTTGGAAACATTGATACAGTTTTGTTTAAAATTTTAATTAAGCAGAAACAAGTTTTTTAAAAAATTATTTACGTGTATGCCTGCTTAAACACTTTAATGCATGCACTTTTTGTAGATAGGAAAGACTGGGGCTTACAATTTTCCAGTGTAGATTTCTCAGGGTAGGTTTATTTGAAAAATCAATATATTTCATATTTCAAAATAGACACCTATTATTGACTATATAGAAAAAAAAACTATTAAAGGTTACACCTATATTGTCACCAATGAAAAAAGTACAGTTCTTTAAACATGTTGACCTCAGTCATTCCTGTTATGCAGTAGCCAACCTATTAAACTCAGTAACGTTTATAAAATTAATATAACGTACCTGTGTTGTAATTAAAGGAGATATTTCTATAATTAGTGTTCCCCGGACTTCAGAAAAATAACGTTAGTCCACTCAATGTTAGACACTTAAAATGTATTAGGCTATAAACATTATTTACACAATGGTAAAAGTTAGGAATGGCATGGAAATAAAGAAAAAGTTATTTTTTTATTTTCTTTCTTTCTTTCTTCTGATAATGTTATTTATTTATATATTAATGTTATATTTTGAAGTAATCTTTATACTTTTCTGTTATCAATTCAATATTTTGTAAGTTTTTCATTTGAGAAATTACCTTTCTATTCCCCTTTATGTTCAATTGATGTTTTTAATTTTTGCACGGTCCATCTGATTTATTTGAATGATGCACTGTCTGTTTAAAGAATCTCGAGACCCCGCCCACTACAGTGAGAGACACGCCCTGCGCCGTCATGTGGGAGGAGCCATGCGAGCAGGACCAGCCCCTTTCTAACAAAACACTACGCCGAGCGTCTTCTCAGTATCAAAGGCGATTATCAATAACATAGATCGACTCCGGGGCTCAAAACGGAGAAAGGTAATTTTATTTTTTATATAATAATCCCTCAGTGTGGTTAAAAATGCAATGACTTTGTGAGCGAAAGCACATGGATCATGCATTCGCGTCTTTAGCAGTGCTAACAATCACGGCATTATTATCGACGTTTATCTAAGGTAAGTTAGTGAGGGATTGTCCTTGTATTCAACCCTGAAATACACCGCATTCATGTTAGTCATGCATTAACCTCCATAGAATGGAATATAGGTCATTGCATGCTGTTCTGCGGTTCGCGCGTGCCAGTAGCCATGCACGCTGCCAGAAAATATGCTTCATGGTCATGTGAAATAAAAGCCAAACTGTATAAATGTGTACATTCACGTGGCACCCAGCCTCGCGCATTGTCTTTAGTTGTGACGATCGTTTTGCTGCGTAGATGACCTGTAATCATAATATTATGTAGGCCATATAGGTGGATACCCGTCTTTGTCTCGAGCCGCGAG
Source organism: Chrosomus eos (assembly GCA_036326025.1). Classification (NCBI taxonomy): domain Eukaryota; kingdom Metazoa; phylum Chordata; class Actinopteri; order Cypriniformes; family Leuciscidae; genus Chrosomus; species Chrosomus eos. Next base: position 9,770,366 of record CM070826.1, read on the forward strand.
TCATTCCTATAACTCAGCCAGCTGTTGGTTTGATTCCAGACACTGATTCCCAGAGCTGGCCAACTGTTGTCCGTATGTGGCCAGAAACGACTCTCAAAGACCACAGTTTGAATCTTAATTCCTAAACTGTCCAAGTTTGTGTGTTGTGTTTGTAGGGCTGCTCTGACATGTACCGTGAATCTCATGAGTCCTGTCAAGAACAATCCCAAGTCCCTTTTCACCACTTTATCAAAGCAAATGAAAACAGTTATGTTTTGCTTAAAAAAAATTAAGCATTTTTTTTTACATATTGACATTGTTTTTGACTTGTAAGCACATTTATTTTGATTATCATCATAACTAATCCAAAATCAGTCTCTAATTCAGCATGAAAGTATTTCTAGATTAAAACATAGCATCACAGTATTGGTTTTACTGTAAATGCAGTCATGATAATCTAATAAATGTTATTTGCAATGTGTATTTTGATGGAAAACATGACTATTTGTCATTAAAATATCAAAATATCTAAACATTTTATGTCATCACCCCATTTAAAGAAAAAGAGTATTAGGACTTTACTTGTTATTTGTTTACTTTGCATTGAGACTCATTTAAATTATTTAATAGTTTATCCATAATGTTGTTGCACTACCCTTAGTTTGAATATCTAAATAGACAGACATTTTGCAGCCATTTACATTAAAGATAAAAAATACCTGAGAACTTGGTGATGGGATAAAAATTTGGGGGAAGATCATGAAAATACTGGCACAAAGTAAAAAATCGTAATGGTCAGAAACGGCATAATTTGCAGGTGTTTCTTTTGATTCTGGAGTTTGTTATTCTTTTAGTGTTTTAGTAACTTATTCTTTGTAAATTCAAAATATGCCACTCCTTGCATATTGAAGCTGAAATTGGCATTGAAATCAGTTTTGCATACAGTGACAGTGCAGAATGATATATGTCCTAGAACACAAACATGGGCATTGCCAAAAATTTGCATTGGGATGGGTCAGTGGGTTGCATGGTAAATCATTGTGCAGCAGTGAATGTAATAATTCTTAAGGTGGTCCACTTTTGTTTTATTTGTTTTTTATTTGCTAGCACCCATTCCTGGCTTGCAGACACATCAGCAAACGGTGTAATCGCTGCTGAGCTGTCCTTTTCTAAATGATGTGGCACTTTTCTGTGCATCAGCTTATGTTAAGATCACTTTGCCAAGCAGTGCTTCCTTTTGCAATCCTCCCTAAATCCATTATTGCATTTGAGGAGGATTTTGATAATCTTTTTTGGGGGAGCATTTAATTTTTATGATTTATACTCGGTCAACCAGCAACACTGCATTGGTATTACCCTATCGGATGCTTACGTGACCATTTCCATTCTCAGCAGTTTATGAGGAGGTCTTTACCACTCTGATTAATTCTCATGTATTCAGATTGGTTGAACTAAACTGGATGGCAGAATCCAAATCACCAAAGAAGGTCTCAACGTAGACCCCCCTTTTCATATTACTCTCTCTCCATGTAACTTACATGTTCTGTTTTTGCTCTTTCTCCTCCTCCTCCGCTCTCGGCTCTTTGCAGAACATGGACCAGGAGGGAATCGCATGAGATGGAATGTACTTGATGTGCTGCATCACTGTTGAAGGTGAGTGGGACTGTCAGCTTTTTGAAGTCTAGTACAGCCTGCATTTGAGGACTCGAATCACTATGTACTTGAAGCATGCTGTGAACATTCTAGTGTTGCCTAATTATAGTGATTTAACCTACTTTTCAGCTTGTTTTGTCAATTTGTTCTTTCGAAACAAATTGTAGCATTCTGGTATTTCTGGCATGGTGAAATGTTACTTCTTACAAAGGTTTTGTTGGAAACCCTTCTTGCTTAAAGTTGTGCTTGTGTGTTTATCCTAAAAAAATTGAACAGGAATGCATTGTATGACTTGGCATTAATGGAATATTTCACTGGCTGTCAACCTCTGAAGTCAAATTATCCCTTTTTGCATGAAGCACAGACTAGAATTTAAAGGGAGAGTTCACCCAAAAATAAATTCTTTACTCACCCTCATGTCGTTCCAATCCAGTATGAGTTTCTTACTTCTGTAGAACATAATATATTTTCAGATATGTCTCAGTTTTGGTTACCATTGATTACCATTTTATGGTAAGTCGCTTTGGATAAAGGCATCTGCTTATGTAAATGGAGAAAAAAAACAGTGTGGTTTCCAGCATTCTTCAAAATGTCAGCTTTTATGTACCACAAAGGATAGTCATACAGGTTTGGATGGTGAATAAATGATGACCAGTCACAGCAGGTTGTTTGACATTCTGTGAATAATGACTTCCAGTTAGGTTGATTTCGCCATTTTTGTACAAGCTAATATGATTATTTAGGGTCTAAATTAAAAGTTGGTAATGTACTTTAATTAAATTTAAATTTCAATAGTATTGTAAGAAACGCTTATTTTACCCGGTCAAAAACAGCTCTGTTGACAGCACGCTGTTTAAGTGTATGTGCCTTTAAATGATAATGAGCTTTGCTTATGGAAGTAAAATAATGACAAATGTTTTTGAAACAAAAAGCCTGTTGAATTGTACCACTTGAAAAAAATATGCATTGCATTAACCCTGCTTGTATTTTAATGCATTGTATTTTTAGGGCTTGCATTTTTATGGGCTGAAATTTAGCATGGTTGAATATTTAAGCTGTGAATATTTCAATTAAAAACATTTCAAACACATTTTCATTAGTACATTTTCAATAATCTATATTCACCTTTCATATTTCACTTCCAAAATATTCAAACTGATTAAAAATACAACCTATAATATTCAACAGGCGGTTTTCGGTCCATTTATTTCGCTTTGCAAATTCGCTTCCACAAATTCAGTGGTTCAAATTCAACAGTCAATTCAATGTTGACATCCAGGAACTGCAGGAAAAGCAGTAGATTACCGAGCATAATCTCCATCTGCTGTTAGTCGACCTCACCAGCAGGGGGTGCAAGCGCGTGTTGACGAAGATAGAGCAGTTAGACCAAGCCATTCATTCATAAAAACTAATTTACAACAATGTAAGTAGCTGCGTCCCAATGTGCATACTATCCATCATAAATAGTATGTGACATTAGTAATTGTCAATACTATTTAGGGCATAGTATGCACATTGGGACGCAGCTAGTGTTTCTGTGATTATTATGACGTCTGTTTTATGTGAAATTCAGTGTCTTCACGATTAATTTTCCTGTGTAGCCTACATGCATCTTTCTCTACCGTGAACGAGATTATAATGTTATTCCCCCGATGCGGATGTACAGGTCCAATGTTACATTTGAGTTTGGCATATATTTCTATTGGTTGTTTAGTTGTGGCTATTGTGCTGCATGCATTACTATGGTCTCCCTCAATAGGCTACGTCAGGATTCCCCTGCTGGACATATACAACGCTTAACGTAGCTTAATGGACTAATAGAGTCATATAAAAGACCAAACTCGCAGGCAAGCAGAAGGACTCAGAATATGAACTCAACGCGCAAAGTTTAATGCTCAGCGTTTCCCAGTGATACTGGCATAAAGTTGGCTTGACATTCGCACATTTAGGGACCGTCTCTAAAGTTACATACGACATTGGTACACACGTTTCTAACTTCAATAGCATTTGAAGAGAACGACTTACAGTCATAAAACCAACTGTAAAGTGTTCATGTAGGTGTCAGGCATAATGCGCAATGTATTCAAAAAAATTGAAGTTAGAAACGTTTAGGCCTAATAGGACTACCAATGTTACTTTAGAGACGGTCCCTAAATGTGCGAATGTCAAGACAATTTTACGTTTAGCAAATTTAGCAGACGCTTTTATCCAAAGCGATCTATAGTTAAACTAATAATATAGAACAACAATATGAAAGTGCTATGACCCTTCCCAGTTTAATCTAATGCAGTACATGTATGTTGAAATACTTCCTCAATAAGGTGCGAGTTTTGTCTTTTATATAACTGCAGGAATGATATTCCTTATTCCATTACAGGAATTGTCAGTTTTGTCCTGACAGAAAGGGAATCCTTGAGTATGATGATGATGAGGTATTGAGAGAAACCGATTATAATCCCGTTCATGGTAGAAAAAGCTGATAACATGTAAGACTACACAGGGAAAGTAACAATGAAGTTAATGAATGAAACATAAAAACAGCTTTTGTGCCTTTATCATCTTTTCCGCATATATACTGAGATAATCATCACAAAAAACGTAATGCATGCTCAATTGTTGTACAGTTTTTATGAATGAATGGCTTGCTCTAATTGCTCTAGCTTCATCAACAACACGCGCTTGCACCCATAGACATAATAAATACATAGACACCATATTGGCTGCCGGAGCGTACGTCAACGGCACCGCCATATCAAGGAGGGCAACTTTCCCATACCTCTCATGATGGGAATTGAGAAAAATGCCTGTTTCGTGCGCTGCGTGAGGCTGTAAAAGTCGCCACACAATTGAAAACGGGTCTCGGGGAATTACCTTTCACAAACAAGACTGACATTTTTTTTCTGGTTGTATTTGGTCATTATATTATTAGTAATAGTAACGTACACCACGTACAAACCACTGAAATCGGCTGATAAATGTAAACGTTATTATTGTTTCTATCCAGGAAAACCGCAGCTCACCCGTTTATTTGCATTTGTTTACAGCGCAGTCTTGCCCTCAGCAAAATGGCGGACATGTTGACGTATCGCAGCAACGTTCCAAAGCGGCCAATAGGGCGTCTATGTATTTATTATGTCTATGCTTGCACCCCCTGCTGGTGAGGTCGACTAGCAGCAGATGGAGATTATGCTCGGTAATCTACTGCTTTTCCTGCAGTTCCTGGATGTCAACGTTGAATTTACTGTTGAATTTGAACCACTGAATTTGGGGAAGCGAATTTGAAAGCGAAATAAAATGGACTGAAAACTGCCTGTTATTATAGGTTGTATTTTTAATCAGTTTGAATATTTTGGAAGTGAAATATGAAAGGTGAAAATGGATTATTGAAATTTTACTAATGAAAATGTGTTTGAAATGTTTTTAATTGAAATATTCACAGCCTAAATATTCAACCATGCTAAATTTCAGCCCATAAAAATGCAAGCCCTAAAAATACAATGCATTAAAATACAAGCAGGGTTAATGCAATGCATATTTTTTTCAAGTGGTACAATTCAACAGGCTTTTTGTTTCAAAAACATTTGTCATTAATTTACTTCCATATTTGCTCACCCCGCCCCTCTGTTCTGTGCGTACACCGTTTGTAACACAATAACCATAACGCGTTGTTCATTATAAACGTGGGATTATGAATTATATTGAGAACGTCATACATAGAAAACATGCCGTAATGTTCCCTGAGTGTAAACCTTAGCCGCATTCATCGTGAACCGTGCAGCTAGCGATTCGCAAAGATTAATATAAATATTAATATAAAGGTTAATAAAACGTTACACTCACTTCAGTTCTTCTGGAGGTGCACCAGGACACGAATAGTTCGTTGGTACCGATCCTTTTTTCAGGAGCAGCTTCTTAACAAAAGCAGCTTTATACTGACCCTCGTTTATAAAGCAGTCTGGTGTGTGAAATGATTTTCGCAAACATAAAAGCATTTATGTTGATCGTGGGGAATATTCCCTTCGAAAACAAACTCAGCCACTGTGTCTTCAGCGGTTCGGATTTAGGAACATTAAAATGACTGTTGTGTTCCTTATTACCGTACACCCAAGAATAGAACACCACTTCGCTTAGACTCCATTCTGCTCAGTGACAGTGCTCCAGTATCAACAATGACCACGCCGCCGCGCTGAGTATGATTGACAGCTCGCTCACGAGCGAGGGCGGGTCTGTGTTGAAACGCTGCTGTCAATCATCAATCGTGGGAGGGGTGTCCGTTTTATTGACATCACAAAAACGAACGACTCAGTTTATTTGAGGCAGGGGAAAACATATAAGGAGAAAAAACAAAAACACTGGATGGATTTTTATCATTATATGATGGTTGTGTACAGGCACTGCCAACACACATTACAGTACAATCAACTTGTAAATGTGCATGTACCATTATATGACCCCTTTAAACTGACGCTGGTGTATTTTATGATTCTTTAATGGTGTTTTTGGTTCTTTTTGAAGCTTCACATCAGTTTTCTCTATTTTTGGGTAAACCATTCCTTAATTTCTTTCCTGTATATTATTAAAATATCTCAAATAACAGTTTTTTTGTTTTATATCTGCCTGAAGTATTTCTTATTTCTTTTGAAGTATGTTGAGTCATAAGCCCCTTTCATACAGCAATCCCGGTAAATTATCGTAAAATTACCTGAATGACTTTACTGGTAAATACACAAATATGCTGTCACACAAGCAACGCCGTTCTGGCTTTTTACCGGTAATAGGCCATTCACACATCAGCACCAAAATACCGGTAAATTCTGTGACCTCAGTCATCGGATATGGTCTTTAAATGCTGTGCCGTTGTCTTTGTCCGCCGGCATGAGTAGAAGCACTTTAGTTTAATATCTTTTCAATTTGACAATTTTTAGACGTCTGAGTGACAGGCATAAGGGATGATCAAACAGAATGCGTTTTGCTCTTAAAAACATGAGACTAGTATAATAGTATTAGACTAGTAATAGTATCAAACTGCAGAGGCGCAACGCTGATGAATGGAAAAGAATGCTGGGTCTCGACTCTCTCGAGCGTGACACGTTGACAAAGCTGTGAGACCTGGCGCAACTGTCAAAGATGATCATGTAGCGCATATTTAAATAGGAAAACTATTAAAAAGCTTACACAGCACAGAGTAATCACTTTGAACTTTGATTGGCCCAAAGAAGACTTCTTACCTCAGCGCGTTCTGACTTCGTTCGTGCTCGCACTGGTAACCTTCATTCTGCGTTCACACAGAGCATCATACCAGTAAGTGTTACAACTTCCCTTACTGGTAAACTGCCAGAACTGATTTACGGGAATTTTTGGAAAAGTTCCTGTTCACACATGATCTCTTACCGGTAATTTTCCAGTAAAGACTGTACGTGTGAAAGGGGCTAATAGACACAGATGTAGTTTTATTTATTCTATGCCTGTGGGACATTTGAGGCTATAATCATGAAAATGCATTTCAAAGTCATTTGTTTTAACCCTAAATCAGTCGTGGCCTAATGGTTAGAGAGTCAGACTCGTAACCTGAAGGCTGCGGGTTTGATTCTTAATACCGGCAGGAAATGACTTGAGCAAGGCACTAACCTTCAATCGCTCCCCGGGGGCCGCAGTGAATGGCTGCACACTGCTCTGGGTGTGTGTGTGTGTGTGTGTGTGTGTGTTCACTGCTCGCTGCTCCTAATATGTGTGCTCTAACTTTGATTTGTTAAATGCTGGGGACAAATTACCACCGTATGGGTTACCACACCATACTTCATGTCATGTCACTGGTTACTAAATGATCACATACAAATAAAACATTTGTTCTTTAATGTGTTATCTAACAAGTTTTTCTTCAACTCTTTGCAGCTGTGTAAGTAGACAATAGACTTGTTCCAGGATGGAGGCCTCCATCATGCTGCCTGTGCTGAAGAAGAAGCTGGCCTTTCTGTCAGGTAAAGACTAGTAACATTATATTAAGATTTTAATTCATTAAATGAAAAACAAGTCATCAAATAATTTAGAGTAGCTTGGCAAAATGTATCACAATATTATAGAAATGCATTTTCTGCAGGCATCTCTTCTCTAGGATGTGATATGAATACTTTATTCTTGTTTCATGATTAGATTTGACTATTAAACACTGAACCAGAAATAATCGGCGATCCAATAAAACGGACAGTGTCTAGAGATTAGTTGAAACCCTTCACTTCTTGCTTTCTTGTTTGCTTTAATGGAAGTGAAATATTGTGTCTCAGGCTGACTGTATCTTCATCTTAATATGTAGTCAGAGATCATTATATGATCTGTTATTACTTTCACTTTAATCTCTCTCAGTGAACCTTAAAACGGTATTGTAAAATGAGATGCTATATTAGGTTTCTGCTGTTCAAATTTTCTTCAGTGTTAGTAAGCCATTTTTGAGGCAAATAATTGGTATTTTTTTATTTGATTTGATTAGTTATTTACTACTACTTGACACTAGTTGGACTTCACTCATATGTCCACATGTTATTTTATATGCCTTCCAGAACTCAATATATACAGATATGAGGCTGTTTTGTACATTATCATATGCTGAAGGATGTATACATGTCAACAAGACCATTGGCAAAATGGGGTTATATACTGAGGTGTTCTCTGATGAACTGATTATTTTTCTACAATTTTTCTACAATAACCTCAGTACTGTTTTTGTTAGTCTTTTCCTTGAAGCCTCACACTCTTACACTGTTTTTCCATTCCTACATCATATTTCACTTTGTGCTGCTGGATTTTCTGCATATTTCCTGACTCGGCCCATTTGGTTTTCCAGGAGGTAAGGACAGGCGCAGTGGTTTGATCCTGACCATCCCACTATGTACCGAACAAACCAGCATGGAGGAGCTCAGCGCCACTCTGGACTACCTACTGAGTATTCCTAGGTAAAAACACAGCTCTTTTGCAAAGGCTGTACATCAATCACATGTCAAAAGTATTTAGAGCAGAAATTAAACATTAATCTGATCATTGTAATTATAATGCACACTGTTACGGTATCCACACATGGAATATAAAGTGGGCATAATTCATGGTCAGACTGGTTACAAGTAGAAAAACATTTTTATTGATTTCTCCAGACCTTTTGAAGGTCTTTTAGGCTCCAAGGCAGTGGAACGATTTTGCTGTATGTTTCTGTTAGTTTGTCCATTTTACATTTGTGTCGGCTGTTACAGTATAAAGATTTAACAAATAAATGATTAAACTGATAGTTATGATTCTTAATTCTGACTGGATGAGCCATGTTCAAAAACACTAGATAAAAATGCACAGTTTGTAACCATGCATTGTTGCTTGTCAGTCATAAATGGTTACTTGACAGAATGATTTGTATTCCAATTCCATTCCTAATTTTTACCATAGAAAAATCGGGTTCATGTACTTGATGTGGGCTTGTGACTAAGAACACTAATTTTCCATGGTAAAAATTCGGTCAATTGAGTTTTGACTAATGTTAAAGTCTGACAGTCGTGCCTCACGTGAGTGCTGGCAGTAAGACCATCACTTGTTCTGTAATCCCTTTTATTTTTCAATGCTTTCATAGTGACCTTCTCCAAATTACTTTTCTATTGACATTTTAGAGGCATTTTACGGGGTGAGTTGGCTGTTCTTTTCCCCAAAGAATGAAAAGAAATGTTATTCAGGCCTACAATGTTTTTTTTTTTTTTACCAAAATAGTAACTGTATGATTGAATACATGTTTCTTGGAGTCATTGCAGCTCACACAAGCTCAGTTTATTCATTTTAAAATGCCACCCAGAAAAAAACAAATTAGTCTGTTTAACGACACCGCCAAAGTGGAGTCGTTGTAATTGATTCATTGTATCTGTACTGACAACATGTATTGGCCTATCATTTGTGTTATGCAACCGAATAAATGTCATGTTTTTCTGTTGAATCTCTGCAGCGAGAAGTGCAAAGCTCGAGGTTTCACCGTCATCGTCGATGGCAGGAAGTCTCAGTGGAATATAGTGAAGACTGTTGTTCTGATGTTGCAGGTAGGATAAGAGACTTTTATTTTATTTGCCTACTTTTGGATTTTGTTCAGATTGGCAGAAAGCAACAAGGGAAACATTATGTGAAACATATGTCTGCTCTTGTTTATTTGACATCTGGTGCTTACTTTTCCACTAATGAACCCATTAATATTTGTGGTGATTGTTTGAGCGCTTGACTCCCCTGTAATACAGCTCACTTCTTAAGGAATACCTGTAAATAATGAGATTTCAGCGCTATTATCAGAAGACAATGCTGCTTGCGTGTTGGCGGCCTTCCCTGGTTTTGTAGAGCGTGCTGTTGGAAGTCATTCACTTTGAGCTTTGTTGAACTGAATGGATGCTTGTTCTGCCCTGTTATTTTCCCCTGTTTATGGGACACAGCACTGAATTGCAGCTTTAAATACAGGCTGCTAGTTTTTTCTTTTGCATTACGACTTCTTCTGCGTCCCAAAAAGCAAGTCCGTTCACTCTGTGGCCATCTTGGCAATCTTTGGACACAGTTGACAGCTATTTTCTAGGCAATAACAATAAAATTTGACAAATGGCATCATAAATTTTGCCAAAATTAAAAGGTGGGATGTCCTTCAGATCAGAATCAGAATCAGAATCAGAAAGAGCTTTATTGCCAAGTGTGCTTGCACACACAAGGAATTTTCTTTGGTACTGAAGCTTCCAGTGCACATATACAGATACAAATACAACAAGAAACAGTAATACAAAATCTAAAAATAAAATTATAAAAAAAAATATAAATATAAATATAAGGCCACGGTTGGGTTTAGTCAGAATAAACATTTTCGGATTATGAACATATATACAGTATTTTGAATAGTATGAATAAATATAAATATAAATAACCTGAGTTTAGGAGATATTGCACTAAACAGTGGGGGTATTGCACTTAAAGGCATATGCCTTGGGAGATATGTTAACTGTTCAGGAGGGAAATGGCCTGTGGGAAGAAACTGTTCCTGTGCCGAGATGTTCTTGTGGCCAGTGATCTGAGTCTCCGTCTTGACGGTAACAGTTCAAACAGGTGGTGTCCAGGGTGAGTGGAGTCTGTGATGATTTTACCTGCTCTCTTCCTCACTCTGGAAGAGTACAGGTCCTGGAGGGTTGGCAGGGGGGCACCAATGATCCTCTCTGCAGTCCGGACTGTCCGCTGTAGTCTCATGATGTCTGATTTTGTAGCTGAACCAAACCAGACAGTGATGGAAGTGCATAGGACAGACTCGATGACGGCTGAGTAGAACTGAATCAGCAGCTCCTGTGGCAGGTTGAACTTCCTCAGCTGGCGAAGGAAATACAGTCTCTGCTGGGCCTTTTTCACAATGGAGTCAATGTGATTGTCCCACTTCAGGTCCTGAGAGATGATAGTGCCCAGGAACCTGAATGACTCCACTGCTTCCACAGTGCTGTTCATGATGGTGAGTGGGGTGAGTGCTGGGCTGTTCCTCCTGAAGTCCACGGTCATCTCCACTGTTTTGAGCGTGTTCAGCTCAAGGTTGTTATAACTGCACCAGACAGCCAGCTGTTCAACCTCCAGTCTGTAAGCAGACTCGTCACCGTTTCGGATGAGACCGATGACAGTGGTGTCGTCTGCAAATTTCAGGAGCTTGACAGTGGGGTCTTTAGAAGTGCAGTCGTTAGTGTACAGGGGAAGAGCAGTGGGGAGAGAACGCACCCTTGGGGGGCACCAGTGCTGGTGGTGAGAGTCCTGGATGTGTGTTTCCCCAGTCTCACGAGCTGCTGCCGGTCCGTCAGGAAGCTGGAGATCCACTGACAGATCGAGGATGGAATGGAGAGCTGGGTCAGTTTGTCTGTGAGTAGATCAGGCATGATGGTATTGAAGGCCGAACTGAAGTCCACAAAGAGGATCCTTGCATAAGTCCCAGGTCTGTCGAGATGTTGCAGGATATAATGCAGTCCCATGTTGACTGCATCATCCACAGACCTGTTTGCTCTGTAAGCAAACTGAAAAGGATCCAGCAGGGGTCCAGTGATGTCCTTCAGGTGGGCCAACACCAGTCTTTCAAACGACTTCATGACCACGGACGTGAGAGCGACAGGTCTGTAGTCATTAAGTCCAGTGATTTTGGTTTTTTTGGGGACCGGAATGATAGTGGAGCGTTTGAAGCAGCAGGGAACTTCACATTGCTCCAATGATCTGTTGAAGATCTGCGTGAAGACCGGGGCCAGTTGGTCAGCGCAGGCTTTTAGACAAGCAGACGAGATGCCGTCTGGGCCTGAGGCTTTCCTAGTCTACTGTTTTTTGAAGACTCGGCTCACGTCCTCCACACAGACCTTAAGCTCAGGTTGGATGGCAGGAGGGGGGAGAGGAGGGGGTGTAGGAGGTGATGGTGGATGTGTGAACTGCAGGTCAGAGCCGGTGAGAGGTGTGAATGAGGGCTTTTCAAACCTGCAGTAAAATGAGTTTAAATCATCAGCCAGGTGTGGATTGTCCACAGATCGGGAGGATGGTGACTTGTAATTGGTGATGTTCTTCAGGCCATTCCAGACTGATGATGGGTCGTTGGATGAAAACTGGTTTTTCAGCTTTTCAGAGTAGGCTCTTTTAGCAACTCTGATCTCCTTTGTCAGTCTGTTCTTGGCATGGTTATACAAGATTTTATCCCCACTTTTGTGAGCATCCTCTTTGGCATGACGAAGCTGTTTGAGTTTCCCAGTAAACCATGGTTTATCATTGGTGAATGATAAGAATGTCCTGGTAGGAATGCATGTATCCTCACAGAAACTGATATATGATGTAACAGTATCTGTGAGCTCATCCAGATCGTTGGTAGCAGCTTCAAAAACAGTCCAATCAGTGCAATCGAAGCAGGCCTGTAGACTCTGCTCTGCTTCATTAGTCCATCTTTTTACAGTCCTTATTACAGGTTTAGCTGATTTCAGTTTCTGCCTGTAGGTCGGTATAAGATGAACCAAACAGTGATCAGATAGCCCCAAAGCTGCCCGTGGGACGGAGTGATACGCATTCTTTATTGTGGTGTAACAGTGGTCCAGTATATTACTGTCTCTTGTGGGACATGTAACGTGCTGTCTGTATTTTGGAAGTTCACGGGAAAGATTTGCTTTGTTAAAATCCCCTAGAATTATTAAAAGAGAGTCTGGGTACCTTTGTTCCGTTTCGGCTATTTGTTCAGCCAGCTGTTGTAGTGCCGCGCTCACGCACGCGTCTGGAGGGATGTAAACATTCACGAGAATGAAAGAGGAAAACTCCCGTGGCGAGTAGAAAGGTTTACAGTTTATGAAGATCGCCTCTAAATTAGGAGAGCACATCTTCTTCAGTGTTGTTACATCTGAACACCAACTTTCGTTAATGTAGAAACACAATCCACCACCTCTCGTCTTCCCCGTTAGCTCCGCGATGCGATCCGCTCGGAACAGCTGGAAGCCCGGCAGATGTATTGCGTTGTCCGGTATGGCTTCACTCAGCCAGGTTTCAGTGAAGCACAGAGCAGCAGAGTTTAAAAAATCCTTGTTAATCCGGGTGAGGAGGAGAAGTTCGTCCATTTTGTTAGGAAGGGATCGGAGATTCGCAAGATGAATACTAGGGAGTGCAGTGCGCAGGCCGCGCTCGCGGAGTTTCACCAGCGCGCCCGCTCGCTTTCCTCGTTTGCGTTTGAGCGCGCGTTTGAACAACAGCGCTGCCCCTCCGACGAGAATGTCCAGCAAAACGTCTGAATTATCAAAAACTGTAGAAAAGTTATCTGGTGTGTGTTTCCTAATGTCCAGTAGTTCGTCTTTGGTGAAGCTGATAGGAAAATAATGACTAAACACAGGACAAACAAACAAAAACAACACAATAACTGGAGAGCTCCGCACCGAGGCAGCCATCCGCGGCGCCATCTTGACAAGTTGTATTGAGCATTTCAATTTATCCTTAATACTGTGTCCATGTCAGATTTGCTAACCCCTAAGATTACATCATTCTTTTAATAGAATTTGTTTTGTGAAATTAGTGATGCTGGTGTATGATGTTGCAAAAAATAATATTCAGCAAAAATAATACACTTTTAAATGTATTGGAATAGAAAACTATCGGTCAGGCTCTAATATTATTACAATTTGAAATAAAGTATTTTTAAGGCTGATACCGATACAAATATTTGGGGATTTAAAAAATCTGATATTCCGATATATCGGCTTTTTTTTTTTTTTTTATCCAGAAACGCGTAACAAAACATAAATAGATTTCCCTAACATTGGTTATTTATGAGTCCTCAGCCTCACTAAAATAATATGATAATGCAGTTTAAAAATAAACTTTTTTGTTTTATTGTCACAACAGAACAGAGGAACATCAAAATATATAAAATTTCTGATAAATAAAATGTATAAAAAAATACAATAAGCTACCTTATAATTACAATGTCAACTTGCTTATCCCTTTACCTGCACTCTTTCAATCCATCAAGCAACAACAAACCATTTTCAATCATCATTTGCCGCCTGCCTTCTAAAATATACTACTTAGTGATGCACTAAATCCATTATGTGACTCGTTAATGCTGTGGCTGAACGAAGTCAGCAACGCACACTTGCGTCACGTGGATTTCACACACGTGTAAAAGAAAAGCTAACTTTTATGAACAGGCTATGTTTGATACTTTTTTACTCTGTGTGTATATATTTACTCCTCGCGTGCCTAACTTACGTTTTACAATGCAGGGACTGGAACTGCTGATATGCTAGTTATAGATACAGTAATCATTACTTTATTTAGGCAGAATAAATTTGTTGTGATTTCCAAGCTCATTAATGTTAGCGGTCTTCCACTGATAGCCATGGCATTAGCTAGCTTTGTGTTTAGCTAAAATCTATGCTATAACTAATTAAAGAAATACATCTTCAGTCACATTGTCCGAGTTAAACCGACAGTTAGTCAACTATACTGTAACAACGTAACGTAATTACTAGCTATTTCCGTTTCACTCTCGGCTTACATGTAACAATTTTGTTTCCCTACAATTATACTGTCTTCTGCGCTTCGGGTAATGACATGCCTTTATGTTTGAAAGTAGGAGATTCTGAGTTAGACTAGATATGTTATGAGTGAGTGCATTGTACATTTGCGGTGTGCAGATAACTTCATTTCAACAGCTTTAAAGATAGTATTTAAAAATAAAATCAAGTACTTGTATCTCTCAGCCTTTTCTCACTTTAAGAGCCTCAGGAGGAATGACAGGAGTTTGTTCTGAAATCAAACTGTCCAGTAGGAACAATAACATTGATCAGACGATTGTAAATGGTTGATTTGGTGATTAAGTAAACTGAAAGGATTATGTGACCTTGGTCCCCTTTATATCTGACTATCAATGATTGATCCATTTTCAATAAAAAATCCTATTCTTCTTTAAAAAGAGTGATCTTATTCGTAAATGTAAGTGTGTGTGTGTGGCTGTCATGTTTTTAGATGACCTAAACAGCTGGATTGTGAACTGTGATATTTTTCTTCTAGAATGTGATCCCAGCTGAGGTCTCTCTTGTGTGTGTGGTGAAACCCGATGAATTCTGGGACAAAAAAGTGACCCATTTCTGCTTCTGGAAGGAAAAGGACAGGCTTGGCTTTGAGGTAAGTGTACTAGAGATATTTTGTTTTAGTGGACAAAGCTCAATTTTGACAACTATTATTTGACATTAGGGTTGGGAATGAGTACACCAGTACTTAGAAGTGACGGCAGTGATAAAACATGAAAATGTAGTATATGTGTTTTTCATTTTGTGAATGGTTGCAGTGGCCCATTGGGTAGTATCTTGTGCTCTGATTGGTTAGAGTTAGGTTGAGTCCGTTTTATTTGTATATTGACTTACACAATACGTATTGTTCTTAACAGCTTTACAGGAAATGGTTCCTTTTAAAAAAGGACTACATTGCCATGTGTATGGTGTGGGAGTGGCATAGGTTAGTTCTCATGATGAGCGAGAAAGGTTGTCTTTCCCCACAATGCGGTCAGAGCTGGAGTTTGACTACCAACACATGGAAAATATGACTGTAACAATATTAATATGTAATGTAACAACACGCAGAGCGCACATGAGAGCTAAATTTCACGCTGAGTTTAACAAAATTTCACGCTGAGTTAACAACTCGCAACGTGAATCACAGTTCATATCTGGACTGAAGCAAGCGTGTTTCAAGTTTTTACGGACATATTTCGTTTACTCTCCTGCTCCACACATGAACCAGTGTATGCTCACATACTGTATGTCATCATGTCGTCTTCAATGAGGACACAACTGTATGTCTGATCATAAACACGAGTACACAAATTATTCTGATACCCAGAAGACATTGATGTAGACAGAAAATTCTTCCCAAGCCTTCAGTCTTAAAAAAAAAATGATTTATTAAATGGCTTTTTTTTTGTTCAACCTAAATGGACTGTTTTGAAAGGTTTCACTGCAAGTGTTTTCCATACATCAGACCACGGCTTCATCGTTTTACTCTTAGTGTAGCTGCATATAATACAATCACACACGACAGTGTATTTAATTAGGGACACCCGAAGGATGTCATGCGTGTAAGTAGGTAATTTCCCGCATTTGCTGTGAATAATGAAACTCCATATACACAAGTTGTGCATCTTCATTTACAATGGTCTGGGGCTTCACGGTAAGACAGTGCTTTTGTTATTGACACTAATTCAATGGCTTCATTTCTCTTCCATTTGTCAGGGCACAAAGAGAGCGGTGCTGTGAGTAAAATGAGGTTTTCAGGGCTGTTTTAGGGCTTTAAAGGACATCTGGGCTTGTCTGAATGAATTATACTGGAAAACTGGCATCAAGAAAGTTGTTTCTTTCCTTGCTATCAATTAGCGATGCACTGATCGACAGGCCAGGGACCGGAATCAGACAATTTTCCAGATGATGACCGGTAACCGGCTGGGCAGTCTCACGTCTTACCGATTCAGAGCAAGTCAGTTTTATTGCCAGCGACACAGGCAATAACATCAGTTGCATGTTCTCGCTCTCTGCTCTCCGACGGCGAAGTGACCCTCGCTCACAGACACATGACCTCCTCTCACTCACTAGTCTCATTCGCTCTGGTTAAATAGTGCTTGTATTGCACATTATTTTACTCATTCCAGCAGGTTTCGTGCTCGCACCAAAATTTATATAAGTGGAGCACACGTAAGCCGCCTCTCAGTCTCAAGCAACTTGTTAGTCGCAAGTACTAAAATGAGTGGCTTACTGTGCTTGAATGGTCAAATACACACAAAATTATGTAAAAATACTAGGGCTGTAGTCAACCAAAGAAATCCTTAGTCGACCAAAGTCCTGTCCTGCGCAACGATTAGTCGACTAAAAAAAAAAAAAAAAAGACGCAATGTTTTGCATTTTGATTGAACATTTATTAAACAATTGTCATAGAGCATTTATAAAACAACGAAAAAACATCAATAATACATAAAACTATAATAATATAATTCTTTGAAAATTAAGTGATTTTCGTTTTGTTACATTATTTAGGCTTTTTTTTCAAATGCGTCAAGTGTACAAATAAAAACAAAAACATAAGAAAACACAATCTATTGAGTCAGCATAATATAGCCGTTAAGGCTACTTACAGATCTGCAGGCCTAGTCACCTTTTTTATGTTGTGGGCCAAATACACTAACATTAACCCACATTCTTGGGTAAAAGACAGCTCCTCGACTTGTTGACAATAAATCCTGCTTTGGAAAATATGCGCTCTGCAGGAGTGGAGGTTGCAGGGATGCAGCCAGACAAAAGATTTAGATTTCGTGGACATTTTGTCACATATAGCGCCATGTTCTCTTTTTTCCAAAGCGCTAGGGCGGTTGCGCTCCGGAGACGTCTGTCGTTGCTAAGCACAACCATCAGCTGCGCTCTCCGTTACAGCAAGGAAAACGCTTGCTGCATTCTGAAAAGTTGAGATTTTTATCTCGATGCGGCGCGGACGTGCTTGGAAAAAACGAGTGCGTCGCTTCCATTATGAGCATGCATACTGCGCGCCTACATTTGACATGACATAAACTTAAGCGCGCAAAAGACGCGATATGTGAACATTCCCTAAAGCCAAAACAAGTAGCGTTCTAACTGAATGAATACAGCAAAACTACCTATATTCCTTGTTGAGCGCGAAGCAGCAGTGGAGCCAGCCGCAGGTGCGGTTCCCGAGTGTTCTACGTGGTGCGCTAAACTGTGGCGCTGTTACAAAATAGCCTAAATTAAAGCATTTAAAGTTGGGGATAAAACATTGGCTAATTATATTTAGAATACAGTAATATATAACTGCTTATAAAGGATTAAATATCAAGGAGTAAATCAATGAAAATTTCTTTCTATTGGTAAAAAAAATAAATAATAATAAATAATGCAACTGGTCGACCAATGAGAATGTCAGTCGACCAAGACGGCATCGACCGATTAGTTTACTAAACGACTAAAGTTGACAGCCCTACAAAATACACACAAAATTATGTCAAAATGCCCTTCTTGGCGAGTATTCAGTTAAACAGTTAGTTTTGGAAACTAATTGAGAAAGATAAGTAGTAGGCTAGTAGTCTTAAAGTGACAGCAGTCTAATATCCCTCCTGCTGTCTGTTACATTAATAAAAGAACAAAAAGAGAACATCACTGGACTGAATATCTTTTGTAACTAATTGTAAGCATTTATCTGTATTTATTTTTTACAATGAAGACTGTCCAGTGTTATTTCACATTTTATTTTACAAATCCACTATCTCTAAACCCAATCCTAGCTTGAATGAAAATGTTTCATACGTTAAATTATAATATTAGAATGCCTAAATTAACTTTTTTTTTTTTTTTTTTTGTATGTGGTTTATTTAAGAATAATTTATTCTGGAAAAATTATTGTCATTTATATTGTTAAATTTTAAGCATGAGGTAAGTGTTTAAATCTCTATACAAGAGAAAGTTTCATATGGGTTGGTTTGGTTCCTTCACTTTCATGAATCTCTCCATTTCATCATCTCTTCTGTAACATCATAAATTAGAGCAGACTGCAGTGTTTTCTTGTAATTGGGCCATGAAGAAAATGGGTGAAGTTGGCAGGTGGTAGTGTTTACATTGAATGAGCAGCCCTCCGGCATTCACTTTAAGAGCAGGAAATTGGGCTATATGTGAACGTAACCGTAACATGATCATGCAGATGTGCACTACAGTATGCAGTCATGCACAGTATGTGTGCTGATGAAGCCTGGCCTCGAACCCCATGCTCATTTGTCTGGCTGTCTTGCTTAATGCCCTCTCTGGGCATTAACCAATAATGCCATGTTGCCTGGCAACCATCACATGGATCCAGCCAAGAGCCGAATGACGGGTTTAGAAGGACAGTTGTACCACTGTCTCCTAAATAGAGACCTCTGTATGTGTATGTTTGTTGGGTCATTGTGTTGTTTGTGCTGTGATCTGGGCCATCAGGCCCCTCTAGCTGCCTACAACTAGCAGATGGCACAGTTTTGGCTGAATGGAGGTCAGTGTATCAGCATTAGGAAGTGTGGAGGCTTGAACACGGAGACTAGTGAAAACAGTCATTGCCATACTCTTGACCTACTTGAAGATCCATACTTGAATGGGGGTTTTGTATCTGCATCCGATCGCTGAGATGCACGAGGACCGTGCGCTCTGCATTAATCATTCTGTCCAAGAACCTCTTCATCACCGATGCTTGTCCTGGCGTTAGTGAGCATATGGGAAGAAAAAAACCCGGAGGCCTTATTAAATAAGTGGATTCTCTTTCACTGCCACTTAGGGTCCATTGGACCGTCTGTTACTGGGCTGCACTTTTTTTTATATGCGTATAGACCTTATTCAGAGCAGCGCCATGACAGGTATGAAAGCGAGGCTGTGATTGATAGACTTACTGTGTTTTCAATGGCATCCTCTGTATAGAGCTCCTAGATCACTCCTAATTTTCCACAGCTCATATTTTCTGAATGATGGTGATGACTGTTGACATATTTGCATCTGTATGAAATGTTCAACAAGTAATGGCTAAGTATAACCTTGTATTTATTTATTTTTTGGATGATTTGTTTAAAGTAATTTTAAATGCAGCTTTTTTGTCTGTAAACCTTAATTGCTGAAATGCATATATAATACAGTATATGAAGAGCTCTTTTCCAAAACGCGATAAACGCCATTTTAAAAAAAAAAATGAGTTTGTCATGTCATTTTGCTGTGTTCTGAACCTATTCACTGCTCCATCAATGTTTCATGCCAAATCGCTATAATTCCTCGTTTAAAATGTACTGCAAGATGCAGTTCTTTTCCAAACCGCGATAAGCGCCAAACCTATTTTTAGCCTAAACGCGATAAATCCTCTCTCGACAATCAGAATTCGGAATACGCAATCCAACATCGGCGCGCTGAAAGTGGGCAAAATCATCCATTTTTTTTGTGTGGATTTATAGCGTTTTGAAGAAAAAAAAAATTAACTTTGAATTTATCATCAACAATATTGTTGTTTGATTTAATAATCATTGTTCAACATGTTCAGACTGAGGGGAAAAAACATTTTAACAAGATAAATTGAATATTCACAAGATGTGTGGGTCTAGGTAAAAAATGTAATTTTCCTGAAAACTATTGAAATGGATTTATCGCGTTTTGGAAAAGAGCTCTTCATATACACCTTGCTCTAAAAAATATTTTATTTGATTTTGTTTGGCTCACACTGCATTAAGCAGGCACGTTCAGTTTTTAATTGTAGTGTCTGTTCACTAACTAAACTAAATTATTTGTATTACTATATGGGTAAGAACTAAGCACAGCATTTTTTTCCAATTGTACTTTTTAAAAAAAAAAGTATAATATTGTGTTTAAATTCTTGCAAGGTGACCAGAATGCAAGCTGCTTTGAGGGAAGTGTATTGATCGGAGCGCTTTAGCAGACACAGTGTTTAATCTCCTCCAGCTAACCTTGCAGATGTGAGGGCACAGCTGGCACCAGTCCAAGCCCTTGCATTCCTGCTTCAGCACCAGGCCTGCGTTCAGGGTCACTGGAGGATTTCAAAGAGCGCACATTACTTTGATTAAATACACATCAGATTAAAAGTTTGGTGAGCAGATGGTTTTTAAAAAGAGTTGTTCACCCTTAAATTAAAGTTCTGTCATTTATTTAGCCACATGTCATTATAAACTTGTATGTTTTTGTTTTTGGCGTCCATCTCAATTTATAGTGACCACAGATGGCAAGGCCCAAATTGGCTTAGGAAATCACAAGATGGCTTTGTGTGATCTCCACACTATGTCCGGTTAGAATATATGCATGTGTCAATGGAAAAACAGAAAATTACAAAAAGGTGTGCACATTCTAAATCTAAGTTAGGCTCCGGTGCAAGACAAAAAAGATAACGATAAAATAAGCTACCGATCAGATGATGTTTATTACTTCATCACAAGCCTGAAGAAGATCTGATCGGTCAAAACGTTGCACTGTTTATAATATATATATATATATATATATATTGAATAGAGCTGTAATTTCAGTGTGTGGATATTTCTTTTTATCAGTGAGAAGAGAAACGAGATTTGAGAGCTGTAGATTAGTGAATAGCTTTAGTTTCAGATTACTTCAAAGGCCACGTTCAGACTGCCAACTAAAATGTTTTTTTTTGTTTGCAAATCCAGATTTTATCCAGATGAGGTTTTATCTCAGTCTGGATGCTCAAATCGGATTTCAAACGGTCTTTTGCGTCACTTTAACACACAACAATAACACATACATGATAACGTCAAAACTAGTGTAATCATACTGTTTTCAAATGGTTTGTTAAAAGATTACGGCATTTTCCTGTGCAACGGAGGATTTCTGCACCACAACTCGACCGTGCGCTTATTTGGGAGGCCTCCATTTTTCCTGCATCCGTTTTGGAAACCTCGTCATGTACTTGGGTATGCCTATGTTGTTACCAAAGCAACCCATTGAGATTGGTTGGTTATGTCTGGATACACAAGTCTTATTTGATCACTTGCAATTAATCGTGTGGACAGTCTGCCTGAAAAGATCTCATTTAAGAAAAAATCCAATTTGCCTGCAGTCTGAACATAGCCAAATAGATATTGCAGAAATAGTATTGACTATTTTACAGGGTGCTCTGGCCCTCCCCTCCCCCCAGCCCTAGCATACTCATGACATGAGATGTGACAGCATTTTTGTTTTGAGTGAACATTTCCTTTTAAGGCTTCTAAGGAAGGCGTTGGGTTTGTTTTTTAGTGTTGTTTTTTTTTTTCTCTGTATGCTTTCCATCTCGGAATTTGCAACGATATCATGACAGAAGGAGATAAGATTAAATCCAGTTCAAAAGCTTTAATGCTCAAGCTGCATTTTAGTATCTGCCACAGAAACTTCATGGCCCGAAACAAGGCTTTTTAGATGCAAGAACACCCGTTAGAGAGAGTTTTTGAAACTGACATGAAACAAACCTGGCTTTGGCTCATCCTTTAGGCTTTTTTCCCTTAAATTGTCCCCGGCAGACAGCCACGCAGCATCCTGTGAGTAATGTACCCCAGATATTATGAATCCAAAATATTTTTCTTCATCTCCTCTTTGGTGACACAGGCTGGGAATGTTTGCAGTGAGGCCTTGTCCCTCTGTTCCGTGTGTTGACTCAGCTGAACATATTTGTAAAGACAGCTGTTCTCCCTCTTCCTGTCGACACACTAAAGTGCAGTGAGGAGGGGTGTCCTTATTTTTATTGAGACTGCATAAATTAAGCGCAGACATAGGAATGATAAACATTTACATGTTAAGTATACCATAAATCAATGTGTGTATAATGTTACAGAATATTTTTACGCTGCTTGGCAGCTGGATACAGGTTTGTTTTGCATTAACGACCAGCCGATTGTACATTTATTCCTCTTATTACCTGGCTACATAACAATTAAGTAAATAAATAAATAGATATGAAATATTGATTTGAGCTGAAGTATTTGATTATCTGAGAAGAAAGAAATGCTGAGTGGTATGAGGAACATCAGTCTCTGACAAGGTTTTATTTTGTCTAAGGAAAATATATAGTTTATTCATCATTATACAGAATGTATTTATAATAAATAATAATCATAATTTATTATTATTATTATTAGTAGTAGTAGTTTGTTATACAGTATTATGGTTATTTATTTTATAAAAGCAATAAGTAAAGGTTCTCTGTGGTATTGATTTTTACCAAAGATTAGTAATGTTCTTAGGCACAACAAGAGAGAAATTGTTGACATCTTCATTACACTAATGTTTAAATATTTGGCTATTTAAACCTTTTTTTTATCATGTTAATTAAATATCACAGGCAACACTAAATAAAAATATTTGCCTGGTGTTCTTCTATAGAAACAGTTTTGGGTAATGAGTGTGACTGACATTATGTGACCCAGCGGAAGGGCTGCTTCACCTGCAGAGTTTGTCCTATATGCCTTCAAATATCAAATAAATTATTCATGGATTTTAACCATGCATGACATTTGACTTCTGCAGAAGCTCTTAAGCAATTTTTAGGTTATGCTACATTACGTGCACAGATGCCTGTTTAGTTGGTTACATTTAGTAAATGGTGCACTTTCCCCTCTGTTACAAGATAATTCTCAAATGGGTGGGTTTTATTGTCTTGTCTTTTACTTTCACAGAATAGATTTTCCTTGGTCATGCCTGAGAGTAAATGTTCTGTGTTTCAGGTGATTCTGGTGTCTGCCAATAAACTCACACGCTATATCGAGCCATGCCAACTTACAGATGAATTCGGCGGGAGTCTGGTTTACGATCATTTGGACTGGGTCAACAAACGATTGGTGAGTACCAAATTGCTTTATTTATTAGTAGACTACAATTATTCAGAGTTGTTGTGGTTTGTAGGGCTGAGTGATGTATATTCACATGACTTTGCTGGCGATATAAATCAGTGAATTGACTCGTAGCTCTGATTCCACACTTGTTTATAGAGTTGTCACGGTACCAGTACAATTTCACGGTTCTCTGTACCAGTTTCGGTAATGGCAAAAACTGTTGGAACTATTTTATTTCACTGTTTGAAATATGAATATTAATTCAATTTAATAAGTTTACCATTTATTTAGCCTTCAAAAGTTTTATAAGTAAACATCGTTTATAAAAAGATCAAGTGAAAAATTAGTCATAAAATGAAGGACAAAAAACACATACACATTACATAGAGCAAGTGACAGGTCTATTAGTTTGCGTTTACAGTCTAATACTTAATGCACAACTATTTTGACATACAGTATCAGATTGTTTTGTCACATCTGTTGCTATATGGATATATCACTGTCAATCTTTGCATTTTTAGATGCGATCGCACATTTAAATACAGTTGTGAATCCAGAAACTTTGCAGCGTACTGAGCAGCATGAAAAACAATACTTTTATTCAAATTGTATATGGGCTATAAACAGAAAGCAAAGAGCACTCCCTTTATTATAACTAAAGTTCAGAGCTTGAGATCTACACACCTGCAAAGACTGAAAAAGACGGTACATCTATAATAAGTGTTTATATTCTGACTATTCAGACTGGTTCTGGTCGGCACTCTGCGGAGTAGCCTAGTACTTGTGTGACTCGTCATAGACAATAAAAGAGTTTTGACAACCCTACTTGTTTACATTATCATTAAAAATGTTCACTGATATATTTCATATTAAAATACAGTATGTTAACGAAACAATAAATGTATCTAAATATACCTTTTTTTACTATGAATTGTTGTATTGGTGAATAGATATTCACATTTAAAATATTATTAAATTCAAATTGTCATTCTTCATTAATTAAAATAGTAAACCATGTCGTTTTTTTAACTCAATTTCACTTTGCATTTTGAATCTACTCGACATTAGTGGCTGTTTAGTTAAACTAGTGTTATATTAGTGTTGTAGTATTTAGTAACATTTCGAATTATCGATTTATTATTTGATGTACTTTGACTTCTTCATTCTTTTTTAAATGTTTCTATTTATCTTTATTTATTGGTCAGTTTTAGTAAGTGTAGTACTTAAACTTTTATTTCAGTTAGTTGCCAAAGCAACATTTCTGATTTTCGTTTAACGAATCTTGTATTTTATTTTACTTGGGGTTTTATTTTAATTAACAAAAACAATTAATAGTTGATAACCACACTGTTTGAAACAGTGATCCTGCTTCAGTGCAAATGCAGAAATATTGAGATGGGTATGGAATATCATTGAAAGGCTGAAAAATATTTAAGTGTGTAGCTATATCAATATAACTGTTTTTAACTGCAGGTCTTATTTGCCATTTATCCCTCATTTAGGTCTTTGAAAAATTCACAAAGGAATCCACATCCCTTCTGGATGAACTTATCGTCATCAATGAAAATGAGAAAGGAAGCCAGGCAGAGAAGGACAGGTATTTAATGTTTCATATCCAGGCATGAGCTTTCAAAGGCACTGAACAATCAAATACACACAGCAATCAATGAGTTTGTTTCATTAAATGGTCATAATTTTATAGAAAATGCTCAATAATATATTGTTACAATCATAGGTCTTCAGAGAGCAACATCCTGCCTTCATTTGACCCTGAAACGGTCCTTCAGACTGGTGAGTGCTGTCTGTGTTCGCATGCATGCAAGCATTGCTTTGAAATTGCAAAACTGCTAATCTTTTAGATTTTTCTGAAATGGTTTGGGTCCATTTGAAACCTAGTTGCAAAAGCAGATTTTGGTTTGGGGATTTTAACTGTTATGCTGTATCTAGCATGTGATGTCAACGGGGAAGCTGTTTTTCCAGCTGGCCTGTGACTCCATTCAGTTTTATTGGTTGGGTAGAGCTAAGAACTTGGCTTTTGTGCTGTTTAGCACTCTAAAGTGATTTCACAGCTTTTGTGTTTGAGGCTAAAGCTGGTTTGTAAAGTGAGCTGACTCTTTCCCG
This sequence comes from Chrosomus eos, assembly GCA_036326025.1. Taxonomy (NCBI): domain Eukaryota; kingdom Metazoa; phylum Chordata; class Actinopteri; order Cypriniformes; family Leuciscidae; genus Chrosomus; species Chrosomus eos. The sequence goes on from CM070826.1 coordinate 9,795,978, forward strand.
ATTAGTATGTCCCTCACATCATGCCCTGCGCTAAAGAATGGCTTCATCAGTTTAGTGATGTTGTGCCCCATTCAAGTACCTGAAAGCCACATTAAAAGTATGTAAATAGATTGTAACAATCGTGACATTAATCGTTTGGGTTAGACTTGCGTGGGTTGCGTGGGTCACATTGCTTTAACCGCTTGAGGTACTACTAATGTTAGCATCCTCCGCTTCAACTGCAAACATTCTGCAGTTCTCCTCTAATGCAGCGTCTAGTCAACAAACTTTACTTTATAATGGTATGAAAACATGTACTGTAATATAGACTACATAACATACCATATTGTTGTCTTTGTTTAAATCCGTTTTTGAAGTGTCCCACTCTGTGCAGCACGCAGCCTCACGTCACATGTCAAAACAAACTACACGAGGCGTCAGTGATAGTTTTTATTTCGCCTCTAGAGGCCGTTCTCGTACTGTATAATGACAGCTCGTCCTTCTCAGCCACTCCAGCAACAGGCGCACTCGGAAAATGAAATCGTAAGTAATGAATATGCTTTGGGGAAATGTATTGGAGTAAAAGTATACATTTTATTTAGGAAATGTACTGGAGTAAAAGTTGACAGAAATATAAAAACTCAAGTAAAGCACAGATTCTCCCAAACAATACCCAAGTACTGTAACAAAGTATTATTAGTTTGTTACTTTACACCACTGGCCCCATGTAAGTGATTTTGCTGTGAATAAACTGAAACAAGCAGGGTTGTGCACCATTCAATTGAACTAAGAATGTCTTTTTAAATGCCTTAAATTTCAACTTGCATTGTTTCAAAGTAGAATTGTTGATCGGTGCATCTCAAATATACACTACTAAAATATTTTTTACCGAAGACTTTTGTCCTCAACATGCTTCCATTTTGGCCTGTTTTGTTGCTGTATTGGGCTAATTAATGTGTCTTTTTGTTTTGCAACTTCAATTCAAGTGCCAATGTAACATCCTGTAGGCCCGTTTAATTCATATTCACGCTAATGAGTTGAAAGGCAACCAATTATCAATGAATTCTGAATTTTGCCTAACCTTGGTTAGAGGCACATATTAAAACACAGTAATGGCACAAAATTGGGTTTTCTTCTGTATTTGAGTCTGTCACTTTGTTGTGCTTAAATTAGTTGGAATACTGACGTAATGTATTCGCATTATATTAAATAAATCCGTACTCCTCTTGTAGTAGAGCATTTGTCAGATGAGATAATTTGCCATCACATTTGCATTCAATTCTTTCTTTCTGCTTGACATGAGAAACACTTTTACTGTTTACTGCGTTCCCTTTTCAAGGCATTTCAAGGCCTTGATTTTTCTCTCATAAATGTTTATTTGCCCTGTTGTCTACCTCTTTCACAGGGCATGAGCTGCTCTCTGAGCTCCAGCAGAGGCGTTTCAATGGCTCTGAGGGTGGAGGAAGTGGCACAGCCTGGTCACCCATGGACGATGAGCTGCTGGCTCAACCTCAGGTGATGAAGCTCCTGGACTCTCTGAGGGAACAGTACACAAAGTATCAGGAAGTTTGCCGACAGCGCAGCAAACGCTCCCAGCTAGAGGAAATCCAGACCAAGGTCATGCAGGTAAAACAGCAATAAAATGAAAGATCACCTCCAGATAGTCAGGTTGTGTTTAAGATATGTCCTTCAGGCATTCCTGTTTCATTATTTTATGACTTTGGACTGTCATCTTTCGCAAACCAACCACATGATGTTGTGGAGTGGAGTTTCAATGTCATCTGTGAACCATTTTGCTTTATTTCTATGTCTAAATACCACCAAGGTTTGAAAGAGAAGACCTCGTTCTCTTAGTTCAGGCTTTGGCTGGGCTTCGTTTTTATGGTGAATCAGCAGTCTTTAGTCTACAAATAGAAGTTTTTGGTGGATCTCTGCACCATACAATCTGGGTTTTTCCACAGAAAAGATTTGTCACATAATTTGCTGTGCTGTGCTGTATTCTTGGAAGGCTTACAAAACACACTCCCACCAAATTCCCTTTGAGAATCCGATTACTATAGAGAATCACTCTTAGAGAGCAGGGCTGTGGCGGTACAATCATGCATCTATATGTTGTGCTTTTGATTGCTTTTTTCACTACATTGATATTAATTGATTTAGATTCTTGTATCAAAAAATTACAATCATCTCTTCAAAAAAATGTTTTTTATTTAAATGACTCTTATTTGAATGCATGATCAAAAGTGACAGTAAAGGCATTTATAATGTCACAAATTCGAATAAATCCTGTTCTTTTGAACTTTCTGTTCATCAAATAATCCTGAAAAAATATATCAGGTTGGGTTTCCACACAAATAATTTCTTAGTTTAATGTAATGAAGAATGTCTAAAAATTCTGGAAATTGGTTGATGCCAAGATCAGAAGTTGTGTATCTCATGAATGTCTCCGAAAACCACTCCTGTCAGATGAAATACAATGTCTGTTTCCATGGTGATCAGGATATTAGGAGGTGCACATCAGGAGTTTGGCCTACTTCTTACCTTCTGTGAAAAATTGTGCAGGGAAGGGGGGGATCCACAGTGCCTGAAGCAATTACAAACAGGAAGCCTTGCAAACTAAGCAGCGATTCTTAAAGTTCAGGCACATCAGCATTAGACAAATTAATGACTTTCTTCACAAAGCAAGCTCTCTTGCTGCGGTTCCAGACTTTTCATTTGTTCCACTAGTTCATTGAACAACAGAAATTAAATTAAGTTTTCTGCCATTTCAGTTGTAATTTCCATTATTAACTCTTAGCTATCAAATTGAGACTGAACTTGCAAGTTAATTAACGGGTTAGTTCACCCATAAATGAAAATTGTTGTCGTTTTTTTCACCTTCATGGTGTTCCAAACCTATATCCTTTTTCTTTCCGTGCAAAACAAAAGGATGAATTTTGAAAAATCTTTACAAAGAGCTTCGAAAAACACCATAACCAGTAAATATTATACTATATTTTTGTGAGGAAATTGAAATTGCTATTCACTGACAATCTTCCGTTTAGCTGCAGCTCTTGAGATCTCATTTTGCTCTAACATTGATGTTCATTCAAAATCTGTCAGCCAAAGGATTGTGCAGCCCTCGAGACGTGCAACCTACATTTGTCTTTTTGTAAACAAGTACATATCTAATTAAGTAAATCTTTAATTTGAGCTCTCATCGACCTGATCCTGTCATTTAGTTAATTAGATTTGCTCTTTGTTCCTCCTGATTTATTTCCGATTAGAGTCTGCTCAGTAGCTCTGGGGTCAAATGTGGTAGTGCTTCACTAATTAAAGGTTTCTTTGTCTGTGTTTATGTGTCTTGTGTGTGAGCAGGTTGTGAATTGGCTGGAGGGTCCTGGCACAGAGCAGCTCCGCACGCAGTGGGGGATTGGAGACTCCATTCGTGCGTCTCAGGCCTTGCAACAGAAGCATGAGGAGATCGAGAGTCAACACAGTGTAAGTACAGCTGTCATCTCTGGCTTGTGTATGTGGTTTTTGTGGAATGTATAGTCCCTCAGAAATGCAAATGGGGAATTTTCATTATGGCTCTGTTATATACAAAGACATCATGTATTGACCATATCAGTTATGATCAAGAATTGACACAATAGCATGAAAGTCATGTTCTGAAGTCGTATAATAGCTTTGCGTGAGGAGCATACTGAAATGTATGGTTCTTATTCACTAATAATCTTCTCTTTTTTTTTGAGCAATTAACAAAAGAATTGATGCCGCTGGATCAGTCAGCGAGTTGACCTCAAGAACCATAACAGTTTGTTAATTGTCATTTTTGAGTCAGTTTGTGTCAAGAAACCAGTCTGCAAATCTGACTGAATCAATTCACAAATCAGAAATAAATTATGTTCAGTTCAGCAACTAAAGCCAAGTTCACACTACATGATTTTAAGCCCGATTTAAGCCCGATTTGCAAATCGTTGAGCTCGCCGACAGGTCAGGGTGTTATCGCGTGCAAATCGCGGAGGATTAGCGGACGATGAACGCTCGCTAATCTGTTAGTATGAAAGAGCCAACAACGCATCAAAGACGCTCGCAGACGCCTCGCAGACGCGTCGCCGAGCCCAGAAAAATATCTAGCGTGCTAGATATCCAGAGCTGTCGCGCGACTCAATCTCAGTGATGTCATGAGCTAGAGCCAATCAGAGCAAGTCATGGGTTGAGGTCACTGGGTAAATACCATGGTAAATACCGGTAAATACGCGAAATGCGCGATTTTCAAACAAACACGACCAAGACGAGTTTACAGAAAGATGAGCAACATGTCGTCAAGAAAGCAATGGACTCAACAGCAAATTTTAGGAGCAAAGTTTAATCGAACTGTGGCAGGAGCATGAATGCCTTTATGATGTTGGACATGAGATGTGAGAAAGAGAAAAGGTGGACTGAAATTACAAAACACCCTCAAACACCCAGGTGAGCAAAATGTTATAGGTTGAAATGTACATTAAATCTTACTGTAATTCTGTTTATTGTCATTTCCGGTTCGTTTTATCGCGTGATTTTTCGTGACAAAACGTGGTTTGTAGACGAGATAGAATAGTTGGGTGACAGAGTTGTTGTCAACTCCTGTAGTGCGTTACCTCCTGTTGCGGATCAATCACGTTGTGTCGTGTGGTGTGAACAGCTCAACAACTTGAACACTCCTGATTTCACAGAGAGCAAGTCATGTAGTGTGAACTGCACAGTTCAGCCCGACGTTTTAAAATCATGTAGTGTGAACAAGGCTTAACTCAGTCTGGTCACAAGTTAACAGCACGTGGACGTGAAGATTATCAGTGTATAATTATTACTTTTTTTTTATTTTTTTTAGCATTTTGGAGCTTACCAGCTATGTTCAATGGTTGTACATGTTTGTAACGAGCTTTAGTTAACCCAAAAATGAAGATTCTGTCATTAATTACTCGCCCTCATGTCGTTCCAAACCCGGTTGGGTGAACCAACCGGTTCTGCAATGAACCTCATTGGTTCTCGCACGTCAAGCGAACATGCTTGAGGTTCCGTTTACCACAACTGACGTGTGAGTTGATGAATGTTTATATGGGAATTTAAAGCCTAAATTCAATCGGTTCATGAAATAAAGGGATCGAGTCTCTTCTGAAAACCACTTATTTCATATGGATTAGATTTACAATCTCTTTATAAACTTTTTGAAGCGTCAAAGGGGTAGATTGGTTGCTGTTAACGGAGGAATAGAAATGTTCTTAACTTTTCATTAAAAAATATCTTAATTTGAGTTCCAAAAATTAACTAAAGTCTTACGGGTTGGGAACGACATGAGGGTGAAGAATTTTTGGGTGAACTAACCCTTTAACAAATGAGACCTTATTGTAAAGTGTTACGATGAATCATAGTCTTTCAACGTGCCTGTTGAACGAAAATTGCAGTGAAATAAATATTTATTTTTAGCATTTTGCAGCTTAACAGCCATTTTCACTGGTTATAACATGTTTGCTACTTAGTCTTTCAACTTGCCTACTGAAAGAAAACCGTAGTGAAATTTTAATTAGAACTGGTTAGTAACGGGTAACTTTGTGGTACTGGTACTCTGAGTTGGTACTAACTTGGCTTGAAATGTTTGAGAACCACTGTTGTAGACCATAGAACTCCAGCAATCAGACCTGCTGAGATGAGGGATTTCATTAAAACATTTATTTTGTGCTACTTTTTTTGTGTTTCAATATATAATTGCTATCTTGAGTAGATTTTTCAGGGCACAAAAGCAGAAGTCAGAGAAATGACGCTGAAATGCCACAATCATGCAGTTTATGTCCCACCAGTAGGTGGCAGTATTGATGTATTTTACTTGAGGGAATCGCATTACAATTTTCTTGAATATTTTTGCTTCAGATTGTTCAATCTTTATTTGAGGAAATAAGAATATGATGTATTTAGATAATATCTTTGATTCAAGCTACGGTATTTTAGTACATATTTCATAATACTATGTCATGTTTACAGTCTTTTCAAATGCATTTGATTTGCTGTAAAGATGTGGTTTTCACCCACAGTCAGTTTTCCTGAAGGTCAGCTGTTCGGCTGTCTGTCTCAGGAGTGGTTTGTGGTGTGCTCTTGGCTTGTCGGAAGCAGTTACTGCCTCTGTATTTCTTCAGTGTGGTTTGTGGCTCATTGTGATCACAAACAGCCTCTGTGATTCACTGGGATCTTTGTGACGTAGAGTTGTTGGTATTTATGTTTTGTTGCAGGAAGGTGTTGTTTTGGAGTGTGTGACTCAGTGGCTTCATGGTTTGTTGAACAGTGACCTCTTTGTCACACTGGGCCAGGAACTGAGCCAATTATAGACATGATTCAAACCGTAGGTTACGTAAATTGATTTCATGTTAGTCAGCATGCAAAGTGTTGCCAAAGTGGTGAACTTTCTTGCAAGATGGTCTTGAGTTGCAACATGAATAGGGATTTTGGACACAATAGTACTTTTTATAGATATTTTCTAAAGAACAATGTAGGCTAAGTGATCTTTGTCTGTGCAAAAGTCAAAAATGTGAGGGTATGAGGTTGTGATTGGTTGCTAGGACATTATGCGGTTACTAAGGTGTTCAGCTTGTTTGCTATGTGGTTATTTACTGGTCTCTGTGCTGTTGAGTCTATATATATACACTATTGTTGAAAAGCTTGGGCCCAGAGAGTGTTTTTTTATTATTATTATTTTAAGTTTCTTATGCTCACCAAGGCTGCATTTATTTGATCAAAAGTACAGTAAAAACAGAAATATTATACATTTTAATATATAATTTTAATTGTAATTTATTCCTGTTGGCAAAGCTGAATTTTCAGCATCATTACTCCAGTCTTCAGTGTCACATGATCCTTCAGAAATCATTCTAATACCGTATACTGATTTGGTGGTCCGTATAAAATTAACATAGTTATACGGATAACATAGTTATCCTTGTCCAAGCATTCACCACGTATTTTTTTAGTTTTTCTATGAAAATAGTTGTAAAAGCTAAAATGGTGTTAATTTGCAAACAAACATTTGAAATGTATGTTCGATACAGTAAAAATGAATGGCCTTGTCTTGTGATGTTTTGAACGTTCATCAGTCCATAAAATGCAAATGTTCTACGTTTTAGAAATTTTGTTGTGTTTTACTTTGTTTTTGGTTTATTTATGTTTCATGGGAGCTGTTGTAGCCATTGGCCTGCAGGATTGGTCTACTGTTTTTATGGACCTGTGATCTTTATGAGTACTAGTGGTTTATTTAACTGTCTTAACAGCCAATGTCATGCTGTTTGCTGCAGGAGTGGTTTGCTGTTTATGTGGAGCTGAACCAGCAGATCGCAGCATTGCTGAGCGCAGGAGATGAAGAGGACCTGATGGAGCTCAAGGGTCTGCAGCAGCAGCTCAGTGATGTCTGTTACCGGCAGGCCAGCCAATTAGAGTTCAGACAGAACGTGCTGCAGTCTGCCCATGAGTTTCACATGACGGCACAAGATGTAAGATTCTAGGCCATATCTGATCATGGAATCTGCACCCACATAATTCTATTTCAACAGAACACAAACATCCTTTGAATGTGGATTTAAGTAAATATTTTGGCTTCTTGGATGCTTTCTGCTATCACTAGATACAGTGTAATACTATCAGTCCTGTGTAAAGTCAATATGAAGTCAAATTTTACTTGTCCAATGTACAGTTCTGGTCTTATTGTGCACAGTTCACCTATGCATGTTATTCCAAATGAAATGCAGTCAAACTGTAATAACTTGCTCAGCCTCTGAAATAACTTAATGACATGAATCCCTCTCATATTTTCCTCCCATCCCCTCCAATCACCAGGCTCCAATGTGGTATTTGTCACCCACGCTTCACAATCCAATCCAAATTCCAGATGGATAAAATCAAGTCTCATACTACTTTCTATTTTTCTCTTGTTTTACTTGGATTTGTCAAATTTTAGAAGTAAAATGTCTTAAAAATGCTTTTCACAAGCCATTTATGCATATTTAAAGTGCCCCTATGGTGCTTTTTCAGATTTTACCTTTCATGTAGTGTGTAATAGTGTGTTTGTGAATGTAAAAGGTCTGCAAAGTTTTAAGGTTTAAATTGCATGATAAATTGAGTTATTGTCTCCCAAAAGAAAGAACTAATTCTGGACTGCCTGAAACGAGTCATCAGTAATTCCAGTCTTACTTCCTGCACAAACCTTTGTTGGTTTGTAACACATTTGCATAATGCTCTTAAACATTTTAAACTATTAAACATTTAGTTTTTAACACCACAGACTGGGCCATTTGACCAATCAGAGCAGAGTAGGTTTAGAGAGACCGAATCCTTTATAAAATCATTTCAGACAGTGTGAGAAAAGAGATTATGCTGCAGTGTATATTATGAGAAATTTAAAAAAAAATGTGTTTTTTACCTTTGATGCATGTAAATCTATTGTGGGAGACCTCTAAGACAAAAAAATAGGAACATTTACAATAGCATAATGGGGGCACTTTACAGCCATTCCACAAATTTCCTCCCCAAATCATCACAAAAAAGTGTCAAAATTATTTGTTGGCCATACATATGTGTGTATATGTATGTGTATATGTATGTATGTATATATATATATATATATATATATATATATATATATATATATATATATGTATATGTATGTATATGTATATGTATATATATATATATATATATATATATATATGTATATGTATATGTGTATGTGTGTGTGTGTGTGGAAAGCTTCTTTCTGATGTCAGTGTCTGTGTTTGTCTCAGTTGTCCCAGCAGTTAGACGGGCTGTTGGGAATGCTCTGTGCTGACGTCGCCCCTGCAGATGGAGCTGCAATCCAGCAAACTCTAAAACATCTGGAGGAGAAACTCAAGAGCGTAGGTTAGGAAACACTGTTGTCCTACTCGTATGCCTGATCCTGTTCATGTAATTAAAGTTTGATAAAACAGAAATTCTGGTGCTTATTCATTAGTCTTACATTACCAGATGTTTGATTTTCAAGATCCACCTGGACATAAGGTTATTGTTCAATTTGTTATACAGTTAATTTTGTTACTATGTCGTTTTGAGCTATGCTTTATCTGAATTATATAGAATTTAAATAAGTTTAGTCTTAAATGAAATGCTATATAATATGCACTGTCTACTCTACTCGGCCATTCTAGTGTATGAATTTTATAAGCTTATTTTGTCATTCAACATCAAAGTCTGATAGCCCCTCTTCTGCTAATAAGGAAACCTGTGACAGTTAAGTGCACAGTGTCCAACATTCCTTAATTTTTCGGTTAAATAAGTGCATTATCTGGGTATTTGAAGTGCACTTTTTGTATTTGGAATTAGTGCTAATTACTGCTTCAAACATAAAAATAGTGAGCAGCAAAAACAATTTTGAACTGAATTTTTTCATTTTTGTGCAATATGCATCGGGCAGTCAGTGGGCCTGCCGTACATCTCTGAGACTAAACATGCATGAACATAAAACAGGAGAAATGCTAAATACAGAAGTTTCCTCACTTTCAGTGTATTAAGTTTCTCTCACTGTCTTTCAGAGGGTGCCTTGCAAAGTTTAAGAGAAAAAGGCCAAGTGCTGCTTGACCAGATGTCTACCCAGACGTCTTTTTCCTATGGCAAGGATGTAGGCATTGAGAACAAAGATAATGTCGACCACATTCAGAGCGTCATGGAGGACATGCAGCTCCGTAAACAGAGGTTCCTCTCCTCTTTTTATGATTTCTCATCATGGACACAGCACTCCTGGTGTACCAAGAGCAAGCGACAGGGGTCTTATGTGTTCGCTTGTGTTTTTTAGGTGTGAGGACATGGTTGATGTCAGGAGACTCAAGATGCTGCAGATGGTACAGCTCTTCAAGTGTGAGGAAGACGCTTCGCAGGTCAGAGCTTGAAATTCAATTGAAAAGGCTTTTGAAGTGTGTATGTTGTTCCTGAGGGTCTGTAAGGGCTGTTTCATTTCTTCTCAGGCGGTGGAGTGGTTAGGAGAGTTGCTCGATGCTTTGTTGAAGACCCACATCCGACTGGGAGATGATTCACAAGAAACCAAAGTTCTGCTGGAGAAACACAAGAAGTTTGTGGATGTTGCACAGGTATTTGGAACTGAGGTTTTGATTTTCTACTTTTAATGCACCTTGCTTTAATAAATTGGCACATTGAATCGTATTGAATCTGCTGCTAAAGACATTGTGAAAAGCTCAATTTTCCACATTATTATTGTATTTTATAATATTTTAGTTTTTAGTTTTGATCAATTAATAATTTAATCCCGATTTATAGATTCCCATAATTAAATAAATTCCAGCCTTTTATATCCTTATGACCTATTTTGTTGTCTTCACTAATTTTCATCCGTTAGTTTTCACTTCAAATTTAAATATCATAATTGCCTTGATCTAAAAAGTATTTAATCCTCTTAAATGATCATGTATTAAATAAATTCCTCCCTTTTTTAATGTTTATTGTTACAGAATGCAACAATTACTCAAGTCATTTTCATTATAAAAACTGTTGATTTAGTACATTTCAAAAATGCAATTTTCCCCCAGATAAGAAATGAGTTTTCATGCTTCTTCGAGTTTAATGTGGTAAGAGTATCCAGCCCATGTGTTGTTAACGGTTCACTGTAAATGTTTCCTTTTCTGCTTCCAGAGCACCTATGATTACGGCCGCCAGCTGCTGCAGGCCACAGTGGTGCTGTGCCAGTCTCTGCGCTGTACCACCCGCTCCTCAGGGGACACGCTGCCCAGACTCAACCGTGTGTGGAAACAGTTCACAGTCACGTCTGACGAGAGGCAGCACCGGCTGGAGATGGCCAGTGCCTTCCACACAGCTGCTGAGAAGGTTGGCGCAGTTCTGCAGAACAAATGTCATGCTGAATTTAAAGGGATAATTAAAGGAAAATTCTGTCATTTACCCACAATCGTGATTTTCCAAACCTGTATGAATTTCCTTATTTCATGGAAGACAACGGGAGAAATCTTGATGAGCAGCATGATTCTTTGGATTTTTCTCCCTTTTGTGTTCCATGGAAAATATAACAGCAAATGGGTTGTGGGAACGATGTGGAAATGACGGAATAGAATTTTTTGGGTCAACTGTTTTAAACATATAGTTGAAACTATGAAAACTGAAACGAAGATTTAAAGCAGTTAAGGCATTGCAAAAGCTTTTTATTATTAACCCATAAATAACTATGATCTGCTCGATGGTAGAGGAAATATGCATATTCATGTCTATTTTTAGGCAAATGAAAGCTGGCATTTATAAATCTTCTGTGGGGTTCAAAAAATGAATTTGCATTTCACTTAATACTTTTTTCCTTTAGTATCATCATCATAATACAAGTGAAAATAATTTTAGTTTTTTTTGAAAATGTATTATTTTCAATTATTTTCTGCAATCTATCCAAAGCTTTTTTTTTATTTTGAAGTGATTGATATGATTTCAGATGTAGACTTTTGCTTTATAACAGAGCTCTGTAATTTATCAGACAGTAACTGTCTTTCTCCCTGCCTTCAGATTCTGAGAGAGAGCCCTGAATTAGCCGAGCTGATGGTGGATGTGGAGGCGTATGAAGAGGTGGAGACGGTGGGGAAAGGTTTGCTGGACAGGCTCACTGTGCCAGTAATTTTCCCTGATGGGTAAGAGCCAAAAAGCCAAAGTACAGCACATTTATGACACTCTCTTTTTTCTCTCAACTGTCATTAGTTGTAGTATATTAATTAGAACTGCACGGTTAATCGTTAAAAAATTGGGATTTCGATTCAAACACCCATGTGATCCTATTCCTGAATGTCAACGATTTGGCTATGTCTATTAAAGTAACACTAAGTAGTTTTTCAACCTTCATAATATATTTCCAAGACCCTTGTGATGGTACATCGACTTAAAATAAGTTAAATGACTCGTCTGCCATCGCCTGACGGGGTCTGTATCGCTTTTACTGGCACTATGTAACTTCGGGTTTCGGGTAGGAACCCGTGCACAAAAAAGAACTACAAAACTCGACTGCTTTACGTCAAGCGCTACAATAGTCATTATTTCGTTTTTCTTTGTTTCTGATGTCGCAATACATTATCCTTTCATGAAATCATGTAACATACTCTACCTTGTCTGTGGACATCGTTCATTCTAAAGCCGGCGCTGGATAAACAGCGAGCGTGCGTGCGACAGTAGGCTTAATTATTTATGACAGCGGCAATGGACAATTTCGTTTCCAACCAGCAGGGCGACCGCAGAGGAAAAATACTTAGTGTTACTTTAAACCTTAGTCAAAATCATACCAGAACATTCAAATCTGTGTGCTCAGCTGACCCAGAGAGCACTTGTCATGTGTAGGTATGAATCCACTTCACACTGATGATTTGTGTGATTTTTCATGCGATTTGGGGTATATTCATAGCATTTATAATGTAAACATCTGATATTGATAAGCAGGGGTAGCGATTAGCTGCTTATAAAAGGCTATACATAACATATTTCAACAACATTATATGGCTAAAATCCACATTAAAGGTGCTCTAAACGATGTCACACATTTTTTAGGCTGAAACATTTTTTGTCACATACAGCAAGCATCTCCTCACTATCCTCTAGCTGCCTGTCCCCTGAACACACTGTAAAAAAAAAAAACAGCCCACAGCCCAGGTTCTATAAATACTTCAGATAATAGGTGGATTCATGTACAGTGGGATCAAAGTGGTATAGATAGGCAAGCCTTGTTATCCCAGAATAAAGGGGCCGAACACAAACAAAAGAATAATGTTAAAAGTAGAATGAAGATTAGGTCTCATACCTGCCAGAGGTGTGAAAGGTTTGTTGAGTGAGAACAAAAGAAACATGAATGGGGCCGTTCGCCACATCAGACATAGACGATAGAGTGCAAGTGGGTGTTTACAGGGCAACGCAATTCTTTAATAGCATCTTAGCAGCATTCTCTAAAAAACGCATGACATGAAAATGTTTTTAAAAAAATCATAGTTTTAGATGACATCCTCGGATTTGAAATGTAGCATGACCACACTTGTGTAGACTACACTATAGCCGCCACATATTTTTATACATTTAAAAAATATATTCTTAATATTTTTACTTTTTGTTATAATTATGATGGTTATTGAATACATTTTTAAGAATAGGATCCTTTAAAACAGTATTGACGGAGTAACCATATATTTTCAATCAAGTTCATGGGTTTGGTTCCTAGGGAATGTATGAATTGAAAAATTAATAGCTTGAATGCGGTCGTAGTCACTTCGTATAAGCGTAAATGTATAAGCCATAATGCACAAAATGTTGCCTGCTTGTACCTCGCTTTAATTGATCTATTTACTAATAATGTATGTATCCACATACAACATCTTATGATATTATTATTATTATTTATGAATACATTTTTTTAAATTGGATCCTTTAAAAAAGCATTGAAGGAGTTGTGATGTACGTTTCTTTCACTATCTGTTCTGATTCATCCATTACAAAAAAAAGACCAATTTTACTTTTGTAAAGAAATCCATATGTTGGGGCAATTTCTATTTGCCTCAAACCAATTTAACGCATTAAAGCATAATCTTTTAATATTCATTCCTTAATTGGAATGCTTTTCCGTCTTGACTTCTTCAACAATCACTGAGATGGATATGTCTTGTTTTTGTCATCATTTCCCACCATCCCCATTCGTCCTGGTTGCAGGAGCGAGCAGTTCTTCGGCAGCCCGGGTGACATGGCCTCCTCGGCCGAAAGCATCCGCGACCGGATGAAGCTAGTGGAGGAGAAGAGATTCCTACAGGAAGAGGAGCAGCAGCGGCTGGATGAGGAGGCTCTGGAGGCGGGGCCTAGGGAAAGTTGAGAACCCGATACCCCTCATGCCCTCTCGCAGGAATCGACGCAGTCGGCAGCACAGCGCCTGATCCTCACGTGCTGTCCCGCTGCTATCCCGGTCCGGTCCAGAAGTGACCCCGATCACCCGCCGTCTCTGTTGTACTTCACCTCACCAAACCATCTTAACTTACAGAGTGCAGTTAAAGATAGACTCCACGGGCTCGCGTTGCATTGCCTCCGTGGACAGCTGAATACTAAACAGACCACATTACTTTGAACTCTTGCCTCCCTAAGAAGCTTTACCTTACCTGTCGACTTTTTCTCCTCCCACGAGGCGCCTTGAGCTTGTAATGGTGCTACTAAACCTGTAGAATGTACATACAGCACCATCTTTACTCCATTTGTACCCGGTGCTCTAGATTTTTAGGCCTTTCCTGACCGTAAGCATTGTATTTTCTATTTCTTTCCTTCAGCTGCTTTCTGTTGAGAATTACCAAACCTTCTCTCTTGTGCCAGTATAAATATCCATCCACAAGGCCTTCGCTGAAATGGCAGAAGATGGTGTCTAATGTAGAACCGGTATTGAAACAACTCATCAGAAACTGAAGCTGTTGTAGTTCAACCATGAAGGTACAAAACAAAGCAAAGCTTTAAGGTCCAAATGTAGAATTGTTGTTCAGAGCTTTGTTTTGATGGGAAAATGTGAGCAACGGTTTCATCTCATAAATTGTCAGTCTAATGCGTACGCTGCTTGCAAATGAATGCATGTCATAAAATATTAATGCCATATTTATTTTCCTTTTTTTGTACCTCGCATACCATTTAAATTGTATAATGCTTTTGCCGTTTTTAAAAGGCTATAGTGTATTTTATGAAAATATAAGTTGTATAAAATAAATGAAGAAAAAAATTGCGCCATAAGGCAGGAGAGGAAAGGCTGTCTCTCCTATGTCATAAAGCTGGGAGGTTGTTACAGTTTACAGGACTTTGTTACTGTATGTATGCTTTGCATAAATCTGCCTCATAATGTCCATTGCTGTACAGGAATATTCTAGCACCCATTCAATAAACATGGGCAATATTGCGTTTTGTGATTTATTTTCATTTTAGTTTTTTGTCAGTGCAATGCAAAATACTTAGCATTTCTGGCTGATTATACCAGTGTTGGTACATTTGTGCATTTATTTGATCAAACATGCAGTAAGAACAGTGACATTTTATTCAAATTTATTTTAATAAACTTTAAAATGTAATATTCCTTTGATGGCAAAGCTGAATTGTCAGAAATCCATTGTAACATTTAAAATGTCTTTACAGTCACATCTTTGATAAATTCACTGCATCATGAAAGAAATGGTTTTCTTTCAAAAATCGTACTGACCACAAACATTTTGAAGGTAGCATGCGTTTATTTTTTTTATAGAGAGAGCAGGAGAATTTTGGCTGCTGGCTGGTTTGTGTGCTGTGCCGTATGAATATTTTACAAAATCTTCATGCATATTGCTTGACCTCTGACTTGTTTGTATTGATGATTTCTTATAACATCCCAAGGAAAAATGTGAGTCAAGCTGGTCATTAGTTGCCTGAGGCATTGCTATTCATTGCTACATTCCTTTCTGCCCTGTGCAGCATATTAGGAGAAAAGTCCTTGTCAGTTATGGTTAAGGAGATATTTTTATGTACTGAATATTTAAAGTTGCATCAATGTTTAACTGCAGATTTCAGCAGCTCATCTCAAACTCTGCTTTCTGGTTATTTACAGGCCAACAATGAGTCCCTTAGTTTGTACTGGAAATCATTGGGATAACTGGGAGTCATTTGAATAGCATTCTGATTTGATCTCAAAACCTGTCCAGAACTTCACATTTCACCTAAAAAGTCAAAAGCAAAATGCATAGAGATAATATTATTTTTAATGAAGTGAAGTTCTTATGTTATTCGCATTTTATCTCGATGTTTGTATTTTATTCCCATATTATAAAGATGTAAGTGGTGTCATTTTTTAGCACATACATGCTTGTCAGGTTTCCAGAATGCATTGACACAAGAGCTTGTGTGATGACTGGCCTGAGAATCAGAGTTTTGTCTAATAATAAACTTGAGTTTATCAGGGCCCCTGACAAATGGCACGGTTGTCGTCAGGGGCCTTCTTAGGTCTTATACTAGCCATTGGTGCTCTCTGAAGTCTATTGAATTTCTCAGCTGTCTTCGCAGCTGCTGGTTTTGGGAGGACTGGTGGCATGTCTGTAACGGTGGGGAAAAAACAGACCCTCTGTGGCAACATTCTGGAAACCTTTATATTCGTTTTTAACAGGCAACCATTTAAACAGATCCCGGGTTTTGCAGTGAGCATTTTTTTATGCTTCAGTCTAAAATATTTAACAAAATATTGCTCTTTTGTAGAGTGAAACTTGAGTTGTTTGAAGGCCAACTGACTTGCAAATCGGTACAAGTTATTCGTCAGCACTAAAAGTCTGAATTTGAGTGATTTAAAAAAAAAAAATCGTATCCAGAAAACAACTTCAATGGTTAAAAATTGTGGAAATCCTGTTTAAATATGTTAGTAGAATGTATGATCTACTACAATATGTATTCTTGTGAATTCCAGAGAGACTGTAGATTATTTTTCGTTAGGGTTGGAGATTAAATGACATCATCGTCTCCATGTTCACTGTAATGGTTATCATGTAGCTGTATAAAATGCTGAATAATCGTTCAATGTGCAATGCACAGCTGAATTGCTCTTCATTGCTGCCCTGTTGTTATCAGTTTCCCCGCTTTATCTCAGAACATTTCCTCCATCAGGCACTGGTAGGAAGACCCCATAGCAAGACCTCAGGATGTTCTGCAACTGCTATTGTCCTCAGTGGAAAAGACAACATTGTTGCAGCAGTAACTATGTGGTGGGATGCTGATCTAAAGGTAACTTTTTCCACTGTTTACAGTGATCATTTCAGTAATGAATATTACTTTTGATAAAGGTTTAAATAATGCCTGTAAGTGATTTTCATTTTAGGAATGCCAAGCATAAAATGTCTATATTACCTGACACCTGTCATTCTCTAAAATATCTTCTATTGTGTTCAACAGAAGAAACTCATGCCGGTTTGGAACAACTTGAGGGTAAGTGATGACAAAATTTGTGGGTGAATTTTGCCAACATATAGGAGTATGCTAAAGCTAATTTTGATGTCATGCTCTTTGTAATATAATTGCAACAAAGTTTGCTGGGCGAGTAAAACATAATTTACTCACCCTTTCCAAACCAGTTTGACTTTCTTTTCCCTGTGAAACATAAAAGAAGATATTTTGATGAACAAAGGTAACTAAACAGCTTTGGCAGCCGTTGATTTTCATTGCATGGACAATAAAATATATGTTATGTTCCACAGAGGAAAGAACTGTAGGCCTATACAAGTTTAGAACAAAATGAGGCTGAGTACGTTTACATTTTTTGTTAAACTAGCCCCTTTAAGGACTGTTTCTCTTTGGGACTAGTCACTATCAGAGCTTCTCTCTGGTCTTTTCCGTCAATTGAGCTGTGGTTGACTGATAGACATTAGACTCTAAACACACCAGATACCTCTGCCACCTTCCAATAACTTTTGTTTTATAATTGCTTGCACTTTGTATAACAGTGTTTGTACTATTGTGCATTTACATAAATAGATACTGAGCAATAATATGAACCGCATATATATACAAACAGTTATTTTAATAATTTAGTAGCCATTACATTTAATAGGAAGGAACGTAATGTGGATTTCTGGTGGTCTGTGGTTTGGATTGGAACAGGCCTCTTCCATGGTCATTTTAAACGCATGGAACAACATTACACTGAAAATGCCTTTCTGTCCTTTCTGACCATTTAATTATGCTGATGACAATATAGTATCAGTGGAAATAAGCACTTCTGATAGGATTAGTTCACCCAAAAATGATGGAACACAAAAAATCTGTAGAACACAAAAGATGTTTATAATGGGGAATAAAGGGATCAGTTTGCGAAAAAAAGTAATTCACTTCTTAATGATTATAGGCATGTTGCACTTACTTCTTTGGTTATGAAGTCTTTAATAAAAATAGTTAGGAAGGAGATTTCAGCCTTGACACAATCAGCACTATAGATCAGGTAGAGGACTTGAAGACACTACTTGCACCTTATTAAATATGATTTTAAGACATTTAGAAGGTACATGTGCGTTTGCTTTTCATTTATAATTCCTCTGTTTTTAACTGTGTTCAGCCACACATTTTACCAAGAAAACTTGTCGACGATTTTCATTTGAACATTGTGTGTTGGTTAGTGGATTTTTTTAAACTAATAGATCTCCGGATAGATGTTAACGGTGTGTTGTCTAACGCACTGCTGTCTTCCACCGGCACCACACATGGTTGTGTTCTGTCACCTCTTTTGTTTCCCTTATATTCTGATGACTCTCAGAGTATTTTTGAGGGGAGACACATTATTAAGTTTGGTGATTGTGTCTCTTCTGAGTCAGATGGTAGTCATGGTCCAGTGGTCATTTTATTCAAAGGTGTGATGCTTCAGTTTTAAATATTAACGCTTATGGAAATCTCTTTTGTTTTAGAAGAACTCGATACATTGTGTTGACTGCTGTCATAAGGGACATCAGGTTGAAGTGGTTAAGCGTTACACATATTTAAGGACATTATTTGATGATACATTTGAAAATCTCTTATGAAAATGTGTTATACCTGTTTCTTTGAATCTGTCTTCTTTGAAAGTTTTCCTATTATGTGTTGGTATGGAAATCTTAATGTAAAGAATAGGAGTAAGTTGAATAGTATAGTTAAAACGTGCAGCAGCAAGATAATGGGGACCGACTTAAGGACTTTTACACAAATTTATGAACAAAGGATGACTAGGATGGGCCAGTTAGTCCTTGCTGATGTCACCCACCCATTGTTTATTATTTTCCAACTGCTTCCCTCAGGCTGGAGATTTAAACTCCCTTTGTGTAAATCAAATATATACAGGAATTCCTTTATACCTGAATTATTATAAAGGGTGTGTGTGTGTGTGTGTGTGTGTGTGTGTGTGTGTGTGTGTGTGTGTGTGTGTGTGTGTGTGTGTGTGTGTGTGTGTGTGTGTGTGTGTGTGTGTGTGTGTGTGTGTGTGTTGCTGTACATGTATGCTGTCTACATAAATTGCCTTTCGAGAACAATAAATTAATAGAGCATATGTCAAGATTTTTTGTGAATGACAACTTTAGTTTTGGAATATAAACCTACTTGTGTTTTTTTGATATTTTGTACTTTGTACATCTCATATTTTTACATGAGATGAGTAAATAAAAGCAGAATGTTTTTAGTTTTTTTCTTCTGGTATGTAATAGTTTGCAATACGTTCTATTGTGATGAAAGACAAACTTAAGGCTAAGTGAGACACATGCAAGGGGAGGAGAAAGAGCAACAGACGCACTAAAGCAACCAAACGGGGGTGTGTCAAATGACTCTCCTGCAGAGTGATAAACTTAGTGGATATTTCTATTTTTAAACACGCCTCTCTCTGCCCTGTCAACATAGACGGCTGTGTTTGGACCATACTGTTCAGTCAGGCCAGTTGCCCTGGTGGAGCCTGCAGGAGTCCAGCGATTGTGAAAGTCCTTTGAGGGGTTGCAGAGTTTACCTGCAGGAGAAGTGGATCTTTGATGCTGACGTGGGCTGTGTCACTTTAAAATCCTCAGAGACTTTTCTCTGTTTGGGTTTAGCCCCCCACTGGGGCCGTTGTGGAGATTTGGATTACAGCAAGAACCTGTGTGTGTATTGAGCTTGTTCTGACCTTTCTGATTCTTGGACGTGTGGACTCGAGGGGAGAATGTCCACAATGTCCAGTGAAGGTGATGCTGGAGGTCAGCCTTCCACAACCACAATCAGCACCGTGGCTGTACACGCTGGAGACTCACAGATTGTTGTAGCAGTGCTCAAGGTATTTCAATTTGAACTATTTTACCTTACAATGCGAAGACTTTTTGTTGTGTAAACATGTTTGTGTCTTATTAACTTGATACTGGTTTGTTACTGTTATAATTCTTTAAGATGATTATTGTACAGTTAATAATACAATTTGGGGATTAAGGTTGACTTGTACTGTAGTATCAGTATGTCTTGAAATGACTTAATAGGGTAGTTCTTTCAAATATTAAAGTTAAATCATTAATTACTTAAATTACTGTTCTAAATCAGTAGAATCTGTGGAACACAAAATAAGAGATTCAGCAGAATTTCCCTGCTGCAGAGTTATTTTAGTATTTTCTTACATACTATATTAGTATATTCATATATAATTATTTTTGTTTATTTATTTTACAGATTTAATTTTAATTTAAGTTAAATTTTTATAATTTTTTTGTGATTTTATCTTTTTATTTTATTTAGTACTTCCAGTTAAACTTATGTATTTCAGTTAGTTAGTTATGAATACATTTCTATTTATGTTTGATTACCAATTTTTTTTAATTTTTTTGTTAAGAATAACAACACTGCATAGCTGCTCTTTTCTATACAGTCCAAGTGGATGGGGACTGAATTTACATTTTGGGGTGAAATATTCCTTTCTTAATGATATCTTTAAATTAAAACTACTGCGTAGCTGCATGTGATATGAACTCATCTTCATTGATTTATCTAACGCTCTACAAACACAGAAAGGAAACTGCTCCCACCAGTGATGTCCTGAGCACACCTCTTGGGCTATATTCAACAGACTTAGTTCAGGCTATCAATACAACCTTTTGTTTTTTTTTGTGAGAGAATTCCATGCACTGTGAATTTTCCAAAAATGCCTGACATAGTGATTTAATTGGAATACAAAAACAGCTGTGAGAAAAACACAGAGCTCTGTAATGGTCCAAACTACTTATGGCATGAATTATTCATAATGATTCTCTGCGACCGTTCATCCTCCTGTCTTGTTATTGTCTAGTGTGTGCTTGTTAGAAGGACACTGCAGTCTCCCTGCTATTGTTTCAAGGAATAGCTCATCCCAAAATTTATATTTGTACTTTTTGTAATTTATATGCTGTTGATTTGTGTGTTAGGGTCCAAAAAGTAGTCCATACAATGCTTGCTCTCTTCCAAATCTCCTGACGTCATTTGACAGCTTTGTGTGGGAAACGGTATATTTAAGTTGTTATTCACTGATAAAATTCCCTTCACCAGTGACAGTGTTGAGGGAGGTTTGAAATCATTGGCTTTTTAGGTTTAAGTATTGACTTTTTCTTTGTTTATATGACTGGTTCTTCAGACACAAAGCTGTTAATGGCGTGTTGGTTTTAGACCCTGTATGGCATGCTGTCTGAAGCTCTCGCTGAGGAGTGATTTAGAGAGACTGAATCCTTTATCAACCTTTTTCAGGCACTGTTAGAAAAGAGGTGATGCTGCAATGTATATTATTTAAAAATTAACCTTGACCTAAAGCTATTGTAGGATACCTCCAAAACAAGGAATATTTAAAATAGCATAATAGGGACACTTTAATGTATACAGAGCTGATAATTAGCCATCAGACCACATACCTTAAACTGTATTTTTTGCTTTTGTTTAACAAACATGACAGGCTGTGGCAGCTGTGGAAGCTTCACATTTCATTTACTCTCAGAATGGCTTGTTCCGTACTTGCAAATTGCAATGCGAATTTAAGATCAGTGCAATTTGCATGCCAAAGTATGCATTGGGACTAGTAATTAATCAGATGAGTATTCACTGAGGGGGCTTGGCATTGAAATATAAGTGCGCTTTGGCCAGGGGCCAGTGGAGGACTAGTCTTGTTTTCAGTCTGTGAAATGCACTTGGGGCCACGTGGATACAAGCAAACATTAACACTTCTGTGTGCGTGTGTGTGTGTTTAAAGTGTGGGGAGCTGGTGCATCTACAACTGATTGAAGCGCAACCCAACCTCTTGGAGATTGGAAACAACCAAGATGAGACCAAAAAGCTTCTAGAGGAACACGAGCAGCTTCTTGCCAAACTTAAGGTAATCTCAGCTGTACCAACGCAAAATAATATTTTTTTCTGTAGTGAAAATCAAGTTTTTAATGTTGTTTATATGTATATGTGGTGCTTTTAATGTGCTTTAAGACAAACCATGTAGAAATGCATAAGACTACACCATTGCTGAGTATTTTGTCCTTAAAACTGCAGTGCACCAAAGATTCGGTTTGAAATCGTTGGTGTTTCTGCCATCACAAACAACCTTGTTTTTAAGTGATAAAATGATTGACTCCAGCTGGGCTTTAAAGCACAATTGTTTTATTTGGTAAACTACCAGACAAAAGTTTAGATATACCTAACTAAATTTATATTTATCATGATCTTTAAAACCATTTTTATCTTAAGGTTTATGCAGACAAATTTATTTTGAATTATTATTATTATTATTATCACTACTACTGTATGGATGAGTTAGACCAGATAGTGAAGTAAGCAGCCAACAAGTGTCCTTACTGTATTTATTGATCAAATAAATCCAACTTGAGTGAGAATAAGAGACTTCTTTCAAAAAGTTGGTTTAGCAACTTTAAAGAAGCTATAATATAGGACAGTTTTGATGATTCCCAAACTACAGTTGTGTTATTTTACAGTTGATGACTTTATTATTATTCTGTAAAGTAAAAAAAATAGTATGGGTGTTCAAACGTTTGGCTGGCATGTATATGGATAGTTTTCTATTCTTTCGGTGCCCTATCTTAAGGCCAATGTCTTCCTCACAGAACCATGAGGAGAAGATTAACTATTTCCACTGACATTTTATGTTGCCGTTGTTGGAGGCTCCTGAACTTTAATGCCTATTTAAGACCCACCACACAGTTTAACTGCAAGGTTCTTTAATGTTTCATTTCAGCCTTTGAAATATGATTGTTATAAATCTGCTCTTTTCAGTGGGATGATTCCATTCAATATGAATGTTGAAGGTGAATTATAAAGTTATTTGCAGGGTAACTATCAAGGATTTAATGAAGAGAAATTAATAACAGATGTTAAACATTCTTTCATAAGACATTCTGTACACTTTTATATTGTTCTATCCAAATAGTTGGCGTTACATCTGTCATATGCCACAAAGCGATGCTTTTAGACCTTACAAGGAGAGTTCCTTGCTGCTATGATCTGCCATAAAAATATTTATTTGAACATACAATTATATGCATTTCTGTGCTATATTTGAAAGTTAAAAAAAAATGGTCAGACCGCTCCAAACTGTTTTGGTGAACATCAGAGCTGCTATCTGACCAAAAGTAACTACAGACCCAGAACGGAGAGTATAGCCTTTAATAAAAAAAATAAAAAAAAATCCTCAACCACAGTTAAAACGGCATTGCACGTTAATATTTCATTATGTGCTTATGTACATCTGCCCACCAGACATGTCGAATCAGCATGGAAGCTGCTTCTTGTTTACAGTTTAAATAAAATAAAAAGTTGAGTACACTTAATATACTCTAATCATTGAATTTCAATCTAACAGAAAAATGAAGGAGGTGTGTGGGCTTTGCTGAAGGAGGCAGATATAACAGCAGCTCAGAAGGTAGGAGAGGGTCTGGTGTATGAGGCAATGGCTGTCTCTCTCAGCGAGGCTTGGAAAACACTGGTGACCCACCTGGAGAAGAGGAGATCCCTCCTGATCTTGGCTTGCCATTTCTTTGAGTGTGCTCTGGAGGTAATGCAGTTGCTTATAGGACCTGCTGACATACTTGAACCCACAGAGACTCGCTGTAGCAAAATTGCAATAGTTGTTTATTGCATTATAATGAGCAATCTAGTTTTCCTTGATAGCTTAAAAACATATTGAACTCAAAACTTTCTCCCCAGGCTAAAAAGCATTTATTGAAACTTAAAGGATAATTCCGGTATTTAACACTTTGAGTCTATTTTATAGTTTGTTTTGGATGAACTAGAGTGGTGGACTTAGAAATGTTGACGATGGGTCCTGTCTCGACTTTTTGACTATTTTAGGATCGTCTCTGATCGCTTCAGAGTGGCTGTCTACGAGCATACTGAAACCTGTCCTTAAAACAACCCATAATGTTAGTTTTCAAAACTGTGCAACTCACCGAGTGGTTAGTGGTGTATGTTGATGATTAAAAACAAATATATCGGCGTAATGTATGCTTTCAATCCGTGTTATTTACTATAGTGGAACTATATTTTCAGATACCTCAACCGCGTATAAACTTCCGCTCGATATTTGAGTCTGAAGCTTTAGCACACTCCCGACCACTTGATGGCGACAACCACTTTGCCGCAGTTGCTCTGCTCACGCTAGCCTACGGAGAACCGAGCGAAAAGACTACAACCAAATGTAAACACACCCTTTTCGGTATCCGGTAGCGCAGTCATATCAACGAGCACTGAGTCCTCCAACAGACATCAATGAAGTTTTAAAAAATGGCAAATAAAACACGACAGAAACTGTATTTCGCTACGCTACTTGTTTTGGAACATCAACGAACACCACTAACCACTCGGTGAGTTGTGAAAGTTTTGAAAACGAACATTAAGGGTTGTTTTAAGGACAGGTTTCAGTATGCTCGTAGACAGCCACTCTGAAGCGCCCAGAGGCGATCCTAAAATAGTCAAAAAGTCGAGACAGGACCCATCGTGAAAATTTCTAAGTCCACCACTCTAGTTCATCCAAAACAAACTAGAAAATAGACTCAAAGTGTTGAATACCGGAATTATCCTTTAACTTACAATCATGGCCAACTAAAGGTATAGTTTATCACATTAACCAGAAAGTGTCACAGTACTTTTTGTTTCAAACATGTATTTTTTATTTATTATTATGTTCCTTGAGTTTCACATATAATGTTAATAAAGTTTTTTGCACTATATATGCAGGAAGAATGATTATTTTCAACCTTCATTCTGACCCTCTGTCTGAAATGATCTGTTTTTAAGGGGCAGCTCCTTTATAGATTTATATATCTATATAAAACCGTAATTTACAGGCAAAGCATTATTAAATAATTGACTTAAGGTTTGTGATGTATTTACTGTCAGATCCAATACAGTTGGCTGCTTCATCTGTCAACAAAAGTTTCTTTGTGAACTCTCCATTACACCGCGCCTCGCTGACAAAACGAAATGCTCCGAACAAACATATAATCCTCAGATGCGATGCGGAATATCATTAAAATAAACAATCCACTTGTTTCTGATGCTGGGTTCCTTCTGAAGTCTGTACAGAGAAGCAAAAGCTGTTTAAACTAGACGTGTCAAAGCGAACGTCCTTTTACTCTTCCATTGTTGTGGACAGACTCAAGTTTGTGCTGTATTTCTAAAAAACAAATTATACTTCAAAAATATTTTTTGTATTCCCCTGCTGAAAATAAACAAAACAATTAAATCAGACAAAGCTGGTTTAAGACAATTCAACCAAAGCAGCTTAAGCATGTTTCAAATCCAGTTTTGTTTTTTTGAAGCAGAAAATGCAAAGATAACCGAGTCCTTTAGAGGCCACTGTGCATAACAGCAGTGACATTTTGTAACTTTTAAAGCCCATTGTTATATTTTCGCAACATTTTCCAAGCATAAAGTAAGTATCATTATTTTCATAACAGCGGCTTTTAAAAACAATTTATAGAAAAAAAGCTTGGTCTCTGATGGTTAAACATTCCGTGGGGAGTGCAGTAGGCGGTGTACTGTTCAAAACAATGACGGTTTTTGTTTTTACAGCTTTAAAGTTGGAAACCATGGTGCTCTTTTGATATTGAACATGCAATGTTGTATATTTCTTCAGTTTTTTATAGTGAACACCCACTTATCTTCAGCAATCTGAAGCAATCAGTCACAGTACTTTGAAATCTGCTTCCGCTATAAATTCCAGATAAAAGATGACTCCTCATCAAGGTCACATGCTGCTGTTAGCGAAAACAAATGTTGAACGTGTTTCAGAACAATATTTGTTTTGCTGCTAACATTTCAACACACATGCTTCCTGCTAAATTACCATTATGATGATGTACATGGTCAACTGCATTCATCCGTTGAAGGTTGCTGCTATTAGTTTTGTGACGCGATGGAGTTGTCTTTCTACAGAAACTGGTCATGCAGAGTATACACACACTGTTTCCAAGCAGATGTTGAAAGAAATGTGGCGTATACCAGATCTCAGATATCATTCTTTCTCAGAGATGAGAATCAAAAGGAATTTAACTATTTTTGTTCCATAGTGATTCCATCAACAATTGTTTTAGTAGGAACTTTTGAAGTAACCTCCTTACCAATAAATTGATTCCATGCAAACAAAAAATACTCATTAATACAATTATTTTATAGTAGAAATAGTAAATATTTTGTAATATTTGTAATCGCTCTAATATTTTACTATTTATAGTAAAAATAATATTATTTTGATATTTGCATTTATAAAAATACCATCTTATTACAACCAAACTGTTCTGAATTTGTTTCTGAACTACGTTGTCATAAGCAACTAGTCAGTAACAAAAATCTCATATAAAAACATGCAACACAGTAACAACTTTTTTTTTCATTTTAGTTGGAAATGGCTATAATATTAATCAAACAAATAGTTGTTTGATTAAAACCAATTTTTGACAGACGCATTCAAAAAATTAGTTCATGAGAGTATTTGCCTACACTGGTCACATGCTTGTTGTTGCGTACAGTTCTTGTTGCATGCAATGCATACATTTTTCACTTCAATTTTTAATTTTTTACAGTTTCCACTAAAAATATTAAGCAGTACAATCATTTTCAACAAGAAATATTTCTTGAGCACCAAATTAACACATAAGAATGATTTTTGAAGGATCGAGTGACACTAAAAATTCAGCTTTGGAATTACAGGAATTAAATTGAATTCTTTACTTTGGAATTTTGGAATTAAAAATTTAATTTTAAAATATATTAAAACAGTTATGTTAAACTGTCAAAATATTACATAATACTATTTTACTGTATTTCTGATTAAATAAATGCAGCCTTGTTGAGAACATTCAAAAAAATCTTACTGCCCCTAAACTTTAATGCTTGAATATATTTTTTTAATTCATATTTCCATAAGCCTCTTAATCTTACCAGTCTTTTCAGCTGCCTTTAAAAACTTTTTCGATTATAGTTTGCCATCAGGATAGACGAAGCTGAGGACTTTCAGAGTGTTGGCCAGAAGTCGACCACTGCAGACAACATGAATGAATTGCTTCAGAGACACGGCACTATTAGAAGAGGTAAGAGCTTTGTTCCCCAGGTTTGTCTGTCATTCAAACTAAACTATAGGCACCATTCTGAACACCTGAGAAAACTGACTAATGATGCACCCAACACCCTAGCAGCAAGAGCAAAGTGCGTAGCGGAAGCTTTGTTAGATTGACAGTAAAAAACACTATAATGAGATCATCATCATATGAACGTCAAAACTAGTGTGCATATAGCTTTTTGTTATCTGTCATAGATACTATAGGATCAAACACACCAAAGCTTGTGCTCTATCCTCAGGGATGTTGGACAAGTCAATGCTGGTGTTGAATAAGAGTCGTGAGTTGCTGGAATTTTTGAAGGACTTCCAGTCCGAGAAGGCCCTGCATTATGACAGAGCTTCTCATGGGGCCTGGAGCAGCTACGGAAAGGTTGAAGGTCTAATGGAGATTCTGCAGGACAGACGCAGGCAAGTGGACCTTTGCATGAGACATCAGCAGCATGAGCTGGAAACAACCCACCGCATTTGCCAATGGGAGCGACAGGAACAGGAGGTAAGCCACTCTGCCAGAAGAAAAAGTCCTTTTTATTATAGAAACTGGATATATTGTGTCTCAAGTTAAGTAAAAAAAAAAATTAAGTATAAAGAAGATGCCATCAGCTGCTCCTGGACTTGCAACAGAAGAGTATAAGAGGCACTATTTTTAAGTGTTCGGCTTGGAATTATTATTATTATTTTTTTCCTGGATGCTACAGCTACGCCGCCAGGTCCGAGACAATACTGGTCTGTGCAACATTAAAATTTACTGATTGCTCCTTTAAGATATCTACCACATGACATCAGAATAAATGAATAAATGTCTGGCTGTGCTGCATAAAGGGTTCTGCAGAAACCAGTCACAATCCTGACATTACTGCCATTGTTCAATGAATAGCTTGGTAATAAAATATGATATGATGACTATAGCTAACATGAAAGTCATAATTTTCATGATAGCGGCATTTTGTTGTCTTTACTTTACTTTGTACAAACTCTCACATAGGTTACTCAAGCTCAAAGGCACTCTGCAAAAACACGCTTATGACCGGCTGCCTTTTAAAATGTTGAACTAAAATAACTGTCCAGCATACTTAACATGCTGAGAGGGAACAGGGCACATGCTTGTGTTTGATATGATACCTGTGGAAATTCTCTTGCTGCTTTCACTAATGTTTTAAATCACAATGTTCAATTTAAAATAATAAATGTATACTGCTGAATTAAAAAACTGTGAATCAAATAATATTCAAGATTATCAAATAAAAAAAAGGAAATAAAAACCTGACATTTAGATGTTTTTGTTCCATTGGAGCTCTTTGGAACATTCCTACACTAATCTTGCTGGAAAACATGATCATCGGGTTTTATGTATCTCTACTGCTGTCATTAAAGATATATGACACATAAAATATATAAAATAAATGATAAAAAAATCTATTTTTATGCTGATCATATGTAATTTCATTTTGAATTAAATTGTAACATTTACTACACAATTATACTTCAGGTTTCACACTTCTCACACTGTTGGATCTTAAAACTGTGTAATATGTGCTTTTAAACAGGTAACACAATGGTTTAAAGAAAAGACTACTTTGCTCTTGGAAAAAAGTCAGCTGGGTTCATCTCTGTCAGAAAATGAGGACTTACTACATGAATGCAAAGAGTTTGAACAGAAAGCCAAGGTAAGGGATCACTTTTCAATAAACATTTGGCGTCAGTTTAAAATTCACAGTAAAATAAAATAAATGTAAAATAAATCACATATACCTTACTATATTGGATACAATATTAAACCTGGTGGTGTGTGTGTGTGTGGGGGGGGGGGGGGGGGGTCAATATGGGAAACATAGAGTATTTGTTTCTCACAATACAATTAGTAAATGTCATAATTGAATTTTAAATATGTTTATTGCCATGTTTGCTCTGTCTCAGGTGTTGTGCGCTATCTGCTAAATTTAGTATGAATATTTCAGGTGTTTATTTCTCTTTTCAAAATGTTTCAAAACAAAACACATTCCTCCAGTTTCACAGACAAGGCTTAAGTCTAGTCTCAGACTAAAATGCATGTTTGAGCCGTTTTAACTGAAAGCAACTTGCACTGACATATCGTAAAATATGTCAGTGCACATTGTTTGGTCTCAAGATATTATTATAGAAGTTCCTTAAAGGGTTAGTTCACCCAAAAATGAAAATTCTGTCAGTAATTACTCACCCTCATGTTGTACCAACCCCGTAAGACTTTCGTTCATTTTCGGAACACAAATTAAGATATTTGTGATTAAATCTGAGAGCTGGGTCACTTCTCCACAGGCCTCTGGGAATGAAACCTGACAGCCCCGAAAAGTCATTAAAGACATCGTTAAAATAGTCCAAATGGCTACAGTGGCTCAATCTTAAGTTTATCAAGCGACGAGAATACTTTTTGCGTGCAAAAAAAACCTAAAATAACGACTTTATTCAACCATCTCTTCTCTTCCGTGTCATTCTCCTAAGCTGTTGACGTAGTGTAACTGCGTAGTGCTTCTGTGTTATACGTCACACGTAGGCTCACTATTGGCCGACGCTGGTCATGTGTGTGATGCGTGTGACGTTCAACCAGAAGCGCTGCGCAATAACAATACGTGAAATCTTCAGGCCCAAAGAGAATACTTGAATAAAGTTGCTATTTTAGTTTGTTTTTTGCGCTCAAAAAGTATTCTCGTAGCTCGATAAACTTAAGATCTAGCCACTGTAGTCACTTGGACTATTTTAACGTTTTTTTTAATAACTTTTCGGGGCTGTCAAGTTTCAATCCCTTAGAAGCCTATGGAGGAGTGATCCAGCTCTCAGATTTAATCACAAATATCTTCATTTGTGTTCCGAAGATGAACGAAAGTCTTACGGGGTTGGAACGACATGAGGGTGAGTAATTACTGACATAATTTTCATTTTTGGGTGAACTAACCCTTTAAATGTCCAAATTGAATTACAGCCAAATCCTGGGTTAATCTAAGCTCTGTCTGTGAAACCAGGCCATTGTGTTTTAATTGATTAAATCTATAATCAGTATACACGGGTCTTTGTCCGCAAAATCACTTTTCCATCCTGTTTTTGCTATATCACATTCAAACAACAATTTTACTAGCAAAAGCCACATCATTTTGGTGGGACAACAACAACACAGATATCAGTAAAACTTTTTTTTTATATTAATTATATACATTAGATAAATAGTTATAGTAAAAAATAACATTAATTTAATAAATTGTTTGATATAATGATAGAAATGTGTATGGTATTATATAACTTTCTAAATTAAATTGACATCATCATGTAATTTAAATCCCTCACTGAGCCACAGCTACAGTAACATTAGATCTCTATTTCTGAACTGTTAATCTACTTGCCATTGTGTAAAATAATCAAGTTATAATTAATAAAGTGTCTGAGCTTGACCACAGCACATTACTTAAAATCTGATATAGAAACAGCTGCTAATATTACAGCACAACATTCTTTTCCAGTTTAAAAGGTACTTCATATCAGGACTGGCCCAAATAATACTGTTTGTCTTTGTGTTTCATACTGTATCTTCCTTCAGGACTGGGGTGTGCTGGTCGAGAGGTTACTACAGCAGGCGTCAGATATGCTTTCCTCGAATGAGTCCACACAACTTCAGCGCTTGTCAGAGAAGAGTGAGAACCTCAAAGCGACACACGAGCAGTTCTGGAGCCTCATGATGAATCGCCTGGCTCATCTGCAGGAGAGCAATGCCTTTTACAGCAGTGCTAATAAAGTATGCACTGTAGTGTAGTAGCACTTCACATGCTTTGACTAAGTTGAGGTTTGGATAACTGAGCTGATAGAGCACTAACTCTTGGTGAACACTTCAGCGACTGTATTTCATCTGAGCGCACTCTACTAGTGACTTATGTGTTTTGTTGTTGGAGGTAGTACCCCCTAGTGGAGATGTATATTGTAATAATATGAGTGTGGATTATAAAAGAGAGAGAAAGAGGAGAAAATAGTGATTTGTTGCATACATTGATTTTGAGCTGTTATCAAATTATAGGCTAACCCGAAAGGCTAATTTGCAGTGGATTCCCTCAGGATTTTTAAGGCCTGTGATTAACATTACTTGAAGAAACTTTCACATTTTTAACAAAACGTAAATCACACGGATACCTTAAAGGTGAATTTTGTTGCGTGCTTATAAAATGTAAGTTGATATAGTTAATGCATAGTGTGTAAAACCTGGAAATATAAGGGGAATTTAATATTGCATAATATATTTAATGTTACTTGCATTACATGACAAATTGAAGTTGGTTATGTAATTGTCACAGGTTGTCAAACACGCATGAATCCAAATAAAGAATAAAACAGTCTTTAATAATAAACAGGAAGAATACGCAGGAGAATCAAAACAGAATCTACTGCATTACAGAAACTTTTACTTTTAGATTACTTTTGACCAAACTCGTTTATTGCATTGAATTGAATAGGGGTCGTCAAGGAACTGCAGGGGGTTTGTGAGTTTAATAAAAAGCAAATAATTAAATAAATCATAAAAATGTAAAATTAAAATAAATAATTTGAAAATAATAACAAAAAAAATAGTTTTAAAGACAAAAGCCTTCCAAATATATAGCAATATATTGTTAAATGTGACAATTCAAATAATGATTATTGTTCGTCAGGAGTTGATTCGGTATGCAATGTTGAGAAAACCCGGTAACGCTTCCTTTTACAGTCAAGTTACCCATGTAAATACTATGTACTTATTTTAGTAACTACAATTACTGGATAATAACTAGAACTAATCCTGAACCTACCCCTATTCCATGTACTTACCTTATATTAGCAGTACTTTCTAGGTAAGTACACTGTAAGTACTGTACTGTAAAAGGAAGCGTTACCGAAAACCCTCCTCAAAAGTGGAATGATTTATGTAAATCCAGTGGTCAAATGCTTTGTGGCCTCTCTCTTTTCTGAATGTATATAAGTGCTAGGCTTTTTCAAAAAGGACAATTTAGAATTAGTGAGAATCGAATTCAATCAAATAAATGATGACTGATTTACTGCGCGATAACATCAGTCTTTTGAGGGCCATAATGGAGACATTTGTACTTCAATAATTCCTAAAGTATAAATCGTTTAAATATATACTTCAAGAGATTAGATCCTGACTTACAAATGGAAATCTGGCCAGCATTAGTCTCTGTAAAATGGAAATGAAAATAAGTAAAAGTATCCCTATATTTTATGTGTTAGTCAGCATAGACTCAAACATTAGTGATCCACATTTATGTTTTA
This sequence comes from Chrosomus eos, assembly GCA_036326025.1. NCBI lineage: Eukaryota > Metazoa > Chordata > Actinopteri > Cypriniformes > Leuciscidae > Chrosomus > Chrosomus eos. Next base: position 9,828,328 of record CM070826.1, read on the forward strand.
AATACAAAGGTTTTTATGAAATTATATATTTTTTGTCATCAGGCTTTTGAGGTGCTGGGCACGATAGAGATTGCTATAAAGGAGCTGAAGACTCAACCTCTGTCATTACCTGAGCTGGCCAGGAAACATGAAGAGTTTTCACGCAGTATAAAAGACTCATCCACCGAGCCTCTTCTGAGAGGTCAGCTGTTCCTTCAGAAGCTTGACCCACAAAGGTGAGAAGACAAAGAGCAGATGCCACAGTGTGTTAAAAAAAGACCTTATCACAGACAGTAGATATCCAGACTCCAGGTTTTCCGTGGATTTGGGATGTTCTGTGCAATGTCAGGCATCTGTGTTTGTTTGTTTGTTAGTGCCCAAGTTGGAGGGCTACAAAGGATGCTGGGATACATCAAAGAGAGAATTGAGGTTCTGAGCCATGAGTGTCATGCCCACAGAGAGTTAGCAGGCAAAAGGCAGCAGCTGGTGTCCTCATTCGAAGAACTGGTGGATAAGGTATAGAAAAATGAGATAGTCTCTCTTTTCACTGTTTTAAGACACCTCTAATAAGACAGAATTATGGGCGAAAGAAAATTTTTTGATACATTATTTCAAAATGATTGTAATAAATAATAATACTTAAAATTCAAAGACATCATTTATATGAAGTATTTATACATTATTGTTGTATTTGCTTTCTATTTATGCTTATTAAAAACAAATCAAAATTATTTATCTAATATCACAAAATATGTACATTTATCGGCACCTAATAATAATAAAAATATTAATAATTATGTACAGTTTTTATACACAATTGTTGTTATTGCTGTTGCCTTAATGCTGAAAGGGTGAATAGTATTTATTTATTATAATAATAATATTAATTAAAAAAGTCTTTATATATTTATAATTTTTATAAATGTAATTTTAGTATTTATAAATCATGGTTATATTTTCTCTTGCTTATATGCTAATTAAACTAAACAAATGCAAAAATGTATTATTTATTTGTTTATGTATTTAACCTGGACATGTTTTCCTGAGATTTACCCTTAAACTCTTTTTTTTTTTTTTTTTTAAATGCATCATTAGATTGTTCATTATGTCAATAAATGTTGCTTAATACTTCACAGTAGCTTGTTGAAAAGTGTATACATTTCCTCAATGATCTGAATCTCTACAGGTCTCTGGTTGGATTAAGAGCAGCAACAGTGTCCTGTCCGCCAGCACAGAGCCTGGGTCATCTCTAACTGAGGCTGAGGACACCCTTAACAAGCATGTTGAGCTACTCGCACAGTCTCAGGTGTCTTCATACTCGCCTACACTGAGAGTACAATATGATATGGATAGTTCAAAGTGAACTTATTATTTTATACAACCCCTAAAAAGTTTGTAAAAGTGCTATGAAGATCTCCTCATTGTAAACCGTGGTGTTTTTGTCCTGCAGGATGCTATGAGAGAATCAGAGGCTATGGCTAGTTTTATAAAAGAACTAAAGGGACTGGAATCCCCAGAGACAGTCGAGTTTTCGAACAAAGCTTCACTTCTGGCAGAGGAGATGAAAACATTGGTGAGGAACATATCATCACACGTTGAGAGCCTCAGGCCCTATGTGGAATTTTTGCGCTGTGCAGATGAGGTATGGTTATATGTTTATGACATATATTTATTGTAATGAAGTACGCAGATAGACTAAGGCCAATAGTCCAATGATGATATTTTCTGTGGTGGCACAGGTTGAGGAGCAGATAAAGACTCTTCAGGAATGCTACAAGAACAAGCCAGAGGAAGAGAATGAAAATGAAGGAGCAGGTGCATCCATGAAGGAAATGCTGGATGCTAAGTGGCAGTCATTTCTGCAGAGGTTTTTCACCATGCAGGATCTAGGCAGCAACTTTATTAACTCATCTAACATGGTAAGAAACGCTGTATAGCATTTTAACACAATGCGTTTTATGCATTTTATGGCAGTGTCTTGGGGGTTTAAAAATATTATGTGTGTTTTTATTTCTTTTTCAGATCAGTGGCAACTTGAATCTAAACGTTAAAGCAGCAGGGCATGTTGTAGAAAAATATATGGAGACACTAACCAGGAAGAAATCTGAACTAGCAGACTTGTGGACATCCTGGCAACTTCATTACAGTCAGATCAAATCTGTGAAGAAGCAATGGAAAAAATGTAAAGATCAACTTAAAAAGGTAACTTGGGATTTCACTTGCTAAAGCATCAGAATATGGCAATATGTGAAATGTTGGCCCACCCATATTACTTTCAATTATTAGAGCATTTAAAGAGACTGCAAATGTTTTTGTTTTTTTAACAAAACATTATTAATAGACTAAATTTTCCAATAATTGCCTGCAGGTTCTTCATGATTTAAGGGCATTGGAGGAGATTTTTGCTCCAGCGTCAAAGGTTGATTTGGGGGGTGATCCTCAGTCGGTGTATAAACTACAGGAGAAATTCAACTCTGTAAAGCCAGAATTCCTGGTGAGAGAAGACTTTTTGCTTTAGTGGTGCTTATGATTTGTTTTAGCAACTTTACAACTAACCTACATTTTAAAACCTTCATAGCAACTGAATGCAGAGGTGGAATTCCTGGTTAAAACATCCGAGCTGCTCGGCCTAAAGGGAATACCAGTGAAAGAGAAGAACGAGAAAGTTTCTGAGCTTCTGCAGCTACATCAGCATATCAGAGATAAAATCAGGGAGTATGAAACCGTTCTCAGTATGGCCGGTAAATTTCACCAGCTTTATCAAGAGGTAAAGTCCCATTTCTGTCAGAACACTTTATAGAATCAGAGAAATCAGAGATTGTGATGGATTTAAAATCAGAATTGATATGCACTGTTAATAGATGGACACCTTCTTATTCTTTATTATTGATATTTTCACAGTTTTAGAGTAAGTAATAATTAAAGCATGAGAATTAAATAGTGATGCAGAAAATGTAAAAGCATCTTCAGTAACCAAGCTGCGCATTCTTTTAGTCAGCGTCACAAGTTACATCCTGGCTATTTAGTATAAGTATTAGTAATAATTATAATAACAATCATCATCATTCACTAATTGGATCAATTGTTTTAAACAGTACTGAACAAGTACTGAATGTTATTACTATATGCTGGACACTTGTTGCCTGTTTTTCTTTACCTTAACTACCATGGCCAGCTCATTAAAAATAATATTTTTTATTTTATTTTTTTGTTTTTAAGTTTTGTAGGTACATTTTGGTTAACCAATAGTAGTAGTACTAGTAGCATTACATTAGATACTGAAATTTGGAGCCTAAGCATAATTGATTGTATTTACTTTATTTTATTTTAGTTGGATACCGTCTTACACACAGAACCAGTGACGGTGTTTAGTGACACCAGTCAGGCCAGGACTCAGTTGACTCAGCACCAAGAGAGGCAGAGTCACATCCGCCATCTGTATAAGCTGGCCCTCTCGCTGGGTGCAGACCTCACCAGCACTGTGCAGCAGTCGGTGCGTTGATTGCTTAACAATATTTCATGCGCTCATTATCTTCAAAAAATCCATGCATTATTTGGATTTCCTTGAATCTGAATTGATTAACTTTTTTTTTTTTACATAATCCTTCCATGCTGTTGATTATTTCTTTGCGATGCATAAACAATACTTATTGATTTGATATAAACTGCCTCAAATGACCATCCTTTCCCCCCTTCTTTATGCTCCAAGCATGTGCTGGTGTTGTCAGTGCAGCAGTTACATGAGAAACTGGTCAAGTTGGAGAGAAGAAGCACTGACTGGATCACTGAGGCCAATAAGTGTGAAGAGAGTTTGATAAGCAACGTCCACTTCTGCCTTCATAAGGAAGAAATCATTGAGGTGAGTATTGTATGTGTGTGTCAGTTGGTCAGGGTTTAGGTCATTTACTAATCCGTAGTGATCTCTGACCTACTAATCTCATCAGAGGCGCAGATCAGGAAAAACACAGTGTTTATATGCACTTGTTTGTGTTTTTCCCCATGATGTCCACTTATAATATTTTTTTGCCCAAAGCAATCATAACATAGACCATTTTCCACTATTTTTTAGAACTCAAAGAGGCGTTATTTGCTGCTGTGCTATTAAGACTCCAGTGAAAACAACCCTTATGCATCTGAAACAAGATTGTTGGGTCCAATATAGTTGTTAATGGTCCTCTCCTTCACAGCCTCTTTGCAAAGCCTTCATTGTATTGTGCAAAGCAATGGTGGTTTTAAATGTGCACAAATTGGCAGTCATTTTTTCAAATGTATTCATAAATGACCTTTTTCCACTGGAGAAGAAATGTTGGGTTCTGGTTTTAATTTTTTTCAGATCACTGAAGCTTTGATTCCTCATGATCCCCTTTTAACTGCATGAAGAAGGATTTTGGTCCAGCCCTTACTGTCTGTCATTTTCCTTAAAGATGTGTTAAAGGGATACTCCACTGGTTTTTCATATTAAACTATGTTATTCCCTTAACTAAGACGAGTTGATACATACCTCTCTCGTCTCAGTGCGTGTGCTCAATCGCTCTGTATTGCCGCAAAACTATGTTAGCACTTAGCTAGCACAGTGCATTAAATATGGGCCAAAAAAAGAAGCGACCAAACACTTCCTCGTTTTCCCTATTTAAACACAGTTACTCGAGTAGTGTAACTCGACCTAGGCTGGTGACACAAAATAAAACGTTGTGATTTTCTAAGCGTTTAAAACTGATGACTATATTGCCCCCTTTTATTTAAATCAATTTTAAACGCTTAGAAAAGCGCCACGTTTTATTTTGTGTCACCAGCCTAGGTCGAGTTACACTACTTGAGTAACTGTGTTTAAATAGGGAAAACGAGGAAGTGTTTGGTCGCTTCTCTTTTTGGCCCATATTTAATGCACATAGTTTTGCGGCAATACAGAGATATATAGTGCACGCACTGAGACGAGAGAGGTATGTATCAACTCGTCTTAGTTAAGGGAATAACATAGTTTAATATGAAAAACCGGTGGAGTATCCCTTTAATGTCCCAGCCCACAGATCCAGGGCTCAGCAACACATGTGTTGGGCTTTTGTGGCTGACTCTCATTGTCTCTCTCCCTGAATTATTTATAGCTTGTTAAATTTAGCCTGTGAACTGCAGGGTTTGTCTGTCCCTCTGTTGACTGAGGGATCCTGCCATTTGTCTCTCATCACTTCAGATAGCAGGAAGGATTCCACCCTTATCACGTACTTAATGTCCCCCAACCACAAACCAACAGTCAATCCTCAGGATTACACTGCAAGCCTCCCGGGGCACTTTCCTATCACGACTCAGTTTCATGATGTCCTTTATGATTTTTGATTATAGCACAAATTGGTTTCTGTGTGAGAGGAAAACAGACATATTCACTTATCTATCTTTTTCTTTTTTTAAGCTGCCAAATGGACTGCAAACATTTTTAACAATAGTTTAATTTTAGAGATTGGTGAGAGGCAACATAAATCATTTCAAACATTTTAGAATGTCTGCATAAAAACATTTGTTACTGTTGTATATAATAGTATAATCTCTGTCTCCCTCTAGAGGACAACAATTTCATTTTTTTCCCTCTCTAAATGAATAAGCACAGGCATATAGACCAGTGATTCTAAACTAGGGGTCTGGGGTCCACTAGAGGGCCTCAGCAAACTTTTATAGATGCATCAAGATGATGTAAAATAAAGACAAAACAAGCATTAAAATAGCCTTGAAATTCAATATTTCTAAAACATTTTATTTTAATTCATCCTCTCAACAGCTGTTTTCTTTGAATAATTATAAAACTGTGATTTCTATACTTTCATTTAAATTATATATAAAACGTTTTATACATTTTATGAATAATATTTAAGCTCTAAAATCATCCGGTTGAAATATGTTTTTAACAGTCTATGCTTAATCCTTATTCACTAAATCATAAACAACTGGCAAAATCATGGAGCCTATTATTGTTGTGGGCAATGGGGGCTCTTGGAGTCAAAAAAGGTTGAGAACCACTGGTTTAGACCTTTTTTTTAATTAATCGCTTGGAAGCAACTGTGACATATTGCAAGGTTTTGTGAACTATTTAATGCAGAGGACTGTCACTTTCTGAAGATAACTGGAGAATTAAAAAATATTTAATATTTTCATAAGGAGATTTTACGCAAAGAAATGGGTTGCATTGAACCAATTAAACTCATGGGTCTCTATTAGTAAATCAGCTTTCCAGAACAATTGTGTCTGTAATTGTTTCTCCTCAGTAGAAGTCAAATTCAAAGCTTCTTAAACATATCCAAGTTAAATATGCCACGTGATGCCATGCTATTTCAACGTATGACTGCTGCAAGACTGTAAATAGAGCAAAGAAATTTCTAAAAGTAGCTGTACTTTATAGAGTCCGTACATGTTCTAGTTTTATGTGAACATCTCTAGTGTGGCTTTAAAATGTAGGGAGTCTTCACTTCAAATCACTGTCTAAACTGTGGGATTTGGATTGGTACATAGACTATGAAAACGTTTTTATGAAATGAAAACATTTAAGGGTTCTGTGCAGTACTGTTAAAAAGAATGGGGTGGATATGATTTCTTTTTATTTTTTTGAAAGAGGTCTCTCGCATTTATATCAAATACAGTAAAAATAGTACTAATGTGAAACATGATTACCATTTAAAATAACTGTTTTCTATTTTAGTATATTTTAAAATGTAATTAGTTCCTGTGATGCAAAGCTGCATTTTCAGCATCATTACTCCATCATTACACAGTCTTCAGTGTCACATGATCCTTCAGAAATCATTCTAATATGCTGATTTTGTGCTCAGGAAACATTTCTTAATTATTATCAATGTTGAAAACAATATTATATGTTTGTGGAAACCATGATCAGGATTCTTTTATGAATAGAAAGTTAAACCGCATTTATTTGAAATTGTTTTTTTGTTGTTGTTTTGTTGTAACAATGTTCAAAGTCTTTACTGTCACTTAATGCATCCCTAAAAAAAGTCCCCAAAATTTTCAACAATAGTGTATAGTATGTAATCGAAAGCAAAAATGGAGAGAATAACACATTTTTAATTTTACTTTAAATCACCATTTATTCATATCAACAGTAAGGCATAACTCAACATAAAATCAAATCCAATGTCCATGTGAGTCACCATATTTTGTCACGTCAGTCATGCCCATCGATCCACCATCCAGTCATAAATATTTTGCATGAGTAAACAAGCTGACATTTTAGCTTGGACAGTTGCTGCTGTTCATCTGTAAGGAGGAGTGACTCTATTTCTCTCACTGTGAGTTCACAACTCCAGTGTTCAGCTTACAAAAGCTTTCATATGTTACTGAAAGGATATTTCTTTGTAGTCATGCTGACTCCTTTATTTTTTGAATTAGAAGTCAAATGTCTTACTGTCCTGTTTAGTAGGGGATCTAATGGCACTCAAGAATGCCATCAATGACTTATATCTTTATTATGCATGTGATATTCACCAGTTTAGTCTGCAGAAACCCCTCATTCCTCACAATCACAAGGCCATGAAAAAACAGTGCCACCATAAATGTTTACTGAGCACAGTTTGAGTAAGTTGTTTAGATGGTAACCATTAATGTAACTGAACTTTCTTCCACGCATATCCCTCTGTTTGGGCTGCAGCAGAAATGTCCTCTACATCCCCCTGTTGGAAAAATTCAGTAAGACAGTTATAAGGCTTCTTTAACTGGCTCTAAGCTGGGCTGCAGCTGTCTTTGGGCGACACTTGAGCCTGTCATTTGGAGACACGACACCATTGCAAAAGCTCATCAGGCTGGACAGAAATGGATCTGCATTATAAATCATCCAACGGTCTAGCAATGAATCCCTCTAAAATAATCCCCCTGGACTCACCGAACTGCACTCTGCCCTCTGCTAGAGATCCTCCCCACATCCATGTACAACTAATCTTATATTTTATTACGGTATTATATTTGGTTACACTTTTCATAATCAGCATGTTAAATGAGGTGGATTTTGTGGTTTTAGAGAGGGGTTTTAAAAGGATAGTTCAACCTAAAATGAAAATGATTCATGTTGTACATGTTTATGTTGTTCCATAAATAGCAGGGCCATCGCCAGAACATATAGAATGGCAGTTCTATATTCCATTTAATCTATATTCCATAGAATATAGATTTCATTTTCATGGGGGGAGGCACACTTTTTTATGATCTACAAAACAGACATTCACCAAAACAATAACATCCGGTCTTTAATAAAACACAAATAGACCAAGGTATATATTAAAACAACACCAGAAAACAAAGTTAAAAATTTCATTTCTAATCATAGGTGGAGGGTGAACCAACACCATGAGAATATGCGATTCCCCTTAAAAAACATTTACCATATGAATTTGGCATGGCAGAAAACTTTTTTATTAGAAAGCTCATTTTAGTATAGCCTAATTAAAAAGCGGTTATACAATTTCGTTGCCATTTCACAAAGTTTGATGCACAAAGAGTGAAGCTGATGCACAACAAATGTCTTACTGCTTATTATAACAAGAGGATTGTCAATATTCTTTATTACGGAGAAAACTGATCCTGGACCAGCATTTATGGACCGCTTTTCCTTCTAAAAGCAATCGGAAGCATATGGAAGCTTGTTTCCACCACGGAATAATTTAAAGTTTTAAATCTTTTTATCTCACAATTCTTGAATTTTTTCACACAATTACAAGTTTATCTCCCAATTCGTTACACACACAAATGCGACTATATGTGACCCTGGATCACAAAACCAGTCTTAAGTAGCACGGGAACATTTGTGGGAATAGCCAACAATACATTGTATGGGTCAAAATTATCAATTTTTCTTTTATGCCAAAAATCATTAGGATATTAAGTAAAGATCATGTTCCATGAAGATATTTTGTAAATTTTCTACCGTAAATATATTAAATATATATTAAATATATTACTCATTTTTGTGAGTGAATGCAGCACAATCGCGAACATAAATGCACAAATTTAAAGGTGATTTTCTCAATGTTTCAATTTTTTTGCACCCTCAGATTCCAGATTTTCAAATAGTTGTATCTCGGCTAAATATTGTCCTATCATAACAAACAATACATCAATGGAAAGCTTATTTATTCAGCTTTCATGTGATGATTAAATCTCAATTTCCAAAAAATGACCCATAAGACTGGTTTTGTCATCCAGGGTCACATATATGTCTGACTTTAGGGATGATCATTTCAAGCCAAAATAATATTCGATGATCGCTGCAAATGATTAGATTATTACTCGAAAATCGATTAGAAACTTCCCCCACATGCTCAGTGGTAAAACAACGTTATTTGCTCAAATCCCGCTTCATCATTAAATTTCTCTGTACTTTACTATACGTGGTAGCCATTATAGAAAATCTAGGCTATTTAGTTTCATATTTATGTTTAAATAATATAATGTTAGGGTTAGTTAATAATGTTATTTTTAAATTTCATCTATGTTGACTATTATGAAAAATGAACAGCATGAGAAAGATAGGATCATAAGATGCGCAATATATCGGGATACATATTGAGTGTATCAGACATGATTTTGACCACTTCATTAAGTTTGTTTTGTAGAAAGTTTCATTTTGTATAAATTGTATCTTAATTTTAATCAGTGTTGCGTGGATTTAATAAATAAGAAGCAAATATAGCCGAAATGTTGCACGTGAACTGGAGCTTATCTCATAAATGAACCAAAAGTCGGCGTATAGGCTACTTGCCTCACAAAAAGCTTGAAATGAATATTACACAAAACAATTCCAAACGAAAATAAATAGTAAGCTATAGGCCTCTCTGCTTATGTAATCCGAATCATATGAAATGTGCATTTCTCCCAATAGGCGCATTTACTACTGCGAAAATGGCAAGTCAGCATCGTCAACCGACAATGACGCAGAAAACACTAGTTTGTTAATAAACAATTAAAATGTCTCCTTGCTATATTTGACACATTCATAATCATTACTTTTGCCGGTTCTTTGTGGTGTGTTATTGGCAGCGATGTCACCCACTGGTTACATGAGTGCATCACCACCTCATCAGTAAGTCTGAGGGCAAGGGTTAGCCTTGCCCGTTGCGGCTCCGACTGCTTTCCGATTCACTGCCCGGGCCTGATATATGTATATATATTACCCATTTGTGTAACTTTTGGTAACACTTTATTTGAGTGTTCTTGTTACACATGTTACACGTAGTTACTGTAGTATTAGTCTCAGCCTCAGACGTCACGCCCACGGAACGTTGGCTAAACGTCTTATCCATATGGTACACTTAACTGGAAACACTTCAGGAATGTCGAAGTCGTCATCTGATTGGTTGAATTTTATCGGATTTCCGGGGGGGCGCGAGTGTCGCATTTATTTTCGGTCTGCCGGGAAACAAAGCGCAGACGTGTGATTGCGGAAGAAAAACGTGTGTTTACATGAGTGACAATGAGCATTTATCAAGATCAGCTAAACTGATTCTCAAAAGTATGCGAGGTTCACGGCATAGACTCTTTAAGAGATGTCCAGGAGTTTTGCACGCCGACTTGTTGCACGCCGGTCTGTTGTTGTGGGGATATTTCCACGCCCAGAAACGTGACGCTGAACGAAACGAACTGTAATTGGTTGTTTGACATGTCGGTCAAACGGCCTTATGGGCGGCCCTTGGCCAAAGAAAGCTGCTATGAATTCCAGACCTTCAGCCGTCAGTCTGAAGGTCTGGCTATGCGAGACTACTGTAGTATTAACTATAAACCTAATTCTAACCCCTAAATTGCAAGTTGCACCAAGGGAAGACTTTCATTGAATAATGCATTGCATTTTAGTCTGATCCTTATAGAAAGAAATCATGAGACTTGTTAACGTGTAGTACACTCTAAAAACTGCTGGGTTGTTTCAACCCAACTGTGGGTCAAATATGGACAAACCCAGCTGTTGGGTTAGATTTTTACATTACATTTTTAACCCAACATTTGGGTTTGTCCATATTTGACCCAAAGTTGGTTTAAAACAACCCAGAATTTTTTTAGTGTACTTGTAAGAGTCTTTGTTACGGGAGCATGGTAGATGTAAACTGTTTTTTTGTGTGTGTGTGTGTGTGTTCTGGGGGTTGGGTCTTAAATATTCTTTAAAATTCTTTCAAATTTCTCAACTTGTGGATATACTATTTCTTCATTCACCCTTAGCTGTCTTTTAGTGATGTTTTTTGCACTTTTTAGGCACTTATTTACATGTTTTTCCTGAATCCTTTATTTTAGCTGAGAGAGTCCTTTAAAGATCTCAAAAAGAAATTCAACAATTTGAAATTCAACTACATGAAGAAAAACGAGAAGTCGAGAAACGTAAAGGCGGTGAAAAATCAGCTCCAGCAAATTGAGATTTACCTTGAAAAGCTGCAGGTAAGGAAGCCCTCTTTTAATCTACTTGCATTTTATTAATGGTTTCTTCAGAATCTTTGTGACACACAATTATACAGACATATACCTTAAGGAGATTTCCTCCTTTTTTAATGTTTTGAGAGTTTTATATTTATAAAATGTAACATCCAAATCCCTCCCTTTTGTAGGTTTTGAAGAAGAAGCTGCAAGCCTTCACTCTGAAAGTATCCAGCAACAGTGAGAGGCATTTAATTGGCAACAGCCTCAGAGAGATTGAGGATGCCTTAAATGAGCTGCAGAGACAGGTGTGCGACTTTGACAGGGCAGTGGAGGAGTACAAACAGAACCTGGATATGAATGTCAAGCTCCAGCAAGCCTTAGAGGAGGTGGGGTGCACCAGGAACATACAGTATAATGAGCCAATAGAAGCTACTATCACAATACATGTTCAATTTATAATCCTGGTGTGGAATTTCTGGAATTTTAATTTCTTTCGAAGTTTTAATTTCTGCTAACTCTTAGATCTTTCCATTACTAATGCTGCTAAATTAGGTAGAAACAAAAATAATCGACTTTGCTTTAACTTGTGTTTGCCTTCAAAGCAGTCTCTCTGTAAATGTCTATAAATAGTCTCTGAAAATAGTCTCTCCTCTCACCTTTCATTTTAAACACAGTATCAGTTCTGGTGCGACGAGGCAAGTTCCACAATTGTCCGTGTGGGTAAATATTCCTCCCAATGTAAGACTAAGGAAGCAGTCAGCTCTCTCTACAAACAGTTTGAAAAATTTGTGTGGCCCACAATACCACAGCAAGAGGAGAGAATAAGCCAGATCACAGAGCTGGCAGTGCGGCTACATGGTGAGAAACTGAGAATGTATTCTAAACTATTGTTTGGAGGAATGTATTTTTTTATCATTCCAATGAATAGAACAGAGAATATAACCCTTGTTTATGATAGCAGCAATTTGGGAATTAATAGTTTTAACCCTTCAAATTCTTTATAATGTTCCTCTGATCAATTTAAAAGCTAGATTTGACATAATGTGCTTTTACAAGGTGGACATGGACTTATTATTTTAAATGTGAAACTTATCCAACATAGTAGCAAATATTTCGGGTCAATTCCACCCCATCAGAAACACTAGAACAATATGATAAAACAAATCCGGTTAAACAACTGGCAGGAGTGTATATCAACCATTAGCATGTCAAAAAGATTTTTCGCCAATGTTTTCATGCTATAGATATAACACTGAAGGTCATTTAGTTAGTTAGTTGAAGTGTTGTTGGCCTTACAGTGTGACTGATTTTTTAAATGAAGGTGCTGAAGATGGAAAGAAATACATGGAGAAAACAATCAACAAACACCATGAAATTGTGGAATCGATAAAAGAACTCTCAAATGGACTGCTGGACCTCGAGGCCAAGCTTCAGGTGATGAAAACACCAAACATAATATTGTACTTGGTACATTCAGTTTTTTTATGAAATATACTTTTACTAATATTTTCAAATGAATTCTATTTGTAGCTAGAGACTTTGAAAAAACCTCTTACACCTGAAGACGACAACAAACGGGACACCATTGATACGGTAAATACCAGTAACACTTTGACTTATAATTTCAAACATGCCAGAATTACATCGTTCTTCATTTTGTACATACATGTTACATTCTAAATTGTTACATTCAATTTAAATTCGGTTTAAAATGCAGAAAATTACAATTAAAGTTCAATTACAAAAATATAGAGTAAAAAAATAATCAAGGCATGTTTGTAAATAAAATCTGTGAATATACTTATGTGAATATTTGATGTATATGATCTATGGAATCATTAGTTCAGACTCAGAATTTTGAATCGATTCATTGAACTAATTCACAGAAATGAATCAAACTTGCATATAAACTCTAAAAACATATTTGCTGCTAAAGTTTAAATTGAAGACAAATCGAGGACAAGGGTCATAAAACCTATGTAATGATGGTCTTAAAGGGATAGTTTGGTGCCTTTAATTCAACGTTGTTTAATGTTGTCATCAGCAAAGGCATTGCAAATATATCATATATATTCAGAAAATCGCTCAACCCTAAACCATACTTTTTTCTGTTGCCACTTCAGTCTGAACCAAAGGAAAGTGGACATACCCCTGAGATGACAGGCCCACACTGTACTAAAGAGATGCCTGACGGCAAGAATCCAGAAAACAAGAAACCTCAGCTTCGCAAAGCACGAAGCCAAGATCTGCCAGACATGCATCATCCAGAGCATCAAAAAGTGCTACAAGAGACCAGGTTACACACCCAGGAGGCCTATTCCAAGACCAGCAAAGTGGAGACCATCATGTGCAAATCTACTGTAGAGAGAAGAGTGGAAATGCACACTTCCATCTCTAACTCCCACACTATTAATGTGAGCCATTCCCCTGAGGAGCGGGATGAGAGGAGTCACACTATGCAGCAAACCAAGAGAGACTCACAAGAAACTCCTCCTCCGCCACCTCCACGAGATCCAACTTTATCTCGCCCCATCATCATAGATATCCAAAGGGAGTTGCATGGTACAGAGAAACAGCATCCTGTTCAGAAAACCAACTCTGTGGACAAATATCAGGCCTGTAGTAGAAATCATCCTTTTCTCTCATATTCCAAGGTGAGCCTTGTTTGACATAAGAGTCATTCAATGGAAAGGTGCCTTTTGCCATTTTGAAAAGTTGATTTATTGACTGATTTATTTATTTATTTATTTAGGCAAATTATAAGTAAGATTTTAATAATTATATTCGACCAAGAATAGGCCTATTTTTTAAGTGACCGATAAATCCTGTTTTACTTAAATGTATTTATTTATTTTTAAATAAATTATATATTTTTAAAACATACACTACATTTGAAAAGTGTGAGGTATATATACTCTTTTAAACTATGTATAAATAATACACCATAATCACATAAAATATCTGGTAACTTTATTTCGATAGTCCACTTTAGACATTCTACTAACTATAAGCAACTCTTTATCTACATGTCATCTCTCGTGACAACATGACATCATGACTTTTGCGTAAACATACACGCCACTTTCAAGTCAAGTGGCGTGTTATCTATACGCATTTTGAGCTATCCGCGTGTATGCGTGTATGTCTACCCCGTTAAATGTCCGACTGATTCCGCGTGTATGTACACGCCGTTAAATGTCCGAGCGAAACGAAGCAAAATGTAGATCTACATCTGGGGAGCGATATTTTTTTTTCCTAGGATGGTAGGGAAACACTCATAAATGGTATTAACCCCAGTGACGGGTAGGTTTAGGGACGGGGTTGGGGTAGGTCATATATTTATATATAGTAATGTAACGTTAAGTCAACGGCGTTCATAAACACGCTGAAAAGCGATTATGCGTGTTGATGGAAATGGAAATACGAATTGGCGTGTCATACATACGCTATTTCATGAGATCAGTCTGCTCATGAGATTTAATAACACTCATGTATTTTTTAGTTAATATATTTGTTACTTTCCTGTCCTGTGTGCCATTGTTGTAGTCATGTGTAGTTTTTCCCCTCGAGGGCCAACATGGTGGAGCTAGCGGAGCTGGAGACCAAAAAATTACAAAGGACTACAACAATGACACACAGGACGAGAAACAGGAATGTAACTAAGCTTGTAAATGCTAACTAACAAAAAAAGGTAACACAAAATTATTTTACAGGGAGATTTACAGGCATTCTATTCTCTTTATTTATGTGTTTTATTTCTATAGACCGCAGCTCATCATTCTTTAGAGGAGGACTTTTTGTCACATGGGACTCCAGAGCCAGCAGTTCCTGCAGCAAGTGTACCAGACGGTGAGTTCCAGCCTGACCATCTCACTGAGGAGTCGCTCTCCAATGATGAATATGAGTGCACCTCCCCAGATGACATCTCCCTGCCTCCCTTATCTGAGACTCCAGAATCCAACATTATTCAGTCAGAAAATGACCTTGATGATGGCTATTGCGTGAGCTCTCACAGCCATCGCGTTAACCAATACAGCCACCAGTTCCACTCCCAGCAGGGTGAAACCCTAAACCAGAGGCAACAGGAGTGGATGTCGTTCCAGGCCGAGAGCTACCCATCTCCCACCACTGGCTCGGGGGCCAGATTTAGAGCAGAATCATCCTCCTTTCTTCAAAGCCCCCTCACAGTACCTGCTCCTAGTCTTGTGTCAAACACCATCTCCAGCATCTTAAAGAAATCTGGCAACCCACCACCAGGCAGCATCACTGAAACGCTTTACTCAGTGCATGAGAGTCATACTGAGATGCAAAAGTGTGTGCATGAGTCCAGTATGGGTCAATGTCACAGTGCTGGGCCCAATAACATGCATGCTACCCCAACCCCATTAACCACAGAGCTGGACTCGGATCTCTGCAAGCCCACAGCCATTCGAGAGGAGATCAGGCGGGCATCTTCCAAAAAGGTTATGGGCAAACTGACAGGCGGCACAGGTCCTAACTTCTCCAAACCCTTGTCTAATACCACGGTAATGGAGGGCTCTCCGGTGACACTGGAGGTGGAAGTCACTGGCTTCCCTGAGCCTACATTAACCTGGTGGGTAGCTTATAACAAACTTGACCTATAAATTAAAACATTCTTTGCTATTTATTCAATATAACATAACATAATTTAATGTAATGTATAATATAATATAATATAACATAATATAATATAACTGTTCAATAGTTTAGGGTCAGAAAAATTTTAAAGAAATTTAGAAGGAAAGAGAAATATTTCAGGAAGGATGCAGTAAATTGTTTTAAAGTGATATCAAAGACATATATAACGGAAAACTTAACACTTAGCCTATTAATATATTTAAAAAATGACAAGTTATTTTAAATTGAAATATTTCACAATATTACTGTTCTTACTTTATTTTGATCAAATAAATTTTGACTTCTTTAAAAAACATTTAAAAAATTGTACAGCTCTAAACTTTTGAATGGTGGTGTAGTATAGATTATTAATTATCTGAATACTTTTGTATCTAAATGAGTGGCAAATTCTCATTGTACAACATATAGATCAATATCCAGTTTTTGAAAACTAAAAATTTGTCAAAGCCCAGTATTTGTAGTTCAGATAGATGAACAATTATGTAGACATGTATGTCTGCATGCATGAAGCAGGTTTGTTTAGGAAAGTTGACGTATTCCATTCATTTTGATTCCATTTAATTTGAACAATTTGATTTCTCTTCCACTGTCATGCATATCCATTCATACTAATTGTTTATTCTAGATTTCCTGTAGCTAACATTTCCTTAGTTTGTATGTATTCTCTGTATACTTTCAACTTTAACATACCTCTAATTTCTCTCTTCCATTGAGTGTGTTAATGAGTGGCCATTTTTGCTGTGGTGTGATTGTGTGACATAATTCACTCTTTGTTTAGGTTCAAGAATGGACACAAACTGGCCAATGATGAGCACATTGAACTGTCCCATAAAGAAGGCAAACATGCATTGTTCATTCACAGCTCTGCAGTGAGAGACTCTGGGCAGTATGTGGTTACTGCCTCAAACTCAGCTGGCACGATCTCGTCCAGCTCCATGCTACAGGTCAAAGGTAACAGCAGCCCTGATTTTGACGTTCTCAAACTGGACTGGCACACCTGCTTTGGCACCCTCTGTTTCTTCTTGTGGCTTCTCTATCTGCTGTTGTTATAACAGACACTGCCATTAACATAAGGAAAACTCATGGATGTGGACTCTTTACTTTTGAACCTTCTTCACGTCACAAAACCACTGGTGTGCACAACAATAACTGTCTTTGCACGAATAAAAGAGCACATGGGTAGATATAAAAACTCGTTTGACACATCTTGTGGTGTGATATGCTTTACTCCATCTAAAACTAATTATTCTTTTATAATTTAATGCATATTTTTGTTTGTTTGTAGTTTAAAAAATGATGTTGTCACGCTGCAGGACAATGCAGTGAACTAGTGAAGGCAAAAAGGTGTTTTGAAATAGTGATCAGTCACAGGACTTACATATACACTAACCTTACACATTCATATAAATGTTAACTGAAAAAATTGAGTGTTTTTTTATTTATTTGTTGTTTTTTAATTACAAAAGTATACATCAACTAACCACATATTTGTTCATTTTGGCTATAACACTGAAATCACTATAACAATGTTTCGCAATAATCAACTTCAACATGAGATTAATTATTCTGTATTTTTCTTAATATATTATGCAAGCGGCAATGAATCTGCATACAATTCCCTTTGTGATGGTAATTAAGCCCTGCTCTGCTCTCCAGTTATTTATAGTTACAGTTCTGAAGTAACATGTTCAGCATTTTGCAATTAAATTATTTATTTTTAAAGAGTTTGTGTTTTTTTTTGTGTGTTTTTTTTTTACAAATCTACTTCCAGATCTTAAGGAAATGGTTCAATTTGGAAAAATTAATTTATCATTTACTCACCCTCATGTTCTTTCAAATATGTATGACAGCAGAACACAAAAGAAGGTATTTTACAGAATATATAGGCTTATGTGTTTTGCCCATACAATGAAAGTAAATGGGGTCCAAAATAACATAGATTTTTTTTAATACACACCAACCAACCAACCAACAACCAAATACATATGCAAGTAAGGCAAGTAAACAAGCTGTTCAACAAGCTCTCAAAAATTTGCAACTACATGTCCTCATTAGAGTATTAGTTAGGGTTCGGGTAAGTAGAATACGTTGACGTCATTGCAAAGTTACTTATAGTAAGTAATATGTCTGGGAACCATCAAAATAAAGTGGTAGCAGTTATTAATCAGACAGTCTACTAATACTAATGAATCTGATGGTAGTTGACATGTAATTAGAATGACATAGGCAACATTGTTGTACTTTGTTATGTTTGTTGAACTTTCCATAATTATCCAGATAAATTATAACCATAATTCATAAATGATCAAAAATTAAGGTAATTTAACCTTTTGGAACAGTGATTAATCTAAAGGCGGCCACACTTTATATTAGGTGTCTTTAACTATTATGTGCTTGCATTAAATGTTTTATTGTGTTCACTTTTTATTGCAAAACACTTTTGCTGATATTGAGGTTGGTATTTTTTAAATATAAGTGTAATAGCATGTATTTACACTTGTACTACTAACATGTAAACATGTAATAACATTGTATCAAATGATTGATTTAAATTTTAGTACATAAGACACTTAATATAAAGTTGGACCCTAAAGCCTTATATTGATAGATGAAATTTATAGTGACCCGTATTTTATACAGACATGTGTGATATTGGTGTTCAAAGGGCTTCATATCTAACTTTCCAGCACTAAGCTTGAAAATAAGAGTAAGGACTGTTGTACAGTATGTACCCTTGGTTGTTAGAGAGTCTGTAATTTGACCTGAGGCGACTGAGGGAAGTATATTCACCAACCCACCAGCTAATAGACATCACAATTAACTTGGTTTATTGCATGCAAGTTGCTTGTCAGTGGTGTCATAATATCCACATGAGTTTCAGAATTGAATATTTCCTGTTGATAAAATATTTTTCCTTTTGGTAGGAAAATAGATACAGGATGGATTATACTGTATGTTCTGTAACTTAAGGCTTGCTTAAAACCTGATCCTTAAAGACCCTTTGAAATTGTTTTATCAGTATTTTTTCTTCCGGAGTCTTTTCGGAGTTGGGAAGAAACATATTAAAATATTATTTCAAAAAGCATTTTATTGTATATCAATATTGATACTTCATTAGGTGCAAGATGAGTCGTCAGTATTTTAGTTTGTTTTGCGAGAAGAGAAAGAATTATGAATAATGTTGAATGATGAATTGAATGAATGAACCTTTAGCGATAGCGAATAGATTAGCTTAGCATACAGATGACCTCAAATGTTACAGAGTAAAAGCCTCAAAATTTCAAATGTGATTTTATGGTGTCTTTAAGGCTGTCTACTGAACGAAAGGGTGACTATTAGTCAGGGGCATGTTACTGTTATCACACAGCATAACTCAGGACTCTCGGGTTACACCTTTGCTTCCTTGCTATGACGCCCTACTGACTGAGAAGGTGTCTATGGCGTCATTCCTCACCCTGCATTCAGATACAGCTGTCTCGCAGTTATACTTTTAACTTTGCCTCCAGTACTCTTTACTTTTTTATTTACTACTTTTTTCAACAGTAAACAATAAAGACAGGTAACAAGTTGGGAGTATGACGACGACACTTTTTGAACTATAACATTTCTGATTAGCATTTTTTTGTTTGAGATATTTTGTTTTTTGTTGCTTCATATTCAGTGCAGTCAGTTATAATGCAATTTGATTTCCTCAGGACACAGGGCCACTCCACACTTCCTCTCCAGACTGGATGAGCAAAATGTATTGGTGGAAGAAGACCAGCTGACACTGCACTTATACTCAAGTGCTCTGTATGAATGATACTAAGGTTTCAGCATGTGACGAGAGCCAAGTGAGTCAAACTTATATATATTTTTGAATAAACTATAGGCCTATATATATGTTGTTGCGAGCAGGATGAGGTCGAGGGACGTGAGAGAACGGCGCCGGTGGCGTTATTAATGATGAACGACACCTGTGAGACGCACCGGTCTCGTATCTCTCACGGAGGAGCGACGACTGTGAAGATCGAGAGAGGAACAGGCCTGAACTTGTGTTTTGTGTGTCCAGCAGTCGTCCGAGAGGGGCTGCTGGCTTATACTTTTGTTTTTGTATTGGTTTTATTTTGTTATTAAAAGTTTTGAATGTTCGCCGGTTCCCGCCTCCTTCTTCCTTCCTTACATTTAACCTCGTTACACACACACATATATTTATATGTTTATATACCGTTCTATTACAAATGTTTTGCATTCCCTGAGAAACTTTGCATTCACTCGCAAAATGTTTGCATCCCCCTGAGAAACTTTGTGTTCCATTGCAAAATTTTCTTTCTTTCTTTGTGAGCGAACGCAAGGTTTTGAGGGAATCCAAAACTTTTTTTGAAGGAAACACAAGGAATTTGCAAACCAATACAAAGTGTCTTGGAGGAATGCAAAACATCACATTTTTTCCCATCACCATGTCCCTATAGGGGCTCTGTAATACGTACTACAATATAGACCTTAAATTTATTGAAAGTTTTTGGGATGTAGTGAAGTAGACTTAACAGAGTGCTTGACTCTTGGATTGTCAATACAATATCTTGACCAAAAAATTATGCACCTCTTGATGGACACAACATCACAACATTTATTTCCATCAAGAGGTGCATACATTTTTGGTCAAGATTTTGTATTGACAATGCAAGAGTCAAGCACTCTGTAAAGTTTACTCCAACACATCCCAAAGGTTTTTAATGAATTTAAGGTCTGGACTCAATTAGGGTTAGGTTAAAAGAACTGTTCCCAAAAATAACATGCTAGAAATAATATGCACAGCAATAATGATCCAATCATAAACTCTTAAGTATTTGATTATTTTAATCCAAACAGCGACTTCATTTTGATGAGTCCTTTACATTAAGTGTTGACTTTCACAGGTTATTAATGTTTGTAACCCATGAATAAATGGGTCATAAATAATTGTGAATAAATACATTTATTAAGCATTTATAACATTTGAGTTAAAAATGGCTCACTATTTGGCAGGTATTGTGTTAAAGTCACCATTCTTATTCATGCAGTTATATAACTGCTCATCATAGATTTTCAAAGCATTTGTAAATTACTTATTCATTATGAACAAGCACCTTTATGAACCCTTTACAAAGGCAGGCAGAGATAAAGTGTTAACGAAGTGTTGATACATCAGATTTTTGAGCCTGTACTTGCCTGATGACTCAGGAGAAAGATGTGTTTTGCCTATAGGTGACTATTAGAGACTATCTTACAAAATATAGAATAATTATTATATTTTTAACAGGGGCCAAAACCACCATAAAGGTCACTGATTATGGGATGTATAAGGATCTGGAAAACCTGCTATCACTCTTTGGATTCTCAGGCACAGATTCTGTTTATGGGAAAACTTTGGACATCAGAGTTCACTGGGCCTAATCTTCTTTGTGAATTATTAAAAAAAAAAAAAGATAATATCTCTAACACTACTGCTTGATTATTTTGTGTATACGTTGCCTTGCAAAAATATCCATACCTTTAGCCAATACCATTAAAGGGATACTCCAATTTTTTTGGAAATAGGCTCATTTTACAACTCCCCCAGAGTTAAACAGTTGAGTTTTACCGTTTTCAAATCCATTCAGCCGATTTTCTGATATTTAGAAGAATATCAGTAACCAGACAGTTTCATTGACTCCCATAGTATATATTTTTTCTTACTATGGGAGTCAATGAGACCAGAAACTGTCTGGTCACTGATATTTTTTCTAAATATCAGAAAATCTGGATTTGGATTTGAAAACGGTAAAACTTAACTGTTTAACTCTGTAAAATGAGCCTATTTCCAAAAAAAGTGGAGTATCCCTTTAAATGTCATATTACCACATTCTGAACAAAAATAAACAACTGAAAAACAGCTGCGTCTATGTTGTTTTTCAGTGATTGTTGCTGAAAGCTTACAGAGATGAAATTCCCTAATGTGGGGGAAAAAATATCATGATTCATAATATTAAATAACTCCCATATGTGATTACCAACATATAGTATACAAGTTATGAAAGCTGACAAATGAGCATTCGAAAAGTTAACTCATGCAAGTCCTTGTCAATGCTAGTCATGCATTCCACTCTTACATGTCACTGCCTATCTTTAACATGGTCTCCTCTTTCAACTTTAGTTTGCTGCTAATCCAACTAGATCTCACCATGATGGTAATGTTCATAATGTAACTTATTTACTTCACAAAGTTTTAAAAATCACTTCTGCCTCACTATACAGATAAACAAAAGAAACCCAAATGGGTGAACACTGCCTGTGATCTGAGCTGGAGACGTTTATCTTGCAGACTCAGAGCCTGAGTGACAGTGACAGCCCTTCTCCCCCATTTGGTTCTTCACTTCTTAGGGATCAACATGCTAACAGTGATTAATTTATGAGATGAAGCTAGTGAAGATTTCTTTCTTTATGAGGTGCATTTTCCTGTTTCTTTAGGTACGGGGGTTTCAGACACTCTGATAATGAGTCCTGCGTTATGTTATAGTAGGTGACAGGTGTGAGTTTGCATAAAATGGCTTCTACCTCCCATGATGCCTCGTGGGGGGGATGGCCAATGGGGCATGGCAATGTAGTGATGATGCTGATTAGCCAAGGGGTATATAAAGTAAAACCACCGTGTTAACACTTCTGAGCAGTTGGAGCATTCCCAGCCTTGCCTCGGGTGTAGGGATTGCAAGGGAAAAAAGCAAAACTACACGGTTAAGACCCTGTGTAGTTTTGTTTTTTTGGATATTTTGAGGCTCATCTGTTCTCACACTGTGTTTTCTGAAATCATATCTGGATAAGGACTTTGTTTCAGAAGACAAAACCCTTTGGGATTCGTCCCTCCAATTCAAGGCACTCTTGGATACAAGTAAGTATGCTTTGAGCTCTGTACCCTTGTGCCAGTGCTTTCTAATGATGCTTTGTTGAGTGATTCTAACAGAGTAGAAATGACAAAGGCAATGTTTACTTATGCTTATGATGTTATCAAATTGAATGAATATTCATTTGATTTTTTCCTAAGACTTTTCGTTGCTGAAGGTTATAAAATGGTGCAGTGGTTTTAGAAAAGCCAAGAATAGCCTGTGATAGCATTAGAGTGGTGCCCTAGCTGGGCCATGATGTCTTTTTAAGGGAATCAGCAGCAGAGATATCAGTTGCACCTCCAGCTATGTGCCACATGGTGACTGTCAATCAAGCTGGATACTGACTATTTTTAGAGGATGCCTTTTGTGACGCCGGGTTTGGCTTGCTTATGAACATTTATTGCAGTTTAAATGGATTTTCTTAAAGCGGTTGCTGGAAACTTCTGTCTTGTTGAGCAGATCCACAGATTTTTTCAAGTTATGGTTCTTAAGGTTTAATTCTGAACTTTCGATTTTAATGAACCTGGTTACCTTTGAATTACTGCTATGGTAAAGCCATTCATAGGAAGCTATCATTTATTTTTAGCACTCTTCATTTTTTTGTTTTTTAATAAATGAGAATGTAAGTCAAATTATTCTCCATTAAAAATTAGTTGTCTCTTAAAGTGCGTTGTTGTGTTGTTGTGTTGTTGTATATTTCTGAGCAATGCTAAGTTTTCATTTCGATTTATTTTAATAAATGTAAATATGTAAACTTAAATATCAAATTATTTATGATGGCTATACGGGTAACGAACATATTGATTATACACAAATGTAATAGTACTTTTACAACAATAGAATTATTTCCAACTATACCTGAATTTTGTTCAGTCTGTGTTGTTCTATTTTAGGTAAAGGTCATTTGTATAGTAGTTCCTGTCAGCCATTTTAAATTCGAACTAGTTCTCTTCAAAGTAACTTTTTTATTCTTCAGACAATCGAGACTGGTTAATGTTAAATGCAGAGTGTTTAAACCTTAAGAGATTGTGTGATTATGCAGTATGTTTATGAATAACATCTCAGTATTGCTTGGCAGAGGACCAGTTTTTCAATCTAGCATTGAGATTGAGTCACAAGTTCAATAAAGATGCTTAAGCCACTTATTTAGATTAGTTTTAGATTTGATGATACAGACCTTTCTGGCTGTTATAACTGTAGGGCTATTCTAAATTACGTGTCATGCCGGAAAAAGAGCTCACTGCAGGCCACAGGCACCAGTTGTTACTGTCATGTCTCAAGAGCTGTCAGTTGATATGAGGCCCAAATGTTTGGCTTAACACCCAATGGAGCCACTGAATCTCAAGTGACAGGCCAGGTTCTAACAGGTTGATAGGGATCACACCAATGATTAGTCTGTTTAGAAGCTGTAAAAATACTGTTCTCTTTATAAATTAAGATATTATATTATTTTAAGTTGTTGCAAGGTTCCATGCCGAAAACTATAATTTTATTTTATGTCTTCCTTTAGGGTGCCTTCCACCATGTCAACACAGGCGCCAACATTTACACAACCGCTTCAGAGCGTTGTGGCACTAGAGGGTAGTGCTGCAACATTCGAAGCTCAAGTTAGTGGTAAGAATGTTATCACTTTGCCATTCCATTGCTGCAATGTAGAATTATACTTGACTCTTTTACACCTGAGTGTACAATATGAAATTAGTTAAAGGAATGTTTGTATTTATTTGCATAACTCCACAGAGTGTTTACATTACATATCATTGATGAATTTATTTGAATACGTGGTTTTCACCTTGGGGTCTGTAGCAGCATTGCAGAGGATCCAGACATTATTGTTTGATTGCTTTATTTATTTGTGGGAGGGACAGTAAAACATTTAGCTAATTAATTTTTTTCTTTATATTTGTTTATAAATTTACAACTATTAGCCTATACTAATGTATAAATTACTCTGAGCAAGTAAATTATTTATTTCACTGTGCAATGTTTAAGCATCATAATAAAGTTGTAAATGCATTAATATGTAACCATATGCATGTTCAAGTCAGGATTTAAATGAAAACCTAAATTTTATAGCTACAATATGCAACAAGCGGCCCCAGCTTCATCCATCAAGGGGACATGAATTTTGACTACAGATTAAGAAATGTTTGTATTTGTCTAGATAAAATATTTTATTATATTATGATAACATAAAACTCTACCCACAGGTAATCCAGTTCCAGAGGTGAGCTGGTTTCGTGATGGCCAGGTTCTTACTGCTGCCGCTCTGCCCGGCGCTCAGATCTCGTTCAGCGATGGCCGCGCTGTTCTGATGATCCCCGCCGTGACAGCCGCACACAGCGGAAGATTTTCTGTGAGAGCCACCAATGGCGCTGGACAAGCCACTAGCACCGCTGAACTACTGGTTACAGGTAATAACCAGTAACTTGGTTTGAGTTCCCACCCTACTATAGTTAGCCTACTAAAATTAGTTTTAATAAAATATTAGGCTAATTTGTTAATGCTTATGGTGATTACAGGTTAATTTGTAGTAGGCCTAGAGAGTCATGCATTCTCCCACTGCGTGCTGCACCCAGTAAGCAAAAATGTGGATTAACTGATCGGCTCATAAAGTTAATGACT
Organism: Chrosomus eos; assembly: GCA_036326025.1. Classification (NCBI taxonomy): domain Eukaryota; kingdom Metazoa; phylum Chordata; class Actinopteri; order Cypriniformes; family Leuciscidae; genus Chrosomus; species Chrosomus eos. Next base: position 9,853,860 of record CM070826.1, read on the forward strand.
GTTAGGCTAATTGTTATAGAAAGTGATAAAGGTATCAAGTGATATGCTATTGTTAAATTACACATTTATGGAAAGGAATGTGTGTCACCTTCTTTTCAAATGCTTGCAAGGCAGTGCAGGTACATGGGATTTAAATGTAGGGGACATTGGGGGGCAAAAGAGCTAATGGTTGCTTAGGTGTCTCAAAAGTTTTATCATAAACATTTAATTACGTTTAAAAGTTCAAACAGCATTTTAGAAACCCCTAATGGGGAACGTTTGCTTGCCCGCCGTAGCAAAACAGAACAGCGCAGCCCGAGTTGAACTTGAGCTTCGTGTTTTTAGAACACAGCAACACACTGCAAAAGACGGCAGAGTCGGGCAGACGCGAATGCAACGGTCAAATTTTCCGTTCTTTTTTCTTTACTGGACGGTAGCCTACATCAACAAAATGTAACCTCACAAAAATGTTTATTAAAACAAAAAAAACATATTTATTCTGTATAGTTTGGGTGCTTTGGGCGCCAAAAGAAAATTCGATATCTCGAGAAAACCATCAACAGCTGACTGATACTGGTGCTGACTGAAAATTTTAAACCGCACAGTGTAAAGTAATTAAACCATTCCCTAATTGTACCATCCTTGTATATCGATATTACTCAAATATTCTATTACTTTTTCTTTTTCATTTTCTTCCTTCACAATTTCCCGCTTAATAATATACATTCAACATTTCTTTTAGGTCATTTCAATCTAGGTGTTCTAATAGTGCTGCTATGTTTGGTGCTTTTAAACTGTTAAGAAAGTTAGGATTAAACATTGATGACATCTATTTGAATTCACACCTTTACAACATCATTGTGCCTTGTAAGAACTGGTATTTCTCCGAGAAGGACTTTTTTGATTTTGCAGATGCCAGGCAAGGTTTATGTTAAAGGTTAATACATGGCAATTATAAGTTATTATAAATGATTATTACTTATTACTCACTGGCAAGTAAGGCAGCAACAGACAGCAACACCCCTGTCAGCTTCCGTTAGCATAGTCGGCACTTGTTTTTGCTGATTTAACATGTTAACATTTGTCCAGTTGTGGAATGCCTGACAAGTGATGTATTGTAATCTATTTGCCATTGGTGCAGTGTGAATTGGCCTTAAGAGAGAATGTGATAGCCTACTGTTGTGTTAAAAGTAAAAAAAAAAAAAAAACTTGTTTTTAACCATCTTTTAATTTGCAGCTGAAACTGCGCCACCAAACTTCATTCAGAGACTACAAAGCATGACTGTGAGACAAGGGAGCCAAGTGAGACTGGATGTTCGAGTTACAGGAATCCCTGCACCTGTGGTGAAGTTCTACAGAGAGGGAGCTGAGATTCAGAGCTCTGCTGACTTTCAGATTGTTCAAGATGGAGACCTTTACAGTTTGCTGATTGCCGAGGCCTTCCCAGAAGATTCTGGAACTTATTCTGTCAGTGCTTCTAACAGCAGTGGACGTGCAACTTCAACTGCTGAGTTGCTTGTTCAGGGTAAGATTCTTAGCTGGTAAAAATGTGTAATATTTTTTATTTTATAGATGTTGCAACTAGCATTTCATTCATGATTCACAGGCGAAGAAGAGGTCGTACCTGCAAAGAAGTCAAAAACAATCATTTCAGCCTCTCAGATTTCACAGACTCGTCAGACTAGAGTAGAGAAGGTGAGTGACTGTGAACTAGACGCAACAGAATTTTACCCCGTAGATCACTGTGTTAATTATTTTCTTTTAACAGAGGATGGAGGCTCATTACGAGACCTCTGCCACATCCATGATGCAAATGCAAGTAGAGGGTGGGGTTGTGACCCAACAGCTGGCACATAAGACTCCACCTCGTGTGCCCCCTAAACCAACCTCGAAATCACCGCCTTCACAAGTGACTAGAGTGTCAACAGCTCGTCAACAGTCTCCCTCTCCTGTGAGGCATGTAAAGGGCCCGACACCCTCTCCTGTCAGGTAATGTATCTAAAGTTTCCAGATTTACATGTGTAGACAATTCATATTATATTTTTAAGTGTGATTCTAAACATATGTTGATTTGATGACAGCATTAAATTAGTAACTTCTTAAAATAACTTTAAAGTAATGGACTTTACTCTTGAGAAAATATTTATTTTTGGATTCTGTAATTTATTCCACATTACAAAGTGTTTCTTCATAAAGAAATAAGTAACAATTTGGGAAAATGATTAAAATGATGTGTACGCAGTACTACGCACATTAGATTGATTGATGTAGATTTCAGTCAAATTTGTGACCGTATAATCTGTTTTATTCTACCCAGAGTGAATCACACCCTTATGGGGGCTATGTTGACGTCATGACCAGTTGTGTCTTGTAGTTTACTACTACTTGCAGTACTTATAAATAATACATATTTTTTAAAGATGTTAGTTTAAGGAAAAGTGTATACTGTTTGTTTTGGAGCTGGTCATTAGGTGTTCAAGCACTTTAGTGCTGAAAACCTATTGTATTTGCTATTTGAAAAAAAAAAAAAAACCTAAAACGCATAGTGCAGCCCAAACCGTAAGGCCTAGAGACTTGAAACTCGCCCAGATGGTAGGCCTCAAATATGGGGACAACCTAATTTGTTATGGCCAATTTTGTTCAAAACCTACTTTTGCGAACTAGTCCCTGGTTTTTTTCCCAATCGGAACCAGACTAGTGCAGAAATGTTCTCTGGAGTCTGAATATCAATAATTATCGAAAAAAAGTTAAAATTTTGCATTTGGTTGGCTGTAACAGGGCCATTTAGAAAATGGACCGTGGCAAAATACGGTCAAAAGCCTATAAATCCTACAAAAAAAGTCGGAACTTCACCAAAATTGATGAGCATATGTGTCACAGCGTGGTGAAGAAGCATGCAAAGTTTCATGGAGATCGGACAATAGGTGGCGCTATAATCGTCAAAAAGGTCTCATTGTTATTAGGTGTTTAAGCACTTTAGTGCTGAAAACCTATTGTATTTGCTATTTGAAAAAAAAAAAAAAAACCTAAAACGCATCGTGCAGCCCAAACCGTAAGGCCTAGAGACTTGAAACTCGCCCAGATGGTAGGCCTCAAATATGGGGACAACCTAACAAGCTTTTTACACCACTGTGATCCCTGGCTCAAGACGGACAAGATGTATATGTATGGTTTTTTTCCCAATCGGAACCAGACCAGTGCAGAAATGTTCTCTGGAGTCTGAATATCAATAATTATCGAAAAAAAGTTGAAATTTTGCATTTGGTTGGCTCCATTACTTTATTCATTTCAACTGTTCGTTTGCTGTAATACCCACTGTTGTCCACTAGATGGAGCAACAGCATTAGAGATTTTTTTTTAATCTTTTTAACCAGTTTTCAGCATTTGCTAACAAACAAATGCTTAAAACAATATTTGTATTATTATTATGAGGGACTGTTAAATATAGTGTGTGTGTGTGTGTGTGTGTGTGTGTGTGTGTGTGTGTGTGTGTGTGTGTGTGTGTGTGTGTGTGTGTGTGTGTGTGTGTGTGTGTGTGTGTGTGTGTGTGTGTGTGTGTTTGTGTGTGTGTGTGTGTGTGTGAAGCATATGTCTAAAAATGAGTGCAAAGGCTCCTGTGAAATGTTTTATTAATAAATATAATGTCCAGCAGAGGGCAGTAGAAGACCACTTATTGGCTCACTTTCATTTTGACAGACTTGTTTATCACCAGTTTTCTGCACTTAAGCAAACCAGTTTTTCCATGTTAAGACAGGCATATTTTGTCAGAGTTTATCACTACATTTTTATTGACACTTCACATCAATGCTAGCAATGTGGTAAATCATGGTAAATCACGATAGAAACATGATAAATCATAGTAAATAATACTATTACATGGTGTATCATGGTAAATCATGCTAGCAGTGTGGTATATCATGGTAAATCATCCTACAACATGGTAAATCAAGGTAAACTATGACAAATCATGGTAAACGATGGTAAATCATGCTAGACTGATGGTAAATCATGAAAAATTACACTAAATGTGGTATATCATAGTAAATCATGCTAAAACATGGTCTATTCCATCTATTATGTCAGTGGTTAAATGCTTGCTACATAAACCTTAATATCTTTTGATGCTTTTGAGCTTAACTGTCTTAACTGTCTTAACTGTCTTAAATGCTTGAACACTGCTAAATGCTGCTAGCAGCTTTAATTTCTTTTTGGCTTTTCATTTTTAAACATGATATTTTCTAGTTACATTTTAACATCTCCTGCTGTGTGAAAATTGTATTTTCTAATACTAATATTCCATATAGTTAATGAGGTCATAAAAACGGCAGGTTTAATAATTGTAAAATAATTGGCATAAATTTGTTTTTTGCTGAATGCTTTTAGATGAGAATAAACAGTACATATCAAGTTTCCCAGCTCTCATTAATCCAAAGGCTAAGGTTTGTGGTTCATGTTCTCATAACATTTTTTCATTTAATTTCAGTGCTGTGTCTCCATCTACGAGACTGTCTGTTTCCCCAATCAGACCAGTTAAATCCCCTGTGATGACCCGTAAACAGGTCACGCAGGCCTCTGAGGTCCTACCCCCATGGAAACAAGCGGGGTATGCTTCAGAAGCCAGCTACACCCGCATGATTGCCGGTGCAACACAAGTCCAGACGACTTCTACCCATGTCCAAATGGAACAGCGTTGGGAGGGCTCTGTTTCTGTTCAGCAACAAGTTGGAGCTGTCAAAGAGGTAAATAATTTCCCATTAGACAACTTGCTTTCAATCTTTCATGTCATGAATGACTTGTTTATTGGTGCCACCACCTCATTTCTGCATGTGTCTATCTCATGTAAATGTTTATTTGTCGGTGAAAATGGCTGTAATGTAAACTCTTACAACATCTTGCAATCTTGCAAATCTACTTGCATGTGAAAAAGGAGCAGAAAAACGTGGATGAGAAAAGTATCGCTGTTGCCACTGTGGTGGCGGCAGTGGACCAGGCTCGTAGTCGTGGGCCGCTCAGTGGCTTTGTAGATCAGCCCAGTGTTGAAACCGGCATAGCTGCAGAACACATTACATCTCAGAATGAGCAGGTAGTCTGGTTCTTTAGTTTTGTGGTTGTCACCCATCCAAACCTCATACTCCTATTTCTTTGTTTTTACCACTGACTCCACAAAGATTTTTATAGGAGAACAATAACATAATTTACCTGCCCATTTTCCATCCATTACTCCACCCTCTCCTACCGTTCCAAATATAAACTTGTTTCTTTTCTTTTTTTGTATATTTTTTTTTACATTTAGACAAAAATTTAGAGATTTCTTTCCACATGTTCATAGATATGTAAGGAAATCCAAGAGGAATCAGTCACAACAGTGACAACTCATAAAATCAATATTGATGTTTCAACCACTAGTGAGAAATCCTTTGAAGAGATCTCATCAACTGCAGAGGTAGAATCTAAGAGAATAATATTTCAGTTGGCCACAATTCTAATGCCTTCTATCCTGTTTCACATTCACTTAACTTTGTTTTTCAGAGAGCACCTTCTGTTTTTGTGTTTAAGGGCAACATTTGAAAGGTTACATATTCAGTCATGTTAGGTTGAGTGATTAAATACAATTTGATTTTATGGTCTTATTTTGAACAATTGTCAACAAATAATTTTGATTATGAAGACAAAACATTGTCTTTTCTAAATCGTTAAAGTGAAAGTTTTTGTAAAACTTTCTAAAAGTAGTGTTAGATTAATATAAATATGTTAACTTATCTTTAGATGGAATGTAAATGTAAGCCCACGTAAATGTTACCCTTAAATCAATGGAGGTTAATCTGTCTTTTTCCACACCTTTCAACACTAACATTTAGCAGACAACTTCACTGGCTGGTGCATTTTCCAGCTTTCGTTTTTTCCCAAATTGTTTTTATCATTTACAGTATTCAAGCTCCGTATTTTTTAGATGAGAATGGATTCTGTCTATACATGCATTATAGATATTGATCAGTGATTGCTCTTGCCAGGGTGATGGGAAAAAAGCAGAAGCCGTTGCCACTGTGCTTGCTGCTGTTGATCATGCACGTATACGAAAGCCCACGCATGCTGAAGGGGCTCAGATGGAAGAAGAGGCTGATATAAGACATCAGGAAATGCTAGCAACTAAGCAACAGGTCACAAGTAAAAAGGAGCTGTTGCTTATCCCCACTGAAATGTCAACTTCTACTACTGAGAGTGTACATGTCACCCAGGTTAGAAGGATTTCACAGAAGCTGAAACATGAACATGACTTTTTTAGTCTATCTGCATTCAAATATTCTTCTGTTGATTTGCAATAGATTCAAAGAGCTACTGAGGTCAGCTCCAAGGTGGAGACTGACCTTTCACCATCCCCCGTTCCACATTTCACAGTATCAAAAGTTACTGTACCAAAACCAGATCATAGCTATGAGGTAAGATTTGGTGATTACAGGCAAGCAGTGAAACCCCTCTTTTCTAAGCTACCTGGATTTTCAGATATTTAGGAAAGAGGATAATGAGAGAGGAAACTGATATAACATTAACAAATTGAATGAATCTGAAATCTTTTAATTTAAGTTGTTTTCCTGCTTGCCTGAAACACAGTTTCAAGAGTTCAACCGTATATTTATGCACAATGGGTTCCACAATCTGAGACCACTATGAATACTATTGAACACTATTGAATGTTTTTTTAATCAAAGTATATAAAATATAAAACATGAAAATGAATAAATGTTTATTATTTTGCACAGTTTTAAGTCATTCCACAAATCATAAAAATATCAGATTTTATGCTTCAAATGAAGTACAAGATAGCATAATTCTGGAAAACATAATCATCAGGTTTTACACAGACTTGTGGAGATAATGCAGCTTGACTACTGCTGTTATAGAAAAAGAAGAACATACCAAATACTTAAACATTCTGATATTAAAGTACATTTAGTTTTTTGTATAAAATAATAAAATGCAAAATGTATGCATTTTCATTAGTAGTCTCAGAATTTGTGTGTCCCTTTGTGGTAGACTTTATTTTAACTTTTTATCACTAGCCTTTAACAAGTGCCGCCTATCCAGACCAATCTAAAAAACCCACCCTAAATACCTAATATACAAACTTCACAATAACTTTCAACATAACATCCATCCATTAGTTTGTCCATCAACCTCTTATTATACCATTGAGTAATATAATTGAGTACTTGTTATCTGAAATAGCTAACTAATCATTTTTTCCCTGCCATCCTTCTAAAGGTTCCTTGATTGTTCCCCTCTGTGTGGCTAAACTTGTTTTTTGATATTCTGTGGTAATGTTGCTCTTCTTGGGTTGGTCAGGTTTCAATAGCAGGTTCTGCTATTGCCTCACTACAAAAAGAGTTATCCTCAACAACTGCTGCTCAAAAGATCATCAAGCCTGTCAGGCCTCCAACACATAAGATTGTGGAGACTCGTGTGACTCCAGAGCCGACCCCTCCTCCTTTTAGAGACACTGCAGAGAGATATCAGACTCTTTTCGACAGAGAGTTACACAGAAAGATAGGTGTTTCGTTTGCCGGCGAAGAGTGGGACACACAGGTTTGTAGTTTAACATGTTGCCCACTCGCAAAGCTAACATTTGACTTGTGTGGTCTGATTATCACTTACAGAAAGATTCCTCAAAGATAACCCTTTTCCTTACAGATTCCATCTTATATACTGAGGATTTCTTCTCATCACCTCCACCTAATCTTTTTTAGAACGTTTTATTTTGTTTGCTTCATACTCTTTTCAACCTCTCGTTCTTTTCTCAACCTCTTTTCTTTTTTAGCGCTCTTTGTGGCTCTCGATAACAAAGCAAATTGTATTCAAGAGTCACTTGGTTAGTAAAAAAATGTTGATTTTTCTTGCAGGTTGTTGAGACTGCAGCGATCCCCTCAGCTATCAAAGAGCCTGTAGTGCCCCCTACCTTGATAGCAGTAAGTGTTTTATTAGGATTTTGATGAAATGCTGCTGATTTGTAGAATCACTTGAAGAACCACTAAATACAAATTGGTGTCTTGTTCTTTAGGGTTTGAAGAATGTGACTGTCACAGAGGGAGAGTCTGTGTCTCTGGAGTGCCAGATTTCAGGCCACCCCACCCCAGCTATTATGTGGTTCAGAGAAGATTACAGAATTGAGCACTCCATTGACTTCCAGATAACTTATGAAAACAGCTATGCCCGCTTGGTGATCCGTGAGGCCTTTGCTGAAGACAGTGGCCGCTTCACTTGCACTGCTACCAGTGAGGCTGGAACTATCAGCACTTCCTGCTATCTGCTTGTCAAAGGTACATTTTATATACAGTTCTGTAATAACATTTCTGTGTATACATTTTTTGTGGAGAACAAAAATATGCTTATTTTATATGTAGGTCTGTAGTAAGGCTATAACAATAAGTTTACAAATGTTTTAAAACAATACCATAAATTAGAATCTCCTACCACCTCATTTGCATCTCTGTTGAGCCCAAGGTTAAAAATCTTGAATGAACCGACTTTGATAAAAAAAAAAATCCAAAACAAACTCAGGATATCCCTCCTCACCTCTATCATTGTTTGAAAATAAAAGCAATGAATGAATGGAGGATGGAGCAGGCTTCACTCAATAATTACACTTAAATTTTGAGAGTGCTGGCCTAATAAGTAAAATTCATATATAGAGAAAAGAGGCCGCACTTTGCATAGACAGTTTATTTTACACAGACGCGTTTCGGCGTGTGCCTTCTTCAGTGTGCAAAGAATCATACTTTACCGAATCTTATATACCCACACCAGTTGACACCCATAATCACATCAACCAATGATTTTAAAATGATACACATGTTGCCAATGTTTCAATGAGTCCATTAATGAAAGACAAAGACACATATTTGATACAGCATAATACTCGTAATATGTTTACAGGAAACAGCTTAAAGACAGGTCCTCATTCATTCCATTGGGGATACATGTGTTTAAATTAAAAATGTACCAAGCCTTTTGAGCGACAAGCGGGGGAGCTGTGCCAAAGATTCATTGATAGGGGTTATACACACAATTTAGTGCGTGACTGTGTAGAGCGCGTGCGCAGTTTACAGCGCGCTGATTTGATGACAAAACGTACTGATCAGGTAAAATCAAACAACACTCCAGTAACCTTTGTATCGACTTATGGTCATATCTCAAAGAGTTTAAAGAACATCGTGCAACGTCATTGGCACATTCTAACAGGCGACCCTCACATAGGACATACGTTTCAAGATCTACCGCGTACTTGCTATAAACGAGCACCTAGCCTGAGAGATCGATTAGTGCGCTCGCACCTTCCTGCGTATCCCAGTCGTCTTTCCCCTTCAAAATTCCTCACGGTAATTTTAAGTGCTTGAACTGTGCGGCATGTAATTTCATGCTGACAGACAATATGTTGACACATCCAAAAACAGGCAGAACTTATAAAGTTAAGGGCAGAATCACATGTCTTTCCACCTTTATTGTTTATTTACTGACGTGTCCCTGTGGGCTCTTTTATGTAGGTAAAACGAAGCGACAACTGAAGACCCGGATTTTTGAGCATAAGTGTGCTATTAGAAAGAATGATGAGAAATCATCGGTCGCAAGACATTTTAACTCTGAGGGACATAATGCCAATATGCTCAGGTTTATGGGTCTTGAGTGTGTCGGTCGGCTTTCAAGAGGGGGAGACCATGAGAACCGCCTCCTTCAAAGGGAGGCTTGGTACATTTTTAATTTAAACACATGTATCCCCAATGGAATGAATGAGGACCTGTCTTTAAGCTGTTTCCTGTAAACATATTACGGGTATTATGCTGTATCAAATATGTGTCTTTGTCTTTCATTAATGGACTCATTGAAACATTGGCAACATGTGTATCATTTTAAAATCATTGGTTGATGTGATTATGGGTGTCAACTGGTGTGGGTATATAAGATTGGGTAAAGTATGATTCTTTGCACACTGAAGAAGGCACACGCCGAAACGCGTCTGTGTAAAATAAACTGTCTATGCAAAGTGCGGCCTCTTTTCTCTATATTTGAAAATAAAAGCACAACCTCAAAAAACATTTATGTTATACTTTTTTTTACAGTGTCAGAGGAGATTGAGAGCAGAGAGGAGATAACTGTCCAGGAGAAACAGTAAGTTACAAGGGCAAGAGCATGGACTCGTGGACCTTAACTAGTAAAAGAGTAGAGCCAAAAGGTAACACATTTTAATATTTGTTGTAATTATATTGTGTGTGTGTGTGTGGTTTCAAACAAGGACTGTCATTGAATCTAAAGAGGAGACCATGTCTGAAATAAGTGCTGTCTCTGTGGACACTGGAGCACCTGTTGCTCCTTTCTTTGTGAAGAAGCCAGTGGTTCAGAAGCTGGTCGAGGGAGGCAGTGTTGTCTTTGAGTGCCAGATTGGAGGAAGCCCCAAGCCCCATATTTACTGGAAGAAGAGTGGAGTTCCACTCACTACTGGATACAGGTATAGATTTCGAGCAAGTACACTTTGGATCTAGTTGGTCTCTACTCAGTGAAAAAGAAAGCTCATACTTTCCTTGTAATTGAACAGATATAGAGTTAGCTATAACAAGGATACAGGGGAATGCAAGTTGGAAATTTCTATGACATTTGCCGATGATGCTGGAGAGTACACCATCTCTGCCAAGAACCAACACGGAGAGGCATCTGCTTCCACAATCCTGTTTGAAGAAGGTTAGTTGTGACTTTATTATAAACTGTGACTCACAATTGAATAAAGCTTTGAACAAAAAACAACAACATCCATCATGCATTTACAGAGGAGTTTGAAACCTATATGAAGAAACAGGATGTGACATATGTAACGAAAGTGACTGCAATGGTGCAGGAGCCCAAAGTGGCAGATGTGCCCCCTGTAGTTGTAACTGAATATGAAAAAGAGCTCATACAGAGGAGAATGGCTCAGCAAACACAGATGATGAAATCCTTCATCTCAGAGACGGTACGATTTTATATGGGAAAAGTGATTTTACACATTTTTGTAATGAGATCATAAATCACATAAAACATTTGCATACTAAGAAGTGCCTCTAAAAATGATAATTTAATACAAATATATAAACATTTCATTATCTACAGGAATTTCACATATCTGCTATTGAACGAAAAATAATCCAAGAGATTGAAATCCGCATCCTTAAAATAACTTACCGAGAGCTGGTGATTGAGGATGGTGAAGAGATGGTCATGAATGTTGCTGAGCATGAGGCTGTCGGATCCTCATTTAGCACTCCTGTCAAAAGCTACAGAATTCTGGAAGGATTGGGTGTTACTTTCCATTGCAAGATGGAAGGAACACCATTACCAAAGGTAATGGATGTTAATTATATTGAAAAGCAGTATTTTCACAGCAGCACAATGTATACAACTCATTTTATATAATTTGTGTTAAATAGATTGCCTGGTATAAAGATGGCAAGCGCATTAAGCATGGAGGCCGCTATCAGATGGAGGTTCTACAAGATGGAAGAGCAAGTCTGCGCCTACCTGTGGTGCTGCCTGAAGATGAGGGCATCTATACTGCATTTGCTAGCAATATGAAGGGTAATGCTGTCAGTTCTGGAAAGCTCTATGTAGAGTCCACTGCAGCTGCTCAGCCTTACTACCCTCAGGCCGAAGCTGTGAGAAGAGTCCAGTGAGTTGCCTTTGCCTTCATCTCTGGATTTGCTGTTCTGTAGTTAGATGTTTAGGATAATGTTGTCCATATTTACACATTTACACTTTTAATATTTTAGGTCTACATCTCCAATGTCTGCTCGCTCAACTAGCTACTCCCCTGGACGTTCTCCCGCTCGTTCTGTTAGCCGCTCTCCTGGTCGTAGACTTGATGACACTGATGAGAGTCAACTGGAGAGACTATATAAGCCTGTTTTTGTACAGAAGCCATCATCCTTCAGGTGTTCTGAAGGACAGACTGCGAGGTTTGACTTAAAAGTAGTTGGAAGACCTATGCCCGAGACTTACTGGTTCCACAATGGTAAGTGTGTTTTAAAGCTACACTACCATTCCAAATTTTGGGGTTAGAAAGATTTTTTTTATTGATTTATATTCCTATTGTTCTATTTAGCAAAGAATCCTAAAAAAATGCATCACAGTATCCACAAATATTTAACTTTTTTCAACATTGATAATAAGAAATGTTTCTTAAACACCAAATCAGCCTGTTAAGAATGATTTCTTGAAGGATCATGTGACATTGTAATGGCAAAAACTGTAAAAATAGAAAACAGTAATTTTAAATGGTAATATTTCACAATATTATTGTTTATTTAATACTAAATAAATGCCATGTCTTGGTGAGCATAACAGACGACTTCCTTAAGAAAAACATATATATATATATATATATATATATATATATATATATATATATATATATATATATATATATATATATATATATATATATATATATATATATATATATATATATATATATATATATTACCCCCAAACTTGTAAACAGTAGTATTTGCTTTCATTGTTCTTTTTTTTGCCTGGTTATTTGTTTTCTTTCTTACCTGTTGAAAAGTTAAATTTTTGATCTTTTATTATATTTACCAAAGGACAACAAGTGGTCAATGACTACACCCACAAGATTGTGGTAAAGGAGGATGGAACTCAGTCAATGATTGTGGTTCCTGCCATGCCTCAGGACTCTGGAGAGTGGACGGTTGTTGCTCAGAACAGAGCTGGAAAAACAACTGTTTCTATGACTCTCACTGTTGAAGGTAAACCATTTTTGTTTTAAAAAAAACAACTCTATTTGATCTAGACTTAGTGGTGTGGAACATTGTGTAAACTCTCATCTTATGTGTTACAGCAAAGGAAAATTTGGTCCGGCCCCAGTTCATTGAAAAGCTAAAGAATATCAGTGTTAAGGAAGGAAGTTTGGTTGAGTTGGCAGTAAAAGCCATTGGAAACCCCCTCCCTGACATTGTCTGGCTGAAAAACAGTGACATCATCTCTCCTCATAAATACCCTCACGTCAAGTATGTTACTTTACTTTGGATTGTTGTTTAATTACTTCCTTTTTTTAGTACTACCTATGTTAAATTCAAAAATTGTATTACAGAATTGAGGGTACCAAGGGACAGGCACATTTCCAGATTCCTCAGACTTCCGGCTCTGACAGTGCATGGTACACAGCCACAGCTATAAACAAAGCTGGTAGGGATACCACTCGCTGCAGAGTCAATGTGGAGGTAGAGTACACAGAACCTGCACCAGAAAGAAGACTCATCATTCCCAAAGGAACATATAAGGCTAAGGATGTTGCTCCACCAGAGATTGAACCACTGCATCTTCGCTATGGTCAGGAACAGTGGGAAGAGGGTGACCTCTATGACAAGGAAAAGCAACAGAAGCCACACTTTAAAAAGAAGCTAACTTCAGTCAGGATGAAGCGATTCGGTCCTGTGCACTTTGAGTGCAGACTGACCCCTATTGGAGACCCAACTATGGTTGTTGAGTGGCTCCATGATGGCAAGCCGCTGGAAGCTGCTAACAGGTTGCGAATGATCAATGAGTTTGGCTATTGCAGTCTTGATTATGAAGTTGCTTATTCCAGAGATAGTGGCGTCATTACCTGTAGAGCTACCAACAATTTTGGTGCTGACCAGACTTCTGCTACACTAATTGTGAAAGATGAGAAGAGTCTTGTGGAGGACAGTCAGTTGCCAGAGGGAAGAAAAGTACAGAGAATGGATGAAATGGAGCGAATTGCCCATGAGGGTGGACCCTCTGGAGTAACTGGGGATGAAATGAGTGAGAAGACCAAGCCAGATATTGTCTTGCTTCCTGAACCCATAAGAGTATTTGAGGGTGAAACAGCCAAATATCGCTGCAGAGTGACCGGTTACCCAACTCCCAAAGTTAACTGGTACCTCAATGGTCAGCTTATTCGAAAGAGCAAACGTTTCAGACTACACTATGATGGCATTAACTATTTGGAAATCACTGACTGTAAGTCCTATGATTCTGGAGATGTCAAATTATTGGCTGAGAACCCAGAGGGTACAGCTGAGCACACTGTCAAACTCGAAATCCAACAGAAAGAAGACTTTAGGGCAATCTTGCGTCGTGCTCCTGAGATGAAGGCTCTGGAGGCATCTGGCCCTGAACCTGGCAAAGTGTCTTTTGATGTTGTGAAGGTAGATAAACCTGCAGAGGCTTCACAATCAAAAGAGGTTGTCCGACTGAAGAAGGTTGAGAGAGTTGTTCATGAAAGATCCACTGAAGAGACAGAAGAGCTGCGAAGCAAATTTAAACGCAGGACTGAAGAGGGCTATTATGAAGCCATATCCTCAGTTGAGATGAAGTCTCGCAGAAAGGATGAGTCTTATGAAGGAATGTTAAAGAAGAGAAAAGATGAACTTATGCATTGGACCAAAGAGGTGTCTGAGTCAGAAAAGAAGAAAGAGGAGGAGGAAGGCAAACTTACCATTCCAACAATCAGACCTGAGAAAATCACTCTCTCTCCTAGCATGGAGGCTCCAAAGATCTTGGAAAGAATTCAGAGCCAGACAGTTTCACTATCTGATGAAGTTCGCTTCCGTTGTAGGGTTGTTGGTAAACCAGAACCAGAGTGCCAGTGGTTCAAAAACGGCATTTTGCTTGAGAAATCAGATCGTGTTTACTGGTATTGGCCCGAGGACCATGTCTGTGAATTAGTAATTAGAGATGTCTCAGCTGAGGATTCTGCTAGTATCATGGTCAAAGCCATTAACATTGCTGGTGAGGCCTCAAGCCATGCTTTCTTGTTGGTGCAAGGTATGTTTTGTCATTTATAAATCAGTTTTGTGATCATTTTTATTATCAAAATTACTTTATCTAATAAATTCTCCTTTTTTTTCCAGGCAAGCAAGTTTTATCTTTTACCCAGATATTGGAGGATGCCTATGTTAAAGAGAAAGACACAATGACAACCTTTGAATGTGAGACAAATGAGCCATTTGTCAAGGTCAAATGGATGAAGAACAATGCTGAAATTTTTTCTGGAGACAAATACAGGATGCACTCGGACAGAAAGGTGCACTTCTTATCTGTGCTGATAATCAACATGCAAGATGATGCCGAGTACACTTGTGCTGTAGCTGATGATGACCACATAAGAACCACTGCCAGACTTTATGTTGAAGGTTAGCTTACACTCATTTGTGCTATGTAATTTCACATTTTCAGAGTCATCTCTGAATTTTTGGTCAAACGTGTCATCTGATCTGTTATACAGGTGCACCACTGGAAATGATAAAAAAATTAGAGAGTGTTGAAGTGCCTGAGACATACTCTGGAGAGTTTGAGTGTGAACTGTCGCGTGAAGATGCAGAAGGTACCTGGTACTTTGAGAACAAAGAAATTACACCAAGCTTAAAATATGTAGTATCCTCTCGTCGTGGCCGACACACCTTGTCTGTAAAAGATGTCAGGAAGGAAGACCAAGGCAAATATACTTTTAAAGTGGGTGATCTGAAGACAAGCGCCACACTGAAAATGAAATGTAAGTAGAATTTGAAAATTAATATAAATATTTTTTCAAACATAATATAAGTATTTTCAAACATAATATTGACTCCATTATACATGATATTTAAATAATGGTATTTTTTTGTCTTGTATCAGTGCGCCCTGTAACTCTGATGCAAGGCCTCTCTGACTTGACAATCTGTGAGGGTGACATTGCCCAGTTGGAGGTACGATTCTCTCAGGAAAATGTGGAGGGATCATGGATGAAAAATGGCCAGCCCATCTCTGCCTCTGACAGAATTCACATTGTCATCGACAAACTTGTCCACAAACTTCTAGTTGAAAATGTCACCAGGGAGGATGCAGGAATCTACTCATTTGTTGTTCCTATTCAAGACATTTCTACAACTGGAAAACTGACTGTCCAAAGTACGTTTTTCCCGCCCTTTTCCCGATGCATTTTTGAAAGCTAAAATACAGAAAGAGAATGCAGAAATGTAAACTTTCTTTTTCACCCTCTTCACAGCAATTGAAATCACAACTCCTCTAAAGGATGTCCATTCTATTGAGGGTACGAAGGCAGTTCTAGAAGCTAAAATCTCTGCCTCTGATGTTGCTTCAGTGAAATGGTACCAAAATGACAAGCTTGTTGTAGCTAGTGAGAGAATCCAGATGGTTGCCAAAGGGACCAAACAGAGATTGGTCTTGAACAGGTCCTTTGCTTCTGATGAAGGACACTATAAGATGGCTGTTGGCAGAGTGGAAACAACCTGTAAACTGACAATTGAGAGTGAGTATTTCTTTAAAGGAACTTATATAAAATCTTTCTCTGGTTTTGCTTAAAGGTAAATTGAATTGGTTAATTATTATTAACAAACATATTTATGTCATACAGAGGTCAGCATCATCAAGCACATGGAGGACTGTGTGTGCACTGAAACTCAGAATGTCACTTTTGAAGTAGAATTGTCCCACACCGGGATAGATCCTTACTGGACCTTCAAAAATCAGCCTCTTAAGGCTGGACCCAAATACAAAATTGAGTCCAAAGGGAAACGCTATAGCCTGACCATCATCAATGCCATGAAGGATGAAGAGGGCCAGTATGCATTTGCAGCTGGCGAAAAGTCATCCAGTGCAAAACTAACTGTGTCAGGTATGATTTTCACCATTTGTTAAGTATGTGTTAAAGGATAATTCCGGTATTTAACACTTTGAGTCTATTTTCTAGTTTGTTTTGGATGAACTAGAGTGGTGGACTAGCCTCTGGGTGCTTCAGAGTGGTTGTCTACGAGCATACTGAAACATGTCCTTAAAACAACACTTAACATTAGCTCTCAAAACTGTGCAACTCACCGAGTGATTAGTGGTGTTCGTTGATGATCCAAAACAAGTAGCGTAGCGAAATGCAGTTTCTGTCGTGTCTTATTTGCCATTTTTTAAAATTCCATTAATGTCTGTTGGAGCCTCAGTGCTCGTTGATATTACTGCGCCCCGGATACCGAAAGGGGTCTGTTTACATTTGGTGGTAGTCTTTTCGCTCGTTTCTCCGTCTCTCAGAAGGCTAGCGTGAGCAGAGCAACTGCGGCAAAGTGGTTGTCGCCATCAAGTGGTCGGGAGTGTGCTAACGCTTCAGACTCAAATATTGAGCGGAAGTTTATACGCGGTTGTGAGGTATCTGAAAATATAGTTCCACTATAGTAAATAACACGGATTGAAAGCATACATTGCGCCGATATATTTGTTTTTAATCATCAACGAACACCACTAACCACTCGGTGAGTTGCACAGTTTTGAGAGCTAATGTTAAGTGTTGTTTTAAGGACATGTTTCAGTATGCTCGTAGACAACCACTCTGAAGCACTCAGAGGCTATCCTAAAATAGTCAAAAAGTCAAGACAGGACCCATTCCACAAGTCCACCACTCTAGTTCATCCAAAACACACTAGAAAATAGACTTAAAGTGTTAAATACCGGAATTATCCTTTAAGTTGATGCACAGACATTGCCTCATGGTTATGTTCTTCTTACACTAGGTGGTGCTATAAACAAACCACTCCATGATGTGACTGTAGCAGAATCCCAAACTGCTGTTCTGGAGTGTGAGGTTGCTAACCCTACCTCTGAAGGCAAGTGGCTTAAGGATGGCCACTCTGTTGACTTTAGTGACAATGTAAGGAGTGAGGATGTAGGTGTGGTCCGCCGACTTGTCTTTGTTACCACAAGACCACAAGATATTGGAGAGTACACATATCAAGTAGCAAACTCCAAGACATCTGCCAACCTTAGGGTTGAAGGTACTTTTACTTCTGTTTTGAAGGCTGATTTTTTTTTAATACTGATCATATTTTCCTATGTGTAACTTTTTTCATACTGATCATATTTTCCTATATTTGTAACTGAATACAAATGTCTTTCACAGCTGTGAAGATCAAGAAGACACTGAAAAATCAAACAGTCACCGAAACCCAAGAGGCAGTCTTTAGTCTTGAACTCACCCATTTAGATGTGAAAGGATCCCAGTGGATCAAGAATGGAATAGAAATTGTCCCCAGTGACAAATATGAGATAACAATAGATGGATTGGTTCACACATTAAAGATCAAGAATTGCAACTCCCAAGATGAATCAGTCTATGGATTTAAACTTGGAAAACTCTCTGCTAATGCCAGACTGAATGTCGAAAGTAAGTTTAATATTTGGCTTAATCAAAGAATTTGCACTAAAAAAAAACACAAAACAAATATGTTATTTAATTCTCTTGCAGCTGTTAAGATTGTGAAAAAGCCAAAAGATGTGACTTCCCTGGTGAATGGAACTGCCTCCTTTGAGCTGAGTTTATCCCACGATGACATACCTGTTAAATGGATGTTCAAAAACCAAGAACTGAAACCTAGTGCCAATATTCAGATAATGTCCGAAAGGAAAGCACATAAGTTGGTCATTCAAAATGTTGAAGAAAGCAGTGATGGAGAGTACACAGCTATAGTTGGACATTTACAATGCAGCGCATATCTACATGTTGAATGTAAGTATAAAATTAGAATATGTATAGATTTTAAGTCACCAACCTAAACTTGTCTAGTGTCTTATACACACCACTAACTCCATACAATGACTGTTTCAGCTTTGAGAGTCACAAAGCCCCTGAAGAACATTGAAGTTCCAGAGACCCATTTGGCCACATTTGAGTGTGAAGTTTCACATTTCAATGTTCCATCCACCTGGCTGAAAAATGGAGTTGAGATTGAGATGAGTGAGAAGTTCAGGATTGTGGTGCAGGGCAAACTGCATCAGTTAAAGATCATGAATACCAGCAGAAATGATTCTGCCGAATACACATTTGTGTGTGGAAATGACAAAGTCTCTGCCACCCTGACAGTTAGCCGTAAGTTATTATTGATGTCATTGTGTAGTTGTTTTCTTCATTGCCTACCAGACTTACAATGGCAACAACAATTAGAATTGAGTCAAATGTTTATTCCCTCTCCTTCAGCTGTCCTCATCACATCTATGCTCAAAGACCTGAATGCACAAGAAAAGGACACCATCACATTTGAGGTGACTGTCAACTATGAAGGCATCACCTACAAATGGCTGAAGAATGGAGTTGAAATCCGATCCAGTGATAGATGCCAAACTCGCACCAAACAGTTCACCCACTCCCTCACTATCCGAAATGTTCACTTTGGGGATGTTGGAGAGTACAAATTTGTGGCCGGATCTGCTGAAACAGCCGCAAACCTTTTTGTTGAAGGTAATATTTACTTCATTATTCAGATTTTCTTATTATTTATTTTAGTCTAATTCTGATCAAGTGTTTTTTTCATGATCAATTTAAGCTCGTGTCATCGAGTTCACCAAGCACATCAAGGACATTAAAGTTACTGAGAAGAAGAAGGCCATTTTTGAATGCGAACTCTCTGAGCCCAATGTCCAAGTAACATGGATGAAAGATGGTCAGGAACTTGAAATATCTGAAAGGTAGTCAATATAATGGTTTTCCACATCCATGCACAATTTTGCTCTTTGACATTAATAATCCGTCTTTATTAAGTTCATGTCCTGATAGAGATATCATCTTCACCATTTAGGTACAAAGTTTCCATAGAGAAACACATGCATCGTCTTATGATCCAATCTCTGCGCATGTCTGATGCCGGAGAGTACACTGTGGTTGCTGGATCAAGTGTATCGAAGGCCAACCTCATTGTTGAGGGCAAGGATGTGCGTATAAGTGAACCTGCCGAGAAAGAAATCACTGTAAGTACCAAGCTGTCATATTTAAATTCTGACAGTGTTTAGTATATCAATAATGCATTCAATTTCCTTTTAATTCAGGTGCTTGAGAAACAACGAACTACATTTGAATTTGAAGTCAATGAGGATGACATTGAGGGACGCTGGCTGAAAAATGGAGTCGAGATCCAGTTTTCTGTAGATCAGCGCTTCAACTATGCCATTATTAGAAAAATTCATCGCCTGTCAATCACAGAAACCTACAGAAGCGATGCTGGAGAATACACATTCATTGCTGGAAAGAACAGGAGTATTGTAACCCTACATGTCAACAGTGAGTTTGATCTCAACTTTTTGATTCATAATGTTTCTCAGTTTGTTCTTGTATGTCTCTGTGTATCTATTATTAATTCTTATACATTCTTGCATTGTTTAGTCCCTGAGCCTCCTCAGATAATCAGGCACTTGCAGCCCCTGTCTGTTGAAGCTGGCAAACCTGCACGCTTCTCTGTGGAGGTGACAGGAATTCCTCAGCCTCAGGTGTCCTGGTATAAGAACACTCAGGCCCTGTCTTCTGGGTTCAAGTGTAAGTTCCTGAGGGATGGAAATGAGCACACATTGTTGCTCATTGAAGTCTTCCCAGAAGATGCAGCTCAGTACAACTGTGAAGCTAAGAATGACTATGGATTAGCCACAAGTTCTGCGTCACTTAATGTGGAAGGTAAAGAAAAAAAAAGAAGAAAATAAAATCACATCAATTATAGGTACATAATTTACATATATTTGCAATGTCTTTTAATCCTCAGTTCCAGAAGTTGTTTCCCCTGACACTGGAGCCCCACTGTCACCACCTGTGGTCATAACACCAATACATAACACTTCTACCAATGAAGGACAATCTGCTAGATTCCAGTGCCGTGTCTCAGGGGAAGGTAAGAACAGTAACTATAGGTCTGTTCCAAAACCTAGTGAGCTGCCTATTGGCATTTGCTTTTTGTTTTGTTATCTCCCTAACTTAGTCTCATGATTGAGTGATATGCAATGCTCTACATAGGCAGACACTCTGTGCACCATAGAAATCTTTTCAGTTTATATAATTATAGGTTCCGCAAAAGGAATGGCACAATATTGTAGTCATTAATAAAGCATAGCTCTTCTATGATCCTTTAAAATGAAGGTACCTCACTACGTCTCGGAGCAGAGCACATATATTGACACATACAGTACGATCAAGTAAATAGTAATTTGTACCTTAATTGATGTTTAATGTTATGGGTATTCCTCTGATTTACTCCTGTTTAGATCTGACAATTACTTGGTATTGCAAAGACAAGGAGATCAAGCAGTCTGATATATTCAGAGTGTCTCAGTTTGATGAAAACTGTCAGTTGGAGATCACCAGAGTGTATCCTGAGGATGAGGGCGAGTACACATGTGTTGCCCGTAACTCTGCAGGAATGGTCTCATGTTCTGCTGTACTGAAAGTGGACGGTGAGCAAAATTTTCTTACCAACAAAAAAGTACAAACTAAGAACAATAAAAAACCTGATAATGGCTTCAATGATAATATGTTATTATTATTATTAGTCAATAATGCAATTGGTGGTGGTTTGTCTGTTAATTAGGGCTGTCAAAGCTAACATAGTTTTTTCTAAAAACTAATCAAAACTTTCAGAGCGAACTACACGAACACACGTCACCGAGCACCCATTTATGAGTAATTGCATAAAGTAATTTGCATTCTGTCATTCATAAAAACATTCATTCGAAAACTTGCAAAGAACTGCATTTTTGCACATGTAAGATGATACATAATGAGAAATAGTTACTGATTTGTTGCAGATTTGCATTTCAGTTGCATTTTGATGAAATTTGAGAAGTCTAGAATCTGTTGCTTTTTTGTAAGTGAGACGAGTAAAATACACTGTTGTATAAATGTACTCTACAAATTGCTGAACCTTATGATTGCACATACTGTAGGCCTTTTTTAATTTCATTAAAAAGGAACTGAATTCATTAATGCATTAACTACAAAAAAGTATGAGATATGTCACGCTTAAATAAATTTGATTGACAGCCCTACTGTGATACAGAACAATTTGGCCAGCCAAATATGAAAACAAAACAAATTTGGTACACGGAAACAAATTTCAATGTGTGCACTTATAGTGATTAGTTGAGGATAAATCAATACTTCCTTTCAGGACAAACACATATTATGGACTGTACATCCAAGTCTCAGTCAGAAGCCACTTCCAGCCTCTTCACAAGCATTAAGAGTGTTCAGAAGGATCCTATTGGCCAAAGGCCCACTTTTATTCAACCTATTGTGAGCTGTGTGGTGGCTCATGGAGAAGTGGCTAGATTTCATGCTCGTGTGTCTGGCATGCCAAAACCAGAGATAAGTTGGTACCATAACCAACAGTCTATAAAGCCTACCAAAAATGTTGTCTTTCATTTTGATGAGATGACAAACACTGCTACTCTAATCATAGTTGATACTTTCTCTGAGCATGCTGGACAATACACTTGCAAAGCAGTCAGTATCACAGGAGAGGCAGTTTGCTCAGCCAGCCTTGCTGTAACTGAAGAAGGTAATTGAGATCAAAGTAGTTTATAGTTTTTGATTAACATATCACAATTAATTCACGTCATTTTCTTTTTAAGCCTTTCAACCAACCTCAAGAACTTCTCAAAGAATTTTCCGATCACGTTCACTAATTTCACTTTATGAAACCTTATCAATGCTTCTGAAGAAGTTGTATCATGCTCTCTGATGTTGTGCTGGCAATGCATGCTTTTGCAAACTCCCATGTTTCACCTCTTTTTAACATTTTCACATTTGTTTCACATGCAGATAAACCAATTTTTTGTCCTCATTAAATTATTGCTATGGCGATCTTCCCTTGGATATTCATGTTATAGGTGACATATTTGGCTAAATGTTTGTTATTAATCTATTCATATGGCTCTATTTTACAGTTACAAAAGTACGTGAGGAGATTGAAGCAAAAATTGAGGAAGAGGTCAAAGGTAGGATCATTTTACAGTATTCATTTTGGTAATAATGATGTCTCTCTGTAAAACTATTGAATTTAACATTTCCAAGCATATTGTATTGCATGCAAACAAATCCTCTTTTATGAGAACAACTTTCATATGTCACTGTTGGATATGTGTATGGTTGAAATCAAGTGTTTCTGGATAGCAAGCAATTTGACTGGCAAATGCTTGCTGTGAAGCACTTTTGCAAAGTTTTGCATCTGTCTTCCCCTTGAAAAGCATGAAGGATATGGTACTTCTTGGTTGTTTCTAGAAATAAAAGGTGCAGGATGTTTGTCCTTTAAAAGTTCCAGACCACAGGAAAATTACATTTTAAAAGATATGGAAGTAGCCACATCTTTTATTTGCTTTACGTTTCTTGCATCTGGAACACCTTCCTGCAAATATTTCTTAGACTGGCTTGCAGATAGCAGTATGTGATTAATGTTGTTTGCTTTTTAAAATAACATGGTTATACCTGTAAACTATATTAGTTCGAATAAACGCCTTCTCAAAGAAGTCTAGAGCTGTTTTAATGACAACACTCTTTTTTTATCAATAGAGAGTGATGTTTCTCTATATGTATGAAATATTTTCGTCATTCTAAGGATTAGAAAGGGCGTTTATTCATCATTCTGCAAGTCAGGTAAGGAATATTTTAGGATATATCCACCAAGTATACAAGAGGCTCTTTTGCGAACCAGATCAGTATTATTTCGATACGTGTTAATGCTTTGAAAATAAATTTATGCTTTGAAGAACTGTCCACAGAAGAAGGAACAAAACATCAAGTGATTTTCGTGTCAGAATCTTTAATAAAGACTCAAGTCTTGCGTTTATTCGAACAAATATGGTGAGTGAATATGTTTTTTATGGCTTTGTGACTTGATGCATGCTTTAATATATCTATTAATATTCTATTTGAAATATATTTCATTTTCTGTAGCAAACTGGGCATTTTGTTGAAATTTGTCTCCCTTTTTTCCAGAGTTGTTTTATAATGAAGGAGCTGAACACATGGAAAAAGGAGGACTGCAGCATGGTGCATTTTCAGACCCAGAAGAAAGTTTAGATCAAGGTTTTGTAGCCCCATCTGAAAACTTTAAACCCTCCTTCACCAAAAAGCTGAAATTTCAATCTGTTGTGGAGGGTGACACTGCATCTTTTAGGTGCAAGGTAGTTGCAATGCCACCTCCAACGATATTGTGGTTTCATAATAATAGACAGATACAGAAGGAGCACCATCGTAAAATATATACAGTGAGTAAAAATGCATATGCATGCAACCAGTTTAACAATTAAAGGGATTAAGGAAAAAGATTCAGGCAGTTACAAAGTCATGGCAATTAACACTGAAGGTTCTGCTGATACCACAGCATCCCTTCTTGTATCACTGAGGGAAGAGCAAGATGTATCTTATTTCTGCCATTCTAGATCCTCAAACAAAGCCCACTCAAGCTCAGATTCATTAGCTGATTCAACAAAAGAAAGAAAATTTAGAGTAGATCTAAGATGTGTTGGCTCTCCTTTTGATAAAACAAGCAAAGGGCAAACAAAGGGGCATCATAGATCAAAAAGCACTCTGTTCCGCACAATGTATTTTAGAACTTCATCCCCATCAAGAACACCAGACAAAGACAGCAAGTTTGAGACTGCATCCGAACGTGCTCGCTCTCCAACTCCGATGTACGAGAGATACGAGAGGTTCAGTGATCGATACAGTGATATATACTGTGACAGATTCACAGGTCGTGACCGATACAGTGATAGGTTTAGTGATAAATTCAGTGACCGATGTAGTGATAGGTACAGTGACCGATTTAGTGACACAGACAGCCTTCATGGAGAGGTTAAGGCAAAACTTAGTCTCTTACAAAAGGCTGTCAAAAAGAAAAAGAGACTTTCAATATCTACAATGTCCTCTTCTGAGTTTGATGTGGAATCGTTTACAAGTGAGCCTTGTTACACAGATTACGTTGAGAGACTCAGAGTAAAGCCATCTACTTTGCCCGAAATTCAACATGTTGTTCGCCCTGGTGAGCAAGCTGAAAGTGGTAGATGGTCAGCAGAATATCAGAGCAGACTGGAGAGAATTACTGGACTCGGCTCCCAATCAACAGAACGAAGAGTCAGACACTCCTTTGAACCTCAGTCAAGATCTAGGGCACTGCAAATTATTAAGGGTGAACTTCCTCTAGAGGAAACTTTAAGAAAAGACATTGAAGTTGAAGTATCTGATGCACGGTTGGATCAAGAGATCCCATCTAAAGATGAGTCAGAAAAGGATATAGAATATGATATTTTAGATCACAAAGATGATGCAAGCCTGAGTCAGTGGGATGAAGAGGCGCAGACCAAGGCAAAAGAACCATTTGTGTTGCAGTGGTTAGAGGCAGGACAAGCTTCTAAACAAGCAAGCAACACAAAGGAGATAAGCGCATCACATGAAGAGTCACAAGAAAAAGAGTCATTAAGAGCCAAGGCAGTGAAGCCAATGAAAGAAATATTTTTTGGTGATGTAGTTAAAACAGTTCCTGTGCAGAAATTAGAACAGAGAGCTATGTCAGTGGAGAACATCCTTGAGAAAAACCTTGAGAGTGACTGCTTAGAAAGTGAAGATCAGTTCTTAGCTCAGCGCATTCGAAAATGGCAACAGGATGTACAGTGGAATGAAGAAGCACAGTTCAAGGCAAAGGAACCATTTGGGTTGCAGTGGTTAGGGACAGGAGAAGCTTCCAATCAAGTAAACAGTCCAAAGGAGATCATCCCTTCACATCAGAAGCAAGCAGACAAAGAGTATTTAAGGACAAAAGCAGTGAAGTTAAAGGAAGAAAAAATACTTGCTGATGATAGTCTGCAACATGAAAGTAAAAAGGAGGGTGATCACATAGAAAGTGAAGATCAGTTCTTAGCTCAGTGTACACAAAAATGGCAACAAGATGTGCAGGTTGATCAGGCAGACTTTGTTGCTCCCCTAAAGTCAGAGCACAAAGGCTCTTATTCTCATGAATCTTTTGGCAAAGTTCAAAAAGAAGAATCGGAATCAGCTTTAAAAGCTCAAAGTGAATCCCCATTTACAAAGACATCAAGATCTTCATTTAAAGAAAAACGTTTACCTGAATGCTCAGATGAGAGTGAGTTGCACTTATCGCGAGAAAGAATAAATGAGTTAAAATGTGAGAGCGATCATGTGAGTGAAAAGGAGGCACTAACTCAACGTATAATGAAATGGCAACAAGATGTTTTGACTGAGCAAGAACAGGCTGTTGAACTTGATCCTGATTGGGGTGGTGTTACTGAGGGTGCTTTAGAAAACACTCTCAGTAAAACCACATATAAAGATGTTGAATTGGAAAATATGAATAAGGTGTCACCACAGAGAACAGCAAAAGAGAGGTTCTTTAGTGATGTTTCTTCTCGCTCCTATGTAACTGATAAGTCTATAACACAAAAGCAAATGATTTCTGAGGCTGATAGTGAGAAGTTAAGAACTGAAAGTGAATATTTTGTCAGTGAGGAGGAGGCTCTAGCAAAGCGGATTAAAAAATGGCAACAAGATGTTCCAATTGAGCAAGAAGAAAGTGTTGAATTAGAATCTAATTGGGCCATTGCAGAGCATGTGCAGTCTTCTGTTGTATTACCTGAGACAACATTGATGTCCACAGCTTTGCCAACAGGAAAAGGTATTTTGTATACAAAGCCTGAAGAGTTTATGTCTGATAAAATAGGTACAGATGTGACTGTAGAAATTGAAAGACAATATTTGGGTTATGAGGATGTAGTTCAGAAGCATCATGGTGATGTAAAAGTTGTGACAATGTCTAGACATGGACCTGATGTAATAGAGCAACAGAAAACTCTCTCAAAACGAGAAACCCCCAGTGTTTCTCCCATCGCAGGGAAAATGTCTATGAGTGTAGTAAAACCAGGAGCACCTGTCTTTGTGATGATATTAAAGCCAGAGATCGAGGTAAAGAGAGGTGAAATGACTGAACTCAGTTGCCAATTCCAGGGAGATCCCCAACCATCTGTTTCATGGCTTAAAGATGGACATCTTATAATGAGAGACCCAGATTTTGATGTCCGTACCAAAGCAAATTCATCAACACTGACCATTTATTATCCAACCTTTGACCATCAAGGTGTGGTTACTTGTAATATTGCGAACAAACATGGAAAAGCAAGTACATGTTGCATATTTAAAGTAACTGATGATGTTTTGTCAAAGACAGAGATTGGGCCTCCTCAAGAAGTTAAAGTAACAGATGAGTCAGTGTTCACTGAAGAAGAAATGATAGAGGAAGAACTTAAGTCCCTAATGAAACCTGATATAGACAGCAAATACACATTGCAGGTACCTCAGGCAGTCATTCACATGCCACAAACTTCATCTTCATCTATTCACTCCTCACCAGTTGAGATCAGAATAACTGCTCCAACTCCAGTGCTAGAGATGTTCGATGAGGCAAAAGACACATTTGAGCCTGTTGAGCAAACCTCAGAATCTCCAGTTGATGATGGCACCTCTCAAACAGTGAAGCATAAGTTCACATTTTCCTTTGATGATGGTCGTGAGGCTCCCCAAGTTTTCAGAGAACTAGATAACATTAGTGTTTCAGAGGGACAGACTGCTATGCTTGAGTGCATCATAATTGGTGAACCAACACCTGAAGCCACCTGGTTCCATGATGACATTTGCCTTGATCTTAATAACAGTAAATATAGATTTCAGGTACAAGACAAAAGTTATAGACTTTTCATTGACAATTTCACATGTCTTGATGCTGGGATATATAGATGCATTGCATCTAACAAACTTGGGCAGGTTGAAAGTGTTGCTGATGTGTCTTTTGATTCTGCAACTCTGGACTCTGGATTTTCATCAATTGCCATAACAGAAATGAATAACCAAACAAGATCTCTTGGCTTATCTTTAGAATTTACCAAAGTTCAAACAAAGACTTTATCAAGTTCTTCCACACCATCCCAAGATATTACTCTTACAAGTGAGGATATTCTTGATTATGACTGTTCAGTCAAACCTGCTGAATTTCAAGATATTATCAAAACAGATGAACCCCATTACCCACAGCCAGATGCTCCCAAACTTAAGCGCATTAAGAAACCAGCTTCAGATATGCCTGTAATAACAGGCTGTGGTTTGCAATCGTCTGGGGCAGAGGTTAAAGTATCAAAATTAAAACAAGCATTTGAAACACCAACATCTTTTGTGGATGAGCCTGTTGAGCCAAAAACACAATCAAAGGATGAGGCCTCTTTTCCCATTGAAGATATTCCAGAGTTTGCTCTTGAACCTGGGCAATATGAAAAAGAACAAATAACTTCAATTCTCTCCAGTGAGGACAGGATAAAATATCCTGCTTTGACTGCAGCTAAGACCTTCCCCTTAAGAGCTCCAACAGATGTTACAGAGGCAGTTCTGGACAACACAGAATACACTATAGAAGAAAAATCTGATGTGAGAATGTCTTCTATAGAATCAAAGTTATTTGACTTGCAGCATTTTGTATCCTTGGCAAATGTTACCGAGGTTCAGCAATCACCTACTTTATTTAGACCCCAGGCTAGATTACCAGAAAAAATGAACCCAAAAGACAGTTCTATTAGCCCTAAAACAGGTTTGGATAGCACAGTTGAGCAAAGAATTATAGTGGAGGAGGCATGCGTTAGGCAAAATGAAATTGATAACTATGCTCAAGAGCCAGTCATGTTAGAATCCAAGGTACAGTCCACTGAAATAACCGAACCTGTAAAAATGGGTACTATTAGTGTTCGAAGAGCAGAAGTTGAGGACATGCCACAAGATAACGTCAGTCCAGTTGATATAAAACGTGATAGGATGGAATCCTCAGATCTAACAAAACTTAGTGTAAAACCCAAAATTGAGGTTGACAGATTATTGCAATCTGACTCAGCAGATTACCCTTTGTCAGAGTACCGCACACAGAGACAGCAACCACAACAGAAAAAATCTGCTAGGCTAGGGGCTGTTGGTGTTCCCAAACTTGAGGAAGAAGAAGTAACTTTTAGTGCTGTTTATGACTACTATAACCAACCGACTGATTGGGGAAGGCCTTTGTCGCCAGAGTCAGAGATGTCTATCGAAGTTGGTAGCACATTCAGTGAGGAGATGGCAGAAATAGAAAGGTTCTACACACCAGCTTCATCCACTGAAATTTCTCAAATTCAAAAGTCACCAGAATCTTTCCATACCCCCTCAGAGACTCCAGGGGGTGTTATGACACCTCCTGAGTATCCGTTTTCCCCTGTGGAACATACCAGACTCTCAACTAGCTCTAGTGAAGGTTTTTATTCCCCGGCTAAGTTTCTCAGTTCTCCAGATGATGAGGGTATTGAAACAACTCCCCCTGTGTTTACTATCGATGAGTTTATGATTCTTCCAGAGGGACGTGGTTCACTAGGCTTGGGGACACTTCAGGAAAAGGTTCAGGGAATTCCTCCAGCTTTCCTTAAGCCACTTACAAAAAGAAGAATTTTTGAGAGCGATTCCTTACAGTTCTGTGCTGAAGTATTTGGACTACCCACTCCAGAAGTGAAATGGTTTAGAAACAAAACTGAGCTTGAAGCAGATGAGAGGACTATTATTGAAAGAGATGGTGATAACATTGCCCTGGAAATTAGGAATATCACAAAAGCTGACCAAGGGGAATATATCTGTGAGGCTCTTAATTATGTTGGTGAGGCAAAAAGTGTTGCTTTGGTTCTTGTTATATCTCAGGAAGCAAGGCAAATGCTACCCCCTCCTGCTGTTACTCATCAGCATGTCATTGAGTTTGATGTTGAGGAGGATGAGGATCTGTCAAGGTCTCCCTCTCCTCAAGAAATCTTGTTGGAGGTTGAGTTAGATGAGAATGAGGTGAAAGAGTTTGAAAAACAGGTAAAGATTGTTACCATTCCAGAGTATACTGCTGATAACAAAAGTATGATCATATCCCTTGATGTTCTTCCAAGCATGTTTGAGGAAGGGACTGTGGATTTCATAACTCAAGAAAGTGATGATTTACAAATAGCTTTTGAAGTTACAGAAATGCCACCACGTTTTATAAACCCTATTTATGACATTGAAACTCTTGAAAACACAAATGTAATGTTTGAATGTTCTTTAATGGGTATTCCCTCGCCAATAGTGTCATGGTACAAAGGCAATATGAAGATTCCTATGCATAAGAAAAAATACATCTGTAGCTCAGATGGTGATAATCATTTTCTGAAGATTCTCAAAGCCAACATACATGACAGTGGCATATATACATGCAGAGCTATTAATGTTGTTGGTGAAACACTTTGCAGGGCGTCACTTACAGTTATGAATCCACAGTCATTCTCAGGCAAGACAAGGGGAAGAGAACTAACTGCAGTTTCTCTTGGCAGTGCAAAAGTTCATCCTCAGAAGTTTGACTTGGTTGTTGGAAATTCATCATTTGATGGAGAACAGACATCAGAGATAGAGCTTGAATTTGAGTTCCAACAGGAATTTGATGAGTCTCAGAAAGCTGTCAGACTGGTTGCTATTTCTGATAATGAGACAAGTGAGCAAGGAGAGAAATATGTTAGTATTAATTTCGATGTCTTTGCGGAACCCTCAAAAGATGACAAAATAGAATTCAAAGGCAAATCAACAAACTCTTGTAGTTTTGAGTTCCAGGTCACTGAAATTCCCCCAAAATGTATAATCCCGCTACAAAATGTCACTGCAGCTGTAGGTACACCTGTAATTCTTCAGTGCTTAGTGAGCGGCAAACCAAATCCTACAGCAGAGTGGTTCAAAGATGGTGCTCCGGTAAAAAATGCTAGATATATTATCCAGGAGAAAGCATCAGGGCATTTCAATTTGCTTATAACGAATGTAACTCACAGTGATGCTGGTGAATTCAAATGTATTATCCAAAACAAAGCTGGTTACACTGAAACAAATTCGTTGTTAAAAGTGTTTTAATTTGACCGCAGTTTAAAATGCAGTTTATGAAACAATGTCCAGGCAGGTTTTGTTGTTTTGTTTACTTTGAACACATACACATTTTTTATGTATTACAATTGTAAATTATTGTGAAATTATGTATAGAAACGTTTGCTCAATCTGCATTCAAAATTATTATTCGGTGGTATATATTTTAATGATTGATCCACAATTTATTGAAAAGACCTGAAATGATCCTCAATTTTTCTTCAGTAACTTACATTGGTTTTCCACTTTGGGGGACAGTCTTAGTATTTTCCCTTTTGGATGGTGTACTTGGACTTTGTTTTTGGTTGTGAAATTACTCATTTTATAATGAAATATTGTACCTTTGCTTATGTCTGCAAACCGTTTAGGTGAGGTTTTCAAGTACAGTTTTGAAAAATCGAATTGAATTTCTTGATAACGCATGTCCAGTCTAATAGATTAACATTTTTGACCGTTTTTTGTTTTAATTCAAATTGCATGTTAACAGTTTGATCAGAAAACAGGTAAGAAAAAATCGTTTAAATACTTAATTATGTTGGGAGAGACTAGATTTTCCTTGCTCAAGTTCATAATTTATAGTATAAATAAGACTGCATAGTGTTGGATAATAATTTAACATTTTTGTTGTATAGTTCGATCATGTTTTTCTAAAAGTAGTGATAAGTGAGTTAAAGATTTAATAGGTTGTAAATAAAAATGTTAAAATAAAAATAAGTTAGATTAAAAAAAAGTTATAATATGCTTATGTGTTCTCATTTATATGCCTTTCTGTATCTACAATTGTCATTATTTTGGGCTACAAATATAGGTAGTCAGCTAGTCAAACCTGTATAGGGGAAAAAAAATCTAAATGACTGCTATAATTTTATTAGAATCATAAATGCATTGTTCATCCATTTATTGTAATTCTATGTACATGAAAAGTAAATAAAATTATGATAAAACTGTTTACTGTTATTCTGTATTTTTTTTTATCTCTTAAGGGCATCATTATGCCCGCTTCTTTACTAATACTGAATTACCTCCATCTTTATCTAAACTTGTAATTTATGAGAATATTTTGTTGAATCTTTAATCCCATTATTTTCATACAGAATTTTCTAGTTTGACTGTGAAGACCAAAGAAGAGGAAGAAACCTACAGCACATCACTTCATTTACCTGAGAAGTCAAAAACACTTGAACTCAAGCCAGAGCAAAAACGTTTTTCTAGTTTGTTGGAAAGGAAAAAGGAGAAACCTGTATTTGAGTCCAAGCTTACACCTGTGGAAGTTACTGTTGGAGAGTCAGCTAGTTTTACTGTCACAGTATCTGGTTTTCCAAAGCCAAAAGTTCAGTGGTTCTGCAATGGAAAAGTTATCACTTCTTCGTCAGTTTATAAGTTTGTAGAGGAGAGAGATGAGTACACTTTAATAATAACACAAGTAAAGAAAGAGTACGAGGGAGAGTACTCTTGTACCGCCAGTAATGGATTTGGCCAAACCACCTGCAAGACAATATTGAAGGTACAAGTAAGTAAATTATCAGCAGCAGAAAAGTGGGTGGAACAAATGTTTAAAATACCAGGGCAACCACCATGCTTTACCACACTAATTCAACCTGTGCAGTGTGTGGAGGGCAGTGAGGTGAAATTTCAGTATAGACTTACTGGTACTCCACTCCCTGATGTTCAGTGGTTTAAGGGTAATTGTCTAATTAAATCGAGCCAGATCTGTTCTGTTGTAAGTAACCCAGATGGCTCTGGCTTTCTTATCATGAATAACATCAAACAGAAAGACAGTGGACTCTACACATGCAAGGCTGTCAATCCTTTTGGGGAGGCAAGCTGCAGTGCTGAGTTGATAGTATTTCACAAAAAAGTATCTGTATTTCATAAACAGAAATTAGTTCAAGAGCAAAAAAGCTATAAGGTTTCCATGAAAGAGGAAGCCACCGAATCACGTTTGTACAGTGTTAGCCTACCTGGACAGGCAGGTGCTAGTTTGCAGGGAGACCATCAGGTAATTTATACCATTGGCACAGAAGATAGGCAAATGGTAGTGAGCGAGCAGGTTGACACTCTGCATGACTTGGATGTTTCCATTGCAACTATGCACAGGGAGCAGGTGACTCATCAAGCTGCTGTGTTGGAGTCTCATGAAGTGCAGGAGAGAGTAATATCTGCTTCAGTTCAGCCAGAACCAGTGGTAGCAATCCCTTTGAAACAGCTCCAAATGGCTACTCTGACCTCAGCAGTTCAAGAACGCCAAGGCTTCACAGAACAGCACTTTGAACGAATCAAAAGTCCAGAGGTTACAGAGCTGGAAATTGCAAAAGAGCACCCCTCACAAATAATGTCTGCCATAACTGAGAGTGTAACTCCACTGACAATTGTCAAAGCTGAGCCATTATCAACCAGCGAAACGGAACAGATCAAGGCATCTCCTGAGCCCAAGTATCCAATATCAAGTCACCAGGTTGAGTCAAAACTCCCAATTGTTAAAGAACATTCACAGGTTATACCGCATACTCAGCAGGAAAAGGGCTATCAGGTTAAAGAGGGAGTTAAAATTCTTTACAGTGCAGTTTCAACGGAGAAACAACAGATCACAGAAGGTCACACTAAAGAACTGTCAACTCAAGAATCTACCTTCCAGACAACAGTGAAGAAAGAACCACCAGAACCAGTTATCCTTTCAGTTAGTGAGACTGCTCAAACTTTAGCAAAAGAACATAGGTTATCAATGCACCTACCAGTTGAGGAGACTGCATCTCTAGTCAAAGATAGTGCATTAAAATCAGCTCTCGTTGCTGAGGAAAAGCATCAGCTCCAAGCTGATCAGTCAAGTTTGATCCCAGGTTTAGAAAGTGCCATTTCAGTGCAGTCCCAGAGAGAAGAAGTACAAGTTCTACATTTACAGGTCATCACAGATCAGGATATTCTTCCATCTGAAGGCAGGTTCAGCAGTGAGAAACCAGTCCAAGGCAAGGCAGATGCTCAAAAAAGTCCTGTTCTTAAGCATACAGTGTCAGTGGATTTACAGCAGACAGTGACATGCGAGGAGTCCTCTCAGTTTTCAGCTCAAAGAACAGAACTTTTTATTCATCCTGGTAAGGAAGCTCCTGCTCCTTTGCATCTTCAGGCAATTCATTTAGAAAATACGTTGACAAAAGAAGGGATAATCTCAATGGAAAAACCAGATAAACAGATTGCAGTACAGAGACAGGAAAAAGCCCGTCATCATGCTGCAAGCACAGAAGAGAAAAGAGAGCATACTGCTGATTATTGTAAAGATCTTGATGTGTCTGTTACAGGCATGCAGTCTGAAATCAGAAAAGAACCCAAACATGAAAGTATTCTTCAAGTCTTTTCAGAGCCAGTGTCGTTACCGAAGGAAACTCCTTTTGTAAGTGATGTTAAACAACAGCGTGCCCTAGTTCAGAAAGAAGATCACTGGAATATTGTGCATGTGACATCTGTGTCAGAGAGTCAGGATATAGAGGAGGGACACACAGAGAATATAGGAACAATCGAGAAATTTGTGTCTAAAAGCAAAGTTGAACCTAAAATCCCACCTGAATTAATTTATGTAGAAGAACAAGCTATCTCAACAGAGAGTAGTATTGCTCTTGTGGCCACCGAACAAGACTTTGCAGTTCAAATTCAGGAAGGACAGTCTGTTAGACAGTCAGTATTAATGGAAGAAAAGCGAGTAATCAAAGCCGAGTTATCTGAGGATATTACAAAATCTGAAACAACCACAGCAGTTGTCAGTGAGCAAAAGATGGGTACTGTTTTAGTGTCAGAGGCAAGAGAGAGCCAAACGCTACCCAAAGAGCTCACTTTTGTTATTGCGCCTCCAAAACCACATTCATTAGACATTAAATACCAGTTAAAAAGTACTCTTGCTACTGCTGTTGCTCTTGACCAGCCTTTGATCCTGGCAGATGTAGTGGAGAGTTTAGGAGCTGTAGAAATTCATGAGGTAAAAGAAAGGAGAGAACCCAAATTTGTTATGTTCACTTATCTTATCACAAGTGAAAGTGCCCCACTTGAAATTACAATTGCTTTTGAGGGAGATTATCCCCAGACTGCTGATCTCAGAATGGAAATTCAAGCTGCTTTCTACTCTATTGTCTATCGAGAGCAACAGGTTCTGACCTCAGAGCAGCCAGGCACAATGCAAATCAACAGGCCCCAAAGATTACAGGTTACTAAGGCTTCTACAAAAGAATTGGTTTCACCTGTGGTGGAGATGGTAAGAATGACAGAAAATGTAGAGCCTTTCACATCACTAAATATTCAATCTGCAACTGCAAAAACTGAAGCCAAAGCCTCTTTTCAGTCTGTAACAGCTAAAGAGCAAGCTTTTGTGCAACAGTCAACTATTCATGTGGCAAGTGAATCAAAAATTGAGATTCAACAGTCTATCCAAGTTGATCAACAAGAAACCAGATCTGTGACAGTAAAAGGGCATGGGAGGGATATAGGGGCTGCAGGTATGACAACTGAACCTGTTTTGGGGCCTGATTCAAATGAACGGTCCACTGAAGTCATATTTCAGAGAGAGGGAAGAGAGGAATATATAACTGAGGCCTTTATGAAATTAGAGAAAGAAGTTGTTAGAGAGGGTTACCCAATTTTTGAAAGCTCGTTGGAGGATATTATAATAGAGGAACATTCAGAGGCAAAATTTTCATTGACTATTAGACATGCAAATAATGTGATTTGGCTTTTTAATGGAAAATCTATTAAGTCTGGCAAAGAGTTCAAGTGTTCCATAGACCATGACACTTACACACTAGTAATCAGCAAGGTTATGAAGGATCATCAAGGAGAATATACCTGTGAGGCTGTAGGTGATGCTGGCAAGATCTCAACGTCCTCCCACCTCACTGTGGTCTTAAGAGGTTGGAATTATGGGATTATTTTGTCACCACATGACTAACTCTTGGCATTCATAGCTAAAATAGATACACTTCATCAGACATGCTTTCTCAGTATCTCCACACCAACTAATAGTATAAATCTTTGTTTCATATGAAAATACCCTCGTAATGCCTTCTGCTCTGATCTTGTTCACAATGCTGTGATTTTGCCACCATTTCCACATCACTGAAATGTTAGCATGTCTTCACTTCTTCACACCAACTCTTAACCCGTTGGATCTTTCAGTGTCATTCCAACATTCATCCACTTCACTCCTGCAGTATTGTCCACTTTTTTTGTATTCACCTCTGTAAAGTGGTCATGAAATACTCCATTGTTTTTCATTGTTTCATCAGTCATTGAGCACCTCATTCTTGATCCTTTTTGCATGCATGCCAGGATATCAAGTCTTTCTCACTCTTCATGCAATTTGTTTTTCTCTCCCTCATAGCGAGATCACCATTACTCTTCACAGTCACCCCTGGAATGTTTTTTTTACTCCATTACAGTGACCACAGAAATTGGCACTTTTTGAAAATACCATATCTTTAAATATTATAGATGCTAGGATGTACCTAAATGGTTACATTTAACATATTGAACTTTGTAGTAAATGTTTTTGTAAAACATTTCAGGTGTTTGAAAGTGCCAATCAGTGGTTTCTGCTTTTCATTCTCACACGTATTACTTGTTAGCGGATGTTAAATATAATGTACTAATTTGCTTTTTATCTGTGTGCACAATTTAGTGCCACCTGTTTTTAGGCAGAAAATTCAAAATCTGGAGGTCAATGTTGGCAGTCCTGCAAAGTTCGAATGTGAAATTGAGGAGGCTCCAGGTGTGACCTTCAAGTGGTTCAAGTCTGGTTCTGAGCTCAGACATACTGACAAATGCAGAATTATCAGCCTTCATCACAGCTCATCCCTGGAGATCTTTAGCCCATCAGTCGCTGACAGTGGAGAATTTACATGCAAAGCGGCAAACCGCCATGGAACTGACAGCTGCTCTGCTAAACTAAGTGTGACAGGTAAGACAAATATATCTTTCTTATTGTCCATTGGTTGTCTTGAAATATTTAACTCTGTAGCTGACATGCCTTGTGTTTGAGACTTTGTTGGCAAAGTTGTTTATATCTTCTTATTGATATCTTCTTTTTGTAGAGATTATCCCACCAGAGTTTGTATCAAAACCTGATTCGATGACTTTATTTGTGGAGAAGCAAGCAAAATTTCAGTGTGTTATTTCTGGTTCTGACCCAATGAATGTTGTCTGGCATAAAGACAATATTGCCATTTCAAATGATGATCACTGCAAAGCATATTCTGACAAGAACAAATATTTTCTTGAAATCTTGAATTTACAACAAAGTGATCAGGGAACATACCTTTGCAAAGCTTCAAACAGTGTCGGTACAGCTACATGCTGCTCTGAACTGAGGGTTGTAGACAAACCCAACTTTGTGAAGAGCTTTGAGTCAATCACTATTGCTGTGGGAAACCCACTACGTCTTGAATGTCACGTAGATGAAGACATTGGTGTTTCCATCGTCTGGATGAGAGATGGCAAGAAACTCCATACTACAATGGACTGTAAACTAGCTTTTGAAGAAAAAATAGCCTGTCTTGAGATTCAAAAGGCCAAACTCAAAGATACAGGTACATATACATGTACTGCTGCCAATGATGCAGGAAGCACCATTTGCTCTTCTAGTGTAACAGTGCAAGGTAAGACTTTCAGATTAATGTCCTTGGTAAATGAAGCATTTGAAACAAATCTGCATGACTGGGTATTCATTTCTGTCAATGTGAGCAGATTAGTGTATTTGCATTGCTTAGACGGATGTCACAAAGCTTATAAGCATCAGTTGATGCTGCTCTTCTTTGCCATATTAAGTATTATAGCTTATTTTCATGGTGCTGCTTCACATGTCTCTTATATTTACCTGTTGAAGTTGTCTTTTCCTAACTTGTCTTTTTCTTTCAAACAAATCCAAAATCTTTTTCTCCCATTGCATTTTAATCCGTAGAACCTCCAGTCTTTGTTAAAAGGCTAGAGCCTAAGATCTTATGGAAACAAGGAATGTCATCACGTCTTTCGTGCACTGTCAAAGGATCGCCTGAACTCCATGTGACTTGGTTTTTGAATGACAAACCACTTAGTTCCTCTGAAAAACAAAAAATCACATTTAAGGCTGGCCAAGCCACTCTTGAGATTATTGAATTGTCTGAGTCTGACAGTGGAAATTACACTTGTGAAGTGATGAATGAGGCTGGCTGTGAAAGCTGCAGCTCTCAAGTATCTGTAAAAGGTAATACCAAGATTCTTACCTTCTGATTAATGCTCATTATATTGAGTTATAATATAATATAACTCTTATTGGTTTTATTGTTCTTAGAACCTCCTGCATTTAAAAAGTTGTTGCAAATGGTGGAGGTAGTCAAAGGGTGCACAGCTCAGCTTGAATGTGAAGTTACAGGCACTGCTCCATTTGAGGTGACCTGGTTTAAGAATAAAAACCCAGTTTCCTCTGACAAGAAGTACAGTATTGTTTCAAAGGACTCAGTTGCATATTTGGAAATCAAATCATTTGAAAGTGCAGATGTTGGAGATTATCAGTGCTGCATTTCCAATGACGTTGGTAAAATATCTACAAAAGCAGTAGCCAAATTGAAAGGTTGGTACAATCAATTTCAATGGCCTAAAATAATTGATTTATTGTTGTTAATGTTTTATTTAATGTGAAAATTAATCTGCCTTTTTTTATGCAGACCCACCATCCTTTGTAAAGAAGGTTGAGAACACCACTGCAGTTTTAGGCAGTGCTGTGAAACTGCAAGGAGCTCTTAAGGGTTCTACTCCTATCATAGTTCAGTGGTTTAAAGACTCAGAGTTAGTCAGAGATGATGATCCTAATATTACCACAAGTTTTGAAAACAGCATCACTATTCTGGCAATAGCAAATGTGGCCATTAACCATGGGGGTAAATATACTTGTCAAGCTGAAAATGAGGCCGGAAAACAAAAATGCGATGCCACTGTTTCGGTTCAAGGTTAGAATTAAACCATAAACATATCAATATTTAGCATTATATTATTTTGTAGTATTTTCTTCTTCTTCTTCTTCTTCTTCTTCTTCTTCTTCTTCTTCTTCTTCTTCTTATTCTTATTCTTATTCTTATTCTTATTATTTGATTGGTTTATTAATTGATTTATTTCATTTTTGTTAAAGAACCAGCTCGATTTGTTGAGAAACCTCCATCAATCAGTGTAACAGCAGGTGACTCTGCAACTCTTGAGTGCAAAGTTTCAGGAAGTCCAGATCTCAAAGTAAAATGGTTCAGAGATGGCAAAGAGATGACAGGAAGTCGAAAATACAAAATCTCCTTCAAAGACAATGTGGCAGTCTTTAAAATTCTCTCGGCAGAGCGGGGAGATAGCTGTGAATACAAAATTGAAGTTTCTAATCGGGTTGGAAAAGAGCAGTGTTCTTGTTCAGTCATTGTTCTTGGTTAGTGGTATTCTTCCTAAATTAACTTTCAGTTGGTTGTTTGTGTCTATGTGTGTGTTTTTTTAACAGTAGTGTTTTACTTCTTCTGATCAGATAAAATAATACCTCCGACATTCACTAAAACACTTAAAAAGGTAGATGGTAATGTTGGGGGTAGTATTCAAATGGAATGCAAAGTCTCAGGATCCCAGCCTATAATACTATCTTGGTTCAAAGAGGAAAAGGACATTACAACTGGAACAAAATATAAAACTGAAATGCAGGAAAGTACTGCCACACTGAAAATAACAGATTTAGAGACATCAGATGCTGGGGTTTTCACCTGCCATGCAACTAACGCTGCAGGACACAGTGAAACAAGTGGAACTGTTTGTGTTAAAGGTTAGAATAATAGATCCCATTTTATAATTTTTGTATTTGTTTGCTGTCAACTTGAAATGTGGTTGTTAAAAGTAATCTCTTTCCCCTACCCTTTCAAACTAACTTTAGAACCCCCAGTCTTCTCTTTGAAACCTCAAAACCAAGATGTTATACCAGGAACTACAGTTGTTCTAAAAGCTGTGTTCACTGGGACAGCACCTTTTATTATGAAGTGGTTCAGAGAAGACAAAGAAATGTTAACTGGAGGAACTTGTTTCATCAAGAAAGAAGCCAACTCAAGTTCACTGGAGCTGCACTCTGTGAAGCCATCTCAGTCTGCAAAATACACTTGCCAAGTTTCTAACGATGCTGGAAGGGTCTCGTGCACAGCCGCCTTATTTGTGAAAGGTGCCTTTTCTTACTCTTTATATTTTTAGTTCCCTTGTTTTTTTTGTTTTTGTTTTCACAGAATGAACCTTTACTTATTTAATTCATCTTAATGTGTCACTCTCTCTTTATAGAACCTCCAAAATTTGTGATGAAGCTTGAATTGACTAAACTAGTATTGAATGGGAGTCTTGCAACTTTGGAATGTAAAGTGACTGGCAGCCCAGAGATCAATATTAGATGGTATAAGAATGAGACTGAATTTAGCTCAAATGATAAATACCAAATGGCCTTCACCGACTCAGTTGCTACACTTAAGATTTCCAATTGCTGTGTTGAAGACAGTGGAGATTATATCTGCCAAGCATCAAGTGAAGCTGGCAGTGATAGATGCAGTTGCTTGGTTACAGTCAAAGGTTTGTTTGAAGTTAATCATCTTACTTTTCAAGGATGTTTAAGTCATTCCTGTTGGTTAAAGCAGTTCTATATTAGCTAATTGGTGCTTTCTTATCTCAGAACCTCCCAAATTTGTGAAACCTTTTGAATCCAAAGAAATTGTTAAAGGCACAGATGTTGTGTTGGAAGGAACTGTGTCAGGCTCAGCTCCCTGTGAGATTTCCTGTTTCAAAGACTCAAAGCAGATCCGAAATGATAGAAGACACATAATAAGCCTGACAAAGGATGTAGCAGCTCTTCAGATTTTGAAATTTGAACCTGGGGATGTCGGCAAATATCAGTGCACTGTAGGAAATGAAGTTGGCCAAACCTCTTGTGATTTTCATATTATGATGAAAGGTTAGTAAGTCCAGGGAACTCTTGGAATATTGTTTTATTTGTGAACGTAAAAAGCTTGTGAACATTGTCCTAACATCATCTTGCATTTGATAATCTTCAATTAGAGCCACCATCATTTGTGCAGAAGATGGATAATGCAAATGTCCTCCTGGGTGGTGAGGTTTCCTTGCAGTGTGTGTTGAAAGGGTCATTGCCTATGACCATCTCTTGGATGAAAGATGATCATGAGATCAAGGAATCTGAGCATGTTCAGATATCTTTTGAGAACCGGACTGCAGTGCTACACATTTCAAGTGTGCAGTTAAAACTTGGTGGAAAGTACACTTGCCATGCTCAGAATGAAGCTGGTAGTCAAAAATGTACAGCAGTACTGGCAGTAAAAGGTGTGTAGTATTTTTTAAAAACTAATTTGCATATTTATAGTATTGTTTGTTTTCTTGTGTCTATGTTTTTATTCAGAGTTATTGTATCATAGCTCTTTTTGATTTAGAGCTATTTTCATGTATTTGTACGTATTTCATTGTAATTACAGAGCCTGCAAACATCACAGAGCAAGCCAAGTCTGTCAGTGTTACAGTAGGTGATCCTGCCACTCTAGAGTGCAGGTACTCTGGTTCTAAAGTTCTTAAAGCAAAATGGCTAAAGGATGGCAAAGAGCTGACATCAGGGAAAAAATACAAAGTACAGAGCACAGATACAAGCTCCATGTTAAAAATTCTTTCTTCTGAGAAGAGTGATGCTGGAGAATATATATTTGAGATTTCAAATGATGCTAGAAGCAGCAGTTGTGAGGCGGTTGTAACTGTTTTAGGTTAGTATGTTTGAAAAAATATGGACGTTATTATTGGAAGTTTTAGATCAACACATCAATTTTAGATTAAAACTCTTATTTTATATTTACTCTTATTTTATTTTAATATTATCAACAGATCAATTAATCAAGCCTTCCTTTACAAGAAAATTTAAGGAAATGGAGAGTATAAAAGGATCTTTTACACAGTTGGAGTGTCTGGTCTCTGGATCTCTTCCTATAACTGTTACTTGGTTCAAGGAAAATAAGGAGATAGAGACTGATGAGAAGCACAAATGCATATTCTTTGAGAATGCGGCATCTTTGGAAATCAGTCGTCTTGATAGTTCAGACAGTGGAAATTACACTTGTATCGCTAAAAACCAAGCAGGCACTGTTCAGTGTTCTGGCATGCTGAAAATTAAAGGTTTGCAATTACCCTTGACTTTTATGAGCGACGATTTAATTTGATTGTTTCAGTAAATTTATTATGCTTTTTAAAAAAATGTATCTTCCTTTAATCTGTAATCTTAAATCTCCCTCTTGCAAGCAGAACCTCCATCAATCATTGAGAAGCCTGAATCACAAGACGTTATACCAGGATCTAAAGTGCAGTTTAATGTTCTTGTGTCTGGAACGCCACCAATGACCATTAAATGGTTTAAGGATAAGAAAGAAGTTTCATCAGGAATTGACTGTTCAGTTCAGAAAAATGACACTTCCAGCTCACTTGAGCTCTTTTTTGCAAAGCCTTCAGACTCTGGAGACTATGTCTGCGAAATAAGCAATGATGTTGGATCAGATGCTTGCCAAGCGATGCTCTTCGTTAAAGGTTTTCACTAAAATGACTTTAAAAAATGTTCTTGAATCTTTGTTAAATGCTTTAAATAAGTACTTGATTTAATTCAATTTCATTTTTTTCAGAACCACCCAAATTTACCCGCAAACCTGAAAAAATAACAGTGGTAAAACCAGGCCAATTGGTAGTTTTTGAATGCCATATTACAGGCACTCCAGAGATAGACACCTACTGGTTCAGAGATGGTAATGAAATAAGTCCAAGCAACAAGCATAAAATTACTTTTGTCGATTTTCAAGCACGGCTTGAGATCAGTAGCAGTGATATTAAAGACAGTGGAGTGTACTACTGTGAAGCCCGGAATGAGGCGGGCAGTGAGAGCTGTAGTATGGAACTAAGAGTGAAAGGTTAGTATATAGTGCACTTTATAGGCATTTCAGTGTTTTATTATGGTTCTTTTAAAATGTCTATAGCCAGAGCATAGAACTGTTTTTATAAGTTTTTTTTTTTTTCTTTTTTTTTTTCTCAGAGCCACCAGTTCTTGTCAAGCCATTGAGTCCTCTTGAGGTTGTGAATGGCTCAAATGCATATTTTGAATGTCAGGTAAAAGGCACAGGTCCTTTTGAGGTGACTTGGCAAAAAGATTTAAAGGATATCAAATCAAGCCTTAAGCATGTAGTTTTGCAGAAGAATGGCTCTATAATGACTCTTGATGTACAGAAGTGTGATGCTTTAGATGTTGGAGAATATCAGTGCATTGTAGCAAATGAAATTGGGAGTTGTTCAAGTCAGAATACACTCAGCATAAAAGGTTAGCTTTGAGTTTGTTTGATATCAGTTTTATATATGATTTTATCTATCTTCGCCTTGTTTAACATATTTTACACTTCTATAGAGCCTCCATCGTTTGTGGAGAGGATAGAGAATGTTGTCACAGTTCTTGGAAAAAAGGTTGAATTTAAATGTGTTGTAAGAGGATCACCTCCTCTATCCATACAATGGCAGAAAGATGAAAACTGGATTTTGGAGGATCCTGCAATTGAGAGGGC
Organism: Chrosomus eos; assembly: GCA_036326025.1. NCBI lineage: Eukaryota > Metazoa > Chordata > Actinopteri > Cypriniformes > Leuciscidae > Chrosomus > Chrosomus eos. The sequence continues at coordinate 9,897,219 of CM070826.1, forward strand.
ATTTGAGAACAATATTGCCACTTTGAGAATCCCTGTGTGTGAGTCAATCCACAGTGGAAAATACACCTGTCAGTCTGTGAATGAGGCGGGGCAAGAGAAGTGTTTTGCTACACTTGTAGTGCAAGGTTGGTTATTTTTTGGAAGTGCTTTTTGTAGCTGTCCATCCTAAAGACTTGCTATTATAAATATAATTGTTATGTTATCCCCAGAGCCACCTCATATAATTGAAAAGCCAGATGTGATTAATGTCACTACTGGAGATCCAGTAAGCTTCGAGTGCAAAGTTACGGGCTCTCCTGAGCTGATAGTCAAATGGAGTAAAGATGGCAAGGAAGTGATGCCTTCAAGACAGCACAGCCTTAGCTTCATCAATAATGTCAGCCAACTTAAAATTCAATCTGTCCAATTGGAAGACAAAGGAACTTATGTGTTTGAAGTCTCCAACCACATCAGTGCCTGCCAGTGCAAAGTGACTTTAAATGTGCTAGGTTAGTGTTTCTTCATGATTAATGGAATAATTAGTATTAGTTGAATTGTAGTGATATTTATGATATTTACTTTCTTTGTTTTTATCAGAGCAAATAATACCCCCATCCTTCATCATACCTTTGATGGAGATGGAGGAAATTCTGGGCACAAATGTTCAAATCGGATGTAAAATATCAGGCTCACTCCCCATAACTGTGGAGTGGGTGAAGGACGGAACTAAACTGTCAGGAAGAACCAAACATAAACTTCTTCAGCATGACAACAGCGTGTCTTTGGAAATTGAGTGTTTAGAGAAAACTGACACTGGAATGTATACTTGTAAAATTACAAACAAAGCGGGCAGTTGTGAATGCAGTGGTACACTGAAAGTGAAAGGTCAGATGGTTTTTGTAGTATTTAGTGGTATATTTCATTACCCTAAGATCTCTAATGGCTGCTGGTTTCTTAACAGATATATTTGTCTTTCTTTCCCATCAATTATTTAGAGCCACCAAGCTTTGTGTTGGTTCCGGAATCACAGGCGGTGATACCAAATACCACTGTTCGCTTTAAGAGTACATATAAGGGAACACCTCCCTTCACAGTGAAATGGTTCAAGGATGACACTGAACTGATTTGTGGACCTTCTTGTTTTACTGGCCTGGAGGGCCTCTCATGCTTCCTAGATCTTTTTGTGGTTGGAATATCACACAGTGGAACTTACTCTTGTCAAATAAGCAATGATGCTGGTACCGCTAAATGCACCACAACCTTGTTGGTTAAAGGTTGGACATCTTTTCAAGTACCTTTATCGACACTCTTCATTATCATTCTTTTCTAATGCTTCACCATTTGCATTTTCTTGTCTCGCTTACATAAACCGTCTGTCTGCCTTTCACCATCATCTTACCTCATTAGTGTTCATCATAACGCTTTACTCCCTTTCAGCCATTATCTGCCATCTTCTTGAAACCATCTTCAGTGCTCCATTTCATTATTCATTATGATAACATGTTGTAATTTTGGTTTTACAGAACCTCCAGAGTTTGTACAGAAACTACCAGCTGCAAAAGTCATGAAGATGGGAGAGCCACTCCAGCTTGAATGCAAAGTTACTGGCACAGCTCCTCTGAAAATAAGCTGGTACAAAAATGATGCCATACTCAATGATGGTGGCAACTTGAGAATGTCTTTCGATAAATCTGTGGCAGTCCTTGAAATTTTCAAGTCCAGCATGGAGGACAATGGAGTCTACACCTGTGAAGTCCAGAATGATGCTGGAACTAAGAGTTGCAGTACCACACTCACAGTGAAAGGTTAGACAGTGGATGGATCTTTCACTCACTAGTTTAATGCTTATGCCTTTATTAGCATGAGCATTAAATGACATAGGCATATGTTTCAGATGTGTTAATTTAGTATCATTTTATGTTTTATTTTATATGTTAATATTTAGCTTTATTTTATTTCAGTTTTAGTTTTTATTCGTTTCTAGTTAGTCATTTTTGTACTTCAACTTAGTTTGCCAAGGCAACATTTTAATTTTGTTTACTCGTAAATTTTTCATGTAATATTAATATTTTATATTATTTCAGCTTTATTAATCATTTTAGTTCTATTTAATGATAATATATATTATCTATTGATTTAATTAACATTTTATTGATTTTAATATGCATAAGCGTTCTTTTTAATTTTAACTAATTTCTTGTAGAACCACCAACCTTCCACAAAGTCCCAACACCAGTTGAGGGGCTGAAGGGCAAAGATGGCAGTCTTAACTGTGAGCTGAAAGGCTCAGCTCCTTTTGAGATAACCTGGTTTAAAGATCAAAAACAGTTAAAAGAGAGTAGGAAATATAAATTTGTGTCCGAGGGATGCTCTGCAACTCTCCACATCCTTGGAATGGAAGTATCAGATGCAGGAGAATATGAGTGCAAAGCATCAAATATTGTTGGAAGTGATTCCTGCCAGGGCATTGTAAAGTTAAGAGGTCAGTAAGATAGGAGTTTAAAGTAGTAAATACTTGTTTTACACTTTAGTTTTCTGACTCTCTGATGACCATCTTCCTGACATTTAGAACCACCAGCGTTTGTGAAGAAATTATCCAATACGACAGCCATGTCTGGTGAAGAGGTGATTTTGTTGGCAACAGTCAAAGGTTCACAGCCTATGACTGTGTCTTGGGTTCAGGATAAAGACCACATTCTCAGAGATGGTGACAACAGGAAAATTACATTTGAGAATAATCAGGTCACTCTTAAGATATTTAAAGCTGAATCTACCACTGCTGGAAAATATACATGTCAGCTCAAAAATGATGCTGGAGTAGCTGAATGCACAGCGAACCTAACAATCCTAGGTTTGTAAGAATAATATTATTCCCTCTCAAGTACATTTAATTTTTTAAAAGTAATTGAATTGTGTAAATTACCTTAATGGCGCTTCTAAATTTCTAGAACCTGCAGCAATTGTGGATAAGACAGAGTCAATCAGTGTAACCGCTGGTGAAACCGCAGCCTTAGAGTGCACTGTATCTGGAACTCCAGAACTTAAGCCAAAATGGTACAAGAATGGTGTGGAGCTGTCTTCAGGTAGAAAATACAAAATCACCTTCTCAAAAATGATCTCCAGTCTTAAGCTATTGTCAACAGAGAAAAGTGATACTGGAGAATACACATTTGAGATCAAGAATGAAGTTGGCAGTGATAGCTGCAAAATGGACCTCACTGTTTTTGGTTAGTAATGTTAAATATTCTTGTATTTAATATTTGTTACAATCTTAGAATTGCATGTGATTTCTTATGCAGCCAAAAGCTGAGTATGTTGTTTTTGGTCAAACAGACAAAATCGTCCCTCCTTCGTTCTCACGAAGACTGAAGGACACACAGAATATTGTTGGAAAATCTATTGAAATGGACTGTAAAGCTTCAGGGTCTGCACCTCTCACTATCTCTTGGTACCATGATGAAGAGGAGATTAAAAGTGGGCCGAACTATGAGATTACATTTGTTGAGAATACCTGCACATTGAAAGTGCCAACTATGAAACTTTCAGACTCTGGCACATATAAATGTAAAGCAGTAAACAGTGCTGGAACTGCAGAGACATCTGCTTCCTTAATAGTTAAAGGTTAGTGTTTGACAGTAGAATAATTTATATTAACTGATAAATGTAAATCTATTGGTTAAACCACATTTCACAACCTTTTCCATGTCATATTTGCTACAGAACCCCCCTATTTTGTGACCACACCTCAACCAGTGGAAGCCCTCCCAGGCACAAATGTCACATTTACAGCAACCGTTCAAGGAAGTACCCCAATGAAACTGAAATGGTTTAGAGGCAGTGAGGAAGTAGTGTCTGGGAGAAGCTGTGAGATTGCTTTAAAAGGAGATAGAGCAATTCTAGAGCTCTACAACATTGATAAATCTCATGCTGGCGAGTACACTTGCCAGATCATAAATGATGCTGGGAAAGAAAACTGTCCTGTGAACCTTTTTGTTAAAGGTTAGTTTTAATTTAGTTAATATATAAGTAACAATTTCTTGTATACTTGTGATAACAGAACTTTGTGTTTCACATGTATATGTCATTTTCATTCAGAGGCTGCATGCTTTGTCAAGAAGCTAAAGAACCTCTCTGTTGAAATGGGCAAGTCACTGATACTTGAATGCACATATGCGGGAACCCCAAAGATTCTTGTGAAATGGCATAAAGATGAACAGGAAATTTACTCCTCTTACAAGTACAACATCACAACCACTGAGAATTCCTGCATCCTTGAGTGTCTAAACAGTGATAAAGAGGCTGCTGGAAAATACACTTGTGAGGTTTCTAATGATGCTGGACACGACACTTGTGAAGCAGCAGTGTCCATTTTAGGTTTGTTTCTGAGTAGATGTTCTCAATATAAGCAACTGTGAGACAGTATACAAATGTGCATGCTTGTCTTTATGGAATATTTATGTTTTGTCACTTTTAGAACCACCTTTCTTTATTGAGAGTTTGGAGCCTATGGAAGTCACTGCAGGTGATGCAGTTTGTTTGAAATGCCAGATTGGTGGCACTCCTGAAATTAAAGTGTCATGGTTCAAGGCAGATGGCAAAGTGCGTTCTTCTCCAACCTGCAAGATGGAGTTCTTCAAAGGCACTGCCTGCCTGAAACTAGCTAAAGTTGCCAAATCTGACATTGGTGAATACACATGTAAGACAGAAAACAGCATAGGATCTGCCTCTTGCAGCTGCCACTTAACTGTACAAGGTGATGCAAATTTCTTTCAAAAGCTCTGAATCTGTCTCTTAAGGGTTCACCTGCACTATGTAACCACTTTCAATGTATTTTGCTTCATGTTTTGCTTTCCAGATGTGAAAACACCACCTTCTTTCCCTAAAAAGATTACTAGCATTACACAAATTGAAGGGCAGCCTGTCCAGTTTGAGTGTCGTGTTGCAGGATCCTCTCCTATGGAGGTCTCTTGGCTCAAAGATGGTGAAGCTCTTAGGAGCAATTCAGAATACACAATGTCTTTTGATGATAACTCTGCTATCCTAAAGATAGCCAAAGGTGAAATGAGACATTCTGGTGAATACACCTGTGTTGCTACTAATAATGTTGGCACTGCTTCTTGTAGAGCCAAGCTCACGCTTCAAGGTCTGTTTATCTTTCATATTGTTCTCTGATTAAATGAGTTTCATGTGTTGAAATGCACTGAAATGGATGTTAACATGTCTGTACAATTGTACTGTTTTCTCTATTTAACTCCACAGAGCCAAGATATCCACCTGTGTTTGATAAAAAGCTCATACCCGTGGATGTGACAGTGGGAGATACTGTCGAACTGGAATGCCACATGACGGGATCATTGCCTATTAAAGTTACTTGGTCCAAGGATCACAAGGACATCCGAACAGGGGGCAATTATAAGATATCGTGTGTGGATAACACCCCTCATTTAACAATTTTGAAGGCTGATAAAGCAGACTCTGGTCGTTATTCTTGCCATGCTAGTAATGATATTGGGAAGGACTCTTGTTCCACAGAGGTTTCTGTGAAAGGTATTTGGTCACTACTTTTCGGTGCGACTATGTCTTCATTTTCTTTATGGTCTTAGGTCTGATCTTGTGGTGCTTTATTTCTATTACTTTTGTGTCTTCCATTCTTCATGCCTTTGCCTTTGTAATGTTTTTCTTTGCTTACAATATGTCAACAGGTGGTACTGTTGAGCACCTTTCTAAAATTCTTTAGTTTTGGTATATGCAGTTAGAAGAACCACTTTTGTCTTTCATATATGTCCTGTCTAACAACACCTCTATTTATTGTTCCTACAGAATGCAAAATTCCACCTAGTTTTACCAAAAAGCCTTCAGCAGCTATTGAGGATACTGAGGGCAAAATGGTGAAGATTGAGGGTCGTGTTGCTGGATCACAGCCACTGACTGTCAACTGGTATAAAGATGGAAGAGAAATCTTCACCTCTGACTGTTATGATGTAACCTTCAAGAGCAGCCTAGCTGTCCTGTGCATCAAAAAATCTCAACTGTCAGATAGTGGCACATATATGTGCAAAGTTTCCAATGAAGCTGGCACTGCCTCTTATGAAGTGTCAATTCAGATTACAGGTATACTGCTGGTTTCTATGTCAAGTTTTTCTTATTTCCATTGTCTTGTTATAAATGTGGTATTCCTTACAAAAAAATACTGTGGCAGTACCGTGGTACAATGATGGTATCAGAAGGTAATTCCATGGTACTAAATTTAATTATTCTTGGAAGTACCTTGGTAAATACTATGGTAGTCCCATAGTACTTTCTTGTAAAATATGTATGTAATACATAAAATGTGAAATGTCCCTTTTATAAATGACTTTTTTTTCTGAATACAGAGCAAAAGGTACCACCAAGCTTTGACTTGCCTCTTAAACCAGTGACTGTGACTGAGGGTGAGACACTTACCCTCAGCTGCCATGTACGTGGATCTCCTCCTCTAAAGATTCAGTGGATGAAAGACAGACAGGATCTTTCTTCATCTGCAAAGACTAAGATCACATTTGTTGATGGCACTGCCACATTGCAGATGATTCATGTATCTAAGACAGATACTGGAGATTATCTCTGCAAAGCAACCAATGAGGCTGGTAGTGAGTTCTGCAAGTCTAAAGTCACTATCAAAGGTATTTTCTTCTGTGCGTAAGAAAAATAATGGTTTTATCGTTCTTGGTAATTTTTTTTTTTTTTTTTTTTTTTTGGCTACTTTTATATTCCTTAGATTTTGTATTTTATTTGCTTTATCCTAACCTTTCCATTATGTTGGCTGTTTCCCAATATTAGAATATTCAAGAAATTATTAATCTTTCATTAATCTACTTCTGTCTTCTGTTTCTTTTCTTGACCTGGCAACAGATTACTTTTGTCAGGCTAAGTATATGCCCGTTGCTTACAAACAGGTCTCAGTGATTGTTTTGGCCAAATCCGCTTCTTTGCAAATGTTTCATTGCTATTCTTATTCTTCCTGCAGCTGTGCTTTTTGAAAAAGTTCAACAGATTTTGAGTTTTTGTTGTCTGAAATGATTTAGGCCTGGTTCTTGAATATTTTTAGCTAAAAATGTATGTATCTCACTGCAAAATTCCTTTAAAAGTTTCAGAGAAACCAGGAGCACCTGCTCTGGCACAGGCGGCACCTTCACCACCACAAGCAGTTAAAAAGTTGGACAACTTGTTCTTTATTGAGGAGCCAAAGAGTGTCCATATCATTGAGAGTAAGTGATGCTCCTTTTTCTTTTCATGGGTGGACTGTATTGAAATGTAGAAGAAAGTGTTATTGAAACTTTTATGTTTTTACAGAAGGTACAGCTACCTTCATTGCAAAAGTTGGTGGCGACCCCATTCCCAATGTGAAATGGATGAAGGGCAAATGGAGGCAGATGACTCATGGTGGTCGCATCAGTATTGAACAAAAGGGCCAAGAGGCCAAGATGGAGATTAGAGAGGTGACCAAATCTGACACTGGCCAGTACAGATGTGTTGCCTCAAACAAACATGGAGAAATTGAGTGCAGCACAGACTTGAATGTTGATGAGAAGAAAGAGACATCTTTAGAAGTGGTCAAACTGAAGAAGTAAGTGTGTGTCAATTGCAAACCATCTCCAAGGACCTCTCTTCACCAACATTAGTTATACATTTTAATTAAAAATAAATTAATAAAAGGCTAAATTTGTATTAAATACATGGGTTGCTATTAAAGCTGCCCCATTTGTGCCTACTTGAGTTTAAGTTGATTTTTTTTTTTAATGATGCAATTGTGCTATGGACCAGTAGGGGTCACGTTCCCCAACTTTGTGATATACAAGATTGCCTAAGGTTTTTTTTGTTTGTTTTTTACAGGACTCCATCAAAGCAGAAAAGCCCTAAAGAGGAAAAGGAAATTGACATTGTTGAGTTGCTTAGAAATGTTGATCCCAAGGAGTATGAGAAATACGCTCGCATGTATGGCATCACAGACTTCCGGGGCCTCCTTCAAGCTATTGAGTTTCTGAAGAGGGAAAAGGAACAAGAAAGTGGAAGACCAGTAAGATTGAGTCAGATAACAGTACAACAGCATCAGTTCCTTTGGGTGATAAGACCAAGCACATTGTTTCTGTATCAATTTATAATACATTACCTAATTATCTCCCTGACACATTTTAGTGTCTTTCCAAACAAAGTGCTCTGCAGCCTTATCCTTTGTTATCAAACATTTTAATTGATTCATAATAATACTCATTTTAATTGATAAATCTTAATAGTTTAGCTTAAATTTACTAACTCAAAAAATATGGACAAGGAAGACATTTAGTGACACCTTTCAGGAACTCAACCTTTAAGCCAGGAATAAATTATATTAATTGTTTCACTGCTTGGATTTATTATATTACAGGAAGTAGAAAGTGGTGCAAGAGAGTCTGATGAAGATTTGGCTAAACTTGTTGCTGATTTGCAAAAGAGGATGGAACAAACAGAGGTTTGAAATCTAATTTTATCATTTAAGTTCTTTCGAACAGCAAAAGTGCTTGAATATCATTGTATTATATAACAGACTTGTTTCACAACCAGCTCTTACAATGTTGGCTACTAGAGCATTGCCTAGAATTTCCCACTTTGCTAAATACAGCTTTGGTTAGTGTCCAAATATTGTGTGCCTAAATACTTTGTGGAGCCACTGTATGTCATTTATAGAGTGTTAATGTGTTCTTTTGTTTTCTATGCAGCCTGTCACTGTGGTACGTGATATCACAGACCAGAAAACTGTTGTTAAGAAGGAAGCTGTGTTTGAATGTGAGATCAAGATTAACTACCCTGAAATCACACTGTCCTGGTACAAAGGAACCCAAAAACTTGACAGTGGAGACAAGTATGACATCAAAATTGTGGGTGATAGTCACATCTTAAAGATCAAGGATTGCCAGACAAGAGATGAAGGCAATTATCGTATTGTGTGTGGCCCACATATCTCCAGTGCCAAACTGACAGTGCTGGGTATGTAGCAACATCATTTCCTTTTAGTGAATGCAAACCTTTATAACTATATTTTATACTGTATGTTTTTATAATATTGATCCTTATTTTATCTGCAGAGGCTGAAGTGGAACAGCGAATGCAGGATGTGGCTGGTAAGGAAGGCCAGACTTGTACATTGACATGCCAGTTCTCTGAACCTAATGTAAAAACCCAGTGGTTTAAAAATGGGAAGCTTTTAGAGCCTCATAACAGATATGCATTTGCTGTGGCCAATTACACTCAGAAGCTCTCAATCAAAGATGTTAGACCTGAAGACCAAGGAGAATATACCTGCAAATATAAAAATCTTGAAACGACTGCAAATCTTTGGATTGAAGGTTTGTATAGATTCACTGAACTGTCAGACTTATGATTACTGTAAATTATGCCATCTACTAACCTCTTCAATCACCATATGACTTCTTCTTCACCTCTTATGGAAAAATAACTCTTCTTATTTTAAATGCCAGGGATATTTTGTCTTCACATTTTCCTGGCTTTCTTTAATACCAAATCTTAACAGACTGTATTAGAAAAAAAAAGTTCCACACCAGATTCAGTCCTACTCCTAATCATCCATCTTGCGTTATCTCTTTTCTAGCCGAGCAAATACATTTCACCAAACGCATCCAAAACATTGTGGTGCGAGAACATCATTCCGCCACTTTTGAGTGTGAGGTGTCTTTCGACAATGCTATTGTAACATGGTATAAGAACACTTGGGAGCTTAAAGAGAGCCCCAAATATACCTTTCAAAGTGAAGGGCGACGACACTTCATGATCATCCGTAATGTTACCTCTGCTGATGAAGGTTTGTGGAGTTCCAGTGTGGGACCATTATTTTTTTTAAATAATATTAAAAAAGGAGGCCAATTTAACCAAACCAATAATCCTTTAGGCGTGTACTCGGTCATTGTCAGATTGGAGCCCAGGGGTGAGGCTAAAAGTACAGCTGAACTTTACCTGTCAGGCAAAGGTCGGTACAGCTGTCGTGCTCCCGCATTTACTTAACTAACAATCTCTAGAATATCAAGGCTCCTTAAATTTTTTTTATATATATATTTTTTTTTCCCCTCAGAAATTGAAATAGAAAGTGTACCTTATGGTAAGTATGTGACACTTTTTCAAGTTTTTTTTTTTAACACCTATAGTGCACATTGACAGATTATTTCACATAGTCCATTAATTTATATAAGTAAATTTAAGAATGTTAAATAACACTCACACAGACATCCCGGATACATCAATACAAGTGCCTGAGGCATCTGCATTAACCATTGAAGGTAAGGTTAGGATTTTATAAAAAATACTTCTAAAAATAAATAAATCCTTATCCTTAAATAAGAGACAGTTACTCACACACTTATTATTTTCAAAAAGCTGAATCTTCCACGGAATATTACCATTATGAAGAAAAAATGGAAACGCAAGGTAAAACTGCATTATTATAAGAATTAAACTAACGTTTTCACATCATCCTTTTCATATATTTTCATTCACTAAAATTGACAAAAATCAATTAACCATTCATCTGTTCAACAACAACAAAAAAATTGAAAAGAATAACATGATTGTGTGAGTTGTGAGATTTTTTTTTTTTTTTTTTTGGATTGTCCAACATCTTGCGTGAAATAACCAAATAACGTCAATATTTAAAGTATTCTTTTGACACGTGTAACAATATTTTACTATTCACCAGAGTATGTGACCTGGACAAAGGAGAGTGTTGTAGAGGAAATATCAGTCACAGGTATTACTGAGAGCTTTTGGGTCAACAAATATAATTCACAATGTTGTTCTAACCCTCTTTCCTCTTTTGTTTGCTCACATATTGTTATATCTGTGTCGTATGCATTTCTGAAATTCGTACAATGTTTTTATCTCCCTTTGTCTTCACCATGCCTTCACAATGTCTCATTAAGTTGTATTTTATGTGTTGTTTGTAGTGTGTCGTCATACAATCATACGTAACTTTACCAACTTAACATCTTTTTGAACAGATTTATTTAAAGATTTTGTGTTGTCATATGTTTCTCATATGTTGCCAATTATCCTAAGGACTTTCTTTGTCTCATCAGCCCCAAGGGTCCCGATCGAAGAGGCTGTCAGTAGAAAAACTTTGGGAATGAGAGAGGTGGCTCCAACAACAGGTACTGAAAGAGAAAACAGCTCACTGCTTTACTACTTGTTGGCAAACATGCTTGCATTATCTTCACATTTGTCATGTTTATGGATTTGTTTGTACATTTTTGTTGACTTTCACATCCTTAGTTTTGTTGTGTCATCAATGTTATGTGGTGTCAATGTTTTTTTATATGCATGGTCACTCTCAAAGCTGAAGCTACTAGTCTTGATATTATAGAGTAATTGTTCTTAATATTCTCAAAGAATTCGAGGAACCTGAGCCATCTAAACCAGTGGAGCTAAAAACTGAAGTAACTGTGAAAGGTATGCAAATGTCTGTCTAATGTGCTCCAGTGTTTTAACCAATTTCTGTTTGTTTAAAGAGCACTTTTTAAACTTTCTTCTAATTCTGTCTGTGATGTCAATATTCTGTTGTAGTGTAATTGTTTTTTTGTTGTTTTTTTGTCTAATTGAATATTCTTACAACATTTGTAATAATTTTTTGTCCAAAAAGCCAAAAAGCCTGTGGAAGAAATAGTTACTGCAGTTACAGTGCCAGAGCCAATTGAACGTCCTACAGCAAAAGGTATGCAAAGAACACTTGCCAATATTTCCTGTTCTGTGTCATATTACCTGCTTATTAATGTGTGCATATAGACCTCTTAAGCTGAAGAAGTCCTTTTTTACGCCCTCTTGTGAATGTAGACATTTTGCTTCAATGTCTGTTTATATATGTTAATGCATAAACGTTTTGTGAACAAATTGACAAAATCAGATATGACCCTCTTAATTCTTTCCTTGTTTTATATCTGGGATCTTTATTGATGTCAAGTCTGCTTGTTCTTTTTCTTATTGCATGCAAACAGCAAATTTTGTGTCTGTCCATTTTTAGTTATCTTGTTGTCTTTTTCTCTGTTTGATGTATGATTTTAACTGCTTCACACTGCTGTTTTCATTCATATCTCAACTCTTTTGAAACACTACAAATGTACTAATACTAAAATATATGTTATATGAAGAAGTGCCACAGCCAGCAGCACCTGTAGCTCCTGTACCTAAACCTGAAGAGCCTAAAGCTACACCAGTAGTTGAGCCCAAACCAGAACCAAAATCCAAGATCGAACTTAAGGCCGAGCCTGAGGCTAAGCCTACTCCTGTGAAGAAGCCTGAGTCACCTCCAGCTAAAGGTACTGTTCATTGCTTATGCTTCATGTTGTGTGTACATGTTCTTGTCTACAAGCTTTTCATATACCTGTCTTTGTTGTTGCAATTGTCCAGTTTCCATTACCAAGTGCATTGAATGTGACACTGTGTGTTGTTTGACATATGCTTGTAAACAAATCATTGCATGTTCTTTAAAGTTCTTGTGGACGAAAAGAAACCAAAACCACCAATTCAAGAGCCACTAAAGAAAGTGCCAACTAAACCCGAGGAAGTCATTGCAATTCCAATTGAAGAACCTCTAAAGAAAGGTATTGAGTCACTTTTTTTTCTTTTGTGTGTGTTCTGAATTAACTAGCCACACTCTTATGAAGAACACATGAAGTACAGTGGCTTTTGTTTGTCAATGTCTTTGTCCTGCGATTAATATTGTTTTTGGTACACGCTTATTATTATATGCTGTATATTGCTTCTTGTCCTGCTTCCATTAGGAAGCATGTTTTTTTGTGACATTGTGTGTTCTTTGACATGCTTATGAAAATAAATCTTTAAACAATATAATGCATGTTCTTTAAAGTTCTTGTGGAGGAAAAGAAACCAAAACTACCAATTCAAGAACCACTAAAGAAATTGTCAGCTAAACCTGATGAAGCCATTGCGGTTTTAATTGAAGAACCACCAAAGAAAGGTATTGACTCACTTTGTTTTCTTTTGTATGTTTGTCCTTTATTAACTATCACACCCTTATGAGGAACACATGACTTACAGTGGCTTTTGTTTATGCCAGTACCTTTGTCCTGCAGTATTATTATTTTCCTATGTACACTTATTATACTGTTCATTGCTTCTTGTCCAGCTTCCATTATGAAGCATGTTATATGTGAGACTGTGAGTGCTTTGATGAGCTTATGAAAACAAATCTTTGCATGTCCTTTAAAGTTCTTGTGGAGGAAAAGAAACCAAAACCTCCAATTCAAGAACCACTAAAGAAATTGCCAGCTAAATCTGATGAAGCCATTGCGGTTTTAATTGAAGAGCCTTCAAAGAAAGGTATAGACTTACTTTTTGTATGTTGGGCTATTTCTTTATTAACTTGCCACAATCTTATGATGAACACATAACCTTACTGTGGCTTTTGTTTGTCATTGTCTTTGTCCTGCAATATTATGTGGTTTAACTTATGATGGCATATTGTCAATTTCTAATGATTATGTTGTGTGAGTTTATTTTTAAGGGCTTTACATATACATGTCTTTATTGTTGCAATTGTCCAGCTTCCATTAGGAAGCATATTTTATGTGACACTGTTTTTTTTTTATGTGTGCCTATGAAATGAATCTTAAAACAATATAATGCATGTTCTTTAAAGTTCTTGTTGAAGAAAAGAAACCAAAACCAACTATTCAAGAACCACCAAAGAAAGTGCCAGCTAGACCTGACCAAGCCATTGCAGTAGAAGAACCTCCAAAGAAAGGTATAGACATATAGGTCTTGTATGTAGGGATATTTTTTGTTGTATTTGTCTTTCTTAAAACAATACAATGCATGTTCTTTAAAGTTCGTGTTGAAGAAAAGAAACCAAAACCAACAATTCAAGAACCAACAAAGAAAGTGCCAGCTAAACCTGACCAAGCCATTGCAGTAGAAGAGCCTCCAAAGAAAGGTATAGAGATACAGGTTTTGTATGTAGGGATATTTTCTCTTGTATTTGCTTCTTTATTAACTATCCACACTCTTATGAAGAACACTGGGTTTTATATAATTGTCTTTGTCCTGCAATATTATTGGAGTTTGGTGTATTCTTATTCGCAGCTTCTACCATATCTTTTACATCTTATGTCTTCATTTCTTATGTATCTTCTTTTATATTTAGTTGCATTCATATCTGCCTAAATGATCTTTCACTCTTCTTGTCTCGCTCTTAAAACAGTGCGATTTGAAGCATTGTTCTTAACTTTAATATTCTTTCTAAGTGCAAGAACCTTCCAAGAAGCCAGAGGCCCCTCTGATATTGGCTACACAGAGAAAAGACTTGGTTGAAGAAGAACTGCCTAAAAAAGAGACTGTTTCTACTCCTAAAAAGGAGGAAATTGTGCCTCAAAAGGAGGGAATTGTACCTCAAAGGACAGAGGTTTATCTTCCTGCTAAACAGAAAGACAGAATGTTGCCCACTGAGAAAGATGTTACAGCAAGAAAGGATGAAGGAATTGATCATCTAAAGAAAGATGTCCCACTTCCTTTTCAAAGGGATGTGGAAATTGTACCTAAAAAGAAAGAGGTTCCTATTCCTGCTAAACAGGATGAGGAAATATTATCTAAAAAGAAAGAGGTCCCTCTTCCTGCTAAAAAGGAGGAAATCGTACCTCAAAAGAAAGGTGTTTATCTTCCTGCTAAACTGGATGAGAAAATATTACCAAAAAAGAAAGAGGTTCCTATTTCTCCTAAAAAGGATGAGGCAGTTGAACCTAAAAAGAAAGAAGTCCCTCTTCCTCTTAAAAAGGATGAAATTGTACCTCAAGCAAAAGAGGTTTCTCTTCCTCCTAAAAAGGATGAGGCAATTGAACCTAAAAAGAAAGATGTTACTCATCCTGCTAAACAGGATGAGAAAATTTTACCTATAAAGAAAGAGGTTCCTATTTCTCCTAATAAGGATGAGGCAGTTGAACCTAAAAAGAAAGAAGTCCTTCTTCCTCTTAAAATGGATGAAATTGTACCTCAAGCAAAAGAGGTTTCTCTTCCTCCTAAAAAGGATGAGGCAATTGAACCTAAAAAGAAAGAGGTTCCTCTTCCTCCTAAAAATGCCTCCCAAGAAATTGCACTTCAAGAGAAGAAAGTTTCTAAAAAAGATGTCTCTCATATTATGACTCATCAGAAAGAGATACTTCCCACACAAATCTCAGAGAAGAAAGAAGAAAAAGAAATTTTCTTCATAGAAGAAACTGCACGTCTACAGAAAGATGTGATACTTGCTACACACATTTTAGAGAAGAAAGAAGAAAGTGAAGAGATTTTCTTCAGAGAAGGAATTTCACATCTAGAGAAGGAAGTATGCTTTGAACCAAAACTGGAAGAGAAAGAAGACATTTTTCCTAAAAACAAGGATGTAGTTGCTATCACTAAAAAAGAAGAGGTCATATTGCCTCATAAGAAAGAAGTTCCTGTTCCTGCTAAAAAAGATGAAGATATTGTACCTCAAAAGAAAGAGGTGACCCCTACAAAAGGTACAATGATATCAGATAACATCTGATTGTCGTTTCTTATTATTCTTTACTTTCCTGTCGTAGAAACGATTTTCTTTGAAAACTTATCTTGAACTATTTTATTGTACTAATTTCTTAGTGGCTGTGTAGTCCCATATATGTTTGTCTTTTGTCCTTTCGTCCAGTTTGTTTTTATTCTTCTTCATTAACCTCTTACCACTCGCTAGAGTGATCTCTTGATCCTATAGATGTGAACTTTCTCTTACATATTTCTTAAAACTGTGCTAACTGAAAATTAAATATAATGTTTTGGTGTCAACATGGACAGAATCTTCAAAAGAAGAACTACAAAAGCAAGCCAATTACAGTTCTTTTTCCACCAAAGAAATATGAGAAGACTGAACGTACATAAATCAAACACCGCTGGATTCTTTGTAATCTTTTTATTTGACCTTCTTCTTTTTAACAACATTTTCTCTTGAACATCTTTGTCTTCGTATTCTGTTTAAATCCCATGGGGTATACTAAGTACAGCAATCTTTAATGTTTTTCAAAGTGGGTGAAATCAAACCCCAAAATGTCCAAACTAAACAAAAACCACAAATCACTAAGGGTTTAGAGTTTCCACACACTGTTAAAGGTACAGATTATGAAATCCCTGCAAGATCATTTGTGTAAATTTGTATCAAATGTAATGGCTCTTAAATTTAATCTTTTTTTTAAAAGAAGTTGTTTTAAAATCCTGAGACAGTATTCATTCATCAAGTTATTTTTAAGCAAAGACACGTTTCCGCCTTTTTTGTACGAAGTATACCCCGTTACCAGATTTATGATTCATCTCCGTTACAAACGTATTGTCTTTCTATTATCTATGAATCTCTTGGTTCCACTGTTGGATAAAAAAATTCTTCACAATTTTTCACCACATCCAAGATCTTCAAGAGTCCACTTCTGTCCTGAAGAAGGATGAAGTCATACCATCAGACAATCGGAAAATTGCAATGAAGACAATGCTAATGGAGGAAACTTCTAAAGAGCACGTCTCTCATCAAAAACCTGTATCACACGCAGAAATACTGTATGACGGAAGAAAGAGCACAGAAATTGACAGTTTACATATTTCAAAACTGGAGGATTCTTCAAAAGAATGTAGATTGTCTTCAGAATATTTTAGTATGAGTGAAAACTTTTCTGATGAAAAGCCATCTAGAGCACTTGTAATGACAGGTAACAACCAAAAAACAGAAAACAGTCCTTACGATTTCAAAATTGTGGAGATGATCACTGGGAGTTTAGAGGAATTGCATCCTTTATACAACCCCTCTCAACTCTCAGTGATCGGATATCTCCAATGTCAAAATCATGAAATAAGAGTTGTTTTAAAGCCATAGACAGCATTAATCTTCTGTAATTCTCCTTTTACAGAAGCTATTTTTCAACATTATTCTTTTGAAGTGCAAGAACCTTCTAAAAAGCCAGAGGCTGCTCAGTTATTGGCTACTGAGAGAGGAGATTTCATTGAGGACATAGGTTATAAGAAACCAGTTGCTGCAGATAGTAAATTAGAAGATATAGAAGGCAAAGTACCTCAAAAAAGAGAGACTGATGCTTGTCACCAAAAAAAGAAAATTTCAGACAAACTGCCAAAAAAAGATTTTGTTATTGGGCCTAATAAGGAAGAAATTGTGCTTCAAAATGAAGAAATTGTACTTAAAAAGAAAAACTTTGCTGTTTCTCCTATAAAGGAAGAGGTTTCTCTTCCTCTCAGAAAAGATGAAGAAATAGTAGTCCAAAACAATGTTGCTTTTACTCACAGAAAGGATAATAAGGAAATGTTACCTAAAAAGAAGGTTCTTCTTCCTCCTAAAAAAACAAAATTGCTCTTCAAAAGAAAGAGGTTAAACAGGAAGAGGAAATGTTACCTAAAATGAAAGATGTTTCTCCCAGAAAGGATGAGGAAACATTGCTTAAAACCAAAGATGTTCCTCTTCCTTCTAAAAAGAAAGATGAAATTATATCTAAAAAAAGAGATGTTGATCTTCCCCTTAAAAACGAAGAGGAAATTGCACTTCTAAAGAAAGAGGTTCCTCCTCCTGCTAAACGGGATGAGGAAATGTTACCTAAAGAGAAATATATTCCTCGCAGACAGGATGAGGAAATCTTGCCTAAGAATAAAGAGGTTCCTCCTCCCCATAAAAAGGAAGAGGAAATTGCACATCAAAAGAAAGAGGTTCCTCTTCCTGCTAAACAGGATGAGGAAATGTTTCCTAAAAAGAAAGAGGTTCCTTTTCCTTTAAAAAAGAAAGAGGAAATTGTTCTTCAAAGGAAAGAGGTTCCTCTTCCTGCTAATCAGTATGAGGATATGTTACCTAAAAAGAAAGATGATTCTCTCAGAAAGGATGAGGAAATTGCATTTGAAAAAAAAGAGAAGGCTCTTCCTCCAAGAACTGATAAGGAAATTATGCCTAAAAAGAAAGAGTTTCCTCTTCCTCTTATAAAGGTTGATGATATTGTATGTAAAGATAAAGTGGTTCTTCCCCCTCCCACGGAGGAAGAGGAAATATTACTGAAAAAGAAAGAGGTTTCTCTTCCTGGAAAAAAGGAAGAGGAAATTGTATCTAGCAAGAAAGGGGTTCCTCATAGAAAGGATGAGAAAATTGCTCCTCGAAAGAAAGAGGTTATTTTTCCTCCCAGAATGTATGATGAAATATTGTCTAAAGAGAAAGAAATCCCTCTTCCTTCTAAAAAAGATGAAGAAATTATACTTAAAAAGAATGAGGTTCCTTTTCCTCATAATGAAGAGAAATCAGTATCTCAAAATGAGGCTCCCACACTGACAGCAGAAGTAGTAGTTCCACTGAAAAGGAATCAGGTTGTCACTGCTTCTAAAACGGAAGAAACTGTACCTCAGACAAAAGAGATAATGCCAACACAAATGTCAAAGGAGAAAGAAGAAAGTACTCTTAAAAGAACAGAAGTTGCTTCCTCTCTTGATAGGGAAGAAATTACAAATCTAAAGAAGGAAATGTCCCACATAATTAAACTGGAAGAGAAAGAAGATGCTTTGCTAAAAAAGATTGTTCCATTTCCTCAAGTAGAGGAACTCTTTTCTGAGCCTAAACCACAGGAGAAAGATGTTGAGCCTAAAAAGAAAGAAATGGTTGCTGTAACTATAAGAGCACCTCAAAAGAAAGAGCTGACCCCTACAAAAGGAATAATGACATCAGACAACTAATTCTAAAACTTGGTTTCTTAGAAATTATTTTCTTTGAACTTCTTTTAATCGTACTGAGTTGTTTATATGTCTGTGTGGTCCCGTATGTCACTTGTCTGCTGTAATCAATATTTATTGACACAGAAAGTAGACATTTTCTTACAATTACATCAAGTTGGATACTGCCAGAGGACAATCAACACAAAGCATTCAAGACATTTATTTTATTTTCCTTTTTTTTTTTTTGCTCTCTGACTAACCTCTTTTTTGTCCTGTCTTAAAGTCATAAGTAAAGTTATGACCCCTGATCTTAAAGTATGTGTGTGTATGAGTCATTTTTCCTTTTAAGTGTGTAAAAACTTTTTATATTATATTTCTTGAGTCTAATGGTACAATTTTATTTTTTTATTTAAAACTAAAAAGGTGTGGGTTTATAATGTAAAATTTTATTTGTGATGTAAAGTGGCAGAACCAGAGAAGAAAACATCTCCAGAAAAGATACAACCGCTAGAGAAGACACCTGCTTCTTTGAAAGAGGTGGCACCCCCAGAAGGTACAATGGGGTTTCTTCAACAAACTCTTTCTATGTCATACTAAATTTTTTGTTTCAGTTTGTCAAATTATTGTGGTCTCTTTTCATTGTTTGCCCTGTTTTTGACAAGTCGAATCCTTCATATCTATTTGTTCGTCATAACACATTCAAATTTTTAATTTTCACAGTTGAAAAGAAACCATCTCCAGAACCTGAAAGAAAAAAAGAATCTTTGCCAGTGCCTCAGGCAAAGACAGTTTCCCCAGAAGGTACTTTTTTGTTTGATATGTATGTGATATGTTTTGTCTAACACCAATAGTTTGTTTCTTTAGCATATTTTAACCTCAATAGAGGGCCTTAACTTACTGTACATTCTGTCATATGTTTATGTTGCTCTGTATCATTTGTGTTCTGTGTGTGCAACAATATTGGTCTTGTTATAAGTCTCGAACAGTCTTTATGATAAAAAGTTAATTCTTAGTGAACCACTCTGACTTGGTAATTAATCTTTAATTGTATCACAATTTTGTGTCATTAAGACACAATCTCTTTGGGGTGCTTAAAACATGTTCTGTCAAATCTATGTGAATGCATGTCCTTGTAGTTGTTTGCATGAGTTCTTAATACTGACTAAGTAGTTCCACAGCAAATATCTTCAAATTTTCTTTCAATAGTTTCAATATAAGCTGTGTGATTTCTCCACATATCTCACCTCCCAATGACTGCTCATCTTGATGTTCAATTTTATCTTGTATCACTTTTTTTTTACAATTTTAATCTATAGAGCATCATATACAGCAATGTCATGAGAATGTTTTGCACATTACAACTAAAATAACTGATTCTTTATTTTAACATACGCATATAGAGTATTTAAGCAGAGCATTTCATGTGTTGTATGTCACGCTTGTAATATCTGTGTGTCTATTTCTTAACCTCGATAGAGGTAGTTCTTTCATCACATTGTTATCTTAAATGTCTTTCGACTTAAATTGAAATCAAACAACACACTTTATTTTAATTTAAAGAGGTCGATAAGAAGGCTGAAGATAAACTCATCTCTAAGCCCAAGGAAGAGAAGACAATTCCAACAAAAGGTATTATGGTAACCACAAGTCTACATCCCTGTAATGTGCTGAGAAGGAATGTCTAGTACAGAAATCTTATCATATCTTTGAAATTCCTTTTGAAGTACCGACACCTAAAGAACCAGAGAAACCAAAGCCTGCTACAAAGGAAGAACCGGTACTAGTCCAACCAGTGGAAGGTACTGCAACGGAAACCCTTCTTTATAATAACTCCCACTGTTTATAATATATCTTTAGGGAATTATTTTAATTGAAAAAAAAAATGTGTTTATAAAAGGTAGGTCATAATCTGCTTCTCAATGTAAAATCTTTGTAAGGTGTGCCGTAATGTCTGTCAAGTTGTGTTTTGCATGTGTTACTCTTATGTGTAAGCTATTAAGTGAATGCATTTAATAGCGTCCCCTTTCCACTTAATAAAGAGAGGTGTCTTCTTTAACAGGTTAACTCACAACCAGTGAAAATGCAAATGTTCTGCACATTTTGATTTCCATTATTTTATTTAGACACTTTTCTTTGCAAGAGATAAGAAATATTGTTATTTTAACTTTTTTGTGACTGCATTTCTAAATCAGATGGTGAAAAGGGACCAGTTTCTGCACCTGGACCAGGAAAGAAAGGTAAAATCATAAAAACAAAACAAAAAAAATCTTACCGAAAATATTTTCTCGCAGATGGTTAAGCCATTTTAGATTAGATGTCCTCTCTAATTGTATTTGTGATGTTATTTTGAATTTGGTTGTGTGTATTAAAAAATGTTGTATGTTGTCAGTTCCACCTTTGTCACTTTGTCTGTTATTGATTGTGTTCTTTAGTCTTGTATTATGTTTTGTCTTGTCATAGTTTGTTGTACAAAGGATGTTACTGTGTTAAATGTGCTGTGGTTGTTTTTTTGTATGTACCATTCACTTTATAATGCAATCAATTTCCAAATCTAAAGGCAAAGTTCTTAAAATAAAGGAACAAGAGGGAAGATTTGAAATTCCTACCTTAAAGAAAGCTACAAGAGTATCCAAAGATAAAGACGAAGATCAAGAAATAGTCAAACTGAAGAAAGTACTCAAACCACAAGAGGGAGAATATAAAGAAGGCACAAAAGTGTATGCTGAGGCTCACACTGAAGTTATCATAACTGAAAGTTATGAGGCAGAAATGCATTTTGAGACTTATGAAACTACCAAGAGAGTTGAGACAATTCAACCTGAGGTAGACAAAAAGAGTCCAGTTGATCCTGATCAAACATCACCTCAAATAAAGCCAGAAAGCGAAGTAGAAGAAAAAGCAAAGAACAAGACAATAGGAAAGGTTCCAAAAAAAGATACACCAGAGGAGCCTGGCTTTGCACTGAAAAAGGTTAAAAAGTTACCATTAGACAAAAAAGAACAAGAATCTGTCAAATTAAAGCCATTTGAGAAACCTGTAAAAACGCCAGCTGAAACTGAAAAAGACACCAAAAAAGATGAAAAAGGAAGAGAACCTATAACTTTTGACAGAAGTAGAGAACCAGTTACTTTTCAGAAAGGAGAGCGACCTGAAAAGTATGAAATGCCAAAAGAACTTGATGTCCTCATGAAAAAAGAAGTGCCCTCGGTTCCTGACAAAACGGAGCCAGAGGAAGTTGGCGTTAAAGCAGTAACCAGACCTTCCAAAGATGAAGCACCTTCAGAGCCTACAGAGAAATTATTTAAAGGTAAAGGTAAAATTCCATCTAAAGATCAGGAGTCTGAGAAGGTTCAACTTAAACCATTTACGAAGAAACCTTCAGCTGGATCACCAAAAGAAAAGGAGGTTCCAGAGCCAAAAGATCAAAAACCAATTGAATTGTCACCACTTAGTAAAGCACCAAAATATGAAATTAAAAAAGAACCAAGTATTCCACCGAAAAGAGTTGAGAGTCAAGAAACTCCAGACAAAGATAAAGAGGTTCAGAAGATACCAACTAAAGTACCCGTAGAAGACAAAAAGATGCTGCCTAAAAAGGTTACCCCGGTAAAGGACATTACATTAAAGGAAGATGAGAAGAAGCCTATAGTCACAAAAAAGGGTATTTTACCCAAAGAGGCTGAAGAGAAAGAAGACATAATTCTAAAACCCGTTGAGCATAAGGAGGGTGGTGTAGAGTCTAAAAAGATTCCTTCGCCCAAGGTTGGGAAACCAAAGCCAGCTGAATCAGTTCCTGTGGAGAGGAAGCCTAGTGAGGATTTAGCAAAGAAGCCTAAGAAAGTTTCACCCAAAGACTCTATTGAAGCTGTTATCTTGAAAAAAGTACCTTCAAAGGTTTCACCTGAGGTGGAGAAATTTGAAGAAACTCTTCCGATTTCTGAAGTAGAGGAGATTCAAGTCCTTAAGGAGCTGTCTCCTGGAGCTGTACAGTTAAGAAAAGTGTCAACACAGTTTGAGGAAGAAGTATTTGAAGAAGAGTTTGAGGCTGAATTTGATGCTGAAGATGAAGAAGAAGCGTGGGGATGGGAGGTTGCTTCTCGAGACAGTTATGGCTCAGATGGCTCTGAAGAAAGATATTTGGAGGAAGGGGCACTTGAGACTCCTGGGATGCCAGGGGGGAGACGAGGTGAGAGGGTGGCTGTGAACTACACCATTGAATGCCTCATTTTCCGTGCTATGGAAACCAGCCCCCTATTGTTATTTATTTTCTTCCCAGATAATTTCCATTTCTACATCCATGTCCATCCACATAAAACTGCTAAATCTTGTCTGCCGCCTTCTTCATCTTCTTTCATTCTTCATTGTGGCATGTGTGTTGTATTTGAATGTCTTTTCATCTTGTTTGTTGTTTATCTGTGTGTCTTCATTGATCTATGAAATATAACCAATGGTGGTAGGAATGGTTATCGTATTTGGATCATAACTTGTCATCTAACTTCCCATTAATAGGAAGCATGATTTTTATCATCTTCATGACCCTTCATGCCCTATGTTTAGTATTTTTCCGTTGGTCTCTAAGTGTTTCTTCATTACTTGACATTTTAATAAATATTATGAATTGAAAATAATTGATTTTTGTTTGTTCAGAGGGAAAGCCTAAAGAGGAAACTGGAAGAGGCAGAGGCTTGAAACGTATGTTTATTTATAATTTTTTTCCCCTTAGCCATTTTAAACCATTTATATATTCACTCATGACAGCTCTGAAAGGAATGTATCTGTATGAAATGTGCTTACTAATCATGTTGTCAAGTGTAACATTTTAGTTTAATTAATCTTATTTTTACATTACAGCAAGACAAACTCCTTCTCCTGGTGATGGTGGAAGGGGTAGAGGTCTGAAGCCTGGCGCTGGTGGTGACAAACCTCCAGGAGATTCACCATTTGGTTTCCAGCTCAAAGCGGTCCCCCTGAAGTTTGTGAAGGAGCTCAAAGATATTGTGTTGCAGGAGGCTGAGTCAATCGGCTCCTCGGCTGTATTTGAGTGCCAGATCTCTCCATCTACGGCTATCACCACCTGGATGAAAGATGGAAGCAATCTAAGGGAGAGTCCAAAGCACAAATTCACATCTGATGGCAAAGACCGCAAACTGCAAATCATTGATGTACAGCTTTCAGACACTGGAGAGTACACATGTGTTGCAAAGCTGGGAAACAAAGAGAAGACCTCAACAGCTAAACTTGTTGTTGAAGGTAGTGTGCTGATTATGAGTAAAAATATGAATATACTGTCATTTCATTTAAAAGATATACTGTATACAAAAAAATAATACCACATGAATTGAGATTTTCTTCTGTTTATTTATTTTTTATTTTTGATAGAGTTACCTGTGAAGTTTACAAAGACTCTGGAAGAGGAAATGTCTGTGATTAAGGGACAGCCAATGTACCTGACCTGTGAGTTGAGCAAGGACAGGGATGTGGTCTGGAAGAAGAATGGAAAAGAGCTCAAGCAAATTGCTGGCAAAATTCAAATCAATGTTATTGGACTGCAGCGCTCTGTGACGATCCAAGACACAAATGATGATGATGCTGGCGTTTACACTTGCGAGTGTGAGGACATCAAGACACAAGCCAATGTCAAAGTCATTGGTATGCATATGGACATCTTTAGTTATTTACTTTATCTATTAATAGTTTTGTACCAAAAATGACTAAACTAAATATCTACCTTTGCAGAAATAATCAGAGATTGGTTGACAAAACCTTTGAGGGACCAGCATGTGAAACCAAAGGCTACTGCCACATTCAAGTGTGAACTGTACAAGGACACTCCCAACTGGAAGTTGTTCAAGGGAGATGAAGAAATTCCTACTGACCCTACAAATAAGACCGAAGTGAAAAAGGTTGGAAAAGATATCACTCTTACAATCAAGAATGCTCAACCTGATGATGTTGGAGAGTATGCCATAGAAGTTGAGGGCCGAAGATATGCAGCAAAACTCACTCTTGGAGGTTTTAGACAGACTTTTCATTTATTACCTTTTGCAGAATATTGTTTTTGTATTCCCTTTAAATACTATTTTTGACTGTCCAAAATATAGAGCGTGAAGCTGAGATCTTGAAGCCTCTTGCTAGTATGGAGGTGGTCGAGAAAGGGGAGGCCAACTTTGATACTGAAATTTCAGAAGATGATGTTCCTGGAGAATGGAAACTTAGAGGACAGGTTCTGACAAGATCACCGGTAAGTTAATATATCATTGAAGAAGATGCCGTTTTATATAGGCTATTTTACACAAGTAATTCTATAATTGTTCATCCTCAGACATGTGATATCAGAGCAGAGGGAAATAAAAGATTCCTCACATTGAAAAATATTCAACTTGACCAGGCTGGAGAAGTCTCTTACCAAGCTTTAAATGCCATGACCAGTGCAATGCTAACAGTCAAAGGTATGTTGATGAGGATAAACTGTATGTCTGATCATGAAATGCAGTATTTATAAACTGAAGAGGGTGAGAAATAACTATCTTGTGATAACTGTTATTCACACCTATAGAAATTGAAATGGACTTCACAGTCCCATTGAAGGATGTTACTGTGCATGAAAAGAAACAGGCAAAGTTTGAGTGCACGATCACTAAAGATGTGCCTAAAGTCATGTGGTTGAGAGGATCTGATATTGTAATATCAGACCAAAAATATGATATCATTGATGATGGAAAGAAACACATGTTGGTCATAAACCACTGTGAATTTGAGGATGAGGGAGAATACACTATTGAGGTGTTGGGTAAAACATCAACAGCCAAACTGACAGTTGAGGGTAAGTTTTCATTCAAGCCATATTTCAGTCACCTTGGGGTTCTCTGAAAAATTTGTTTTGTTCACAAAATCACCCAGCTAAAATGGTTTTGCAATGGACTAACACATTATAGGTATGCGGCTGAAATTCATCTCACCAATATCGGATCAAACTGTTAAGGAAGGTAAAACGGCTCGGTTTGAGCTTGAACTGTCCCATGACAGTGTACCAGTGACATGGCACAAAAATGAAACAAAATTGCATCCGAGCAGAACTGTACTTATGCATGTTGATGGAAAGAAACATATACTAGAAATCAAGGATGCTACTCTAGATGATACTTGCCAAATAAAAGCAGAGGCTAAAGGATTGTCGACAACAGCAAACCTGACGGTGCTAGGTAACTTTTTATATATATGATGGTGGTGGTAAAATAAGTGGTCTTGAAATCTGTAATCTAGTGAACATTAACTAAACAATAATCATATAAAACAGTGTTTTATTCCACAAACTTTATTACTGGTTCTCTAAACTTTTTTACTTTTTAAATTTTATTTACTTTAATATAGAGGGAGATGCCTACTTCATAATTAAACTGCAAGATTACACTGCAGTTGAGAAGGATGAGGTCAATCTTGACTGCGAGCTCAGCAAAGATGTTCCTGTGAAATGGTTCCACAATGAGACTGAAATTAAAGCCTCCAAGATGGTTACCATAAAAGTTGAAGGCAAACGAAGAATCCTAAACATCAAAAAAATTGAGGAAAAAGAAAAAGGATTGTATGTTTGCGATTGTGGAACAGACAAGACATCGGCCACCTTGAACATTGAAGGTCAGTGTTCAAGGTTATGGTCATATGGACACTTTTTTTGCTCTAAATTGCTCTACATTTTTT
Source organism: Chrosomus eos (assembly GCA_036326025.1). Lineage (NCBI taxonomy): Eukaryota > Metazoa > Chordata > Actinopteri > Cypriniformes > Leuciscidae > Chrosomus > Chrosomus eos. The sequence continues at coordinate 9,923,619 of CM070826.1, forward strand.
TGTTCTATAAAAAATTTTTTAAAATTTTTTTCAGCTCGTGACATCAAAGTGGTGCGACCCATGTATGGTGTTGAGCTCTTCGATGGTGAGACAGCACGCTTTGAGGTGGAAATCTCTGAAGATGATGTCCATGGCCAATGGAAACTGCAAGGAGAAGTCCTCACTTCATCCCCAGTAAGGCTACTGAAACTATTTGAAATGGTGACAAATGTAACATTTGCATATATAACATTTGGATGAATGACTTAATTGTATTTTTATCTTTGTGGCAACAGGATGTTGAAATCATTGAAGATGGAGCTAAGCACATCTTAACTTTGTACAACTGCAAAGTGTCCCAGTCTGGAGAGGTTTCATTCCAGGGTGCCAATGCAAAATGTTCTGCCAATTTGAAAGTGAAAGGTACATCATGCCTAAATCTTATGCAGCCATTGTTGATTCTCAGTCAGTGGTTCTAACGTTTTCATGCGACCGGCAAACTTAATCAATCGAATAAAAAGTGTGGAACTCCTCAGTTCTGGGGGAAACTGCAAACTACCAATTACACTTTAAGGCTAGCTTCCTAAATACATACATTCATAATTCAATTCTTTAATTTTTACCGACCTACTATTTTCTAGACTGCTGGTTTATTATTTAAAGGGTACCTATTATGGCATTTAAAATGTTCCTAATATTGTTCTGGGAGTCCCCAACAACAGTTTTACATGCATGCAATGACAAAAAACACTTTTGTTGTCTTATAATATGCATTTATTTTTACCTGATTTGCTCACCGACTCCCTAATGATTCGTTTTTCAACTCATTTTTCAAACCCCTCCTTTGCGTGACTCTAATCTGTGGTGATTGGTCAGATCATATGATATGACCCAGTCAGTTATTGTTGTGTTAGCCCAACGCATAAACATATTGATAAAGCAATGCAGTAGCTAGCTACTACAAGGTATTGCATTCTTTATTCTGTAAGCTATTCTTTATGATAACTCCAATAACAGCGACAAACATTTCACATATTTAAAAAAAATTGACATTGGAGGCCTAGAAGCTGCGCTGAGCGTAACTTACACACACACACACACACACACACACACACACACACACACACACACACACACACACACACACACACACACACACACACACACACACACACACACACACACACACACACACACACACACACACACACACACACACACTTACTGCGCCTTCCCTCATCGCGCCCCCGATGCTACAAAACCCATAAAAGCAACAACTAAAGGGCACCTATTATGCATTTAAAATGTTCCTAATATTGTTCTGGGAGTCCCCAACAACAGTTTTACATGCATGCAATGACAAAAAACACTTTTGTTGTCTTATAATATGCATTTATTTTTACCTGATTTGCTCACCGACTCCCTAATGATGCGTTTGACGACTCATTTGTCCAAACCCCTCCTTTGCGTGACGCTAATCGGCGGTGATTGGTCAGATGACGCAGTCAGTTATATTTCACGTTAGCCCAAAGCTTAAACATATTGATAAAGCACTGCAGTACTACAATACGCTTCACATAATTTAACATATTTCAAAAAACAAAACAAAAATGACATTGGAGACCTAGAAGCTGCTGAGCGTAACTCTCTCTCTCACACACACACACACGCACGCACACACACACACACACACACACACATAAAAGCAACAATTAATAATAGTACTTACAGGTTGTGATTCGGAGGAGGAAGCTGATCTAAATAAACTTGGTATTGAACCTTCCTATATCAGCCGACTCGCGAATCCACACTTGAAAGCATTTGTGTTTGTGAAGCGATCTTCATTAAAATGACGCGAACACACACAAGGTTCGGGACGGGTACAGTTGTAAATATAAACTCTAGCCACTGAGTCTTCACATGCTTGTCCCTGGCCAGTGAAAAAAAAAAGTTTGCTTTTGATTCGCACTTCAGAACAGCGTCTCGTCGACATGTTGTTTTCACTGTTTTCTCTGTCTGCTCGGCGCGTGCACTGAGTGGGCGTGTCGAATTCAAATAACTTGTACAAGTGACGTACGAAAGCTAGAGAGAAAGCATCGTTCGTCTATCGATTCATATCAGCGACTCAGAGTCGACTCTTACTTTTGAGAGACAATAACTTTGTATTCGGTGAACTTTCATATTTAAAACTTTGCAGGATGTTTTTGTTCACTTAGATCTATGTTACACACTACATGAAAGGTAATTTTCAAAATTCCATGATAGGTACCCTTTAATATTAATAATACTTACAGGTTGGGATTCGGAGAAGGAAGCTGATCCAAATAAACTCCTTCCTTCAGTATCAACCGGCTCGCAAATCCATACTTTATAGCATTAGGTTTGTGAAGCAATCATCTTCAAAATGACGCGAACACAGAACAAGGTTCGGGCTATACTTGTGTAGTATAGTTGTATATATGAACTGTAGCCGCATAGTCTTCAAATGCTCCTTACTGGGCAGATGAAAAAAGTTTGCTTTTGCGTCGCACTTCAAAACACAGTGTCTCGTCGACATGATGTTAGTTTTCCCTGGTGTCTCCGAACTAAGTGGGCGTATCTTATTCAAATAACTTGTACAAGTGACGTCATAAAGTTAGAGAAAAAGCATCGTTCGTCAAACGATTCATATCAGCGACTCAGAGTCGACTCTTACTTTTGAGAGACAATAACTTTGTATACGGTGAACTTTCATGTTTAAAACTTTGCAGGATGTTTTCGTTCACTTAGGTCTATGTTACACACTACATGAAGGGCAATTTTCAAAAATCCATAATAGGTACCCTTTAATTCTTTAGAATTAACTAGACTGCTGCTTACATACTTTGCAATATACCAGTGAGTTGTTGAAGTGAAATAACTGAAACACTTTACCACAAATTAATGTTAACACAATCATTATAATGAGTTCATTAGTTTAATTAATTAATTGTGGGTGCTTGTAAATTTTAATTATTTTATTTATTTAAATCTTAAGTTTGTTTTTTGTTAAATCAGCTCACATAGCATAGTTTGAGAGCCACTGTTACAGATTATTGGATATGTTCTTCATATATTTGTTTGCAGAGCTTCCCATTACTTTTGTAACACCTCTGGCTGATGTGCATGTATATGAGAAAGATGATGCGAGGTTTGAGTGTGAGATCTCAAGACAGCCAAAGAGCTTCCGTTGGTTGAAAGGATCTCTGGAGATTACACCTGATGATAAATTTGAGGTACTTCAGGAGGGCAAAAGACACATTCTGGTAGTCAAATCTGCTGCCTTTGAGGATGAGGCTAAGTACTTGTTTGAGGCTGAAGACAAGAGAACGTCTGCCAAACTTGTTATTCAGGGTAAGGGGGAGAAAATAATACATTATTTTAAAAAGAGTTTATGTCATGTTTTTTCCCCATAATGCTTTTAAGTGAAGACTACTGCCAGATTGAATCACGTGCTTGCATATTTCGCCAGGCATCCGTCTTGAGTTCGTCAGACCATTAAAGATGTCACTGTTAAGGAGCGTGAGACTGCAGAATTTAGCATTGAACTCTCTCATGAGAAGATTCAAGTCACCTGGTACAAGAATGACGTGCGTTTACATCCAAGCAAAGTGGTACACATGTCCGAGGATGGCAAGATCCATACTCTGTCTTTCAAAGAGGTGTCTATTGATGACACATCTCTCATTAAAGTTGAGGCTCTTGGAAAAACTTGTGAGGCAATGCTCACTGTACTTGGTAGGTGTTAAAAAAATTGGACACTAATTATAGTATCTTATAGTACTTATAATTAATTATATTCAATTTCCTCTTGTATATCAACAGAGGGAGAACCTTACTTTACTACCAAATTGCACGACTACACTGCAGTTGAGAAGGATGAGGTTGTCCTAATGTGCGAAGTGAGCAAATCATCTGCTCAGGTGAAATGGTTCAAAGATGGCAATGAGATCACTCCCTCTAAGAATGTCCTCATCAAAGCTGATGGAAAGAAACGTATCCTGACAGTGAAAAAGGCAGAGAAGGCAAACATTGGCGATTACGTGTGTGACTGCGGCTCTGACAAAACAACTGCCAAGCTTAACATTGAAGGTATGTACTTTATGTATTTGTGGGTTTTGTTTTAAATTCCATTTATAGATTAATAGATTCAAATGATAAAATCACTATGAACTACTATGATCTATTCTTTACTCCTCTCCTCTTCCTTTCTCTGCAGAACGTGATATTAAGGTTGTCCGTCCACTGTACAGTGTGGAGGTTACAGAGACAGAGACTGCTCGATTTGAGACAGAAATCTCTGAGGAGGATGTTCATGGAAGCTGGAAACTCAAAGGAGATGCCCTGCACCAGTCGCCGGTAATTTCTGTTGCTCCAAAATACCAAAGAGTGATTTGTCAATAGCATATTAGCATAACTTACAGATGCTTTTTGGACATTTTGATGTTTATCAAAGCTATAATTTGAGTTAATTAGAATAATTGAATTTCAAATAGAATCATAATAATGAATTGTGTTAAAGGAATAGTTCATGCAAAAATGCTAATTCTGTCATGTACATCACAGGTGAAAAATAAATGTGCTAAAGTGTACTAAAATTTAGCATACTTTTTATACTTCAAGTGTGTTCATGATTAGTTAACTTGAAGCATGCTATTTTGGAACAACTCATTTTGTACTAAATATATTTTAGTAGTAATTAAATTGTAGAAAAGCTCAACTTTAAGTCTATTTAGTGTACTTTTATGTGCTAAAGTGGAACAACTTAAAGTATATGTTGTATACTTTAAGTATATGCCTGTGCAGGGACTAATTACATGCTTAAAGTGTACTTTATTTGTGTTACAAGTACACTATAAAGTCATTATGAGTGTCTTAGAAACATATTTGTACGATATTTTAATATACTAAATTATGCTAAAATGGAACCACTTCCAGTACATTTAAGTGTATTTCTTTGCAGTTCATTAAAATATACCTTTATGTCTTAAACTAGTTATAATATATGTGAAGCATAATTTTAATGTACTTCAAGAACATTTTTTTCTTTTTTTTTTCTTTTGTGTTTACTTTAAATGTTTTTATTTGGAATTACAGCAGAAGATCGTTGTAACTAAACTTTTTTGTATACAGACAAATAAAACTTGCATCCTAAAAAAATATATATAAGTGAGAAAAAAAAAAAAAAAAAAAACACAACCCCGACCAAAATCTCAACCCAAAGGTGCTATCCAGTGGTAAACGCAGGTGATGAAGGCATAGTAAACATTAATCACTAGCTTGCAGAAAAGAAATAAAAGGTGACCAAATTTTTTCAAATAACAAAATCTTATTTTTTAGAGCAAACCTAATTCTTTCTAAATGCAGTGTACCAGTCAACTCTGTCAACCATAGTTTAATCGTTGGAACTTCCTTTTTCTTCCAAAACAAAAGAATAAGTTTTTTTAGCAGAAATTAAACCATATGAAACAAAATGTTGTTGTACCAGTGTAAGTCTCAAAAACTCTTCAGAAACTCCAAATATAATTAATATAGGATCTGGTTCAAATCGTATGTCCAATGTATCTGAAAAAACCTGGAAAATCTTATTCCAGAAACTTTGTAATTTTGGACACATTACAAAGCAATGAGACAGGCTGGCATCTAAAATTTTACATTTGTCACACAATGGAGACACCTCTGGAAATATTTTGTTCAGTTTACACTTGGAATAATGAAGCCTATGAAGCACTTTAAACTGAATAAGACAATGCCTTGCATTAATGGAACACGTGTGGACAAGTTCAAGACTACGTTCCCACATTTCACTAGGGATTTCTACTGCAAGTTCCTCTTCCCAGGCAGATTTAATTTTCTCCATCGAAGGACTTTTTACCTGTTCTAAAGCCTTGTACAGAAAGGAGATGGTATTACCATCTCTATGACGTCTATCCAAGAATGCATCCAGATACATAGGTGTGGCAGTGACATAATTGGGAATGTAAGATTTCACAAAGTCTCTAATTTGAAGGTACCTAAAGAAATTATTTGAGGGAATATTATATTTCTTACAAAGCTGTTGAAAGGAAGCAAATTTCCCGTTCATATATAAAACCCTTCAAGAACATTTAAATAGCATTAAAAGTGTATTAGCATTACACTAATAGCTTAATATAAAGCTGTTTTATTCAGTATTTAAAATAGTATATTAAGTGTGCAAAAATAATTAAATATACACATTAAGACATACACAGACTTTGAAAATCAAGAAAACTTGATAAAAGAAATAAAAGTAAATAAAAGGATCAGTGAAATGCTATGGCAGAGCCATATTTATCATTTTTTTGTAGAACATTTCAGTTATACATGTATAACTGAAAAGTACACCATGAATTTTACATCACTAAATAAGCATCACAATGCAATTTTCTGAAAAAATACAAATAAGTTTCAAAAATAATGTGCAGAAGTGAATAATCATTTACAAACTTGTTCATAACATGTATTTTTTCCCAAAACTTTTCAAAGAAAGATCATTTACATAATGAAGCCAAATTTTTCAGGAAATCAGAAATAAATACACAGCTTTATTTTGTCATTTTATGGGTTTTTTTTTGCAGATGCATTGTACAATGTTTTATATTTGTTTTAAGACAAACAAATGTCTCCACATAGATTTTAAAAAGATTGATTAAGATTAAAAAACTAAACAGTGAGCTTTTTATTTATGCAAACAGCAACTAAAACTTAGCAGTAACTTCTGAGGCAGCATCTTCATCTCTTCGAGTCTGCTCGACTTCGACTTTAAAAGCTTGGCTTTGATTGGTCAAATTGAATGAAGCTGAACTGAAAAAGACGTGCTGTTACACTTTGTGTCAAAAATACTACTGGCAAAGACAAGTACCGTTAATGTAATACAAATCTTACCTAGAATCACAACATAATGAGGTTCCAAATGTCACATGCCATGCAAACTTGAAGAAGCTGGGTAAAATCAACACTACGTTTTCTCAAAACGCTAACGTTACGTTTCAAAAAGTTAATCACAAAAAATATCACCTAATCCATATGAATTGCATGGTTTCCTCCTAGTCCTCTAAAGAGACACGATCGCTCTTTATATATTTAACAGTTTACATTTAGGATTCTAAATCTAATCACATTCAAGTAAAATACAGGCACAGCAGCATATTATCTGATAAACGGAGGCTCTGAGTGAGGCGAGCTCATTATCATAAGAACCAATCACAACCATTTAACGGCTCTGGAACCAATCAGGACTAGTCACGTGTATTATGCTATTGTTTGAATTTAAACAAGTACAAACTTTTTTTAACATCTCTGGAAAATGAATCTATGATCAATTTCAAATAATATGATGTTGAAATCCTTGTGGGAATTTTAGTAGTACAAACGTAGCATGCAATGGACAACAGCCTTTTAAGAAGCCTTTTACAAGTAGCCTACAAACAAGTAAAAGTGAACAACATTAATTTTAGGTATGCTTATTGCAATGCTATAATAGTTGACAAATGTTTCTAATACATTAAAAGTTGGTACATTGTAAATATATATTGTTTTTTATATTAAAATGATAAATACATACATATTTAAAATATATTGCAGTAGGCCGAAGTGTTTATAAAGTTCATATATTTTAAACCCACTAAAAGCTTAATCAGTTTGCTATGTTCTTACACAAAGTACTCCAAAAATGTATATTGTAAGTAAGAGCAACATAAGTATGTTTTCTTTAAATGCACTAAAACTTCACTAAAAGTATGTTTGTGTTTAGCATATTTCTTAAAAATGTAACTAAGCATATTATTATTACCACAGTACTTATAATGCATTTTTTTTTAGAAATATGATAAGATTATGCTTGTTTTTAGCATATTTTTAAAAGTATAATTAAGCATGTATTTATTACCAATGTACTTCTAGTGCACTTGTTAGAAATATATTAAAAGTATGCTTGTGTTTAGCATATTTCTTAAAAGTGTAACAAAGCATATATTTTTAACCAATGTACTTATAGTGCACTTTTTAGAAATATGTTAAAAGTATGCTTGTTTTTCAATATACTTTTAGAAAATACACTAAAGTACAATTATTTTAAAGTGTGTTAAAAGTTGTATTGTAAAAAAATAGGTAAAAAACATGATGCTAATATACTTTTAATATATTTAAAGATTACATTTTTGTTAGTATATTTGCAATGTACTATTGAAAAAGGGAATATATTTCAAATACAATAAAGTATACTTTTTTCCACTTGGGATGTCAGTGTCATGTCAGTATTAAATACTTATTGTGCACTATGTGTGATGGATAGATTGAAATTTAAGCAAAAAATAAAGTTATTTGTGGCTTAGAACAACATTTTCAATTTAAGGTGAACTGTTCCTTTAAGAGCTTACTGTTGGGCTAAATTGTGTGATTTATTTGAATTATTGTGAATTGTTCTCTGTGCTAAAATTATCTTTCAAGTATGTTTTTTATGTCTTTTATTAGGACTGTGAAATTAAGGAGGAAGGCACCAAGCACATGCTTATCCTTTACAATGTCCACATGGATATGGCTGGTGGTGTAGACTTCAGTGCTGCTAATGCTAAATCTAGGGCTCAGCTCAGAGTTAAAGGTGAGAGTGATGAATACGATTCCTTCTTTGCATATTTTGGCTACGCCAGATAAATTGTATAACAGTGGACAGACTAGAAACAATTTGTGTTGAGTCACAAGACAGATGATATGCGCTGCTTTAAAGTACAGTGTGTGAATTAAAGGCAGTTAAATTTGTCGGCCACTGCAATTTATCATTAGCTCGTAAATTACTCTGACAGATGTCATGTAGTGATAACAGGGTGTGAAAAGCATTTATTATGGTAGGGATTAATGTTTTACAGTTAGGTTTGGCAGCCAAACTATTTTTGTTAAGTTTTTTAATAGGCTACTCATGCTTTAGAAACAAGCTGTTATGACATGCCACCCCTTAACAATGATGTGGGATTTTTTTTGTTTATTATAATTTTACAAGTAACATGTAACATTCTCCTTTTCCTGGAAAATTCCAGTAGGTTGATTGACAGTAACAGATTTCTGAGCAGGGTGTCATTACAGAGGTGGGCTAGTGGCCAATCAGGTGTTGCGGTTATTTTAGAATCTGCATGCCATATCTAGAGAGGCTCTGTCAGTGATTGGCAGAGGCTCAACAGTCCTACCTCCCAAATTTTTTTCTGACCATATACATCTTAAGGAAACTCAATATGCAAATGAAAGTAGGCCCCCAACGCAAGTCCGTCTCTTGCTGAATCCCACTTGTCCTGGAGGCTTACAGGCTCCAGAGCAGTGGCCTGTTGTCAGCGGGAAAACGCTATGTGGATTTGTAGTTAAGGGATTACCAGTGTCTCTTGGAACTTGGAGGTGACTAACAATGTCTTCTCCTGAATCCAAAGCACGCATGATCGGCCTCTTGAGACCTCTCAAGGATGTAACAGTGACAGCGGGAGAGACTGCAACATTTGACTGCGAACTGTCTTATGAGGGCATACCTGTGGAATGGTTCCTTGGGGGTACAAAGCTGGAACCAAGTGACCGAGTAAGTGTGCATGTTGTCCTGTATAAATGCATGTCTTTTGTGGTTTTGGGGGAAAAAAGGGTTGGTGCCATTTTATTGTGTATGCAATAATTGAATCATACCTGAATTAATCAATTCAAGATGGTCGCTCTGACCCTTTAGGTGATACACTGGTAATGGGATACCAGTACATGAAAATCAATTATGGTAAATTGTGTTTAATCTCTAGGATTAAATACATATTTAACAACTGAACGACATTTTTTTTTTCTGCATATTGCATAATAGTTATTTACATTTGTGAGTTAAATGCTGTCCTCATATAAGGACCTGGGGGATCAGGATACAAGTTGAGCATTTGATCCGGGTTTTGAGATAACACACACGGGTATTCTGCTCTGCAAGCGTTCCTCTGGTTATTTTTAACTGCTTCAACTTCAAGACTCTATGTGCAGTGGCAGGTGGCAAGAGGCCTTCTTACAGATATAGCTTGTATATACATGTAGCAATGTATGTATTTATTTAAGTTTTGTTAAAAGCATTTAAATGTGTTTGCCATGTCATTTGCAATGTGTGTGAGTTAGATCTTCAGTAATGGCCTATTTTACAGTATACCTTTATCTTAGTGTTGTGTAGCAAATGGTTTTGGTAAAAGGCCATACATTTAGGTGACGATAGCTGTGGTTCAAGATGTGTTTGTATTCCTGCTATTATTATCACATAAATACATTCTAATGTTGTTTAACAGAAGTAAAGGTATTTAATATATATGTGAACGTTTTTAGAAATGGTACTGAACAATAAAAAATAAAAAAAGATTTAGCTGCAGAATGCTTGAATTGATGATTTAAGACTATATATATATATATATATATATATATATATATATATATATATATATATATATATATATATATATATATATATATAATTTTTTTCTATTGATAAATTAAGGAAGAAGATAAGACAAATCGTATACAACAGTTTTCAATCTGTTCATTCATCTTAGATAATTCAGCCTTATTTTTAAGTTACACAAGCCAATTGTAGGAGTGTTTAAATTGGCTCCCAGGGCACATATTTGGGGCAGTAGAGGTGTGAAATTGAGAACAGTTCCTAGTACTCAGCTGCTGATGTCTATTGCAGAGGGGCAGTAAATAGCCTCCCCCACCCTTGACACGGCAAGGGGGATTGATTTATCAATTGGTTTGATTCGCACAGGTGGTGACCCGGGCAGAAGGCAGAACTCACACGCTGACCCTTAGGGATGTGAAACTGACAGAAGCAGGAGAAGTAAAACTCACTGCAAAGGACTTCTTGACACAGGCTCAACTCATTGTAAATGGTGGGTGTCATATGTTCACTATAAAATGTAGATTTACTGTAATTGCATCCTCTTTACTAACAAGCATCACATGTATTTTTTTAATCGGCCTGACATGCTCACATTCAGGGGTAAGTAAATATCTATCTATAATGTAGCTCAGGTGCTTCTTAATAACACAAAACAATCTTAAACGTGTTAGAAAGTGTCTTTCGCTGTTTAAAATAAAGATATAATCAGCCTGCCTTAAAATATTAGCACTGGAAAGTATAACTGTATTGTTAAAAACAGTGAATTGCAAAAAAACTAATTCAATTAATTTGCTGCACAGAGCCTCCAGTTGAATTTACCAAACCTCTGGAGGACCAGACTGTTGAAGAGGAAGCCACTGCTGAACTAGAGTGTGAAGTCTCCAAAGAGAAAGCAGAGGTCAGGTGGTTTAGAGATGGACAAGAAATTCACAAAACCAAGAAGTATGACATGGTTGCTGATGGCCGTAAAAGAAAACTTGTTATCCATGACTGCACACTTGATGACTCAAAGACATATACCTGTGATGCTAAACAGTTCAAGACTTCAGCCTTCTTAAATGTTGAACGTAAGTCAACGAGAATGAAAAGGAAAAAACATTCAAATTCAAATTGTACTTAAATAAATATAAATCACCGAATTTGATTACCTTTTGATTTTCAGCTCCCCATGTTGAGTTCACAAAGCCACTCCATGATGTTGAGGTCAAAGAGAAGGAATCTGCCAGATTCGAATGTGAAGTGTCTCGTGAAAGTGCAAAGGTTGGTTGTCTAATATTCAATTATGTTTTTTTATTAATCACCTTAAGCCTTTTATTCATCTCTTTTTTAACTGACATTTAAACTTATTTTATCAGTGTAATTAGTGTAATTATAAGTTAAATGTTAGTTATTTTGTTATATAATATTTAATTTATCATTGAATGTTATGTCTGAAATTGAATTTATCGATATATTCCATTGTCTTTTTTGCATAGGTTCGCTGGTTCAAAGATGGCAATGAAATCAGAAAAGGCAAAAAATATGAGATGATTTCTGAAGGAGTAAAACGTATTCTCATCATAAGCAAGTCTGTTTTTGATGACGAAGCAGAATATGAATGTGATGCCAGGACCTCCAAATCCTCTGGAATGCTGACTGTCGTTGGTAAGTTAACCTGTTTATTTGTAGTCTAAACAGACTTCAACAGCTTACTTTGAACAGTAGACTGATTTTCTTGATTTCTCTTACAACAGAGGAGGAGACCAGATTCACAAAGAACTTGGCTAATGTTGAAGGCACTGAAACCGACAGTGTTAAACTGATTTGTGAGGTCTCCAAGCCCAGTGCGGAGGTTTCATGGTACAAGGGGGACCAAGAGTTGCCTGAAGTTGATAGATATGAGCAAATTGCAGATGGAAAAAAGAGAATCCTCATTATTAAGGGCCTCCGTATGGATGATGCTGGAGAGTACCACTGCAAACTTCCGACCTCACAGACCACAGGAAACCTGAAGATTAATGGTGAGACTTTGTCTTGTCCCGGAAAATATATTTCATATTTTTTACTTAGTAACTTTATTCCTTGTTTCTATAAACGTGCTCCATACGTGTGATTGCCATTTTTTCATACTTTTTTTTCTTAACCTTTTAGAACTTGCCGCTGAGTTCATTGCCAGGCCTCAAAACCAAGAAGTGGTTGAAGGTGAAAAGGCACAGTTTGTGTGCTCAGTCTCCAAAGACACGTATGAAGTGAAATGGCTCAAAGGAGATAAGGAACTTCAGTCAAATGAAAAATATGACATTATTTCTGAGGGCAAAAAGAGAGTTCTTGTTATCAAAAATTGTGAACTCATGGATGAGGGAGGATTTGTAGTCCTAATTGGAACCACAAGAGCCTCAGCTGATTTGACTGTGCTTGGTATGTACAGCAAGTTGTGTTTTTTATTTAATTTATTGTTTTAGAAATGCTGACAGAAATATGAAAATTCTGATGTTTTACTGTGTTTTATTACAGAAAAGCTCAGGATTGTCACTCCTCTCAGAGACATAAAGGCAAATGAAGGACAAGAAACTGTCCTCAATTGTGAAGTTAACACTGAGGATGCAAAGGCCAAATGGCTGAAGAATAATGAAACATTATTTGAAAGTAGCAAGTTCATCATGGCCCAGAAGGACAATGTATTCTCTCTGAGGATCAAAGACACCCACAAATCAGATGAGGCCAACTACACCATTACACTGACCAACCAGCGTGGTGAACATGCAAACAGCTCTGGCAACCTTACTGTGCAAGGTATGATATACATGGATGTCCTTTATTTTTTATAGTTAATAGTTTTTTGACTTTGAGCGTGAGAATCCAACTTAAGTTTCAAAACTATTGACTTGGGCTCCAAAGTAGAGACTCATAAACTATATGTCTGCAAGGAAAATATTTTCTCTGAATACTGCAACTGTGTTTATATAAAAGGCAATCTCTCATGAACCATCTGCCAAAAAAAATAGCATAAAATTTCCCATAGAGTTTGTTTTTAGTGGACTGTTTTGAATTAGTTTGACAGTAAAGGGGCTTCAAGGTTGTAAGTAAAAGCTGACATACTTTTTACTTATTCCTAATAAATATGGCATTAATTATCCTGCATAATTGACTTTATACAACTAACCTGCATCATATAGTGACATTTTAACTTAATGGATTTGAGACTTAGAATTTGTTTCAAAATCACATGCCTAGTTAACTTACCATACACTTTCTTTTCCACAGAGGAAGATTTTAGAATCATTGTTCCTCCTGAGGATGTTGACACACAGGAGAAAAAGACCATCAGCTTCTCATGCAAGGTTAACAGACCAAATTTGACAGTACAGTGGATGAAGGCAGGTCAGGAAATCACTCTTAGCAAGAGAATTCTATATCGTGTGGACAAGGACAAGCACACTCTGACCATTAAGGACTGCAGCCTTGCAGACGAAGGTGAATACACTGTAGTTGCTGGTGCTGATAAGGCCACGGCAGAACTGATCATTAGTGAGGCACCCACTGATTTCACCACTCAGCTCAGAGACCAAACCATCACAGAGTTTGAGGATGCTGAGTTCATTTGTGAACTTTCCAAAGAGAAGGCTGAAATCAAATGGTACAGAGATGGCAGGGAGATCAGAGAAGGACCCAGGTAAGATGCATTGTGTTGTTCTTGGTGCTTTTGTTAAGGGTATTTTTGTTGAGTTGAGGATGTTTAATATGCATAAGTTTATTTTTAAGATTCCAATTTGAGAGAGATGGCAAAACATGCAGACTGCGTATAAAGGAGTGCAGACCAGATGATGAGTGTGAATATGCCTGTGGAGTGGATGACAAGAGAACCAGAGCCCGTCTTTTTGTTGAGGGTAAGTTTGTTTCAGTGTCCATAAAAAACCTGAAAATATCACAGAATTTAAAAATGTGTGATTTCCAGGCATAGATTAATCATGGAAATGAGTGAAATCTTAAATGGTCTTTATGACTTTTTCACCTCTTTAGAAACCCCTGTGGAGATTGTCAGACCACCCACAGATGTGTTTGAGCCCCCAGGCTCAGATATTGTGTATGAAGTTGAGCTCAACAAAGACAGAGTTGAGGTCAAATGGCTGAGGAACAACATGACCATTGTCCAAGGTGATAAGTACCAGATGATGAGTGAGGGTAAGATTCACAGGCTTCAAGTGTGTGAAATTAGGCCACGTGATCAAGGCGAGTACAGATGCATTGCCAAGGACAAAGATGCCAGAGCCAAGCTTGAGCTTGCTGGTAAGACATTATATATATAAAAATTAAATGTTTTTCAAGCAAAGCACAATCACATTCAATGCATGTTTACAATGCCCTGGTGTCTCTCCACAGCCATACCAACAATTAAAACCTTGGATCAAGACCTGGTGACGGATGCTGGAAAGCCATTTGTTATGGCAGTTCCTTTCAACGCTTACCCACATGCTGAGGCTGAGTGGTTCTACAATGAAATCAGTCTACCAAAAGACAATATTCACACTTCTATCGACAGGACAGAGTACAGGCTTAAGGACCCTAAGAAGTCAGAGGAAGGCCGCTATAAAATCATCATCCAGAACAAACATGGAAAAGGAGAGGCTTTCATAAACCTAAAAGTTATTGGTAAGTTATTTTCATAGTATATAATTTTGTTTTAGTAATACATCCCAATATTGTATTGTTGTTTAACCCTCTGGGGTCTGAGGTGTTTTCGGCCCTGGAGGTGTTATGACATGATATGACATTTGTGCTTATTTCTGTTACTTGTGACATTTTCATGGCTAAAGTCTGATTACACTGCATTAAGCACAAACTCTGCTACATTAATATGTGAGCAGCATGTGTGTAAAAGTTTGTAGTTTTAAGATAAGGAAGTTTAACCTTGGTTTGTGAAAAAAACATGAAACCAATACTGATTATTTCTTCTCAATACTTTTTAAAATTATATTACGTAGCCCAGAATATTTGCTCCAAAACTATGTGAAAATCATCCTGACTACTCATTCAGATAAGACAATATATTGATTTAAAATTTGCAAGACATGTTTTGTGTAAGAAAGCTTTATGCGAGTAGGCGTAAACCATCATGAATATTGATGCATTTCACACTTGAGAAAGACAAAGACCCTCCCATAATGGCCCTATCAGGTGCTATCAGGCTCTTTCATTATGAGGAGCCTTGCACAAAGAATGAGGAGATATAAAAAATAATGGCTTTTTGATTGTTTGGATTTATTTACAACACAACATAATCCAAAAATGCACAACAAAAGCACATTATTGAACACACTGATATAAAGACAGAGACTTGAACAGTCACACACCTTTGTGCCATTCCTGAAACAACAACAAAAAACAGCTGTGAACATGCTGCTATCAAGAGAAACTGTAGGCTGCACGATTTTGGGAATACATTTGAGATTTTTCACACACACACACACACACACCACACACACACACACACACACACACACACACACACACACACACACACACACACACACACACACACACACACACACACACACACACACACACACACACACACACACACACACACATATATATATATATATGTGTAAATATGCAATCTTATATAAAAAATAATAATAACAATAGCCTATAGCAGGCGGCCTATCAATCTTTAAATATACATTATAGAAAAATATATTGATTATCATATGTTACTTCAAATGTTTACAATCGTTATGACGTTATGAAATGAGATTGGAGTAAAAACATGAAACCTAATGTTTGGTGCGTTTTGCTTTTCAAACTCAGATCGCGCGCAGAAAAACATTTACTGAACCAATCGAGCCACTATAAAACATTATTGTTAACATATTATACATCTACGTTTGAGCAGATATTCACACACACACTGTATTTAACAGTAAACCTGGGGTCTTAATATTATATCTCATACTTTTATATCATGCTGTGTTTTATTATCGAATTTTATTTTATTAGACATCTCACAGATTCTTTTTTCATATTTCTTTTTTCTGTATGACCATAAATGGCGGAGTAATTTAAGTATATTTTGCTACTATGTGAAGAAAATCCAGCAAAACGCGTCGGCGCGTTTGCCGACCCCAGGGGGTTAAAAATATTGCTCTTTTCTCAGATGTTCCTGGGCCTGTGAAGAACCTTCATGTTGTTGACACCGCTGACGGTGAGGTCAGCATTTCCTGGGAAGAGCCTGAGAGTGATGGTGGCAGCAAGATCTTGGCTTATGTGGTTGAGAGACGTGATATCAAACGTAAGACCTGGACTCTGGCCACTGACTGTGCTGATAGCACAGAGTACTGTGTAACTGGCTTGCAGAAAGACTCCAAGTACCTCTTCCGTGTCTGTGCACGCAACCGAGTCGGAAGTGGACCCAATATTGAGACAGATAAAGCTGTACAAGCCAAGAATAAGTTTGGTAAGTCAAGAATATCTGAAAGTCAAGTTTTTGAGCACCCTAGTCAATGATTCTCAATTTGTTTTTTAATTGTACACACTACAGATGTTCCTGATCCACCACAGAAAGTTATTGTTGAAAATGTCAACAAGTTTAGTGCCACCGTCTCTTGGGAACCACCACTGTCCGATGGTGGATCTGAGATCACATCATACATTATTGAGCTACGTGATAGAACTTCTGTGAACTGGGCTCCAGTAATGGTGACCAAACCACATGAGCGCACAGCTATCATTAATGATGTTATTGAGAACAAAGAATACATCTTCCGCATTAAGGCTGAGAACAAGGCTGGAATTGGCAAACCAAGTGCTGCCACTAACCCAGTGAAGATCATGGACCCTATCGGTTTGTAAAATCCCAAATATCATTACTTTAGCACACATGAAAGCTTTCACATGTAATATATGTATCCAATGTTTTGATTCACAGAGAGACCAAGCCCTCCACTGAATTTGACACACTCTGAACAGACCAAGGATTCCTGTCTGTTGTCATGGGAGACTCCCTTAAAAAATGGTGGCACAGCGATCACTGGCTTCGTCATTGAGAGATGTGAAGAAGGCACAGACAAGTGGCTCAGATGCAATGCTAGGCTTTGCCAAGACCTGCAATACAGGGTAAGTGTGCTAGCTTTTCAATCTTTGCCAAAGACCAACCTGAAATATACGCTTTTTAATGCTATTTAAGCATAGGACACATAATTTATTCGGACAGTCAATGTTAGACTTTGAATTTGGCTATCAATTTTTAGATTTCAGTATTTCCCCTATTCTAATGTGAATAAATAAAGTGACCTCAACCTCATAGTGAACTGACTTTCCTTGAAAGAGATTTTGTCTTTGATTGTTATAGTGCTTATTAGTATGTTATGAAATGCTTGTGATTAAATCATTTCCACAGATGTCAGGCCTGAAATTTGGAAAAAAATACAGCTATAGAGTACTTGCTGAGAATGCGGCCGGGCAGTCTGACCCCTCAAACATTGTTGGACCTGTGTTGGCAGATGATCCACACTGTAAGTGATTTCTGTGTCATTGCACCCTACATAATTCTTTGATATATCTGAATCTTCAAGTCAAATCAAATTGCTTACTACATGATTTGCTTCTCTTGACACAGTTGCCCCCACTCTGGACTTGAGTGCATTTAAGGATGGTCTGGAGGTTATTGTCCCTAACCCTCTTGCAATTCGTGTCCCTATCACTGGGTATCCGGTGCCCACAGCAAAGTGGACATTCAGTGAAAATGTGCTTACGGCTGGTGAACGTGTGTCCATGGTTACAAAGTCAACCTTCACAGAGCTCATTATAACCCCAAGTGTGCGTCCTGACAAAGGCACATACTCCTTGATGCTGGAAAATGACGTGACCAGTGTCTCAGGAGAGATTGAAGTTAATGTTATTGGTACACACAATATTTTATTATAGTCATGTAAACATCCATTTACATTTCAGAAAGGAAAAATTAAAGAGTTATTCTTTTTTATTCTGCAGCATCTCCAAGCGCACCAAAAGACTTAAAGGTTGCAGAAGTGACCAGAAGGCATGTTCACCTGATGTGGGAGGCACCTGATCATGATGGAGGCAGTCCGATCATCGGCTACCAGGTTGAGAAGCGTGAGGTCTCCAGAAAGACCTGGGTGAAGGTATAAACATTAACATATTTTTGACCATTAATTTCTGTGAACTGTTTTCCAAACTTACAGTGATCTGTTTCCTTGTGCTTATGTAATTTTAGGTGATGTCAGGTTTGCAAGACCAGGAATACACAGTCACAGATGTGGTTGAGGGAAAGGAGTACTTGTTCAGAGTTATTGCCTGTAACAAATGTGGCCCTGGAGAACCCGCCTATATTGATGAGCCAGTGAATGTGTCTTCACCTGCAAGTGGGTTTCAATACTAATAAAACATTAGTCAGTGTTAAATATTCACAATGTAAAAAGTATGAAATACCCCATAAATGAATGTGTTGGTGCATGTGATTCACAGCTGTACCAGACCCACCAGAAAACCTTAAATGGCGAGACAAGTCTGCTAGCAAGATTTTCTTGTCATGGGAGCCTCCCAAATGGGATGGTGGAACTGCAATTAAAGGTTATATTGTTGACAAATGCCAACGTGGCACTGACAAGTGGGAGCCATGTGCAGATCCAGTGCCTGAGCTTAAGTAAGTGATCATTTCAAATACATTTTTTTTGTAAACTGAATTGAGGTGCATACTTGCAAAGGTGAAACTAAATTAACTAAATTAACCTACAAACAGGTTTGAAGTGACTGGTCTCATTGAAGGACAGTGGTATGCTTATCGTGTGAGGGCTTTGAACAAACTGGGTGCCAGTAGGCCTTGCAAGGCGACAGATGAGATCTTGGCCGTTGATCCTAAAGGTACTTTATTAGATTATGCTTTCACATTCTGAGACATTATGACATTATGATTGAGGTTTAAGCTCAATGTTTGCTTGCTTTACTTACCACTTTCACAGAGCCTCCAGAGATTCAACTAGATGCAAAGCTGCTGGCTGGCCTGACTGCTAAAGCTGGCACTAAGATTGAACTTCCTGCTGACATCACAGGCAAACCAGAGCCTAAAGTCAAATGGACCAAGGCTGACCTAGTCCTGAAGCCAGACGACAGAATCACAATTGACACCCAACCTGGCCACTCAACACTGTCCATTGCTAAGACCAAGAGGGATGATACAGCTACATACATAATTGAGGCAGTCAACAGCAGTGGCCGTGCAACTGCAACTGTTGATGTCAACATTCTAGGTTGTGTGACAATTTTTTTTAATATATACATATATATATGAAAATGAGACAAAATTTATTTAGAGAAAATAATTTTATGAGCAGTTATTTTAATTATATTAATATCTAATCTTTACTAACTCCATTTAGATAAACCTGGTCCACCAGCTGCCTTTGATATCTCTGAAATCACCAATGAGTCCTGTTTGTTGGCCTGGAATCCTCCAAGAGATGATGGTGGCTCAAAGGTGACAAACTATATTGTTGAGAGGAGAGCTGCAGACAGTGAAATTTGGTACAAGTTGTCCTCCACTGTGAAGCAGACCACATACAAAGCCACCAAACTTGTGGCTTTCAAGGAGTATGTCTTTAGGGTTTATGCTGAAAATCAGTTTGGCGTTGGTCCCCCAGCAGAACATGCCCCAATAATTGCCAGATACCCATTTGGTATGTTATTTAAGGCTGCTTCAACAATTCAAACACATTTTACCTAATTTTTAACCTGAAGTATTAATTGATATATATGTTCACAATATATTAGATACCCCTGGTGCCCCATATAAATTGGAGACATCTGATATTGCAAAGGATGCAGTAACTCTGTCCTGGTATGAGCCTGATGAGGATGGTGGAAGTCCTATTACTGGATACTGGGTAGAGAGATATGAGCCTGACCATGACAAATGGATCAGATGCAACAAGCTACCTATTAGGGACACAAACTTTAGGTATGTATGGATGTCAATTCACCCTAGTATGCCGTTGTTGTGTGTCATAAACTTGTATGTTTGTATTTTAATATTTAATCTGAAATACACATTTTCTTGCAGGGTAAAAGGCCTGCCCACAAGGAAGAAGTACAAGTTCCGTGTTTTGGCAGAGAATCTTGCCGGGCCTGGCAAACCAAGCAAAGAGACAGACCAGATTTTGATTAAAGATCCAATTGGTAGGATTAACATTTGATTAATATTCTACTTGGTCTATTTCACCTACAAAATTTCATACTTTATGTGAAATTTTCTTTTAGATCCTCCATGGGCTCCTGGTAAGCCCTCTGTTAAAGATGTGGCCAAAACATCTGCCTTCCTGCAATGGACAAAACCTGAACATGACGGTGGTGCAAAGATTGAGTCTTACATCGTTGAGCTCCTCAAGAGCGGAACTGACGAGTGGGTTCGTGTAGCTGATGGTATCCCCTCTCTTGAGTACTTCCTGAGAGGATTGATGGAGAAGCAAGAGTACTCATTCCGTGTCAAAGCTGTCAACGCAGCAGGCGAGAGTGAACCTAGTGAACCAAGCGATCCAGTGCTCTGCAAGGAGAGACTCAGTAAGTCACACTGTTTAAGATAAGAATTCTGCCTTCAATTACTTATCCTCATGCAGTTCCAAACCTATGACCTTCTTTCTTCAATGGAACACAAAAGAAGTAATTATGAATAATGTAGTTGGTTACTCTTTTTCATGCAATTTCTATAAATGGGGAGATTTCATACTTCAAAAAGGACACAAAGGGATCATAAATGTCTCGTAAAAATAGTCCATACTATGCGTTTACTTTTGCGTCCTAAATGTAATTTGGATTTTCAGTAAATAACAACTTAAATGTCTGTCTGTTCCTCATACAAAGCTATCGTAAGGCATCAGAAGCCTTGAAATATAGCACAAAAGCTGCACTTTTCTGGTGCTTTATTGTCATTTTGGAGCTTAAAAGCACCAATCGCTATTTTCTCTCATTATTTACAAAAAAGTAATAATGGGCAGGATATTCTTGACATTCTTAATATTATTCTTTTGTGGTCATATGGAAAGTCATACGGGTTTGGACGAGATTGGGAGTGAGTAAATGATGGCAGAAGTCTAGAATTAACCATTGCTATAACATTTAAACATTCAAGTACATGATTCTTTATACAACATTTTCTAATGATGATCCTCCTGTAGATCCTCCATCGCCACCAAGATGGCTTGAAGTAGTTTCTAGTAGCAGGAACAGCGCTGAACTAAAATGGACAGCACCTGAGAGAGATGGTGGCTCTCCAATCACAAACTACATTGTTGAGAAGAGAGATGTCAGACGCAAAGGCTGGCAGGCTGTGGACACCACTGTGAAGGAGCTGAAGTACACTGTCACCCCATTAAATGAAGGGGTTCTCTATGTGTTCCGTGTTGCTGCTGAGAATGCAGTTGGACCCAGTGAATTTTGTGAACTTGTAGACTCTGTTCTCGCCAAGGATACTTTCGGTGCATATTTACTCCATCTTATTGCTTGTTTCATCCTTTTGATTAGTTGAAATTTAGTATTGAATTTGTCTCACATATGCTTTTCTTCTTCACAGGTACCCCTGGACCTCCATATAATCTGACCATTACAGGTGTCTCCAAGACTCATGTTGACCTGAAATGGGATGCACCTAAGAATGATGGTGGAAGACCTGTCTTGAGGTAGTTACATACATATGGCAATTGTAGCAGTTGATTGTTATTTGAACATTTAGCATTTGTTATTTTAGAATTCTTCATATACTATTATAGTGTTTATTAATATTTTAAATTAAGCTTTATTTTATTTGTAAAAAATATATTTTTAATTGATTACTTAATTTTAATACGTATTGTTATTTTAGATCTATTTCAATTTTAGTCATTTTAGTACTTCAACTTATTTCATTTTAAGTTAGTTGTTTAAAATTATTTCTAATTTTCATTAAATTTTTATATTTCTATTTTATTTCAGCATTTAACTCATGTTTAATTGCTTTTTTTTATGACCATTGAATCATGCTGTAAAGGCCAATTCACACTGCACGGACAGACACAAACCTACGCAGATAGTCACCTTTTTAGACATTCACTTTTTAGACATATTTTATGCCAATTTAGCATGTTCAATCAGCAAAAACAAGCTCTGACAGACAGCAACAAACTCCGACAGGGTTAACACACTGATCCGAAAAAATCCCGGCAAAGTGTCTGTTGCCATGCCTCCGTCTCTCTGTGTGATGTGCTTAAAAGTGCCTAAGTCAATATATCTCAAAGCATAAAAAAGTTCATCCAATGTATCAATTATTCAAAGATCACAGACATATAAAAAATATAATTGGTTATTTTTTTGTGTTCTAAATATCCATCTTTCTTAGATATGTCATTGAGAAGAAGGAGAAACTTGGAACCCGGTGGATGAAATCTGGAAAGACTTCAGGTCCTGACTGCCATTACAGAGTGACTGATGTAATTGAGGGGACTGAAGTCCAGTTCCAGGTCTCTGCTGAGAACGAGGCTGGAGTTGGTCACCCAAGTGAACCCACTGATATTGTGGTCATTGAGGACCCAACAGGTATGCTAAATATAGACCCCAATATCATTTAAGAAGTTTAACCCCTTAAACACCCCGAACATCTTGATCAACACAAAATAGGTGTCATTTGAAAGCTTGGAGTCTGAACTTGGCTATGAATGTGGCCAATTTGAAAAACTCCTAAGTAGTGTTAAGTTATTTGGTGATAAATAGAATTTTTTTTTTCATAATCTATAAAATACTTCTCTGTACTATGTACTGCAATGTGTCAAAACATCATACAGCTCGTAAAATATTCACAGATCGTTGAAAATGGACCATCATTTTTTACAGAATATTATTACTATTAAAATGATCCCAAAATGAACATAATCTATTGCGTTTATCACAAGATATTCCTCATGGAGGAACAATTTAAAAAATGCCCATTAGGGGGAGTCAAGGACTGAACAAAAAGGCTATCTTGGTTCCAAATGCTGTATCTTTTGATTACTTTATGCAATCATCACTTAATTTGATCCAGATGCAGCTCACATGTAGAGGGAATTTTCCTCTTACCTTATTTCCTTTCTGATTTATTCCATGTCAAATCAAAAAGATATGCAAAAATATATATTTATAAATACTTTGTCATTTCTCAACAGTTTCTCAGCATGAGAATGTCCAAATACAATGTAATGTATATTTTCTAAAAAAGTAAAAAGTGTTCTATCAAACGATATCTACCTTTTGACTCTCCTTGCTATACTTTTGGAGTTATGAGTCTTTAGTTTTGTGTATGTCACTCAGAAAACAACAATTTTATTAATGCCTTCCAAATGTGTGAGGACTAAACAAAGGCTACCGTTGTTCCAAATGCTGTTTTGATTACTGTTTGCTATCACCACAAAATTTTATCCAGATGCCGCTCACATTTAGGAGAACCAATATAAAGGCAAAAAAAGACAAGTACATTATCTTTGAGGAACAGACAAACATTTAAGTCGTTATTTACTAAAAATCCAAATTATATTTCGGACTGTTCACACAACTATTGCATCCCTTCAGAAAACTAGTAAACACATAATATGGACTATTTTCATGAGACAAAAACGTGGGTTAAAAAATGGGTTGAATATTTGATTTGAGATGTAATCCATAATGAAACCATTCTGTATCTTGACAGGCCCACCATCACCACCTCAGGAATTGCACATCACAGAAGCAGCCAGAGACCATATTTGTATTGCCTGGAAGGCACCAGAAAAGAGTGGAGGAAGTCCCATTATCGGCTACCATATTGAGCTCTGTGAGGCTGGAACTGAGAAGTGGATGAGAGTCAACTCTCGTCCTGTCAAAGAACTAAAATACAGAGCAGGGGATGAAGAGGGCATTGTTCCTGAGAAGCAGTATACCTTCAGAGTCCGTGCTGTCAATTCTGTTGGTGCCAGTGAGCCCTCTGACATTTCTGAGAATGTATATGCTAAAGATTCTGACTGTAAGAGGTTTTTTTTTTTTTTAAATAAAGTTTTAAATGATCATTTGTTACCATTTTCATGTAAGGATAACTGATTGCCCTATTACTCACATCATTGCAGGTAGCCCAACCCTTGATTTCCAGACCAAAGACCTTGTTGTTGTAGAAGGTGAAAAGATGCACCTACCTATTCCATTTAATGCTGTGCCATCACCTAAGATCACATGGCACAAAGATGGAAATGAACTGAAGGCTGATGACAGAACCTCCTTTAGAGCTGAGTACACATCCTGCCATCTGGAAATTCCAAGCTGCTTACATGCTGATGCTGGCCAGTACAAAGTTACCTTGGAGAACAGAAATGGTTCAACAAGTGGAACACTAAATGTCAAAGTTATTGGTATGTCTGAGTTCTGCTGCTAGTTTGACTGCTTTATTGGAATATGTTAACTGTTAACAACTGATTATGCTAACATAAAAATGAAAATGCACCTTTACATTTTAAACTAATGCCATTGCTTTGTTTATGTTTTTTTTTTTTTATACAAACCTTAGGTCTTCCTGGACCGTGTAAAGAAATTGTTGCTAGTGAAATTACCAAGAGCACCTGCAAGGTGTCCTGGGATCCTCCAGACTATGATGGTGGTAGCCCCGTTCTCCACTATGTGCTGCAACGCAGAGAAGCCGGCAGGAGAACCTATGTCAATGTTATGTCTGGAGAAAACAAAGTGAGCTGGCCGGTTAAGGATCTCATTCAAAATGGGGAGTATTACTTCCGTGTCAGAGCTGTCAACAAGATTGGTGGTGGTGAATTCATTGAGCTTCGTAATCCTGTAATTGCTGAAGATCAGAAGCGTAAGTAATGACATTCATTGAACGAATTTGGATGTACCTTTCATTTTACATTATATTTTTAATACATTTTTGTCCATCGAATACAGAACGTCCTGATCCACCAGTCGATGTAGAAACCCACAACCCAACTTCTGAGAGTGTGACCCTTACGTGGAAGCCTCCCATGTATGATGGTGGAAGCAAAATTATGGGTTACATTCTTGAGAAGATGATGAAAGGGGAAGATAATTTTCAGAGATGTAATGACTTCCTTGTGCCAGTGTTGTCCTATACGGTTAAGGGGTTGACGCAAGATAAACAATATCAGTTCCGTGTGCGTGCCGAAAATGCAGCTGGTGTCAGTGATCCTTCACGCAGCTCACCTTTGATCAAAGCCTCAGATGCAGCTGGTATGAACTTGTTACTTGTCAAATCATAAAGTTTTTTTCAAATGTGAAGTCCCTCTGATGCAAGCTATTTGAATATGTAAGCATTTTTTGTTATTCTGCTTCCAGATCGTCCAAAGGTATTCCTTAGCGGTAGTCTACAATCAGGATTGTCTGTGAGACGAGGTGAAGTGATCCGATTGGATGCCAACATCTCTGGATTTCCTTACCCCCAAATTACATGGATGAGGAACAATTCAACTATTTGGCCAGAGCCACTGAAAAAGAGACCAGAAAGGCCCATTAAAAAGAAGAAAGAGAAAGAAAAAGAAAAGGAGGAAAAGAAAGAGGCAGATGCAGAAAAGGTGGAAGACAAAGAGGTGAAGGAGGAGGACAAGGCAAAGAAGGAAGAAGAAAAGAAGAAAGAAAAAGAAAAGGAGGTGGAGGTGGAGGAACCAGAGGAACCTGAAGAAGCATACCACCCAAGCTTAAATGAACGTCTTACCATTGAATCCAAGAGGAAGGGTGAATCCTTAATTATTGTAACAGATACTATCAGAGGTGATCATGGTGTTTTCACCATAAAAGTGGAAAATGATCATGGTGTTGCCTCTGCCTCCTGTGAAGTTAATGTCCTTGGTGAGTTGAGATAATATTCTAAAGATTTTATTTGTCCCTGTAATTTTTAATCAAAACATGATAATTTACTCTTCATCTGAAGAAGATAAAGCATGACTTTCCTTTTTTGCTGATGTCACTTACCCCACACAAGCTATTGGATAATGTAATCAATACTCAAATAGCTAATTAGGCAAGTACATTTATTTGGTCTGGTATACCACAATGGTTTGGAAACACATCAGTTGAAACCGCCTTTAATAATGACACTTTACAAGAAACATTTAAACCCTTTTCCAGCTTGAATATTTTCGGGAAAAGAATGGAATGTTCATTTGTACACTTTCATATTTCAGATACTCCTGGACCTCCAGTCAATTTCAAATTCGAAGAGATAAGGAAGACCTCAATACTCTGTAAGTGGGATCCTCCTCTGGATGATGGTGGTTGTGAAGTCCTTAACTACATATTGGAGCGAAAAGATAACTCCAAGGCTGAGCTTGGATGGATCACTGTAACATCAATCCTTAGAGGTTGTAAATTTCTAGTGCCCAAACTTATTGAGGGCAAGGAGTACCTCTTCCGCGTCACTGCCGAGAACAAGTATGGTCCTGGAACCCCATTCATCTCCAAACCCGTCATTGCAAAGAATCCATTTGGTATTACGACTTTCCATTGTTTGTTTGATCACACAATTTGCATTATTGTTTTTCACAGTTAATCTAACAGTTAAATATGCCTTTGTCAATTCAGATCCTCCAGAGGCACCGGAGAAACCTGAAATTAAGGATGTCACAGCCAGCAGTATGTGTGTTACCTGGATAGAACCCAATGACAATGGCAGCCCCATTGAGGGATATTGGGTAGAGAAACGAGAAATTAACAGCACACACTGGGCGAGAGTCAATCGCACCATGGTTCCTGATCTGGAAATAAATGTAGAGGGCCTTTTAGAGGGTCTGACATATATTTTCAGAGTCTGTGCAGAAAATGTAGCTGGACCTGGAAAGTTCAGTCCCCCGTCAGAACCAAAAACGGCACAGGCACCAATCAGTAAGTTTGTAACATTAAACTCGACTATACAAACCATGAAAATATCGGAATTACATTTAATATCAAATTAATATAAATTTAAAATGTAATATTTATTATATAACAATCATTTTTTCAGTGCCCCCGGGTCCACCATTTCCAAGAATTGTTGACACCTCAGACTTTTCAATTGATGTTGAATGGGATCCTCCCACAGACGATGGTGGTGCAGACATCTTTGGTTATCATGTTGACAAAGTTGTTGCTGGTACCAAGGACTGGTCACGAGCCACAGAGAGGCCATGGAAGAGCCGCGCATTTACAGTATATGGTGTTAGAGAAAGTGCAAAATACATTATCCGTGTTGTTGCAGTCAATTGTGCTGGTGAAGGACAACCAGGTTTTACAGATGCAGTAATTGTGAGAAACCCTGCAGGTATAAACATAATACTAATGCTAATTATCATAGGCTATTTTTTTAATGTTAAGCAATTAAAGTGTTCCAAGATAAACAGATAGCTTTGTTTCTTTGTCAAAACAGAGGTTCCTGTCATCGAGCTTGATATCTCTGTGAAAAATGGCGTTGTCGTTAGAGCTGGAGAGATGCTGAGAATTCCAGCACATGTGACTGGTAGACCTTTTCCATTTTTGAAATGGACAAAGGATGATGAGGCATTAGAAAAAGATCGTATGGAGGTAGAAGAAGCTGGACCAGTCAGCACTGTTGTCATTAAAACAACAAAGAGAAGTGATCATGGCAAATACCAAATCCAAGCAGCAAATCCAAGTGGTATTAAGTCTGCATGGACCAGGGTTGAAGTTATGGGTAAGAATTTAAAAATCGTAATATGGATTCAAAGTGTACACTCATTTTCATTACAGCATGAATAACATACAGTTTACAACATTTAAAATCTCTCTGCAGATGTTCCTGGACCAGTTCTTGACTTGAAACCTGTTGTGGTTACAAGAAAGCTAATGATGTTGAATTGGTCAGATCCTGATGATGATGGTGGTAGTGACGTGACAGGGTTTATCATTGAAAGGAGGGAACCAAAGATGCACACATGGAGACAACCCATTGAGACTCCTTCCTCTAAATGTGAGATTGTAGGTATTATTGAGGGACAGGAGTACATTTTCCGTGTTGTGGCTAAGAACAAGTATGGATGTGGACCTCCAGTCGATCTCGGACCTATCCGTGCTGTGGATCCTCAAGGTAAACCTGACATACACAATGCTTTTACTCTTAGAACAACTCTCTCTGTTATGACTGTTCTTGTGTATTTATTGTCATATGTTTTTTGGATGCCAGGTCCACCAACTTCTCCTGAAAAGTTCCACTATACTGAGAGGACCAAGTCCTCTGTTACTATTGAATGGAGACCACCGCGTAATGATGGTGGTAGTCCAATCATTGGCTACATCATTGAGAAAAAGCGACAAGATGAACCAGCCTTTCAGCGTATCAACCCAGAGCTGATCACTGCTCAAATTTTGACAGTTGAAAACCTTGATGAGTTGCATATGTATGAGTTCCGTGCAAAGGCTGTCAATGCACTTGGTGAAAGTGAGCCTTCAATTACCATGACTGTTGTAATTCAGGATGATGAAGGTTTGTCTTATTCTAGTTTAAAATCACTCTTCTTCAGCAGAGACATTTCATCTGTTTTTTTTGATGACACACATTTCATCTGTCTTTTGATAATTTTAGTGGCACCAAGTCTGCATATGCTGAAGCACTTCAAGGGTGATTTGATCCGAGTAAGGAAAAACGAACCTATTGAGATGCCTGCTGAAGTCACAGGCATACCAATGCCAAAGATTGAATGGCTGAAGGATGATGTTGTTATTGACACACCCTCTGAGAAACTCCTGATAGAAACCAAAGAGATTGACAGAGTGACATCACATACAAAACTCTCCATCCCTGGTGTTACGAGAGTGGACAAGGGCACATACACTGTTAGTGCCTCAAATCGTTTGGGAACACTCAGTCATTCCATCACAGTGGAAGTGTTGGGTAAGTTATCCTATACTTTACAACAAAAAGTATTGGACACTTGAACACTTCAGTTAAAACTGTTTTGGACAAAATGTAAAACCAAGTCGCATCATGCTGAGGTGATTGTAGTGGATGTTTGGAGTCAGATCTCCTTAATTTCACACAGTTGTCCTAGTTGAATAGCCAAATGCGTAGTTCGTCACATTAACTATTAAAATCATCTACTTATGTTTGAGAACCAAAAGGTGCCTAATACCCTTGTCTTCATTTTTATATTTAAAAAAATGTTATAAAAAAAATGTTGTGAAATGTTTTACTTAAAATGTATGCTTTTTTATATGATTCATTGGCAAGCAGTATGCCATGACTTAAGTGTCCAAAGTGTGTTTATTTGGCATATTCCTTATTTATTTATAATGATCTATTTTTTTTCATAGATCGGCCAACACCACCAAGGAATATTGCTGTTTCAAATATCAAATCTGAGTCTTGCAACCTTACCTGGGATGCCCCATTGGATATTGGTGGCAGTGAGCTTACCAACTACATTGTTGAGATGAAAGACCTTAATGTTGAAGATCCTGAAAAGGCTGAGTGGGTGCAGGTTACTAACTCCATTATTGAGAAACGATATGGGGTAAGCAAACAATTATTTCATAGCATTTGTGTAGGTAGTCATACATGCGTCAAACAAAAGTATTGTTTATATAGATACATAGAATGGGAAAATTTGCTGAAATAATGATATCATCTTGTTGAAAGACTATATACATTTTTAATGTTTTTTTGCAGGTATGGAACCTGAAAACTGGTGGCAACTATAAATTTAGGGTCAAAGCTGAGAATAAGTATGGAATAAGTGAGGCCTGTGAAACGGAAGAGGTTCAGATTAGGGATCCTTTTGCTCTGCCTGGCCCACCTGAGAAGGTCACTATCACGGAGCGCTCTAAGACCCATATGCTACTGACATGGGAACCACCTACTGACAGTGGTGGTTCTATGATTACTGGCTACTGGCTTGAGAAGCGTGAAAAGGGCACTTCCTATTGGTCTCGTGTGAATAAGGTACTGGTGTCAAAACGTGGAATGAAAGGTTGGGAATACCAGGTTACTCGTCTCATAGAGGGAACGGAGTATGAATTCCGTGCAATGGCTTGCAATTCTGCTGGTATTGGACCACCTAGTGCCATTTCTGAATCTGCCGTTGCTGATGATCCATTGAGTAAGAACATAAATTAAATGCATTTGTATTTTGGATAGATTTGAATGAATGTTGTTTTTAACATGTTTTTAACATATTTCATGTTTGTTTGTTGTGTGTGTGTGTGTGTGTGTGTGTGTGTGTGTGTGTGTGTGTGTGTGTGTGTGTGTGTGTGTGTGTGTGTGTGTGTGTGTGTGTGTTTGTGTGTGTGTGTGTTGTGTGTGTGTGTGTGTGTGTGTGTGTGTGTGTGTGTGTGTGTGTGTGTGTGTGTGTGTGTGTGTGTGTGTGTGTGTGTGTGTTTACAGCTCCACCTAGCATGCCAGCAGCTCCTGAGATTGCTGACAAAACCAAGCATAGTGTCACCCTTGCGTGGACCGCACCAGCTAAAGATGGTGGTCGCCCCATTAAAGGTTACATCATTGAGATCCAGGATGAAGGAACTTCTGAATGGGCCAGGATTAATGATGCTGAAAATCTGCATCCTTCTACTGTGTTCACAATTCCAAACCTCCCAGAACTTAAGAAATACAGATTCAGAATCATTGCAGTCAATGAAATTGGCGAGTCTGAACCAAGCCCCAGAACCACTGAAGTTCGCATAGAGGACATTCAAAGTAAAGTCTTTTGTACTGAAATACAAATTAACTTCCTCAAGAGTCACACTATTTATTTTTGCATGACCTTATGTATTCTCTTAATTCCACAGCTGGACCAAAGATCTTCATGGATATCAGTGCTCATGATCTTCTGTGTATCCGTGCTGGATCTCCATTTAAGATTCCAGCTACTATCACAGGACGTCCTGTTCCCAAAGTTACATGGGAGTTTGATGGCAAAGCAAAGACAGAAAAGAAGGATCGTCTTCATATCTTACCAGTGGATTCACAGGTAATACTTTTTCTCTAATTTTTGACACACTATTTTCTTCTGAATCTAAGACTTTTATTGGTTTATTGGTGATTTTCTTGGGGATTAGGTTGAATCAACTGACACTACCTCAGTTATTACAATTCCTGTGAGTTTGAGAAGCCATTCTGGCAGGTACACAATTACAGCAAAGAACAAATCAGGACAGAAGCATGTCAACGTCAGAGTAAATGTGCTTGGTGAGTTTGCTACTTATATATATATTTTTTTTAAATGTTAAATAACATTGTGCTATGAAGTAAATTTATATATTTTTTCCAGATGTTCCTGGAGCACCCAAAGAGCTCAAAGTTACTGATGTCACCAAAACCACAATGAGACTCATTTGGAAGCTGCCAGATAATGATGGTGGTGAAAGAATCAAAAGTTATTTTATTGAGAAGAAGGCTGTCAATGGAAAGGCTTGGACAATTGCCAACGCTACTTGTGCCAGCATGGCCTTTGTCGTGCCCAACCTCCTTGAGGGACAGGACTATTTATTCCGTGTTCGTGCTGAGAATCGCCTTGGCTTTGGACCATTTACCGAGACCACAGAACCTGTTAGGGCAAGGGATCCTATCTGTAAGTTGGTTAGCCCAGTATTTTGAAAAGCATCACATGCGTCTAAATTGTTAAAATTAATTTCTGATTAATCTTATTTTCTTTAAATGGCAAGATCCTCCTGATCCTCCAACCAAGGTGAAAATTAACCTTGTTACAAAGAACACCGTAACCCTGACATGGGTTCCTCCTAAGAACGATGGTGGAGCACCAGTAAAGCATTACATCATTGAGAGGTTGAGCTGGGATACCAGTGGTCCACAAAAAGAGACTTGGAAACAATGCAACAAGAGAGATGTTGAAGAGACTACCTTCATCATTGAAGACCTTAAAGAAGGTGGCGAATATGAGTTCCGTGTTAAAGCTGTAAATGAAGCTGGTGCAAGCAGACCCTCTGTTACTGCCGGTCCAATTGTCATTAAGGACCAGACATGTGAGTTGAAGATCATGTCATTTTTATAAAGTTTCTTGAAATATGACACTTAGTGATTTGCTAACGTTTCTTTTAAATCTTTTTTTAGGTGCTCCAAGTATTGATCTCAGAGAGGCTTTAGAAGGTGCAGAAGGATATGATGTCAACATTGTTGCCAGGATACAAGGCTGTCCATTCCCATCTCTTGTCTGGCACAAGGCTCCACAGGACAAGCCTGATGACAAAGCTGCTCTACAGTATGACAAACATGTCAATAAACTTGTTTCTGATGAGAAATGCACCCTGTTAATTCAGCAGTCAAAGAGAGGTGACAGCGCAGTATACACTCTGACAGCCACCAACAGTTTGGGCACAGCCACCAAGAGCATAAAGCTTAGCATTTTGGGTAAGTCCTTGAATTCCATGATTTCGTTTTCACCTAATTTGGAATGATTCATCCCTTTGAATGATAAAAATGTATAATATGCTATTCTTTTGTCCTTAGGACGTCCTGGTGTACCTGTAGGACCAATTAAGATTGGGGAGATTTTCGCTGAAAGGATTGGTCTCACCTGGAATTCACCCACAGATGATGGCGGTTCCAAGATTACAAACTATGTCGTTGAAAAGCGTGAGGAAAACAGAAAAACATGGGTCCATGTCTCTAGTGATCCAAAGGAATGCCAATATACAGTACAAAGGCTAACAGAGGGCCATGAGTATGAGTTCCGTGTTATGGCTCAGAATAAATATGGAACTGGACCACCCTTGTACAGTGAACCTGAGAAAGCACGGAACCTCTTCAGTAAGTTTCATATACTTGGAATCTCTAAGTCCAGAGGTTTTCAACCTTTTTGATTCCCATGACCTCCAAATATGATGATCCCCTTGCGAGGGACCACCTTACTGAAATATGTACATGTATAAGGACCAATTTATACTGTGTGAGAAAAATGTTAAGCTTGACATAATTAAAATTAAACAATTGGCTTTTATATTGTCATTATACTAAAGGAGAATAATCAAATATTATCTGGAACATATTTACTATGTATTAATTTGTCAGTGTATGTTGATGTCTAGTGACAGTTTACCCATAGTTAGAGTAATATTATATGTATTTATTTTTTTGTATAACTGTTAAAAAGTACAAGTAAGATGAACAATCTCATGATTTTTGGTTATCGATTTCCAGTCTTTTGAAAATAGAATGAAACAACGACAATGTAAAATTCAGTAAAAGCTAGAATGGTTTTAAATGTATTAAATATACTATTCAAACTTGGATCCTTGCAAAAATAAACGTATTGTTTAAATTCAATTTAATACTTATTTTACTCTCTTCTTCCCTTAATAGCTGTGCCTGGCCAATGTGAAAAGCCAACTGTTACAGATGTTTCAGTTGAATCTATGACCGTCAACTGGGATGAGCCAGAATATGATGGTGGCTCTCCAGTAACTGGCTATTGGTTAGAGCGTAAGGAAACTACAGGCAAGCGTTGGACAAGAGTAAATCGTGAACCTATCAGAATCAGGACTCTAGGAGTTTCCCATATTGTAACAGGCCTTATGGAGGGTGCTATCTACCAGTTCCGTGTTATTGCAATTAATGCAGCTGGATGCGGACCTCCTAGTGTTCCTTCTGATCCTGTTCCATGTAGAGACCCCATAGGTATGTTAGGATTTTCTTATTGTCTTCATTTTTTTTACTCATGTACTTTTGTATTTTGGTGGCCCTTTCATTTTTTTTCTTAATTCATGCATCTATTATAATTTTGTATTTTTTCTTAACAGCACCTCCAGGACCTCCAACACCAAAAGTAACAGACTGTACCAAGTCAACTGTTGATCTTGAATGGATTCCTCCACTTATTGATGGTGGATCTAAGATCACAGGCTATTTTGTAGAGTACAAAGAAGAAGGGCAAGAGGAATGGGAGAAGGTATGTGTACACACTCATGCACGCACACGCACACGAACACACACACATACACACACACACACACACACACACACAGCTAGATGCGTATGTGTGTGTGTGTGTGTGTGTGTGTGTGTGTGTGTGTGTGTGTGTGTGTGTGTGTGTGTGTGTGTGTGTGTGTGTGTGTGTGTGTGTGTGTGTGTGTGTGTGTGTGTGTGTGTGTTGCCTTTGGCTTGCTCAGTTGGGGATATTCAAATTAATTAACCAATCATTAATACCATTGATCAGCCTTACCAAACGTGGATGTTTTTTCCACTAAGAAACAAACATTATGTTATTTTGATTGATACTATGAAGCTGCTTTGATACAATCTATATTGTGAAAAGCGCTATATAAATATACAACTTGACTTGACACACACACACACATATATATATAATTTACTTTTCTCTTTTTTATCATAGGTTAAAGACAAGGAAATCAGAGGCACCAAGTTTGTTGTTCCTGGACTTAAAGAGCTTGGACTCTACAGATTTAGAGTGAGAGCTGTAAATTTTGCAGGTGTGGGAGAACCTGGTGAGGTTTCTGATGTGATTGAAGTCAAGGACAGGACAAGTAAGCATTTGTTCAGATTTTAGATTTCTCTCCTGTCTTTTTTCTGTCTTCTGTTATCTGTATTTATTTTATATTTAATTAACCATATATTTTAGTTCCCCCTGAAGTAGACCTGGATGCAACTGTCAAGGAAAAGATTGTTGTTCATGCTGGTGGGGTAATCCGCATCCTGGCCTATGTGTCAGGAAAGCCTGCTCCAGAGATTATTTGGAATAGAGACAATGGTGATTTACCAAAGGAGGCTGCTGTTGAGACCACCTCTATAAGTTCAGCTTTGGTTATCAAAAATTGCAGGAGACAACATCAAGGCATTTATACACTGACTGCTAAGAATGCAGGTGGAGAGAGGAAGAAAGCAGTTATTGTTGAAGTATTGGGTGAGTGTTTTTTTTAAATATATATATATATATATCTTAATTCTGAAATGATTTCAATAAACTAATGAACACTGCTTATATTCTGAAATGATTTCAATAAACTAATGAACACTGCTTGTTTTTTCTCTTCACAGATGTCCCTGGCCCAGTGGGTCAGCCTTTCTCTGGTGAGAATCTCACAAATGACTCTTGTAAGTTGACATGGTACTCTCCTGAAGATGATGGTGGCTCAGCTATCACCAACTATATAATTGAGAAGAGAGAAGCTGATCGGAGAGGCTGGACATCAGTGACATATACTGTCACAAGACATAATGCTGTTGTCCAGGGTCTTATTGATGGCAAGGGTTACTTCTTCAGAATTGCAGCTGAAAATATTATTGGAATGGGTCCCTTCACTGAGACTTCAGCTCCAGTCGTCATCAAGGATCCACTCTGTAAGCCTTGTTTTTGTTAGTTTGTATAAGTATTTTGTATTTGTTATGGTATTAGTTTTTTTTTACATGTCATTACTTTTAATTACTCATATGATGTCTCACACATTTCTCACACCACATCTTCAGCTGTACCTGAGCGTCCAGAGGATCTTGAGGTTACAGCCATCACAAATGATTCAATCAGCGTCGCATGGAGGCCTCCAAAGTATGATGGAGGTTCAGACATTACAAGCTATGTTCTTGAAGTTCGTCTTATCGGACAGGACAATTTCAGGATTATTTCCACAGAGGATAAACTTTTGGACCGTAAATTCACACATGTGGGTCTTAAAGAAGGTTATTCTTATGAATTCCGAGTTAGTGCTGTTAATCAAATCGGTCAAGGCAAACCATCATTCAGCACCAAACCAGTTACATGCAAAAAAGAGTTTGGTAAGTAATTGAAGCGATGCACTGAAGTGATTTAAAAAAATAAAATTATTGACTGTTTGATTTATTGTATACTATACTCTTTACTAGAACCACCAAATCTTGATCTTGAGTTCCGTGACAAGCTTGTTGTTCGCGTTGGGGAAACTTGCACTCTTCAAAGCCAATACACAGGCAAACCAGCACCAACAATTAAATGGTTCAAAAATGATGAGGAGCTTCAGGCAAATGAAGAAATCGCTCTTACCAGCACAAAGAATAAATTATGCTTGACTATTGCAAAAGCAAAACGTGATCACAGTGGAAAATACACTGTGGTTCTAGAGAACTCCATTGGCTCACGCAAGGGCATATGTACTGTTACTGTTGTTGGTAAGCTAATGTCTACTTTTTATCAAGTAGATATTATATTTTTTATATATATCATTTTCTTATCTTACAATTATTTATATGCAAACTTAATGATGAATCTTGTTTTATGAATTTTTCAGACCGCCCACAACCTCCAGAGGGTCCTGTTGTCTTTGATGAGATTTACAGGAATTATATGGTCATTTCTTGGAAGCCCCCATTGGATGATGGTGGAGCTGCTATTTCTAACTACACTGTTGAAAAGAGAGACACCAACAGGGATTTATGGATGCCTGTTACAGAATCTTGCACAAGGACATCATGCAGAGTTCCAAAACTAATTGAGGGAAGAGAGTACATCATTAGAATTTGTGCTCAAAATATTCATGGTATTAGTGATCCATTGCTATCTGCTGAAACAAAAGCAAAGGATATTTTCAGTAAGTAACAGATTCTGCAGTATAATATAATAGTCAATAAATTATTTTAACAATAATCTTTTAATGAATGAGTTTTACTCATTTTCTCAAATTTTAAACACCTGCAGAGGTTCCAGATGCACCACAGGCACCTGTGATAAAAGAAATCTTTAAAGATACAGCTCTGATTTCATGGCTCCAGCCAGCTGATGGTGGCAAACCAATCACAAACTACATTGTTGAAAGAAAGGAGACCAAGGCCAATATGTGGGCTAGAGCTGGAAAAGACCGCATTTTCCCCAACACAGAATATTGGGTTCCTGATCTTCTCATGGGATGTGAATATGAATTCCGTGTCATGGCAGAGAATGTGATTGGTGTTGGTGACCCCAGTCCACCTTCAAAGCCCATCTATGCCAAAGATCCTATTGGTATGTATCCAAAGATGTTTTAAATGGAAAAATTGCAATTAGCTATTAAAAAAAAAATTCAACAAAGTTCAAATAATAACACCCACCCTCCACCCTTTTTCATGGTTTTCTTGTCACAGTGATTCCAAGCCCACCTGTACTTCCAGTAGCAATTGACAAGACAAAAGAGTCTGTCACTCTTTCTTGGCAGCCACCAAAAGACTGTGGCAGAGGCAAAATCTTTGGCTATCTCCTTGAATATCAGAAAGCTGGTGATGAGGAATGGCTTCAAGTTAATCAGACACCTGACTCCTGCCAGGGCACTGTATTCAAGGTTATCAACCTTGAGGATGGTGCACTTTACAGATTTAGAGTGAAGGCAGTGAATGCTGCTGGCGAATCAGAGCCTGCATATGTACCAGAGCCCGTTCGAGCACAAGACAGACTTGGTAATTTATGTGTATTTGGATTATTAGTTATTAATTATGCATGTTATTGCATTTAAGAAAATATGTGTAACAATATTAAATGCTATTTTTGTTTTGTTTTTGTCTATAGAGTCCCCAGAACTTCAACTGGATTTGGGCATGCCTCGTGAACTCAAAGCAATGGCCGGAACCCATATTACTATTATTGCTGGAATCAAAGGAATGCCTTTCCCCAAAGTCACATGGAAGAAAAATGAATTAGATGTACCTTCAAGATCAGAGATTGAAACATCTGGAACAGCAACCAAACTAGAGATGCGTTATTGCACCCGTGCAGACTGTGGCGATTACACACTTACTATTGAAAATCCAGCTGGATCAAAGGCAGCCACATGCACCGTGCTTGTTCTTGGTAATTTTTTCTATATCACAAAGACTATGAGATAGAGAAAGCACAAAATATATATATATACAATGCAGGTGTATTTTTAAGACTTTTGACAATTAATCATCGTAATAAGTGTCACTTTATTTCTAATGTCTGAGTATGAATTATCATATGCAATAAAAGACAATATAAGAACTGTAGAAGGTTTTGCCACAAACTCAACTCCGTCATGCTGATATCGTGAGACAGCTTTTCACCTCAACGAGAAATATTGTC
The DNA here is from genome assembly GCA_036326025.1 of Chrosomus eos. Taxonomy (NCBI): domain Eukaryota; kingdom Metazoa; phylum Chordata; class Actinopteri; order Cypriniformes; family Leuciscidae; genus Chrosomus; species Chrosomus eos. The sequence continues at coordinate 9,962,010 of CM070826.1, forward strand.
ACTTTTTAATATAGCAAGATCTTGTGACTCGTCAAACACCTAGAAAATACCATTGTTTTCAGGCAAAGAGTTAAGTTGTTTTATTTGTTTCTTTTTGTAGACAAGCCTGAAGCAGTTCAGAATCTCAGGGTATCTGATGTCAGATGTGATTCTGCCCAGCTGTCTTGGAAAGACCCAGAAGATAATGGTGGTGCACGCATCACTAACTTTGTTGTTGAGAAAAAGGATGCAGCATCAGCACAATGGGTGCCAGTCTGTTCATCATCCAAAAAACGCAGCATGATGGCTAAGCATTTGATTGAGGGAACATCATACATGTTCCGTGTGGCGGCTGAAAATCAGTTTGGAAGAAGTGAATATGTTGAGACAACAAAAGCTATCAAAGCAATGAATCCCCTGTGTAAGTATGGCCTGAGAAATTTATCCACTTAGAGGCTTATTTGATGTTCATTTTCAAAACAATATCCATAATGTATAACATAAGATATATATATATATATATATATATATATATATATATATATATATATATATATATATATATATATATATATATATATATATATATATATAATAAACTAAAATTTGTTTTCATATCTCATATTTCAGTTCCACCTGGTCCACCAAAAGACCTGCATCATGTAGATGCTGATAAAACCGAGGTGTGGCTCCAGTGGAATTGGCCCGATCGCACGGGAGGAAGTGACATCACAGGTTTCTTGGTTGAGTACCAAGAAGAAGGTGAAAGGGATTGGATCATTTTTAAGACTGTCAGCATTCCTGAGTGCCATGTGACTGGACTGGAAGAAGGAAAGACCTACAGGTTCCGTGTTAAGACAGAGAATGCAATTGGTCTAAGTAGACCAGATACCACTGTGCCAGTACTTTGCCAGGAAAAACTAGGTTAGACTCTAATTTGAATGTCCTGTATGAATATATATATTAAAAAAATTAAATATGTATTATTAATTTTTTTATTCTTATACTGTCTTTGTAGTACCACCCATTGTTGAGGTTGATGTGAAATTGATTGAGGGAATCATTGTGAAAGCTGGAAGCACTATTAGGATGCCTGCCATTATGAGAGGCCTTCCGGTTCCCACTGCCAAATGGGTCATTGATGGAGAGGAAATCAAGAGTGAAGGCAATATCAAAATCGACACAGACAACTTCTCCACTGTTCTGAGCATTGCCGATTGCACAAGAAATCACACCGGAATCTATATTCTCACAGTGTCTAACTCAGCAGGAAGTAAGACAGTTTCTCTGAATGTCACAGTTCTTGATGTGCCATCTGCCCCGATAGGTCCTGTTAATATCCTTGAAGTGACTCCTGAATCCATGGTCATTGACTGGCGTCCTCCCAAAGAGGATGGTGGAAGCCCTGTCATGAACTATATTGTTGAGAAGAGGGAATCAAATAAGGAAACTTGGGGAGGAGTAAGTTCTGGCAGCACTTCCACAAGGCTCAAGATTTCTCGTCTGCAGCAAGGAGTTGAGTATGTTGTGAGAATTCGCGCTGAAAATAAAATGGGAATTGGCGCAGCTCTTGAAAGTGCACCAACTGTAGCCCGGCACCAGTTTGAGGCCCCTGGTCATCCTGGAAAACCAGTAGCATCTGATATATCTGAAGATGCACTCACACTTGGATGGACAATGCCACTGTTTGATGGTGGTAGTCCAATCAGTGGTTACATTATTGAGCGAAGACATAAAGGAGGCAAATGGATTAGAGTGAATAAAACACCCTGCAAGGACCTTAGATATAGAGTGCTTGGGCTTTTTGAAAGTATCGAATATGAGTTCAGAGTATTTGCTGAAAATGTTGCTGGCTTTAGTGGACCTTCACCTATCTCAGATCCTGCAAGGCCTTGCAGACCAATTACTGTACCAGGACCTCCAATTAACCCTAAGATAAAGGACTACAGTTGTACACATGCTGACTTAGTCTGGATCAGACCCACAAAAGATGGAGGCAGTCCAGTCTTAGGATATATTGTTGAATCCCATAAAGAAGGTGCTGAGTGGGAGAAAGTAAATAAGGATGATCTGATTAAGCAGTGTGCTTATAGAGTAAAGGGACTGACAGAGGACACAGAATACAGGTTCCGTGTTAAAGCTGTTAACATGATTGGAGAAGGTGAGACTAGGGAAATCCCAGAGTCAGTTATTGCTAAGGATATTGTCATTCCTCCTGAAATTGAGATGGATGCCACATGCCGTGACCGTTTGACTGTCCGTGTTGGACATAACATTAATGTTGTAGCATATGTGAAAGCAAGACCTGATCCTGAAATCACTTGGAGCAAAGGTGAAAGCATTTTGGAAAGGGGAAAGCGTACCACTCTGATAAACAACCTACCAGTAGTGCAAATGCGTATCAAGGAAGCAACCAGAGCAGATCATGGAAAGTATATACTTAAGGTTGCTAATGAAGCTGGAGAGGCATCAGCTACTATTACTGTAAATGTTCTGGATAGACCTGGGCACTGCCAGAATCTTAAGTTGACATATGTAAATAAAAACTCTTGCATGGTGTCCTGGGATGCTCCTGAGGATAATGGAGGCACTGAGATAACAAATTACATTGTGGAATGTCGGGAGCCAAGTATACGAGCCTGGTCAATGATATCATCTGACTGTACAAATCGTATGGTAAAGGCAAAACTCATGGAAAATCATGAATATTTATTCCGTGTGTCTGCTGAGAACAAGTGTGGTCCTGGACCAGCAACAGAAACCAAAACTCCTATCCTTGCAATTGACCCACTTCAGAAGCCAGGTGAGCCAGAGAACTTCCACGTCAGTGATATCGGTAAGAACCCTTTGGTTTACTCTCTATAATGGAGAGAAAACCAAGATGTAGATGGACTGGGTCGGCAGGCATCTAACTGGTAACAAATTGGATGAGAAAACCACAAGAGTCAGTCACAAGATGGAGGGAAAGGTTTAAGAAGAAAGTCCAAAGAAGAATTCATAAAGGTTTGACCAAATTGTTGGTACCACCTTATCAGCTTTAGAATCAGTCAACAAATGAGCAGAGGTAGAAACAGCGGACATGGGTTGAAGACAATGCTAATATAGCCCAAGATAAGTCAAACACCTGTTCTTACCAAAATTTCCTCCTGTGGTCCAAACGTAGTGATATCAGTAAACTTGAGTGGTCTTGAAAAACTCAGCAGGATCATTCACTATGTGAATGTACAGGTTTTGGATATACCAAGGACTGTCATTGACAGGATAGTTATAAATTTCCTCTCCAGACTAAAGTCCAACGTATGTGATACTCAGAAGATATGTTGGGTATCTGCTACAAACTCAGCAGGAATTCACTTATATGCAATGTACAGTTTTGGATATTACCAGGACCTGTCGCAAATATTAGATTTTGGCATCTCCACAAAGTGCAGAGTTGTAGGATCCCCAAGAGATGTGTGTGATGAAGCTATATTCAAATGTAACGAGAAGAATGTTTGGTCACTACTCTGCCTTCGTCACCAACACTGAATACCGCCTGTTGAGGGAAATGAGTACATATTCAGGGTCAGAGCAGAAAATAAAATGGGGACTGGGCCACCAATGGAGAGTAGGCCTATTATTGCTAAGACACAATACAACAGGCCTGGTCCACCTGATGCACCTGAGGTAACCAAAATTGGTAAAGATGAGATGACTGTGGTATGGGCTCCTCCTGAGAATGATGGTGGAAAGTCTATCACTGGTTACATTCTGGAGAGAAAAGAAAAGCGGGCTGTTCGATGGGTTCCTGTCACAAAGAGCCCTATCTCTGAGAGACGCATGAAGGTCACCAATCTGATCCCTAACCACGATTATCAATTCCGTGTCAAAGCTGAAAATGAAGTAGGATTGGGAGAACCAAGCAAAGCATCCAGGCCCGTCACTGCAAAAGATCCAATTGGTATGTATAGTCTGTATTACATCTATTCATCTGAGATTGTATCGTGTATTTTCCCCTAAGGATGTATTTAATTGTATCTTAAACTAAGCTGACATTTTTTTGTAATATTTAGAGCCCCCTGGTCCTCCTGGCAGCCTTAAAGTAGTTGATAGCACAAAGACATCTATTACACTTGGCTGGGCGAAGCCTGTGTATGATGGTGGTGCTCCAATTATTGGATATCTGGTTGAAATGAGGGATAAGGTGCAAATGGAAGGTGAACTAGAGAGAGATCCTGAGGAAGGCTGGAAGAAATGTAATACTTCTGGACAACTTGTTCTAACTGAATTTACAATTATTAACTTGGATGAGAGACAGGAATATGAATTCCGAGTGTCTGCTCAAAACCAAGTTGGCATGGGCTGTCCCGCAAACCTCAAGGATGCTGTATCACCAAAGGAGATCAATGGTAAGTGTTTGTTTTAAATTGTCACTTATATGATTCCCCTTGAAATTCAGTATACTTATTCAGTCTTTTTTCATCACAACAGAACCTCCAGAGATTGATCTTGATGCCAGTCTAAGAAAAGGCCTTAGCGTTAGAGCTGGATGTCCTATCAGACTTTTTGCAACAATTAGAGGAAGACCAGCACCTAAAGTTACTTGGAAGCGCATTGGTGTTGACAATGTCATTAGAAGGGGCCATGTGGATCAGATTGATACAATGACCTTTCTTGTGATTCCTGAGTGTTCACGTGAAGACTCTGGCAGATATTCTTTGACACTTTCAAATGCCTCTGGAGAGAAGGCTGTATTTGTTCGTGTAAAAGTCTTAGGTAAACTTACATTTGCATAAAATGTATTTTAAAATTAAGATAAGCTTTACATTTACCCAATACCAAGTACTGTCAGTAAAACTGTTACTGAAATGTATCAACAGATACTCCTGGTCCTGTTGGTGGACTGGAGGGAACTGATATCACAAAGACAACCTGCCAGCTTGCATGGTTGCCTCCAGAAAATGATGGTGGTAGTCCAATCCTCAATTATGTTGTTGAAAAGCGTGAGGTTGACAGGAAAACATGGACAAATTGCACAAATGACTTAAAGAAGACAAGCTTCAAAATAACAACTCTGACACCAGGGACAGAATACTACTTCCGGGTGATGGCAGTTAACAAGTATGGCATCGGTTTGCCTCAAGACTCTCCAAAATCCTACCTAGCTACAGATTCCAAAAGTAAGTCCACATTGCACAGTATAATTTATTATATTATGTTATATTGTATTGTATCATATAATATAATGCATTTTAAAAATAACATGTATATTTTTACTTTGTAAAGGTGAGCCTGATCCTCCAAAGAAGATGGATGTATTAGAAATTTCTAAAAACAGTGCAACTCTTGGGTGGCTGAAACCACTTAGAGATGGTGGATCTAAGATTAATGGATATGTTGTTGAATACCAGCAGGATGGTCAACCTGAGGACAAGTGGACATCATACTCGGTTGTAAAAGACTTTACCATTGTTGTAGCTGGACTAAAAGAAAACACAAAGTACAGATTCAGGGTCGCCGCAAGAAACGCAATAGGATGCAGTTTGGCAAGAGAAGCTGAGGGTATATTTGAGGTCAAGGAACAGCTGAGTATGTAGACAAAGATTTTGTGCTCTCTCATTATTCATTTATTTGTATTCATGCTGTGTTTTTCATGAATCCTTCTCTGAATACATTTTATACCTTTTTTATAGTGGCACCAAAGATCATCCTCTCTGATGTGGTTACAGCAAGAGCAGGAACTAAACTTATAGTTGAGGCTCTTGTGTCTGGGAAGCCTGCACCAGTAACAAAATGGAGAAGAGGAAATGATGATTTAGTTACATCTGATCGTCTCTTCATACAAAAAACATCAACCACAAGTACACTTTTGATCAAAGAAGTTGCAAGGAAGGATAGTGGTTATTACAGTTTTTCTGCTGAAAACAGCACTGCTAAGGTCAACCAGATCATCCGGATAATCATTATGGGTAAGTTTATTAATATATATATTTATTTATAACATTTTTGGTGGTGTAAACATAATTTATACTGAAGCAATATTTTCCATATATTTTCCAATAGTGTTCCATCAGCTTTTAGATACTTTAATCTGTATATTTTTTATTATTACCCCAGAGCGTTATTTGCCTTTATAAAGGCAATTATTTTAACCTTATTAAATCTATGCGCCATCTTTTAATGTCAAATACACTTTATAATAACTGCACGCTATTAATCATTAGTTAAGCATGAGTAAACAGTTAATTCATAATTTATAAAGCAGTAATAGACATTAATAAGCAGTTTATAAATACAGTTATAAATGTTTTTTCCTGATTTACAAGCATATCTATAATGTGTTTAATAATTGTATTTTCATACTTTGTTAATGATCAATTAATAATTTCTAAATGAAGTATTGCATTATTTACAAACCAGTTATTTAAGAGTTGTGAGTGATTCGTAAGATCACTTAGAAAGTGTAAGTAAATGGAGTAAAAAATCAGGTAGTTATAAAGCATTTAGTAGAGGTCAGTTAACTATATTTGTGAGCTCATCTAAAGTGAGGACAATTCATGCCTTGTAAAACATTTATAAATGAGTTTTAAAGGCTAATTCATCTTCAAAACAGAAAAATGAAACAAACACAACACAGTGAAACAACACAAATCTCCTTTGTAAATGCTTTACAAAGCATGAATAGTCCTCACTTAAATGAGCTCACAGAAATAGTTAACTGACCACTACTAAATGCTTTATAACTACCCGAATTAACCCTGAATTACAGTATAAATACATGGTAATAAAGCATTTATTAACACATTAAGTAACTATTACTATATGTATGAAAAATATGTATGAATGTACATTTAAATAGTTTATTAATCATTTACTTACACTTTCTAAGTAATCTCATGAACCACTGACACCTCTTAAATAAATGTTTATAAATAATGCAATACATCATTTAGAAATGATAAATTGATCATGAATAAAGTATGAAAATACAATTGTTAAACACATTATATATATATGCTTTTAAATCAAGAATAAAGCATTTATAGCTGTATTTATAAACTGCTTATTAATGTTTATTAATGCTTTATAAATGATGAATTAACTGTTTATTAATCCTTAACTAATGATTAATAGTGAGCAGTTATTATAAAGTGTTACCAAATAAGGTGATAAGATTAATGTTTTAAATACACTTTTGAATAAACAAATAAGAAATGTTGGGAAAAATGCAATGTGACTTTTAAACATGAAACTAAACCACTAGTAGGTGGCGGCAAGTCACTTAATGAGTGAGTCATTGAGTCATTCATTCAACACCAGTGAGTGGTGCTTTGAGAATACGCAATTGTTCTGCTGTGATCTTTTTTTGGAACTATTTTCGTTAATGAAATACTATTCAAAAACAATCAATATTGTGTCTAGTCACTTATTATTAACTAATTGTTTATTGAACTATACAATCAATGTAACATTTGCAATCATGATAATATTCAGCAATACAGCTCCCTTGGTCTTGTTATGTTACTTAACTATATCACATAAATAAAAAATGAAACATTTAGAATTTTACTTCAGTATGTTTTTTCTGAGTTACTTTATGTGTGTTGTTACGCTCATTGGTTTTGATTTCTCCATAAAGTCTCTCACAAAGAGACAGGCAGCATGAGTCTCAACAGCTCAACCTTCTTACCAAAAATATACTATCCATTGCCAATTGCTGTTTTCGATGACTGTAATTAATTCTCACTGAATTCTCGCGTTTCGATGCTTCCCTAATTATTTTTTGTCACTGAGGTTTTAATCAGTCTACTTGTCCAATCGGGCAGGTAAAATGATCTTTCACTTGCCCCTTCAAAAAATCCACTTGTCCTGGACAAGCAAAAAAGCATTAATGTTGAGCCCTATATATATGAGCAATATCACACGAGTAGCAGTGCGACATGGATGTATATAATCACGGCTGTGATTCGGCCGTAGGCTCGGTGTGAAGTCTATTTTTTATTAAGAAAATTGTCTTAATAGTCTCAAAAGGTGAAGTCTATTTTGAATTCTGCTGAAGATTTTTTTTTCTTTTTTAGACATCCCTGGTCCTCCACAGGGTCCTCTACAAATTATTGAGGTGGACGTAGATGCCTGCACACTAGCATGGGATTCACCTGCTGAAGATGGTGGCAGCAACATCACAAACTACATTGTTGAGAAGTGTGATGTGACAAGAGGTGACTGGGTCACAGCTGCATCTTGCACCAAGACCAGTTGCAGAGTTGGAAAGCTCACATGTGGCAAAGAGTATGGCTTCCGTGTCCGTGCTGAAAACCGCTTTGGAATTTCAGAACCAATTTACGCTGAGAAGGTCATTGCTAGATATCCATTTGGTAAGTCTCATAAATTGACACATTTGAACACAGACATGCAAAGTGATTAGGCTTTATTTACACCAATGCAAATTTTCCGATTTCAGATCCACCCAGTGAGCCAAGGAACTGTTGTGTCAACAAAATCAACAGGGACTTTGTTGTGTTGTCCTGGGAGATACCAGTGAACGATGGTGGCAGTCCCATCACAGGATATTGCATTGAGCGCAAAGAAAGAAATGGCCTCTTGTGGGTCAAGGCAAATGAGGTCCTTATTCGCTCAACTGAATATACATGCTTTGGCCTATTCGATGGTCTGGAGTACACATTCAGAGTGTCTGCTGTTAACAAAGCAGGACAAGGCAAACCAAGCAAACAGACAGATTTTATCACTGCGAGATCTCCAGTTGGTATGTGTAGGGGGGAAAACATGCTGCTGTCACTTTTAATAAAAGTTCAAATAAAAGCAAGTTTTATGTAAATTCTTTTTCAGATCCACCTGGCAAACCCCAAGTTCTTGATGTGACCAGAAATTCTGTCTCTCTTGTCTGGAACCGTCCAAAACATGATGGTGGAAGCAAACTCATTGGTTATTATGTTGAATCTCTGAAGCTTCCAGGTGACAAATGGATGCGTGTCAACACAAGCAGTCAAAATGTACCAAAGGAAGAATACGTTGTTCCTGGACTTGAAGAGGGAGCTCAGTACAAGTTCAGAATAATTGCAAAGACAGCAATTAATGTCAGTCTGCCCTCAGAGGAATCTGATGCTATCCCAGTTATTGCAGAGCATGGTAAGTCTTACGTTCCACCAATAATGTTAGAATTTTCTAAATGATGAACTTTATATAGTTTATTTGATGTCTCTCTTTGTATTATCTCAGTTCCACCTAGAGTTGAGATTAGTCTTGCAATGAAGAACTTAATTGTTGTCAAAGCTGGAGCAAATGTCTGCCTGGAGGCTGAAGTTTATGGTAAACCAATACCAAAGGTCACTTGGAAGAAAGATGGTGTTCCATTAAAATTGGCAGAAGGTATGAAAATGACTCAGAAGGTGCATCTCTCCTCCTTGGAACTGTTCTCTGTGACAAGAAAAGAGTCTGGCGAGTACACAATTTCTGCTGAGAACCCAAGTGGCACAAAGTCTGGCAACATTAAATTGAAGGTTCTAGGTAAGTTAACATTAAAAATATGGCAAAAAAAACACTGAGTGTGTATTAACTTTCAAACATTTAAGAAAGTGTATTTGTTATGTGAAAAATGTATAATTGTGTTTCTGCAGATAAACCTGGACCCCCAGCATCAGTGAGGATAAGCCATGTTTTTGCTGACCGAGTGAAACTGAGGTGGGAGCCACCTCTTGCTGATGGTGGTTCTGAAATCACAAATTACATTATTGACAAACGTGAAACAAGCAGAGCTAACTGGGCACAAGTTACTGCTAACATTAATGGTCAGATAACAGACTGTCCCGTGGAAAAGCTCATTGAAGGCCATGAATATGAGTTCCGCATTAGTGCTGAGAACAAGTATGGTGTTGGAGACCCAATTGTGACTAATTCTGTGATCGCCAAGAATCCATTTGGTAACATTTTATTCTTTCTTGTGCATTTATATATTATAGAGATTAACCGATGAGTGACCATTATAGTATTTTAATTACAGCATTGACTTTTTTATATGAATAATATTACATATAATTCAAAATGAGAATGTACTAGAATGTACTCTTGTTTTTTTCTTTATTTAGAAGGCTGTATGATGCCCAATAGTTTACAGCAAAAATCATACAATCTAGGAAAATGAAAAACAACTAGTAGTACTCCAGTTTAGTACTCTAGTCTTAGTTAAAATCAAACATGCTACATTATTTTCTACAGGGTTGTAATTATGTGGATGAATAATGCCAAAAATGAAGTTACAGTAACTGTACGTGTTAATCTAATGTTGAACGTTTTGCACAGGTAGATTTTGTTATAAGCTTTGACTGCTCATGTTGATATTAGATAATGTACATAACCATTCTATGCAATGTATTTAAATAAGTTAACCAATAATTGGTTAACTACATTATTGGTCTATAATAAGTTGTAATGGTGTTTTGGGTGCTATTCTTTAAAGGCTTTTCACCATTAGAAAAACCTAAATATCATTAAAAAATGTCAAACCAATTATCGGTTGATCTCTAAAATGAATGTAAATATATTATATAATTTTAAAAATGTATATTCTTTAATAATCAAAATAATGTGATTAAACAAATCCAACCTAAAAATTTATTTTTTAATTTCCAAATTCAGATGTTCCAGGACCATGTGAACCTCCAATTATTACCAATATCACTAGAGATCACATGACTGTCAGTTGGAAGGCCCCTGCTGATGATGGCAAGGCTACTATTCTTGGATACATGGTAGAGAAGCGTGAAACTCAAGACCTCAATTGGGCTAAAGTAAACAGAAGACCAGTTATTGACAGGACAATTAAAGCTGGAGGCCTTACAGAGGGATCCGAGTATGAATTCAGAGTCATTGCACTCAATAAAGCTGGTCTTGGCAAACCAAGTGATCCATCAGTTGGTGTTATTGCAGTAGACCCAGTGTGTAAGTACTAACAATACTGCATTGGACGATAATTAACAATTAGGTTGGCAAAAAAATACCTTTTATAGTTCATGCATTTAAGTCCTTGTGTTTTGGTGGTTTTATCATAGATCCTCCTGGACCACCTGCTTTTCCAAAGGTTGTTGACTCTACACACAGTTCAATCAGTTTGTCCTGGACCAAGCCAGCCTATGATGGTGGATGTGAAATTCTGGGCTATCTTGTTGAGTACAAGAGAGCAGATGCAGAAGACTGGCTGAAGTGCAATGTTCCAAAGAATCTCCAGGCAACAAAATTTAATGTTACTGGTCTTATGGATAACACTGAATACCAGTTCCGTGTTACTGCTGTAAACAAGATTGGATTTGGAGAGCCAAGTGAAGTTCCAGGAAAACATATGGCTAAGGATATCCTGAGTAAGTATATAACTAAATATATGGGATTTCAAAATCTGTACATTTCTGATATTATTTTCATTTACATTTTCTCTTAGTTGCCCCTGAGGCTGAACTTGATGCAGATCTCAGAAAAGCACTAGTTTTGCGTGCTGGAGTCACGATGAGAATTTATGTACCTCTGAGAGGGCGTCCAGCTCCAAAGGCAACATGGACTAAGGTCAATGCAAACTTGAAAGAGAGACAAGGTCTTATGACCAAGACAACTGAATGGGATACTTTCCTTTATTGTGAAGAAATCAACAGATATGATGCAGGAAAATATGTCCTAACTCTAGAAAACAGTAGTGGTTCCAAGTCATATACCATTATTGTCAAAGTACTAGGTAAGGTTTTTTTTTTTCTCTCACAATTTTCCAGTTTAGGTTTATTATTTACTGTATCTAACTACTGTCTGTAAATGTACACAGACACACCTGGACCCCCAGTTAATTTGATTGTTAAGGAGACCTCAAAGGACCATGTATCAATTACTTGGGATGCTCCTATAATTGATGGTGGTAGTCCAGTTAAGAGCTATGTTGTTGAAAAACGTCTGGCTGAGAGAAAGGCATGGACCTGTGTCGTTCCTGAGTGTTCCAAGACGTCTTTCAGGATTACTAATCTCGAAGCAGGAAAATCATACTGCTTCAGAGTCCTAGCTGAAAATATATACGGCATTGGTGAGGGTTGTGAGACAGCTGGACCAGTCAAAGCCTCAGGTGAGACTTCTTTGATAATGTTGCAAGTTTGTTTAAAGTTAAAATACATTAATATGTTAATTATACCAAATTCTAATATTGATGTATATTGCAGAGCAACCTGGACCAGTTACAGATTTTAAACCTTCAGAAATCACCAAGAATTCTTGCACTCTTGGCTGGAAGAAGCCAATCAGTGATGGTGGAAGCCATGTTGTTGCATATGCTCTAGAGATCAGTGAAGGGGAAGACAAATGGAAGCTTCTAATTAAGTCTAAGATCACACATTACACAATGAGTGATCTTGTAGAGGGAAAGGAGTACTTGTTCAGAGTCAAGGCCATTAATGAAGCAGCTGAGGGACCATCAACGGAGCTCACTGTCTTGGCTAAAGATCAAATAGGTATTCATATAATCTACTTGAGGGGTTTTCAAAGTCAAATACAATTGGCCTTCTGACACAATTTAAGAATGTGTTTACATGAATAGTCTGGCATTTTAACAAAGTGTGTGTAATTGTCCATTCAGGTACAATGGGCCATGCAAGAGAACTAAATGCACGCTGAAAGACTGCTTTCTGTGCATACACCTCGTTTGTGTGTGCATGGAAGGTTTCCTGTCAGCGTTTGGGTGCTGAATTGGGGCAGTCATGGCTTAATGGTTAGAGAGTCAGACTGGTAAATCAAAGGTTACGGTTTTGATTCTCAATACCGCCAGGAATTGACTGAGGTGCCCTTGAGCAAGGCCTCCACCTCCAATCTCTGCTAACCCCCCAATCTGAAGAATTCTGTTCTCTTGCATGGTTTATTGTGCTTTTAATAACTTTCATGTATGTTTCAGTCTTTATTTTCTCCTTCACCCATGTTTCTTTATTGCTCTGACATGTTAATCACTAGGGCTGGGACAATAAATCGATGCATCGTAATTCATAGATCGATTGCGAGATTTTCAGAATGCATCGCGATCCTCTCTCAAATCGATTCTGAGCTTAGGTTTTAAAAGCAGATAGCGCTCTAGGCTAGTTTTTAACAGCACACTCAAATGCTCATGAAGAAGAGCGTTCGTGCGAGAGAGAATCATGATGCATTCTGAAAATCTCAGAATCAATCAAGAATCATTTCTCGATTTGCGATGCATCGATTTATTGCCCCAGCCCTATTAATAACATTAAGCAGCCCTACACTCAACAGATAGATTAACATACCATGATATAAAATATATAGCAATATCTCTGTTGTTTGAAACTGGTTGCACATGATATTATTATTATTATATTATATAGCATTATATTATATATTTGTCACCCAGCCTCACTGAAGTGCTCTCCCCAAACTTTGAGAAACCCTGGTGTCCATTAATATTTATTCCTTTTTCCCTTTTCTCTTTACAGTCCTTCCAGACTGTAACCTTAAAGGCTTGCCAGACTCTAGCTATGTGGCAAAGGAAGGAAGCACTGTTCGCCTTAATATCCCTATTATTGGTATACCTGCTCCAGCAGTCACATGGAAAAAGGGTGATGTTACTTTATCAGATAGTGGCAGAATCTCAGTTGAATCAACTGCAACAAACACGGTCTTGCTGATTCGTGATTGCCATAGAGTCGATGCTGACAAATTCACTATCATTTTGAGAAACATTGCTGGAACAAAGGAATCAGCTATTGACATTACAGTTGTTGGAAAGCCTGGAATCTGCACTGGTCCTATCAAATTTGATGAGATCACAGCAGAGGCGATTACTGTAGAATGGGGCCCACCCAAAGAGGATGGTGGATCAGAAGTTAGCAACTATATTTTGGAGAAAAGGCATTCTACTGCTAACAAGTGGGTCACAGTTGCTTCTGCGATTCAGAAGAACTCTATGAGAGTTACAAGACTTCATGACGGAACAGAATATATCTTCAGAGTTTGTGCTGAAAATAAATATGGAGTTGGAGAGTTCCTCAGATCTGATCCAGTGATTGCTAAACATCCATTCAGTAAGTATTTAACAGGAAAGCCCAATTTTGTTTTATTTAATGAAATATGATGGATATTTAAAAATATTTGTTTACATCAAATACACACTTTTCCCTACTCCAGATGCACCAGGGGCTCCAGCACCACCTGAGGTTGTGAGCATTCGTCATGAGTCAGCTATCCTAACATGGTCTGATCCAAAAGATACTGGAGGCTCTCCCATCACAGGTAAAACATTTCTTAACTACAGTTATTTATTTATTTACTGTAGTTATTTAGCAGTTTCATCGTATCTAAAAATGTGTACTTCTAATATTGTTTATAGGATATTACGTGGAATTCAAAGATAGAAATAGCTTAATGTGGAAGAGAGCCAGCAAGACACCTTTGAGAGTGAAAGAATGCAGAGTGACCGGTTTGGTTGAAGGCCTGGAATATGAATTTAGGGTAATAGCTATGAATATGGCAGGACTTGGAAAGCCAAGCAAAACAACTGAATCACTTGTTGCTCTTGATCCTATTGGTGAGTCTCAGTGTGCTCTCTTTTTACTTTTCCTACTTCTATTTGTGCTGTTTATGAGGAAGAGAGCAGAAAATTATTTTGAGTTATTATTATTAAGTTAAAATTTATTATTAATGTCTATTTCTATAGATCCACCTGGCAAACCTGATGTGATCAATGTCACAAGAAACAGTGTAACACTTATTTGGACTGCACCCAAGTATGACGGGGGCCACAAATTGACTGGCTATATTGTTGAGAAATTAGAGCATCCTGGAAAGACATGGATGAAGGCTAATCATGTGAATGTCCAAAGCTGTGCATACACTGTTACAGACCTACAGGAAGGCTGTACTTGTGAATTCAGAATAAGGGCTAAAAATGCAGCTGGAGCTATCAGTGCTCACTCAGAGACAACTGAGCCTCTTATCTGCAAAAATGAATATGGTAAGTTATATTGTCAGGTTTTAATGAATTTGCTTAACCAAACCCTCCATAAACATAGCAATTTTTATAATCATTAACTAACTTTTTACAGAACCGCCAACTATCACAATTGACCCTGAAATGAAGGATGGAGTGACTGTGAGGGCTGGAGAAACAATTGTCATCACAGCATCAAGCATTCTTGGCAAACCACCTCCAACAGCTGTGTGGTCTAAGGGTGGAAGAGAATTCAAGTCCTCAGATATTGTCCAAATCACAAGCACTCCCACATCTTCAACTTTGTCTATCAAGTATGCCAGCCGAAAGAACACTGGAGAGTACATCATTAGTGCAAGCAATCCATTTGGTGTCAAAGAAGAAAAAGTTAAAGTGAAAATCCTAGATGTGCCTGGACCTCCAGGTCCTATTGAAGCCAGCAGTGTCTCTGCTGAAAAATGCACATTGACATGGTTGCCACCAGAAGAAGATGGTGGCTGCAGTATCAAATCATATATATTAGAAAAGAGAGAAACCAGCCGCCTACTCTGGACAAAGCTTGCTGAAAATGTTATGGATTGCCGCTATGTTGCTAGCAAGCTGATAAAGGGAAATGAATACATATTCCGTGTTTCAGCAGTCAATCAGTATGGCACTGGGGATGCAACACAATCTGGACCAGTTAAAATGGTTGACAGCTTTGGTAAGCCAAACTTCCATTTTGACTGCATTTTTTTTATATATATATATATATATATATATATATATATATATATATATATATATATATATATATATATATATATATATATATATATATATATATATATATATATATTTATTATTGTTTTTTCAACTTCTTCACTTTTTTTGCAGGACCCCCCGGGCCACCATCAAAACCAGAAATTGATAATGTCAGTAGAAATGCTGTAACAATTTCCTGGAAGAGACCAACTATAGATAGGGGAAGTGACATTAGAGGTTATAGTGTTGAGAGAAAAGAGAGAAGAGGAATGAGATGGGTCAGAGCTTCAAAGAAGTCAATTTCTGATCTACGTTATAAGGTCTCAGGCCTGTCAGAGGGAATTGAATATGAATTCCGTGTCACTGCAGAGAATAAGGCTGGTTTTGGCGAGCCCAGTGAGCCATCACAACCTGTAATGACAAAGGATATTGCATGTAAGTTGATAATTGTTGTTTTTTTAATGACATATTTCCAGATATTTTTTCTTGTTAATTTTTGTACCAAATAATTTAGATTATTTATCATTATCATTTAATTATTTTTCAGATCCACCAGGGCCTCCATCCAACCCACGAATTACTGACACCACCAAAACAACAGCAACATTTAACTGGGCAGACCCTTCTATGATGGTGGTCTTGATGTTACAGGATACTTTGTTGAACATAAAAAGGAAGGAGATGATGATTGGGTTCAAGACACAACTACTCCCTTGAGAATAACAGAATTTGTAGTTTCAAGTCTACAATCAGGAGGAAAATATCACTTCAGAGTCAGAGCACAGAACTCAGAAGGCCTTGGAGAACCCTCTGAGGTTGAGGAAGTTATTGAACTGGTGGATCGAGAGGAGGTTCCTGACTTTGAACTTGATGCAGAGCTGAGAAAAACACTTGTTGTGAAGTCAGGTGCTTCAATCCGCATATTTGTGCCAATCAAGGGCCGGCCAGCTCCAGAAGTAACATGGCATAAGGAAGACATACCTCTTAAAGGCCGTGCTCACATTGACACTACTGAATCATACACTCTAGTAGTCGTCCCTGAGTGTACAAGATATGATGCTGGGAAATATGTCCTAACATTAGAAAATGTTGCTGGAAAGAAGACTGGATTTGTCAATGTTCGTATTGTGGACACCCCAGGACCTCCAGTAAATTTGAAACCAAGGGAAATCACAAAGCATAGCATTACTTTACAATGGGAGATTCCAATTATTGATGGTGGTTCAAAGATCACAAATTATATTATTGAAAAGCGGGAGGCAACACGAAAGGCTTACTCAACCATAACTGCAAACTGGCAGAAATGCTCGTACAAAATTCCAGATTTGGAAGAGGGCGCAGAATATTACTTCAGAGTTTTAGCTGAGAATGAAAGGGGTATTGGTGAACCAGCAGAGACACCTGAACCAATAAGAGCTTCTCAGGCTCCTTCTGCACCAGATAATCTGATTGTTTCTGATGTTTCCAAAGACACAGCAACTCTTGCATGGACAAAACCAAAATATGATGGTGGTAGTCGAATAACTGGCTATGTGATTGAGGCTCAACTGAAAGATTCTGATCAGTGGACCCATGTGACAACAATAAAAGCTTTGGACTACACTGCAACAGAATTGTTGGAAAATGCAGAATATGTGTTCCGCGTCTTTGCTGTAAACATGTCAGGCAGGAGTGAAACTCGTGAATGTCGACCAGTTGTAATTAAGGAGCAAACCACAGCTCCAGAATTTGACCTCAGAGGTATACATCAGAAAATTGTGGTAGCTAAAGCAGGTGATAATCTTAAAGTTGAGATCCCTGTTCTGGGTCGCCCAAGACCACTTGTTGTATGGACGAAAGAAGATCAGGAACTTAAACAAACACAGAGAATAAACGTTGAAAACACTGCAACTTCTACTATTCTCAACATTAATGAAATTAAGAGAAAAGATGGAGGACAGTATTCAATGACTGGAAAGAACATCTTAGGAACTCTGACTGAAATTATTACTGTTCAAGTACATGATATTCCAGGACCTCCAACTGGACCAATAAAAGTGGATGAAGTTTCTTGTGACTATGTTCTAATATCATGGGAAGCTCCAGAAAATGATGGAGGAGTTCCTATAAATAACTACATTGTTGAGATGCGTGAGACCACTGGTACATCCTGGGCTGAACTGGCAGCAACTGTTATCCGCACAACATTCAAAGCTGCACGCCTTACAACTGGCATTGAATATCAATTACGTGTTAAAGCTCAGAACAGATATGGTGTTGGACCCTACATAACATCACATCCGGTGGTGGCTGCTTATCCATTTGATGTACCAGGACAGCCAGGAATTCCACAAATAGTTACCTTCACCAAGGATTCAATGACAATCAGCTGGAATGAACCCTCTTCAGATGGAGGTAGCCCAATTTTAGGATACCACATTGAGAGGAAAGAGAAGAACAGCATACTTTGGCAGAGGATCAGCAAAGCTCCAGTTGTTGGCAATATGTTTAAATCACCAGGTCTGATGGATGGTATTGCATATGAATTCCGTGTTATTGCAGAAAATCTGGCTGGTCTCAGCAAAGCAAGCAAGCCATCTGAGATGACATATGCACTTGATCCCATAGACTCCCCAAGTCAACCAGTGGCCCTTAACATTACTAGACATGAAGTTACTCTTCAGTGGACAAAGCCAGAGGGTGATGGTGGTTTCTCAATAACTGGATATACAGTCGAGAAAAAAGAACTTCCTAATGGTCGCTGGCTCAAAGCCAACTTCAGCAACATTCTTGAAACAAACTTTACTGTGAGTGGTCTCACAGAAGATGCTTCTTATGAATTCCGTGTATTAGCAAGGAACTCAGCTGGAGCGGTTAGTAAACCATCTAAACCTTCGGAGGTCTGTGTCTGCAGAGATGACATTGAAGAGCCGAAGATTGATGCTGATGCAAGTTTCAGTAGTGGTGTGGTAGTGAAAGCAGGGGATATCTTCAAGCTAGATGCACATGTTACAGGTCGCCCAATTCCATCCTTAGTTTGGACTAAAGATGGCAAGGAGCTTGAAGATACTGGAAAACTAGAGATCAAAACATCAGATTTCTATACTTGCTTGATTAACAAAGATTCTTTACGTAGAGATGGTGGTGCATACACTCTAACTGCTAGCAATCCGGGAGGATTTGCCAAATTTGTCTTCAATGTTAAAGTTCTTGACAGACCTGGCCCACCTGAGGGACCACTGCATGTCACAGACATGACAACAGAAAAATGTATTTTGTCATGGCTTCCACCACTTCATGATGGAGGAGGAAAGATTGAATATTACATCATTCAAAGACGTGAAACAAGTAGACTTACATGGACAAATGTAGCCACGGATTTACAAGTAAACCGCTATAAGGTTACCAAATTGCTGAAAGGAAATGAATATATCTTCAGAGTCATGGCTGTGAACAAGTACGGAGTTGGGGAACCTCTTGAATCTGAGCCTGCTGTTGCCACTAACCCATATGTGCCTTCTGATCCTCCACAGCCACCAGAAGTAACTTCTATCACAAAAGATTCAATGGTGGTTTGTTGGGGACATCCTGAACATAATGGCGGAAGTAGTATAAATACCTATATCATTGAGAGGAGAGATAAAACTGGTCTTCGTTGGGTAAAATGCAATAAAAGGACTGTTACTGATCTGCGCCTCAAAGTGTCAGGACTAACACCTGGACATGAGTATGAATACAGAATCTTAGCTGAAAATGCTGCTGGCTTAAGTGCACCAAGCCCTTCAAGTCCATTTTACAAAGCATGTGACACAATATTCCAACCTGGACCCCCTGGAAATCCTAGGGTTTTGGATACAACAAAGTCATCCATTACTCTTGCTTGGAATAAACCAGTTTATGATGGTGGCTCGGATATCACAGGTTATATCGTTGAAACATGCCTGCCAGAGGAAGATGAATGGACAATTGTCACTCCAAAGGCAGGTCTAACAGCAACATCATTCACCATAACCAACCTTATTGAAAACCAAGAATATAAGATCAACATTTCAGCTCTTAACTGTGAAGGTGTTGGAGAACCAGCCTCTGTGCCTGGTTCACCTAAAGCAGAAGACAGACTCCTTCCACCTGAAGTTGAGCTTGACTCAGACCTCCGCAAAGTAGTGAACATCAGAGCATGCAGTACCTTAAGATTATTTGTGCCAATTAAAGGAAGACCTGCTCCTGAAGTCAGATGGTCAAGGGAGAATGGTGAACCCCTTGATAGAGCATCCATTGATATTACATCATCCTTCACCACACTGCTTATTGAGAATGTAAACAGATTTGATGGTGGAAAGTACATGCTAACAGTGGAAAACAGTTCAGGAGCTAAAACAGCATTTGTTAATGTCAGAGTTCTTGACACTCCTGGTGCACCACAAAACCTTACAATCAAAGAAATAACAAAAGATTCTGCTTCACTCATCTGGGATCCTCCAGTCATTGATGGTGGATCAAGAATCAGGCATTATATTGTTGAAAAACGTGAATCTACAAGAAAAGCATATTCAATTGTTAATGCCTCTTGTCCCAAAACAAGTTGGAGAATTGGAGACTTACAAGAGGGAAGCTTGTATTCCTTCAGAATTTTAGCTGAAAATGAGTTTGGTGTTGGTCTTCCAGTAGAGACCACAGAAGCAATAAAAATCTCTGAGAGGCCTCTTCCTCCTGGAAAAGTGACTCTAAAAGAAGTAACTGGCAACAGTGTAACACTTTCTTGGGAGAAGCCGGACAATGATGGAGGCAGCAGAATTACTGGTTATATTGTCGAAATGCAAACGAAAAACAGTGAAAAATGGACCCAAGTAATGACTGTTAAAGTAACAGAGGCAGTTGTTGTTGGCTTAATACAAGGTGAAGAATACTCCTTCCGTATTTCAGCAACCAATGAAAAGGGAACCAGTGATCCACGTCCACTTAATGTCCCTGTGGTTGCTATGGATGTTGTTATTGCTCCTGCCTTCAAACTTGTATTCAGCACATATAGTGTTCTGGCTGGTGATGATCTGAAAATTGATGTGCCATATGTTGCCCAGCCCAAGGCAGCAGTTACCTGGCAGAAAGATGGCATTGCTTTGAAAGAAACAACTAGAGTAAATGCTGAAGTAGCAGAGAAACACCTTTACCTTGTGGTAAAAGAGGCAACACGGGATGATGTGGGCAAATATACTATTAAACTGATAAACTCAGCTGGTGAAGCTACAGCAGACATCAATGTTATTGTGCTTGATAAACCTGGACCACCAACTGGCCCAATCAAAATTGATGAGGTAACTGCAGACAGTGTTACATTATCATGGGAGCCTCCAGAGTATGAAGGAGGCTGTAGCATTAATAATTACATTGTTGAAAAGCGAGACACATCCACCACAAACTGGCAGATTGTTTCTGCAACAGTGGCTAGAACAACAACTAAAGCTGCAAGATTAAAGACTGGCTGTGAATATCAATTTAGGATTGCTGCTGAAAATCGATATGGAAAGAGTTCCGTTCTTCTCTCTGTGCCTATTGTTGCACAATATCCCTTTGAGATTCCAAATCCAACAGGAACTCCCACTGTTCAGTCTGCTACTAAAGAAAGCATGGTTATTGTGTGGAACAAACCCACTAGTGATGGCGGAAGCAAGATTTTGGGATATCATATTGAGATTAAGGAAAAAAAACAGCTTGCTGTGGGTGAAACAAAACAAAACGATCATTCCAGACACAAGATTCAAGATAGGTGGCCTTGAAGAAGGCATTGAATATGAATTTAGAGTTTATGCTGAGAATATAGTTGGGCTAAGCAAAGCAAGCAAAGTATCAGAAATTCAGGTGGCTAGAGATCCATGTGATCCTCCAGGCAAACCTGAAGCAGTTATCGTCACAAGAAGCTCTGTAACACTCAGGTGGACACTACCACACTTTGATGGTGGCAGCAAGATCACTGGATATGTCGTTGAGAAGAAAGAATTGCCTAATGGCCGCTGGATGAAAGCCTCTTTTGCTAATATCATTGAGACAGAATTTGTCGTCAGTGGCTTAGTAGAGGAGCAGCAGTATGAGTTCCGTGTCATTGCAAGAAATGCTGCTGGCGTGTCTAGTGCTCCATCAGACAGCACTGGTGCAATCACAGCAAAGGATGAAGTTGATCCACCCAAAATTGACATGGATGCTAAATATTCACAGACTATTCTTGTTAATGCTGGCGAATCATTCAAAGTAGATGCAGGGATACTTGGCAAACCCATTCCTTCAGTTCATTGGATAAAAGCTGGTGAAGAACTTACAAATACTGCAAGACTTGAGATAAAAAATACTGACTTCACAACTACTCTTAGTGTGAAGGAGGCTATCCGTGTTGATGGAGGCCAGTATACCTTACTGCTGAAAAATGTTGGTGGAGAGAAATCAGTTAGCGTCAATGTCAAGGTTCTGGACAGACCTGGACCTCCAGATGGCCCAATCTCAATCTATGGGGTTGCCAGTGAAAAGTGCAGCATTTCCTGGAAAAGTCCATTGCATGATGGAGGTGCGGAGGTGTCTCATTACATAGTGGAAAGACGAGAGACCAGCCGATTAGTTTGGACTGTTGTGGAATCTAAGGTACAAACCCTCAATCTTAAAATTTCAAAACTCCTTCCTGGAAATGAGTATATTTTCAGAGTCATACCTGTAAACAAATATGGAATTGGTGAGCCTTTGGAATCTGATCCAGTGATTGCAGCAAATCCGTTTGTCCCACCTGATTCACCAAGTAATGTTGAGGTGTCAAATATAACAAAGGATTCCATGGTCATCACATGGGAAAGACCCACTAATGATGGTGGTAATGCAATTACAGGATATATAGTTGAAAAGAGAGACAAAGAGGGCGTTAGGTGGACAAGATGCAACAAACGTGTAGTGAGTGAACTACGCTTTAGAGTAACAAGTCTTCTTGAAAACCGAAGTTATGAATTCCGTGTGTCTGCTGAGAATGCAGCTGGGGTTGGTAAACCAAGTACACCCACAGTGTACTTCAAGGCAGTGGATCCAGTTTTCAAGCCCGGTCCACCAAACAACCCTAAGGTAATTGATGTATCAAGAGCATCTGTTATCCTGCAGTGGGGCAAGCCGATTTATGATGGTGGATGTGAGATTCAAAGTTACATTGTTGAGGCCCATGAAGTCACTTCTGATCAATGGATGATGTGTACACCACCCTCAGGAATAACAGAGACAAGATTTGAGGTTAAAAAACTCCTTGAAAAGCACGAGTACAAATTCAGAATCTGTGCCATAAATAAGGTTGGCGTGGGAGAAACTACTGATATCCCTGGATCCATTATCATAGAGGATAAACTGGAAGCACCAGATATTGATCTTGATGCTGACCTGAGAAAGATGATCACTGTCAGGTCTGGAGGCTCTCTCAGATTGTTTGTTCCTATCCGTGGACGGCCAACCCCTGAAGTCAAGTGGGGAAAGGCTGAAGGTGAAATCAATGAGGCAGCTCAGATTGATATTACAAGCAGTTTCACTTCACTCGTAATTGAAAATATTAATAGATTTGACAGTGGAAAATACACTTTAACTCTGGAAAATGCCATTGGATCAAAATCTGCATTTATTAGTGTCAGAGTATTAGATACTCCTGATGCACCTGCAAACTTCCGTGTGAAGGAAATAACAAAAAATTCAGTCACTCTTACCTGGGAGCCACCTTTGTTGGATGGTGGAGCTAAAATAAAAAACTACATTGTTGAAAAACGAGAGAGTACAAGAAAGGTATTCTCAGCTGTTACTTCCTGCAACAAGATGACATGGAAAATTGAACCACTCCAAGAGGGGAGCATTTATTTCTTCAGAGTCCTTGCTGAAAACGAACATGGAATTGGATTGCCTGCAGAGACTCTAGAACCACTGAAAATCTCAGAGGTGCCACAAACTCCTGGCAAAGTTTCTGTAGTGGATGTAACACGGAAGAGTGTTTCTCTCAAATGGGAAAAACCAGAGCATGATGGGGGCAGCAGAATTACTCATTATGAAATTGAAATGCAAGCAAAAGATCAAGATAAATGGTCTCTCTGTGCTCAAGGAAAATCCCTTGAAACTGTTGTAACTAATTTAGCTCAAGGTGGGGAGTACCATTTTAGAGTCATTGCTGTTAATGATAAAGGAAAGAGCGATCCCAGACTCCTGGCAAATCCTGTTGTTGCAAAGGACCTTACTATTGAGCCCTCAGTGAGAACAAAACTTAGTACATACAATGTACAGGTTGGGCAAGATTTGAAAATTGAAGCACGAATTGCTGGTCATCCTAAACCAACAATTACATGGTCCAAAGATGGTTCAGCTCTGAAACAAACCACGAGAGTAAATGTTGCTGACACTGCACATCATACCACTCTTACGATAAAAGATGCAACAAGAGAAGATGGTGGTATGTATAACATTACTGTGGCTAATGTACTTGGACAAAAGGAAGCCACTGTTGAAATAATCATACTTGAAAAACCTGGCCCACCAACAGGCCCAGTCAGTATTGATGAAGTGAGTGCAGAGACCATTACACTGTCTTGGAACCCGCCAACATACACTGGAGGCTGCCAGATTTCAAATTATATTGTCCAAAAGAGAGACACCACCACCACAAACTGGGTAGTTGTTTCTGCCACAGTAGCAAGGACGACACTTAAAGTTTGTAATTTAAAAACTGGATCTGAATACCAGTTTAGGATCTTTGCTGAGAATAGGTATGGTAAAAGCTATGGCATTGACTCAGATCCAGTTCTTGCCCAGTATCCTTTCAAAGAGCCTGGGCCTCCAGGAACTCCATTTGTGTCTGTATTCACAAAAGAGTCTATGGTAGTTGAATGGCACAAACCAGTCTCAGATGGTGGAAGTGCTATTCTAGGATATCATCTTGAGAGAAAAGAGAAAAATAGTATCCTTTGGACAAAGATCAATAAAACACTCATTCAAGATACCAGATTCAAAACATCTTCATTGGAAGAGGGCATTGAATATGAGTTCAGAGTCTATGCTGAAAACATAGTTGGAATTGGAATGTGCAGCAAACTCTCTGAGGGTTGTGTGGCACGTGACCCATGTGACCCACCAGGCACCCCTGTGCCAGTGATTGTGACAAGGCACTCAGTGAAACTTAGATGGACAGCACCAGAATTTGATGGAGGTAGCCTTGTCACTGGATATGTTGTGGAGAAACGAGACCTGCCAGAGGGCCGTTGGATGAAAGCTAGTTTTGCTAACATTCTTGAAACTGAATTTACAGTCACAGGCCTGATAGAAGACTACAAATATGATTTCAGAGTTATTGCCAGAAATGGAGCTGGATCAGTCAGTAGGCCTTCTGGGAGCACAGGCTCAATTACAGCTAAGGATGAAGTTGAACCACCAACCTATGAGGTTGCCTCAGAATATAGCCAGATTTTGACCGTGAATGCTGGAGACACATTTACCCTGGAAGCATCCGTACTAGGAAAACCAATTCCAACAATGCAGTGGTTTAAGGGCGATGTGGAAGTCGAGAATTCTTCAAGAGCTGAGATCAAGAACATTGACTTCAAAGCAATTCTTGTCGTCAAAGACGCCATTCGAATTGACGGAGGACAGTACACATTGCACCTTACTAATGTGGCTGGAATGAAGTCTGTTTCCTTCAATGTAAGGGTCCTAGATAGACCTGGACCCCCTGAAGGTCCCTTGACCATTTCTGGTGTAACATGTGAGAAGTGTTCGTTGTCATGGCTACCTCCAAGACATGATGGTGGCAGTAGCATTTCTCACTATATCATACAGAAAAGAGAGACAAGTCGTCTTGCTTGGACTGTAGTTTCAGGTGATTGTGGAGCAACAATGTTTAAAGTTACCAAGCTTTTAAAAGGAAATGAATACATATTCCGTGTCATGGCTGTCAACAAGTATGGAGATGGTGAACCACTTGAATCTGCACCAGTGATTATGAGAAATCCTTTTGTTCTGCCTGGGCCACCTAAAGACCTAGAAATAGCAAATATATCAAGGGACTCTATGACAGTATGTTGGACTCGTCCTGAGACTGATGGTGGAAGTGAGATTGTTGGTTACATCATAGAGAAGAGAGACAGAGCTGGAGTCCGGTGGACAAAATGTAACAAACGCAGGGTCACAGACTTACGTTTCAGAGTCACAGGCTTGACAGAGGATCATGAATATGAATTCAGGTTATCTGCAGAAAATGCTGCTGGAGTTGGACAACCAAGTCCACCAACTGTTTATTACAAAGCCTGTGATCCAACATTTAAGCCTGGCCCACCAACTAATGTACACCTTGTTGACACTACAAAGAATTCAATTACAATTGCATGGAGTAGACCAATATATGATGGTGGCTTAGACATCCAGGGCTATGTTGTTGAGATATGTAACGTTGATGAAGAAGAATGGACCACATGTACTCCAGCCTCTGGATTAAGTGATACTAGATTTACAATTACTAAACTCACTGAACACCAAGAATACAAAGTTCACATATGTGCCCTAAATAAACTGGGTGTTGGTGAACCAGTGGCCATCCAAGGAACCGTCAAACCAGTGGATAAGATGGATGCCCCTGAAATTGAGCTTGACTCTGAATTGAGAAAAGGTATTGTTGTGCGTGCTGGAGGTTCTATGAGAATTAACATACCATTCAAA
This sequence comes from Chrosomus eos, assembly GCA_036326025.1. Taxonomy (NCBI): domain Eukaryota; kingdom Metazoa; phylum Chordata; class Actinopteri; order Cypriniformes; family Leuciscidae; genus Chrosomus; species Chrosomus eos. The sequence continues at coordinate 9,988,366 of CM070826.1, forward strand.
GGACGCCCCATTCCTGAGATAAACTGGACCAAGGATGAGGGAGATTTACCAGATAAAGCCCAATTAGAAAAGGGACCAGACTACACTCAGTTATCAATTGATGTATGTGACAGAAATGATGCTGGAAAATACATTCTGACTTTGGTAAATAGTGCTGGCACTAAATCAGCATTTGTGTCAGTAAAAGTACTCGATACACCAGGTGCTCCACATAGCCTTGTTGTGAAAGATATATCAAGAAATTATGCCACCCTGGTTTGGCAACCACCACTTATTGATGGTGGTTCCAAAATAAGAAATTACATAATTGACAAGAGGGAATCAAATAGACAAGGATTTGCAAACATTACTACTAAGTGCTCCAAGACCAGCTTCCGAGTTGGTGATCTGACAGAGGGTGGTATTTATTACTTCAGAATCATGGCAGAAAATGAATTTGGAATTGGTCTGCCTGTAGAAACCGAAGAATCGGTGAAGACAGCTGATCCTCCTCTATCTGTTGGCAAGGTAAATTTGACTGATGTGACAAAAACCACAGCATCACTTTCCTGGGATAAACCAGATCATGATGGTGGTAGTAGAATCTTGGGCTATTATATTGAAATGCAGCCAAAAGGATCAGAGGAATGGACAGTTGCTGCAGTCACCAAAACGTGTGAGGGTATAGTGACCGGACTTAGTTCAGGACAAGAGTACCTCTTCAGAGTTTTAGCTTACAATGAGAAAGGAAAAAGTGACCCAAGGCCATTAGCTGCTCCGGTCATTGCCAAGGATGTAACTATTGAACCAGGCTTCAAAATACTTTCCAACACATACAGTGTTCAAGCTGGTGAAGATCTCAAAGTGGAAATACCATTTAAAGGTCGTCCAACTCCGAAGATTGCATGGATGAAAGATAGCCAACCTCTGAAAGAAACAACCAGATTAAATGTCTCAAGCACGGCAACATCAACAGTTCTTAAAATTAAAGAGGCAAATAGAGAGGACTCTGGCAAGTACACAATCACAGCCACAAATAATATAGGTATGGTCACAGAGGAAGTTGGAATAATTATTCTTGACAAACCAGGCCCACCAGTCGGACCAGTCAAAATTGATGAAGTAAGTGCCACCTATGCTACCATATCCTGGGAGCCACCGGTATACACAGGAGGTTGTCAGATAAACAACTACATAGTGGAAAAACGTGATACAACCACTACTAACTGGCAGATTGTTTCAGCAACCATTGCTCGTACCACAATCAAAATCTCAAAGCTGAAGACTGGTTCTGAATATCAGTTTAGAGTGTTTGCCGAGAACAGATATGGAAAAAGCACATCGTTAGATTCAGCAACAGTTGTGGTCAGTTATCCCTTCACTGAGCCTGCAGCTCCTGTTGCTCCATTTGTTTCATCAGTGACAAAAGACCACATGACAATTGAATGGAAACCCCCCAGCAATAATGGAGGCAGCCCTATTATTGGGTATCACCTGGAACGTAAAGAAAAGAACAGCATTTTATGGACAAAACTTAACAAGCTTCTTATTACTGACACTCGATTGAGAACAAATGGTCTGGAGGAGGGAATTGAATATGAATACAGAGTTTATGCTGAGAATATTGCAGGAATCAGTCCATCAAGCAAAGTCTCAGTAAGTGTTGTTGCACGTGATCCATGTGATCCCCCTGGAACGCCTGAAGCAATAGTTATTACAAGAAATCTGATAACTCTTCAGTGGTCTAAACCACAGTATGATGGTGGCAGTGCAATTACAGGATACATCATTGAAAGAAAGAAGCTGCCTGAAGGTCGTTGGATGAAGGCCAGTTTTACAAATATCATAGACACACAATTTACAATAACTGAATTAGAAGAAGAACAACTATATGAATTTAGAGTAATAGCCAGAAATGCAGCTGGTATTTTAAGCGTACCCTCTGAAAGCACTGGACCAATTACTGCTCAGGATGAGATTGAAGCGCCATCTGTCTCTATGGATTCAAAATTTAAAGATGTTACCATTGTAAAGGCTGGTGAATCATTTACTATTGATGCTGATATTGCTGGCAAACCTCTTCCTGATATTATGTGGCTTAAGGATGGAAAGGAAATTGACAGTGCTACACCTAGAATGGAGATTAAATCCACAATCACACGAACAGTTTTGACTGTTAAGGACTGCATCAGAGTAGATGGTGGTCATTTCCAATTAAGTCTTAGTAATGTTGGTGGAACAAAGCAGGTACCAATTAATGTAAAGGTTCTTGATAGACCTGGTCCACCTGATGGTCCTCTGAAAATAACTGGTGTTACAGCAGAAAAATGCTATTTGCATTGGAGCCACCCATCACATGATGGTGGAGCTGGTATTTCTCATTACATCATTGAAAAAAGGGAAACTAGTAGACTGTCTTGGACAGTAGTGGAACCAACAATTCAAGCTATCAGTTACAAAGTCACTAAACTCCTACCTGGTAATGAGTATATATTCAGAGTCATGGCAGTAAACAAGTATGGTATTGGTGAACCACTTGAATCTGAACCTGTCCTTGCAAAAAATCCTTTCAACAAACCTGGATCACCTTCAACTCCAGAAGCAAGTGCAATCACCAGAGACTCAATAGTCCTCACATGGGAACGGCCAGAGGAGGATGGAGGATCACAAATTGATGGTTATATTCTTGAGAAACGTGATAAAGAGGGTATCCGATGGACAAAGTGTAACAAGAAAAGACTCAATGACTTGAGATTCAGAGCCACTGGGCTTACAGATGGACATTTCTATGAATTCAGAGTATCTGCTGAAAATGCTGCTGGTGTGGGCACACCAAGTGAACCATCTGAATATTACAAAGCTTGTGATGCAACTTATTCCCCTGGTCCTCCTAATAATCCTAAAGTGACAGACCACTCAAGCACAACTGTTTCCTTAGCATGGAGTAGACCAATTTATGACGGTGGCGCAACGGTCTCAGGATACATTGTTGAGGCAAAGGAAGTTAGTGAAGATGAATGGACTGTGTGCACTCCTCCAACCGGTGTGCAAACAACTCACTTCACAGTTAAAAAATTAAAGGAAAATGCAGAATACAACTTCCGTATCTGTGCAATTAATATTGAGGGGGCTGGAGAACAAGTTGATGTTCCAGGATCTGTAATTGCTGCTGAAAAACTTGAAGCTCCTGAGGTAGAACTTGATGCAGATCTTAGGAAATGTGTGACTGTGCGTGCCAGTGCAACACTACGCTTAATTGTCACTATAAGGGGAAGGCCTGAGCCAGAGGTTAAGTGGACAAAGGCAGATGGTACCTTACCAGAACGTGCTCAAATTGAAGTTACAGGCTCTTACACTGTGCTTGTTATTGACAATGTTAATAGATTTGACACAGGAAAGTATGTTGTGACCCTTGAAAACATATGTGGCTCAAAATCTGCATTTGTTAATGTCAAAGTCCTTGACTCTCCAAGTGCTCCAGTGAACTTTGAAATTAGGGATGTAAAGAGAGACTCTGTCCTTCTACAATGGGAGCCTCCACAAATTGATGGTGGAGCCAAGATCACCCATTACATTGTGGAGAAGCGTGAATCTAAAAGGCTGGCATTCACATCTGTGACAAACAGCTGTGTCAGAAATTCATTCAAGGTTGATGCTCTCCAAGAAGGAGGTCTTTACCACTTCCGTGTATTGGCTGTGAATGAACTTGGTGTTGGTTTGCCTGCAGAGACCACAGAGGCTATCAAAGTATCCCAAGCACCCTTACCACCTGGTAAAATTGCAGTTGTTGATGTAACTCGCCACACTGTTACTCTAGCATGGGAAAAGCCAGATCATGATGGTGGCAGCAAAATCACAGGCTATGTGGTGGAAATGATGACTAAGGAATCAGATAAATGGACAGTATGTGCTACAGTAAAGGCACTGGAAGCCACAATTGAAGGACTTACAACAGGAGAGGAATACAGCTTCAGAATTACAGCACTTAATGACAAAGGAAAGAGTGATGCTAAACCGCTGGGAGCACCTGTTGTGGCAAGAGATATTACTATTGAGCCCATTATTGATTTGCTGTTTAACACCTACAGTGTAAAATCGGGAGATGATCTCAAAATAGATGTTCCATTCAGAGGCAGACCAACTCCAGAGGTTACATGGAAAAAGGATGGTCACTCATTAAAACAAACAACTAGAGTTAATGTTCAGACATCAAAGACAGCATCCAAGATTGTCATCAAGGATGCTACAAGAGAGGATGTTGGAAAATATGAAATTACTTTAACCAATTCATTTGGTGTCAAATCAGCAGAAATATGTGTCATTGTTCTTGATAAACCGGGTCCACCAGGTACAATCAAGGTAGAGGAATTAAGTGCTGATTTTATTTCACTATCATGGGACCCTCCAATTTATGATGGTGGCTGTCAAATTAATAATTATGTAGTTGAGAAGAGAGATACGACCACTACAGCGTGGCAGATTGTTTCAGCAACAGTTGCAAGAACATCAATCAAAATAACTCGTTTGACACAAGGAACAGAATATCAGTTCCGTGTTGCTGCAGAGAACCGTTACGGTAAAAGCCATGCAATTGACTCTGCCCCAATTGTTGCACAGTACCCTTTCACACCTCCAGGCCCTCCAACCAGTCTCCAAGTTTCTCATGCCACTAAATCAGGAATGCTAGTTACCTGGAACAAACCAGCAAGTGATGGTGGAAGTCCAGTCATTGGATACCACTTGGAATGCAAAGATCAGAGCAGCATTCTCTGGACAAAGATGAACAGAGTACTTATTCCAGAAACTCAGTTCAAAGTAACTGGTTTGGAAGAAGGCCTCTTCTATCAGTATAGAGTATATGCTGAAAATATAGCTGGCATTGGACCTTGCACAAAGGCATGCGATCCTGTTTCTGCCCGAGATCCATGTGCTCCTCCAGGTCAGCCAATAGTTATGAACATCACAAGAACATCTGTTTCGCTCTCCTGGGCAAAACCTGAGTTTGATGGTGGAGCTAAGGTGACTGGTTACATTGTTGAACGCAGTGAACTTCCAGATGGTCGGTGGTTAAAGTGTAATTTCACCAATCTTCAAGAAACATTCTTTGATGTCACTGGTCTAATTGAAGATCAAAGATATGATTTCCGTGTCATTGCTAAGAATGCAGCTGGCTTACTTAGTGAACCATCAGAGAGTACAGGACCTGTAACTGTAAAAGATGATGTTGATCCACCACGCATCACAATTGAGGACAAGCTAAGACAACTGGTTGTAGTGAAAGCTGGAGACATACTGAGAATTGATGCTGAAATATCGGGACGTCCAATTCCTGTGATTTCATGGACAAAGGATGGAAAAGAAATTGAAGCCAAGGCCAGATTTGAGATTTCGTCAACAATAACTAGTACAACACTAATTGTGACAGATGCTATTAGACGAGACTCAGGACAGTATGTTCTTACATTGCAAAATGTTGCGGGCACCAGATCTTTAGCAGTAAACTGTAAGGTGCTGGACAGGCCCGGCCCATCATCTGGACCATTGGAAGTAACTGGTTTGACTGCAGAGAAATGTACATTGACCTGGGGACCCCCGCAAGAAAATGGAGGTGCGGAAATTCAGCACTACATAGTTGAGAAACGTGAAACAAGCCGGCTTGCCTGGACTCTGGTCTATGCAGACATGAAGGCCACAACATGTAAAGTAACAAAACTGCTCAAAGGTAATGAGTATATATTTAGAGTTCGGGGAGTTAATAAGTATGGAACAGGTGAAACTCTTGAGAGTGATCCTGCTAAGGCAATGGATCCATTTACAGTCCCTGCTGCACCAACAGATGTTGAAGTCACGAGTGTTACAAGTGAAGCAATGACAATTTGCTGGGAAAGACCTGTCTCTGATGGAGGCAGTAGCATTTATGGCTATGTAATTGAGAAACGTGAGAAATCAGGTCTTCGTTGGGTACGTGTCAACAAAAAGCCTGTTTATGACTTGAGAGTAAAAGCTTCCAATCTTCGTGAAGGATGCGAGTATGAATACAGAGTATTTGCTGAGAATGCTGCTGGTTTGAGTGCACCAAGTGTACCTTGTCCATTGACAAAGGCAGATGATCCATTGTTCCTACCATCACCTCCAGCTAAACCTAAAATAATTGATTCTACTAAAACATCTATAACACTGTCTTGGAACAAGCCATTATTTGATGGTGGCTCTCCAGTTACAGGATACATGGTGGAATACAGGAAAACCAATGATGAGGACTGGACAGTTGGTGTCAGTAACACTAAGAGCACAGAGTTCACAGTGGTTGGACTCACACTAGGATCAGAGTATACTTTCGTAGTCAGATCAATTAACAAGATTGGTCCAAGTGAGCCAAGCAATGAAACCGATCCACAGTTGGCAAAGGACAGAGAAGATGAGCCAGTTTTCCTAATCAGTAATGAAATGAGGAAGACACTGATTGTCAAAGATGGCAGTTCATTTACCCTTAGAATCCCATTCAAGGGGAAGCCTGTTCCACATGTAATGTGGAACAAACCAGATGTTGATCTGAGAGTAAGGGCAGCTATTGATACAACTGATAACTGCACATCTATCACAATTGAGCAAGCTACAAGAGATGACTCAGGGAAATACACTGTAACCCTCCAAAATGTTGCTGGAACTGCTACATTAACATTGAGTGTAAAGGTCCTTGATTCTCCAGGCCCACCAGCCCACATTGAGGTAAAGGACGTCACTAAGAGCTCTGCAACTATTTCATGGGATACTCCTGAGAATGAGGGTGGTGCTCCAGTCAAGAACTACCTTGTTGATCTCCGTGAGGCAACTAAAATGGGCTGGACCAGGATTACAGACAGTTGTCCCAGGTTGACTTATAAAGTGATTGACCTTCAAGAAGGGGGAGTTTATTATTTCAGAGTTACCGGTGAAAATGAGTACGGTATAGGAGTGCCACTTGAGACTAAAGAAGGAACAAAGATTACAGGTAAACTAAAATTATTTAATTTTTCATCATGATTGTAGCACATTTGGTTGATTATTATTTTTAAATCTTTGACCAGTATTTTAGTTTCTTATACTTATGTTACATATTATGTTTAATTTTAGAAAAACCAAGTCCAGTGCCCAAGCTTGGAGTCACTGATGTCACAAAAGACAGTGTCTCACTAGCATGGCTTAAACCAGAACATGATGGTGGTAGCAGAATTACAAATTACCTGGTTGAGGCTCTTGAAAAAGGACAACAAAAGTGGATAAAGTGTGGTTCCACCAAATCGACTCACTTTGTTGTCAATGGATTGAGAGAGAATGCTGAATACTACTTCAGAGTACGGGCTGAAAACCATGCAGGACTTAGCGACCCCAAAGACATGGTTTTACCTGTATTTGTAAAAGATCAGCTGGGTAAGTTATTTATTAACAATATTTAATTTATACACTTGCATAATGTTTTATTTTATATGATGTTCAATTATATATAATCTTGTTGCTTTCTTTAATCAACAGAGGCGCCTGAAATTAACATGAAGGACTTCCAACACAACACTGCTTATGTTAAAGCAGCTTCAAATCTGAAGATTGAGATCCCCCTCAGTGGTAAACCGTTACCAAAAGTATCCCTCTCTAAGGATGGACAGATTCTAAAGTCAACCATGAGATTCAACTCTGATGTGACAACTGACTCCCTTATCCTTTTTTTGCGTGAGAGTGTTGCTTCGGACACAGGCAGATATGATATCACAGCCTCCAACTCCAGTGGGACCACAAAGTCTTTTGTGAATATTGTGGTCCTTGACAGACCAAGTCCTCCAGTTGGCCCTGTTGAAATGTATGATGTCACAGAGGACAGTGTCAATCTGAAGTGGTTGCCTCCCGCATATGATGGTGGTAGCCCAATCACCAACTACATCATTCTCAAACGTGAGACGACTACTGCAAACTGGATAGAAGTCTCATCTGCTGTTGCAAGGTGCACAATCAAGATCATGAAGCTGATTACTGGAATTGAGTACCAGTTTAGAATCAGGGCTGAGAATCGCTTTGGCATCAGTGAGCACATTGATTCACAGACTGTTACAGTTAGTCTTCCATACAGTGAGTAAAATGCTTCTCTACATCATATGCAGCAAATTGGTAAATACAAATGTATCCCCATCAAGAATCTATGAAAACCTATGACATTTTTTTTCAGCACTCCCCGTGGCACCTTCACAACCATGGGTATCAGCAGTAACAAAGGAAAGTATTACTGTTAACTGGAAGGAACCATCTTCGGATGGTGGAAGCCATGTTATTGGATATCACCTTCAGATGAAAGACAGAAATAGCATTCTTTGGCAGAAAGTTAACACAACTGTTATCCGTGCTACACACTTCAAAGTATCAAACGTGAATGCTGGTCTGATCTATGAGTTCAAGCTTGCAGCTGAAAATGCTGCTGGTATTGGTCCAGTTAGCAAGCCCTCAGATCCTGTGCTTGCAATTGATGCATGTGGTAAGCATTTAGTTCCCTTTAAATTGATTGATCCATATACTTGAACCATTAGTATTAATAATTATAGTTTAATCCATTGAGAAAATTCTAACTAACATTAATTACCACTGTTTCCCCCCCCCCCCCCCCCCCCCCTACAGAACCTCCAAACAACCTTAGAGTCACTGACATCACAAAGAGTTCAATTAGTCTTGCCTGGCAGAAACCCTCATATGATGGAGGAAGTAAAATTACTGGATATTTGATTGAAAGTAAAGATGGTTCAAAAGGCAGATGGTCAAAAGCTAATTTGACAAATGTTACTGACACAAAGTTCACCGTGTCAGGCATGACTCAGAATGAATCTTATGAATTCCGGGTCATGGCGAAGAATGCAGTTGGCTCCATTAGTAACCCATCAGTAACTGTTGGACCAGTTGAATGCGTGGACACTTATGGTGCCCCTGAGATTGAACTTCCTCAAGAATATCTTGATGTTGTAAAATACAAAGCAGGTGCTACAGTTCAGCTTAAAATAGGTATTATTGCTAAACCTCAACCAACAATTGAATGGTACAAGGATGGAAAAGAGCTAGAGCCTGGAGGTCAGATTTCTATCTGCAACACCACTGACTCTGCATACATCTCAGTCAAGGAAGCCACCCGTTTGAATACTGGAACATATGAACTTAAGATCAAGAACTCTTTAGGCTCAGCATATGCTGCTGTCAGAGTACTTGTCCAAGGTATGTTGCGAAGTTTACCGCTAAATATCTTTTAATAACTTGCATTATATCTAACAATATTTCCATGAATCATTTTATTTTTAAATTACATGTTATTATGTAGTTATTTTACTTTTAAGGAATCAAGAAAAAATTTGCTGTATTAAATACATTAATACATTAAATTAATTGCATGCCTTAATTCATTAGCTTTGATAGCCCTAATTTGAAAATGTTTTGCTACATTTTTTTCTCACCTTCATCAGACAAACCAGGACCCCCTGCTGGAGACATAGAGTTCAAGAAAATCACAGCAGCTACTATGACCATCATGTGGGATCCTCCAGTTGATGAAGGTGGTGCAATGGTTACCCACTACATTGTGGAGAAACGTGAGACGAGCAGAATTTTGTGGTCCATTATCTCTGAAAAACTAGAAGACTGCATTGTCACAGTCCCAAGGCTAATTAAGGGCAATGAATACATATTTCGTGTTCGTGGTGTGAACAAATATGGAGTCGGAGATCCTCTAGAATCTAGACCAATAATTGCACAGAATTCCTTTGGTAAGAACATTTTTAATAATCTAATATTTTTATTATTACCATTAGATTTGTGACATAATGTGATTAATTTTGCCCAACAGTTCCTCCGAGTCAGCCTTCTAAACCACAAGTCACTATGATTACAAGATCAACAATGACTGTGGTATGGGAAAGACCAAGTTTGGATGGTGGCAGTGACATTGATGGATATTACTTGGAGAAGTGCGAGAAGAAAAGTCTACAGTGGTTCAAGGTTATTAAAGATACGATTCGTGATACCAGACAGAAAGTCAGCAATCTCACTGAAGGAAATGAATATCAGTATCGTGTCTGTGCAATCACTAAAGCTGGCGCAGGCCCATATTCTGAAGTGTCCAGCTTCTACAAAGCTTATGACCCAATTGGTAAGCTTTTTTGTGGTTTATTTGTATTGTTTTATTTTCCTGAATGTGCATTAATTGTGTGCAAAGTATCCAATGATATTTAAAACAGAATTTTTTATATTTACTAATTGCTATTTTAGATTCACCAAGTGAGCCAACCAAGCTCACAGTTGTTGATTCAACAAAGACATCCATTACCCTTAGATGGGTGAAGCCTGTCTATGATGGTGGTAGTGAAATCACAAGCTACGTTGTCGAACAAAGAATGGCTGACGAGACAGAATGGGTCACTATAAGTTCTAAAGGAGAAGTAAGGACAACTGAGTTTGTTGTGTCCCACTTGAAGCCTGGAGTGTACTACTTCTTCCGTGTCTCTGCTGTTAATTGTGTTGGACCTGGACGTTCAATTGAGATGATGCAGCCAGTGCAAGCCAAAGATATTCTGGGTTTGTCCTTTCTAACTGTCTGAACCAATAAAAAAGTTGATTCAAATTATTTTATGATACTTTGAACCTGATCAAATATGTTCTTTTTTTTTTCATTTTAACAGAGGAGGCGGATGTGGATCTTGACATGTCAATGTCAACTCAATACATAGCAAAGGCTGGTAGAGATGTGGAGATTGTAATCCCTCTTAAGGGTAGACCTGCTCCAAATGTAACATGGAGGAAGGGAGACAAGAACATTAGTGGTGATGCAAGATATGCCATCAAAAACACAGAATATTCAACTACACTCATCATTCTAAAAGTCACGAGGGATGATACTGGCAAATACCTACTTGAAATTGAAAATGGGGTCGGAGAGCCAAAAACCATTACTGTGTCTGTTAAAGTATTGGACACACCTTCTGCTTGTAATAGGCTGATTGTGAAGAATGTAACACGAGGTAAACTCACACTGAGCTGGGAACCACCTTATATTGATGGTGGCTCTTCAATCACAAATTACATAGTTGAAAAGAAAGATGCTAAAATGAAGGCATTCACCATTGTGACAAATGAATGTGCCAATACAACATACAAAGTTGATGGTCTTTCTGAAGAAATTTCCTATTTCTTCCGTGTTTCTGCTGAAAATGAATATGGCGTTGGTGATCCTTGTGAGACTGCACAGCCTGTGAGAGCAACTGAGATGCCTGGTGCTGTAAAAGATATTGTACTGGTGGACTCAACTAATACATCTGTATCTTTGGCATGGACCAAGCCTGATCATGATGGTGGCAGCCACATTTCTGAGTACATTATTGAGAAGAAGACAAAGGAAGAAGAAGCCTGGAGCATTGGTGGTACATGCAGATGTTGCCACTATGAGGTAACACAACTTAAAGAGCTTTCAGAAATTTACTTTAGAGTATTTGCGAAAAATGAGAAGGGTCGCAGTGACTTCTCTCAAATTGGACCTATTACTGTAAAGGACTTTCTTATACCGCCTGAGGCAAACCTTATTGACTATCCTAACGCAGAATTAAGCGTTCGCATTGGACAAAATATAAATATTGACTTGCCCTACAAAGGTAAACCTAAACCAACTAGTCAGTGGATGAAAGATGATGTTCCACTCAAGGAAAGCGAACAAGTTCGTTTCAGGCAAACAGATAACAAGGCAAGTCTCATTGTAAGAAATGCAAGAAAGGACAACGCAGGAAAATACACCTTGGTCCTTGATAACAAACTTGTCAAGAACTTCTTTGACATCAAAGTGATTACACTTGGGCCACCATCTCAGCCTATAGGCCCAATCCGTTTTGATGAAATTAAAGCCCAGAGTATTATCATCTCATGGGATGAACCCCAGGAAGATGGTGGAGGAGAGATCACCTGCTATAGTGTAGAAAAGCGAGAGACATGTCAAGCAGCATGGAAGATGGTTTGCTCTAGTGTGGTCAGGAACACATTCAAGATAACAAAATTGCTTAAGGGTACTGAATACCAATTTAGGGTACGTGCAGAGAACAAGTATGGAGTGAGCGAGCCTCTAACCTCATCAGATGTGGTTGCTCAACACCAATATAAGCCACCAGGTCCACCAGGAAAACCTGTAGTATTCAATGTTATAAGTGATGGCATGACTGTTCAGTGGGATGCCCCAGGATTTGATGGTGGTTCTCCAATCACTGGATACCATCTTGAGAAAAAAGATAGGAACAGCTTATTGTGGATGAAAGTGAATTCCAATGTTATCTCTGGAAGAGAATACAGAGCAATTGGACTTATTGAAGGTCTGGAGTATTCATTCAGAGTTTATGCACAAAACAATGCCGGCATGAGTCCAGTCAGTGAACAGAGCAAGCACAAACTGGCAATTTCCCCTGTTGGTAAGTCTTAGTATTGTCTTTGTAACATTTATCCACGATAAGCTTTTGTCAATGCTTATGGTTTTATTACTTCACAGAATACATCTTTTTGCCAAAGTTCCTTATTTTCTTCTCTTCCAAATATCTTTTTTTTCTTTAGATCCTCCTGGCTCCCTTAACTGCATTGATGTTACAAGAGACTCTGTAACACTTCATTGGGAACCACCAAAACGTGATGGAGGAAGTAGAATTGTGGCATACAGTGTTGAAAGGCGTCAAGGAAGAGCACGTTGGTTGAGATGCAATTTCATTGACATCAGCGAATGTCAGTTTACAGTAACAGGCCTTGCTGCTGGTGATCGCTTTGAATTTAGGGTAATTGCCAGGAATGCTGTTGGAACAGTTAGTCCACCCTCTCAGTCATCTGGCTACATCATGACCAAGGATGATAGTGGTATGTAATTACAAAGGCATTATTCGATATTGTTCTACATTATTGTATATTTGTTCTACATTAGGGCTGTAAAAATTTTCATTCAAATTTCGAATATTTTTCTAACTTTAATTAAAAATCCACATTCGAATGCAGGAAAAAAGTATACTCAAATTTTAGGTTTGTGTCAGGCAGCCTTATCTGATGATGATGATGCTAGAATCGTTGTTGCGTTTTAAAGTTTTTGTTAACCTAGAGGACCGCATGTTTAGAAAGCCAACTAGAGTTAAAAGAAGATCAACTTTTAGAAAACATTTCTCAATACTTTGTGCCCCTCCCCATTCCACTACATCTCATGTTTTAATATACAAAAAAAAAATACTGATCAGTGCTTCGGCTCTTTGTATTATACTATGCAAAAATACATGATGCTGTTTTGTTAATAATTATGCAGTTTCTGAAATTATATTTTATTTATGAACATTAGTTTAAACTTTATGCACTTTTTTACAGTCTTATTATTTCATTGTTTTGAATAAGCAATTTAATGCAGTGCATTAATATTTTGCTGCTTTGCACCTCTTGTGGCCTCAGGAGACAAGCCAAAAACTAGAAGATATTCATAAAAAAAAAACATTTTCTTTTTCAGTCATCCCTGAGATTGAGTTTAAAGCTGAGAAGACCCTCACCATCAAGGCAGGAGAAAACATTAAACTCAGCTGCAGTATAAGTGGACGTCCTGTACCTCAAGTCGCATGGTATAAAGATGGAAAGGAAGTAGACAAAATGCTGGTTGACATCACAACTGTTATTGGATCAAGCTCACTGTTCATCAGAGATGCTGACCGCAATGACCGTGGTATCTACACAGTTGAGGCCAAGAACAGTTCAGGCACAACAAAAGTGGATGTTCTTGTCAGAGTACAAGGTATAATCTAAAATCAAATTTGATTTATAGTTTTAATAAAGTTGTTCTGGATTTAGTCATTGCTTATTTCCACTCTGTGTTATTCAGATACCCCTGGACCACCTGAAGGCCCTCTTCGCTTCACAAATATATCTGCAGAGAAAGCAACTCTTTGGTGGAGCCCACCTGAAAATGATGGTTGTGCACCTATCACTAATTATTTGATTGAGAAGCGTGAAACTTCCAGAATTTCATGGGCTCTTGTAACATCTAAGTGTGAAGCCTGCTCCTTCAATGCCACAAAACTGATCAAAGGCAATGAATATCAGTTCCGTGTATCTGCTGTCAATAAATTTGGTGTGGGCAAGCAACTAGAGTCTGATCCAATCATTGCTCAAATGCAGTACAGTAAGTAAAAATAGGTGTTCTTGATCCAATCATTTTCTAATTTAGTACTGGTTATTCTTGACTTTAACACATTCTTTTTTATATATAACAGCGGTACCAGACGCTCCCGGAACACCTGACTGCACTCATGTGACAGGAAACAGTATCACTCTATGCTGGACAAGACCAAGACATGATGGAGGAAATGAGATTAAGCAATACATTCTTGAAAGACGAGAGAAGAAGAGCTTGAGATGGTTGAAGGTTTCCGCAAAGAGACCAATAACTGAACTGAGGCACAGAGTTACCAATCTTACAGAAGGAAATGAATATGAATTCCGTGTTATGGCTGAAAATGGTGCTGGAATTGGACCTGCAAGTGGTACATCCAGATTATTCAAATGTAGAGAACCCACAAGTTCACCCAGTGCACCAACTTTAGTGAAGGTCATTGATTCCACAAAGACATCTGTTACTATGGAATGGACAAAACCAGTGTTTGACGGTGGCATGGAAATCATTGGTTACATTATTGAGATGTGCAAGGCAAGCCTTGAGGAATGGCACAGAGTCAACAATCAGACTTGCATCCATACACATTACAAAGTAACAGAGTTAGAACCTGGTGAAGAGTATAAATTCCGTGTTTGTGCAGTCAATGGTGCTGGCAAGGGAGAATACTCTGAGACTCCTAATGTAGTACAAACTATTGATAGACTGACTTCACCAGAAATTGATATAGATGCAAACTTCAAGCAGACACATATTGTAAAGAACGGCGGAACAGTCACACTTCATATTCCCTTCCGTGGAAAGCCAGCCCCACTTGCCACATGGACAAAGGCAGATGGAGATCTTGGCATAATGGTGGATATTAATACCACAGACACATTCAGCACTTTGACAATTGAAAATTGCACCAGGTATGATGCTGGAAAGTATACACTCTCTCTTGAAAACAACAGTGGTCGTAAATCTATTACATTAACAGTCAAAGTGTTGGACACACCTGGACCATCAGGACCTCTCTCATTCAAGGATGTGACAAGAGGTGCTCTGACACTCATGTGGGATGCACCATCCAATGATGGAGGTGCAAGGGTTCATCATTACATTGTTGAGAAGCGAGAGGCAAGTCGATTGAGTTGGCAAGAGGTCAGTGAAAAGTGCACACGTCAAATCCTGAGAGTGACCAACCTTGATATTGGCGTAGCATACTTCTTCAGAGTTATCGCTGAAAATCAATATGGCAAAGGTGAGCCATTTGAAATGACAGAGCCTATTGTAGCCACAGAAGAGCCTGCACCACCTAAGCGACTGGATATCATTGATACTACATCCTCAACAGCCAGCTTAGTATGGATGAAGCCTGAGCATGATGGTGGAAGCCGCATTACTGGATACATTGTTGAAACTAGAAAGAAGGGCTCTGTTAACTGGGTTGTAGGTGGTCAAACTAAATCTATGAAAATGGTCCTTGAAGGCTTGGTTGAGAACACAGAATACGAGTTTCGTGTCAAGGCTCAGAATGATGCTGGCATTAGTCATCCACGAGATGCACTAGCCTCTGTCATCATAAAGGAGCCACGTATTGAGCCAACAGCGGATCTCAGTGGCATAGATAAACAGCTCATCACTTGCAAAACTGGAAATTCCTTTGCCATTGATATTCCAATCAGTGGCAGACCAGCTCCCAAGGTAACATGGAAGCTTGAAGAAATGAAACTCAAAGAAACAGACAGAGTGTCAATTAAGATTTCTAAAGGCAGAACCACTCTACTGGTTAAGGATGCCAAGAGAGGTGACAGTGGAAAGTATTATCTCACGCTTGAAAATGCAGCTGGATCAAAGACATTCACTGTCACCGTCATTGTCTTTGGAAGACCGACCCCACCAACTGGACCTGTTAAGGTTTCAGGAATATCATCAGAATCATGTGTATTGACTTGGGAAGAACCTACAGATGATGGTGGAACGGACATAACCAATTATATTGTTGAGAAACGCGAGTCTGGCTCCACCACATGGCAGGTTGTGAATTCAAGTGTGAAACGGACCACCATCAAAGTAACTCATCTCACTAAGTACATGGAGTACACTTTCAGAGTCTGTGCTGAGAACAAGTTTGGTGTTAGCAAGTCTATTGAATCTCAATCTATTGTTGCTGAGCATCCATTCAGTAAGTATTTGGTATTGTATATAACTTTATCTATTGATGAAATGGAACATAAACAATTCAGTATTTATTTTTGTTGTCTCCTGTCTGATAAATGTTACATATCTGTTTTCAGTTTCACCAAGCCCACCAACCCGCCCAGATGTAGTTTCAGTGTCTGCTAATGCAATTTCTATCCGCTGGGACGTGCCATATCATGATGGTGGAAGCCAATTAACTGGATACTGGATTGAGAAGAAAGAGCGTAATACCATTCTGTGGGTGAGGGAGAACAAGATTCCTTGCCTTGAGTGTCACTACAAGGTCTCCAGCCTTATTGAGGGCCTTGAGTATCAGTTCAGAGTATATGCAATGAACATCGCTGGTTTGAGTAAAGCAAGTGAACCATCAAGGCCAGTACTGGCTCTAAATCCAGTTGGTAAGTTGTTTGTTACTTTCTACTATCATATGTGTTGTTTTTATTCATGGCTTAATATCTGTCACGTTTGTCTGCATTTTCAGATCCACCTGGCAAACCAGAGGTTTATGATGTAACCAAGACCTCAGTGTCTATTAAATGGTCTATACCATTCAATGATGGTGGCAGCAAGATTGTTGGATATATTGTTGAACGCAGGGCATCCAGTGATGATGAAGAAGCTCGTTGGTTAAAGTGCAACTACACTACAATCACAGAAAACTTTTTCACTATTACATCACTCCATGAGGGAGAGGAGTATGAATTCCGTGTTATTGCCAGGAATGCTGCTGGAGTCCACAGTATGCCATCTGAATCAACAGGATTTCTTACATGCAAAGATGAATATAGTAAGATGGTTTCCTTAATTGGATGCATGCTTACAGTATGTGTAGAAACACACATATACTGTATACTGTTTTGAACATGTATTAATATGTTATTTATTTATTTCAGCACCACCAAAGGCTGAGCTGGACAGTAAACTTGTGGGTGAGACAATCACTATTAGAGCAGGATCAGACCTTGTTCTTGATGCTGCTGTTGGTGGAAAACCAGAGCCCAAGGTTTTTTGGGCCAAGGGTGATAAGGAGCTGGATCTTGGAGAGAAATACTCACTGACCTACACAAGTACAAGAGCGATGGCAATCATTAAGTCATGTGATCGAAATGATACTGGAAGATACATCCTTACTGTGAAGAATGCAAGTGGAATCAAAACAGCTGCTGTCAATGTTAAAGTACTTGGTAAGAACACAATAAATCACGTGTTTCAGTCAAAATTTATTGGCTGTATATTTAATGAGAAAATCTTTTATATTTAAGATACACCTGGTCCACCTGAGGGAACAATAACAATCAGCAGGGTCACAGAGGAGAAATGTTCAGTTTCCTGGAAGATCCCTTTCGAGGATGGTGGAGATCATGTCACTCATTATATTGTTGAAAGACGTGAGACGAGCAGACTCAACTGGGTCATGATGGAAAATGAATGCAAGACTCTGTCTTGTGTCAGCACAAAACTGATCAAGAACAATGAGTACATTTTCCGTGTCAGAGGTGTAAATAAGTACGGCCCCGGTGTGCCCCTAGAGTCTGAACCAGTTATTGCAAGAAATGCATACAGTAAGTTTAATTACAATTATTAGATATTAGTGTTCCCATTAATAATTGAGGTTTACCTACAGAACCATGGATAAAATATTAACATTAGTTTGTAATTTACGTTATAGCTGTTCCAACACCTCCTGGAGCACCAGAGATTACTGGTGTTGGAAAAGAACATGTCATTATTGAGTGGCTTAAGCCAGAGAGTGATGGTGGAAGTGAAATAAAAAACTACCTTGTGGATAAACGTGAGACGAGCAGTGTCAGATGGACAAGAGTGAACAAAACCTACACCATTTATGATACACGCCTCAAGATCACTGGTCTCCTTGAGGGTAGCGATTATCAATTCCGTGTTGCAGCCGTCAATGCCGCTGGCACCAGCATTCCAAGTGATGCATCTCAGTATGCTCACTGTAGAGACCCAACATGTGAGTAACATTCACCTGCATGGCCCAAAAAAAAACGATTAAATGCATAGAATATAGTAACATGCATAACCTGCCCTGTCATTTTACAGATACCCCAGCTCCACCATCAGTTCCCCGTATTACAGACACCACAAAGCACAGTATTAGCATGACATGGACACGACCGATGTATGATGGCGGATCTGATGTCATGGGCTATATTGTTGAAATTCTGGAGGAGGGAACGGAGCAATGGTATAGAGCCACCCAGAAGACCTTGAGCAGTAACGAGTACACAGTAACTGGTCTGGCAAGTAACAAAAAGTACAGCTTCAGAGTGGCTGCAGTCAATGATATGGGTACTGGAGAATTCAGTGAAGGCAGTATTGAGGCTGCACCTTCAGAAAGAATTGGTAAGTTTTTTAATAATGGTCAACTGTGATGTGCAAAGACCTTGCGTTCCTGCACACCACTGATGGTCAAACTCATTTCTGCTCCTAAAGGCCTATTTTTTTATGTGGAATTACTGCATAAAATTTGTTATTGCTATCTTCTCAGAAATTCCTGATATTGAACTACCTGATGAACTGAAGAAAACCGTTTGCATCAGAGCTGGCAACACTTTACGTCTTCATGTAACTACAAATGGAAGACCCGCACCAGTTGTTACCTGGAGAAAGCATGGAATTGACCTACAATCCCGTGGATTCATAGATACTACAGAAAACACTACAACTTTAATAGTGGAGAAAGTACATCGTTATGATGCTGGAAAATACACAATAGAGGCAGAGAATCCATCTGGCAAGAAAATAGTTACCATTCTTGTCAAGATTTATGGTAAGTAAATTTATGCAATTAATAATGAATACTGTGCATTCACATATGCTAAGTCGTTTGTAACTTGAGCAACCAACACTTAAAACGGTTTAAAAAATTGTCTTGTAGATACTCCTGGACCATGTGCTGCAGTAAAGGTTAAAGATTACACAAAAGAGTCTGTTGTAATCACATGGGATGTGCCTACTGTTGATGGAGGTGCTCCCATCAACAATTACATAATTGAGAAGCGTGAAGCTTCAATGAAATCTTACAAAACTGTGACAACAGAATGCAAGAAGACATTATACAGAATCACTGGGGTGGAAGAAGGAACTCAATACTTCTTTAGAGTATTGCCTGAGAACATATATGGTATTGGAGAACCTTGTGAAATTACAGATGCAGTACTGATTTGTGAAGTTCCATCTATTCCTCAAGATCTGTATGTCATTGATACCACAAAGTCTACTGTCATACTTGGATGGGAAAAACCCCTTCACGATGGTGGCAGCAGACTTTCTGGCTATGTCATCGAAGCGTGCAACACTGGAAGTGACCGCTGGATGAATGTTGCTAATGTGAAATCATCTGTGCTGCAGCACACAATTGTCTCACTGAATGAAAATGAGCAATATCTCTTCAGAATCAGAGCTGAAAATAGCAGAGGTGTCAGTGAGCCCAGAGATCTCATGACACCTGTAACAATACAAGAACAGAGAGGTAAGATATCATTAAAAACTGCAAAATGAAATGAGGAAAGCAGTCAAAAAATTATTTTCATATTATTTATTGTCTGTTTAAAAGATTAATTATTGTTGTTTCTATTTTCATTACAGAAATGTCGAAAATTGACTTGACTGGCATCCCACAAAAGATAGTCAATGTGCCGGCTGGTAAGCCAATTGTGCTCAACATTCCCATTAAAGGCCGACCCATACCAGTCTGTTCATGGTTCTTTGGTGGAGTCAAGATGAAGGACAAGCTTGACCGCATCAAGATTGAGACAACTGCTAAATTTACCAAACTGACAGTCCGTGAAACCACAATTGATGATACTGGTGACTATTCTCTTGAAGTGAAAAATGTCACTGGAACAGCAACTGAGGTCATCAAAGTTATCATTCTTGGTGAGAATTTTACATTTTACTTTTTCTTACAGGTATACAGCTACATTTTAAGTATTTTTTGAAATTGACCAAATTTATTTATTTCCTAGATAAACCTGGAGTACCTGTTGGGCCCATGAAAATTGATGAGGTTGATGCCACATCTGTCACCTGCAGCTGGGAACCACCACAGAAAGATGGAGGTGCAAATGTCAGTGGCTATGTTGTTGAGCAGCGTGATGCACATCGACCTGGGTGGATGCCTGTGTCTGAATCTGTCACAAGACCCACGTTCAAGTATACAAGACTTGTGGAGGGAACTGAATATGTATTCCGTGTGGCTGCAACAAATCGTTTTGGTATTGGCGGGTTCTTGCAATCTGAAGTTGTTGAGTGCAAGAGTGTCAAAAGTATGTTTTTTTCTACTTCAGGTGTATTCTATTTGTATTTACGTTATTTAAAAATGAAAGTATTAAATTAGTCTCATCCTTTTTTTCTAGCTGTACCTGGAGCACCAAGCACACCTGAAATACTTGATGTGTCTCATGATGCCATGACCCTTACTTGGACACCACCTGAGGATAATGGTGGTTCTACTATTGCTGGCTACATTATTGAGCGCAAAGAGGCTGCGTCCGACAGATGGCTTCCCATCAATAAGAATCCAGTTACCATGACAAGATACAGAACCACAGGACTTATTGAGGGCCTTGAATATGAGTATAGAGTGACAGCTATCAACTCTAGAGGAACCGGAAAACCAAGTGCAAACTCTAAACCAACTATTGCAATGGACCCTATCGGTATGTACAAAGGAACAACACAAGCTTGTAAAAATGTAAGTAAATCAGTTGTCAGTAGACCAAACATGACCAATGTGTTCAACTTTCCTCTTAAACAGAGCCCCCTGGTATTCCACTGAACACAAGAGTCACAGATACCACAAGAACATCAGTTTCGCTTGCCTGGTCTTCTCCAGAGGAAGAGGGAGGTGCTGCTATAACTGGCTATCTGATTGAGATGCAGAAGGTTGACCAGGTTGAATGGACAAAATGCAACACAACACCAACAAAGATTTGTGAATACACCTTGACACATATGCCCCAGGGAGCTGAATACAAGTTCCGTGTGTTGGCATGTAATGCTGGTGGAGCTGGAGAACCAGCTGAGATTTCAGGAGTGGTCAAAGTTACAGAAATGCTTGGTAAGGAAATACCTAACGATGGGAATACGATTTTGTTATTATAAACATATGTACACATACAAACTGTATTATTCTGACATACATGTATATGGCAGTGCATTTTTGTAATGTAAGAACTGTATTTTATTTTCAGAATATCCTGATTATGAGTTGGATAAAATCTACCAGGAAGGCTATGTTGTCAGACAAGGAGGTGTCATTAGATTATCTGTGCCCATCAAGGGCAAACCCTTCCCAACATGCAAGTGGACAAAGGAAGGTCGTGACATTTCTCACAGAGCTATGATTGCAACCAGTGAAGAACGTACTGAGCTTGTGATCAAGGAGGCTCACAGAGATGACACTGGCACCTATGACCTTGTGTTGGAAAACAAATGTGGAAAGAAGGCTGTCTATATTAAGGTTAAAGTAATTGGACGGCCAGATCCACCCGAGGGTCCTCTTGAGTTTGATGATATTCAGGCACGTTCAGTCAGAGTGAGCTGGAGACCGCCCTCAGATGATGGTGGCTCTGATATCTTTGGTTACATTGTGGAGAGGCGAGAGGTGCCTAAAGCAGCTTGGTACACTGTGGACTCACGCGTGGTTGATACATCACTTGTGGTCAAGGGACTGAAGGAAAATGTTGAATATCACTTCAAGGTTACAGCAGAGAACCAGTTTGGTATTAGCAAATCCCTCAAATCTGATGAATCTGTTACACCAAAGACACCTCTTTGTAAGCATTTTTATTTATTTGTATTTTTCTTAATAACCACTTTTAAATGATTGAAAATCACACTAATTATATATTGTTTTATTCGTTTTGCATAAAGGTCCACCAGAACCTCCTAGTTTCCCTCCAGAAATCATGGATGTTACAAAGACCACAATTGGCCTGTCCTGGTCAAGACCCAAGGATGATGGTGGATCTCGTGTCACTGGATACTATGTTGAGAGAAGAGAGATTTCCACTGAGAAGTGGGTGCGTCATAACAAGACGCATATCACAACAACAATGTATACTCTCACTGGTCTCATCCCTGATGCAGAGTACCAGTTCCGTGTGATTGCTCAAAATGATATTGGTCAAAGTGAGCATGGACCTGTATCTGAGTCCGTTGTATGCAAAGATCCATTTGGTACGTAACCCTCCCTTCTCCCTTCCAAAGAAGTTAATAATTTTCCTAAATAAAAACTAAAGTATTTTTACATCCTTAAACTATTCTTTGTGTTCAACAGATAAACCAGGTCAACCCGGTGAGATCGACATCATCTCTATAGCCAAGGACTGCATAACCATTCACTGGTTGCGTCCTGAATCCGATGGTGGAAAAGAAATCCTTGGGTACTGGATTGAACACAGACAAGCAGGGGAAAGTGCCTGGAAGAAATGCAACAAAGAGCGTTCCAAGGACAGACAGTTTACCATGGGTGGACTCATGGAAGCAACAGAGTATGAATTCAGAGTGTTTGCTGAAAATGAAACTGGACTGAGTAGACCAAGAAGAACAGCAATGGGCATTAAAACAAAACTGAGTGGTAAGTTAATGAAATTGTATTTATTTTTCTGAAAAATACATTAGCAAAGTATGCAACGTGACTAACATGTTCAATTGATCCTCTAGTTGGAGAGGCTCCATGCCTGAAAGAGGAAATTAAAGATACTACCACTAAACTAGGAGAATCTGGAACATTGACATGCCAAATTATTGGAAGACCTCTTCCTGAAATTAAGTGGTATAGATATGGAAAGGAGTTGATCCAGAGCCGAAAATACAAGATGAGCTCTGATGGCCGAAACCACTCTATAACAGTGTCAACAGATGAACAAGAAGATGAGGGCATGTACACATGCAGAGCCGTCAATGAGGCAGGTGAAATTGAGACCAGTGGCAAGCTCCTATTGCAGGCTGCACCGCAATTCCATCCTGGATTCCCATTGAAGGAGAAATACTATGCTGGTTGTGGAACAAGTCTACGTCTCCATGTCGTCTACATTGGTCGCCCTATTCCACAAATAATGTGGTTCTATGGCAAGAAGCCTCTCAATCCATCTGAGAATGTAATAATTGAAAACACAGAAAGTTACACTCACTTAGTAATCAGAAATGTCCAGCGTAAGACCAATGCTGGAAGATATAAGGTACAAATGAGCAACAAATTTGGCACAGTGGACACTACCCTCCGTGTTGAAATCCAAGGTAAATTAAGGTCAATTTTTAAACAGATAAACACTGAAATACCAATAGACTTGTTTGCATGAAATATATTTGCAAATGTAAAAAATACATACTCTCTGACTTTTCAGATAAACCTCTCATGCCTGAAGGACCAATCGTTGTTGATGCTCTCTTGAAGAGTGCTGTGATCATTAGCTGGAAACCACCTAAGGATGATGGTGGATCAATGATCACAAATTACATTGTAGAGAAACATGAAGCAAAAGAGGGCGAGCAATGGCATCTTGTGTCTTCAGCTATCCCAGGAACCACATGTCGTGTTCCAAACCTCATTGAGAGTGCGGGATATTACTTCCGGGTTTCTGCACAGAATCAGTATGGAATTAGTGAACCTCTTGAGATACCATCTGTTGTGATTATCAAGAGTCCATTCGGTAAGTTTCATGAATTGGTGGTCTTTATATAGTAGTCATATATATATATATATATATATATATATATATATATTATATATATATATATATATATATATATATATATATATATATATATATATATATATATATATATATAATTTTTTTTTTTTTTTTTTAATGAATAACACAATAAATTAGCATGAAACAAATGGATGGATTGTCAAATCCATTCAATTTAATCCTCTCTATTTTTTTAAACAGAGAAACCTGGAGTCCCACAACAGCCATTTGTTTCTTCTGTAACAAAGGATTCATGTGTTGTTTCTTGGAAAGCACCAGCCAGTGATGGGGGTGCCAAAATTAAGAACTATTACCTTGAAAAAAGAGAGAAGAAACAGAACAAATGGATTACAGTTACTTCAGAAGAAATCCACGAGACATCTTACACTGTTAAAGGCCTTCTTGAAGGTTTTGAATATGAATTCCGTGTCAAATGTGAAAATATTGGAGGAGAGAGTGACTGGAGTGAGATTTCAGAACCAGTCATTCCAAAATCAGATACAGCTCTCCGTGCCCCATTCTTTAAGGAAGAATTGAGGGACATGTGTGTCAAATACAGGGCAAATGCCACATTTGTCACAAAGGTTATTGGACATCCCAAGCCAGTGGTTAAATGGTACAAGAACGGCAAAGAAATTTTCCCTGATGGAGAGAAAATAAAGGTCCAAGAATTCAAGGGGGGTTACTTCCAACTTGTTATAAGCAATGCTGATGAGAATGATGCAGCTGTTTACCAAATTAGAGCTACTAACCAGCTTGGATCAATCTCCACAAGTATGAACCTTGAGGTTGAGGGTAAGTATTTCTGGTGGTTTGTTTTTTAACATATTATTCAAACTGGCATCCCACCAATATCTTTAACCAATATCTTTATACATTTATTATTCTGCACGACTGCTTAGAATGTACTATTCCATATTACATTTTGTCTTATCATTGATTTTTTTTTTTTCTCTAGTTCCTGCCAAAATTTACTTACCATTACATCTCCAAGGCATGGGAGCTGTTCATGCCATTCGTGGTGAAGTGGTTACCATCAAAATTCCAATTAGTGGAAAACCTGATCCTATAGTCACTTGGCAAAAGGGACAAGATATTATTAATAATACAGCTTATCATCAAGTCATTCTCACAAGATCATTCACCTCCCTAGTGTTTCAAAGGGAGTACAAAGGAAGGATTCCGGCTACTACATCATTTGTGCCAAAAATCGATTTGGCATGGATAAGCAGACAGTTGAACTTGATGTTGCTGATGTCCCTGATCCACCAAAGGATGTTAAAGTCAGTGATATTAGCAGAGATACACTCACCCTCATTTGGAGTCCTGGAAATGATGGAGGAAGTGAAATTATCAATTACATTATAGAAAAGTGCCCTACCACTGGAGACAGATGGATTCGTGCTGCTCAGACTCCTGAGCCCCAATACACTGTGATGAGTCTCTTTGGCAAAACAAAATACCAGTTCCGTGTGATTGCAGAAAACCGATTTGGCTTGAGTGATCCATCTGCGCCAACGGACCCTGTGACTACAAAAGAAGATAAGTTAGCAATTCGAAACTATGATGAAGAAGTAGATGAAACAATAGCGGTTACAAAGGAGGAGGCACCACATTCAAAAGTCAAGCTTGTGCCATCTCTCTACACAATCTCTGAGGAACTTGCACGCAATGGACAGTTTGGCATTGTCCATCGCTGTATTGAAATAAGCTCGAAGAAGACATTCTTGGCTAAATTTATCAAAGTTAAAGATGCAGATAGAGAGCTGGTTGCAAGAGAAATTGAGACACTCAATATTGCAAGACATAAAAACATTCTGTATCTTCATGAATCCTTTGATAGCCTGGAAGAATATGTCCTGATCTATGAATTCATGTCTGGTATGGACATCTTTGAGCGCCTTGGTACAAACTTTGACCTCACAGAGCAAGAAATCGTTTGTTATATGAGACAAGTCTGTGGAGCCCTGAAGTTCCTCCATAGTCGCAACTATTGTCATTTTGATATCAGACCTGATAACATTGTTTATACCACAAGGAAGAGCAATACAATCAAGATAATTGAAATGGGTCAAGCTAGGTTGCTTACACCTGGAGAAAACATCAGGATTCAGTTCACTGCCCCTGAGTACTATGCACCTGAAATCCACAACAGTGATTTTGTAACCACTGCCACTGACATGTGGTCTGTAGGTGTTCTTGCATATGTCCTCCTTAGTGGACTTAATCCATTTGCTGCTGAATCACATCAGAAAATGGTTGAGCACATTTCAAATGCAGAGTATTTGTTTGATAGTGAAGCTTTTAAAGAGACCAGCCTTGAGGGTATGGACTTTGTTGACAGACTGCTGACTAAAGACGGCAAGCTACGTATGACTGCCTCCGAAGCTTTGGAGCACCCTTGGCTCAAGATGAAATTGGAACATATTAGTTCAAAGGTCATCAAGACTTTGAGACACAGAAGATACTACCAATCCCTGGTGAAAAAGGAATGGAGCACTGTTGTTTCAGCAGCACGTGTTGCCTATGGTGGTGGCTACAGAAACCAGAGAAATGTTTCCATTGGTAGAGTGAAAGTTGGACATCCTGAACAAGGTTTGAGAGCGGGTCCTGTCATGCATGGATCTGCTGAAGAGGGAGGACATGTCAGGTTTGTTTGCTGCATTGAAAACTTTGACAAAAACACTGAAGTGACCTGGTACTTTGGGTCCCGCAAACTGATTGCAAGCCACAAATATGAAATCAGTTATGCTAATGGAGTTGCTAGCATCTATGTTAAAGACATTGAAGAATGTGATGATGGATTATATAGATGCAAGGTTGTCAGTGAAGACAGGGAGGACAATGCTTATGCTGAGTTGTTTATTGAAACTGTTCGGTCCTACCGTGAATACTATCTGGGACGCTCACTCAAGAAATCAAGGCGTAGAATTGACAAAACCAAAATTTTGCAGAGGCCACCAGAGTTTACTTTGCCATTATATAACCGTGCAGCATACATTGGTGATGATGTTCGCTTTGGTGTAACCATAACAGTCCATCCAGAGCCAAGTGTTACATGGTTAAAGGCTGGGCACAGAATCAAACCAGATCCTAAAAAATACACATTCACAAGTGACAAGGGTCTTTATCAACTCATGATACACAATCTTGACCTCAGTGATGATGCTGAATACACTGTTGTAGCAAACAACAAGTTTGGTGAGGATAGTTGCAAGGCACGTCTCACTGTGACGCCACACTTACTTGCTGAGGACACTATGAGACCAATGTTCAAACGTCTCTTAGCCAATATTGAGTGTGTTGAGGGGCAAAGTGTTCGCTTTGACTTGAGAGTATCAGGAACCCCAGCACCAACTCTGAAATGGGAGAAAAATGGCAAACCTCTTGAGTTCAGACCACAAGTTGAAGTCGTTCTAGAGGACGTAGACTATCATGTTCTACATATCAGAGAAACCCTCATAGAAGATTCAGGCACATACAGAGTCACTGCAACAAATACAGCTGGATCAGCAAGTTGTCAAGCTACTCTCAAAGTTGAACGCCTGACATACACAAGGAGGGAGTTCAAGAGTGAGGAAGAGAGGCAGAAATATGTTAGAAACCAAATAGAAAAGACACTGAAAATGGCACAACAGTTCTCAACGGCAGAGGTTGTTACACTCAATCCTGTAGCACAGGAGGCTTTGAAGGAAGCTGCTGAATTATATAAACCTGCAGTGAGCACCAAGCATGTGCAGGGTGAGTTTGACATCTCTGATAAAGAGGATCAAGAAATAAAGAAAATAAAAGAAGAAGATAAGAAGATGCGTATGCCTTACGAAATCCCTGAAGCTCGTGCACATGATCCAACTGTTCTTGGTGAAGATAACTTGATCAAACACTTTGTGCCGTTATCTGACATGAAATGGTACAAGAAACTGCGTGACCAATATGAGATTCCTGAGAGAATGGAAAGAATTGTTCAGAAGAGACAGAGGCGTATTCGTCTTTCCAGATGGGAGCAATTTTATGTCATGCCACTGCCTAGAATAACTGATCAGTACAGACCAAAGTGGCGCATTCCAAAACTTACGCAAGACGATTTAGAGACTGTTCGACCAGCAAGGCGATCACCATCCCCAGAATCTGAGGCATCATTCAGACTGAGAAGACGCTCACTAGGAGATCTTTCGGATGAGGAGCTCCTCAAGGGTGAGGACTATCTGACAATAAAGAAAACTGAAAAAGAGAGACAAGAGCTTGAAGAAGAACTAGAACTTGGCTTCTCTGCCTCTCCACCCAGTGGAAGCCCCATACGCTTTGAGCTGTCTGCACTGCGACGTGCCTCACCAAAACCTGTTCACAAAGCTGAAATGAGACGTGTAGAAGAGACTAAACATGTAACAAAAACTGAGCAAGCTCGAGGCTCTCCTCCTCCCATTTCATATTTCTTGAGAAGGAGGAGATCCTTGTCTCCAACATACATTGAACTGATGCGTCCTGTCTCTGAACTCATCAGACAACCACGTGCACGCATCTCAACAAGAGGCTGAAGTTGAACTCATTGAAAGAAGATCACCCACCCCTGAGAGAACACGCCCTCGATCACCAAGTCCTGTATCCACTGAGAGAAGATCTTCCAGATCCTCCTCTAGATTTGAAAGGTCTGCAAGATTTGACATCATGTCTAGATATGAAGCAAGAAAAGCAGCTCTCAAATCTGAGCGCAAATACCAGGTTGTGACTCAGCAACCCTTCAGTCTTGACCATGCTCCACGTATCACAGTAAGAATCCGTTCTCACCGTGTACCATGTGGTCAAAACACTAAATTCACTTTGAATGTTCAATCAAAGCCAGATGCTGATATTCAGTGGTTCCATAATGGACAACAAATACAAGAGAGCAGCAAATACCAGTTCACAAATATGAGTGGAGTTCTGTCTCTCCAAATTAATGACTGTCAGGCAGATGACAGTGGCACATACCGTGTTGTCTGCACAAATTCAAAGGGTGAGGCATCAGACTATGGAACTCTTGATGTTTCAGGTGGAGCGTTTACTACATACTCCTCAAGACGTAGAGACGAAGAGGCTCCGACACCATTTGTACCTGATATAACAAAAACTGATTATTATCATTCAACAACATTTAGAGCTTCCTCTGCCTCAAGAACTAATTTGGAGATCAAAGAAACCAAAACAAAACTAACTGAGAGACGTGAAGTTTCAGCCTTTGAAAAATATGAATCTCAGAAGCTTGCATCATCTCCAATTAGATATGCATCCACAGAATACCTATCATCAGCTTCATATTCATCTTCTGAAATACATACAACATCTGAAAAACATGTGTCATTCGAATCAAAGATAAAAGAATCAGAAAAAACATCTGCTGAAGTATCAGTAAAGAAAGTTAAAGCTACTCTTTCAGCCAAAATACTCACAAAACCACAGTCTCTGACTGTATCTGAGGGTGACTCTGCACGATTTGTCTGTGATATTGATGGAGAGCCAGCACCAAGTGTCACTTGGATGCATGAGGGAAGAACAATTGTCTCTTCACACCGTATTCATGTGTCTACAACACAGTATAAGTCTACTTTTGAAATTTCATCAGTTGAGTTTTCTGATGAAGGCAGCTATACTGTAGTAGTAGAAAATTCAGAAGGAAAGCAAGAGGCAAGGTTTACATTGACTATTCACAAACCAATACTTAAAGAGGAAGTTACACCTACACAAGTGAAGTCACCAGAACCTTCAGTGACATCTCCAGTACCATCAGTTAAATCTCCAGAGCCATCAGTCACATCTCCAGTGCCATTAGTAAAGTCACCTGAGCCCCCTGTGAAATCCCCAGTGCCATCAGCAAAGTCTCCAGAGCCCTCCGTGAAGTCCCCAGTGCCATCAGTAAAGTCTCCAGAACCCTCTGTGAAATCCCCTGTACCCTCAGTTAAATCTCCAGAGCCTTTATTAAAATCTCCTGTGCCCTCAGTAAAGTCTCCGGAACCCCACATTAAATCACCAGAACCTACTGGTGTGAAATCTCCTGAACCTCGAATTAAATCTCCAGAGGGTATCAAATCCCCATTCAGAGTGAAGTCACCAGAGCCAATTGGCTCTCTTCAGAGGGTAAAGTCTCCACCTCCTATTAAGTCTCCTGAACCAACCACCCCTCAAAGAGTAAAGTCACCAACAGCTCTGAAGTCCCCTGAGCCAATAACTTCACCTACTAGGGTAAAATCTCCACCTACTGTTAAATCTCCTGAGCCAGTTGCCTCCCCTCTGAGAGTTAAATCCCCTACAGGCCTTAAGTCTCCTGAGCCTCAGAGAGTTAAATCGCCACCAACAGTCAAATCTCCTGAGCCAATCATGTCACCTAAAAGAGTTAAATCTCCACTTACAGTGAAATCCCCAACCCCGTCAAAGGTAGCACCACCAAAGATCATTCAGCAACTCAAAGCTGAAGCTTATGAAGATAGAATTAAGATGATCTTTGTTGCTGAGAGCTCAGTAAGAGAAGTTGTGTGGTACAAGGACAGCAGAAAACTCAGTCAAAGTAGTCACTACCAGATTCATTCATCTGCAGATGGAACTTGCTGTCTCTATATATCTGATGTTTCTGAGAGTGACCAAGGGGAATACTCCTGTGAAATCATAAGTGAAGGAGGAGCAATGTCAAGAACATCATTCTCATTTCTTGGTCAAGTGTTTCAAGCAATCTACACAAAAATAACTGCATTTGTGGCTACACATAAGGTTGTTCAAGGTAAATTTAATTTCCCATAAATGATAATAAATTCTCCTCCATTTAATGTCAATGCCCATTATTCTTAGTGTCAATGCTTTATTGTCTTCTTTTCCAGAATCTGTGTCTTCCCAAATACATGGGGGAAGTGAAATGATTCTTAAGAAGGAAAGTGCTGCTGTTAGCGGCATGCATGAAAGTTTTACTTCAAAATCCATCCAGATGGAGAGCACAATGCAAGAAGCATCCTTCAGCAGCTCTTCAATGGCTGAGATGACATTTGAAACTATGTCAATGTCTAGCTTATCCTCTATGACATCAGAGTCAGTATATGCAATGAGCTCAAGTAGTATAATGTCAAGTCATTCACATGTTGAAGAATCCTCAGTTAGAGCAGCCCTCCACAGTGCTCAAGGTAAGGACCAGTTTAATAACAAACATGCATAAGAATTTGTAAAATAATGTTGTAATGTGGAAGAATATAATTTTAAATCAATTTATATTTTATAGGCTTAGCTCCAAGAATTGAAGCTCTTCCTGAAGATATCAGCATTGAAACTGGAAAGGTTCTAACGGTGACCTGTGCTTTCTCTGGAGAGCCAGCACCTCGTATTGAGTGGTCACGCGGTGGAAAGAAACTGCCTGGCGAGGAAGAAAGTAGCAGGTTCCATATTGACACCACAGAAGACCTGACCACACTCATCATCACTAGTGTGAAAGAAAGTGATGCTGGGGCATACACACTCAAACTTTCCAATGAGAATGGATCTGACATGGCAACTGTTACCATCAGTATTCGATCAAAGTAAAGCCATAATTTATACCCCCAACCCTTTCTTCATTAAGCGACTTTGTATTTTTTAAATGAAATGAAAAAAAAAATCTTGATAAGTTACCTGGATATCTGTTCCTGTAAATATAAACTATTTTTATACCAAACCTGACATTAATTTATGCCAATCTAGACTAAAGTCTAAAGTATTATAAAATGTGCCATATTGGATAATTATGACTTAGGATTTTTGATCCAATTTTCTGTGACATGTACATAATGTATATAGCCGAATTTAACGGTTATGGAAAATGTATGAATTGTTATTTATAACAATATTAACTGAAACAAATGGAACTAAATGTTTATCAGGAGAAAGTTTCACATGGAACGAATACCCTGATAAACCTGAAACTAAACTCTGTGCCTCAACAATAAGTTGAAGTCTTAAGATTGCCTCAACAGGTAGAGAGGCTCCCTGTTGACGTTACACTAAATCTGAGAGACTAAGTTATGCCTGCATGTTTACACGTGCAGTAATATTATAACCATACTCTTATGCATTGTTACTTGAACGTAAGGCCTTGAGTGTTGTTTGCATTTTACCCTCATGTAAGCAAGGCGACTAGGCCTTGTGTTCTGACTGACTATGTCATACCACCATTTTAATGACATGCTCAAGGTGCGAGCGGCCTGCACTTTATGAGCAAAAATGTTTAATGTGCTCTGTTTCTGGCAAGGGACTGCTTGAATAAACTTACAAAAGTAACATCTCCTGGCCAATAACGGAAGTATATCTTGTACTTCCTTGCAGAAACAGAGCCTCCTCTTGGAGGTTTGCTTTGAAGCATTGTGTGTTTGTGTGTTAGCTTTAGAATTCACCTTGTCACTTGTTGGGCAAACATCAAGAAAGTGTGCCGCAGTAACACCACCTGCTGTGCAATGAGAAAGAAACAGTTTAGTATCTTAATGCCCTGCACTTTGGTTTGATTTTATGTAGAATTGTAGAATTATCTATATATGCAACCTCCTTGAGTATTAATGTTTCAATAAAGCATGTTCTCAGCACTAAATTTTGTCCTTGTCTTTATTCAGTGGTTTCAATGGGTCTTGTTTATTTATGGCACAATGATTTACTCATTCTTTTGTTATTCTTTTGGACCGTTTGTCATTTTATAGGAAAGTGGAGCATAGACAGGAAAGTAGTGTTGAAAGAGATGTAATAGAATTGAGGCACAACACAGACTCAAGCAAGTGAATGTGCACAGTCCACTTTGCAACAGCGGCTATGTATTTATTTATGACTATAACTAGGGATGCACAGATACCGATATGGGGCCCGATACTGCGCTGGTGTACTCTTCAAAATGAGAGAGAGAGAGAGCACTTCTGTTGCATGCTTTTGATTGCTGATTGTTCACTCAGCACACATGCATCATTTGGATTAAAACTAAATCGTCTGTGTAAGTAAAACATGAAATGTTACGTGATTTATAACGAGTGGTTCCCTACATTATTACCAGTGTTGGGAGTAACGCGTTACAAAAGTAATGCATTACAGTAACATATTACTTTTTGCTGTAATGTAGTAGTGTAATGCATTACTAATACATTTTCAGTAATATTTTACTATATTACATGTTCAGTTACGCTTGCGTTACAAAACACTTTTATTTTTAATTGTAAAAAAAAAAACAAGACCGCGAGACATTAACGAATGAAAAATGCAAGTAGGCTAAGTAACCTGTTCGTGGTCAGTCAATAGCCGCGTGTGGTGTCAAGTTTGTAAATAAAGACTAAATGGCAACATCTGATATATTTGTATAGCAATTTATTTTTTACAGGAGTGCCATGAGGCATGATTTCGGCCTCTGTGCTCGCGCTGGCCAGTGGAAAAGTGGCTAATGAGTGAAGATGGCATGAAGAAGACTGTAGGGGAGACCAGGGACAGTTGCACACTTTGAATCAGATCAGAAACAACCTAGAGTGATGACACTCACTGTGCTCATGCTCAGTTAGTTTCCCTCCATTTTTTCCAAAAAGTGAGCCACATTTGAAACTTAGTTATCGACAAAAGGTTGTTTTTGAGGTAAAAAAATTACTTTTCTTTCTGATGTACTTTTTTGGATGCTGTTATAAGATAAAAATGTTATGAATTCAAACAAGTATTAGAATCATTGTTTTGTAAGCTAAAAATAGAAATGGCTAACAAGTGTCAAACTAGCAGTCAAGGTAGCTCACATGAGATGAAAACATGCGGTGTTACAACCGTCCCAGTATCACCAACCGTTACAACTGTCCCAGTATCACCAACCAAGTTTCATTTATATTTGAAAAACTAATTAAGCTAAAAAAAACTGCATATTTTCCATTTAATGTGCAACTTAAAAGAAAAATGTGCACTGTGCATTGCAAATTAAATGTAAAATGTCATCAAATCACATTTTAAGGTAATTATCTTTTTTTTATATAAAAATAGTCAGTGTAAACATGTGATTGCTTACAGCATGCCAAATATCAGAAAGAGGAGGCAGACAGGGGAGTCCAATTTCCTGTGCTGGAAAGGGCTTCCGATGAAATCAGACAGGGAAAGTCAGTCAGGGGAGTGGCCAAATCATATGGCATTTGCCATGTGACTCTGCACCGATTCCACAAGAAGAGGAGTCAGGGATCAAAGACACTTCCCAGCGTTGGATACTGGACTCCGAAAAGAGTATTCACACTAGACCAGGAGCTCCTCTTAAGAGACTACTTATTGCAGGCAGCTGATTTATATTATGGATTGAGCCCAAATGAGGTAGCCTAGATATGTATTAAGCTAGAGTATATAAAATGTACATTTGTTGTGTATTAAACTAATTAACAATTTATATAATTAGGTCCGAAAGTTTGCCTATGATTTGGCAAATACCTACAGTTGCAGGTACCCCGAAACCTGGGCAGAGAACGGGATGGCTGGAGCCGACTGGTTCACAACATTTTTGAAGAGGCACCCCACTCTCCATAAGAAGCCCTCAGGCTACAAGCCTCTCACGGGCTACGAGTTTCAATGTGACAAACGTGAATACGTTTTTTGACAACTTGTTTTCTGTCCTGGACAAACACAGAGTTCCTGCACAGTACATCTGGAACATGGATGAAACAGGTGTGGTGGAAATGATCTATATCCCCCTTAGAAGCACCTTCCAGAGGCTCAAAGCCTTACAAAATAAAAACACTAAATAACATAATATTTTTTTTTTATACAGGAATCACCACAGTGCAAAATCCTGAAAAAATTGTGGCCAGAAAAGGAGTCAAGCAAGTAGGTGTAGTTACCTCTGCAGAACGGGGGACACTCATTACACTTGTCTGTGCAGTGAATGCCCTGGGGAATTCCATCCCACCAATGTTCATCTTCCCCCGGAAAAAATCCATCCTTCCTTTACCAGCAATGGCCCTCCTGGCTGTATCGGTACAGCAAATGGGTCTGGGTGGATGCAAGGAGAGGACTTTTTGGTTTTCCTCAAGCACTTCCAGACTCACACCAAGTCCTCACTGGAGTCAAAAGTGCTGCTAATCCTGGACAACCATACCTCCCACCTTTTTGTGGAGGGGATTGATTTTTGCAGGAGCCATGGCATTGTCCTCCTCTCATTCCCCCCACACTGTTCCCATAAGCTGCAGCCCTTGTTCGCAGTGTATATGGGCCACTGAAGAGCCTTGTATACAACTGCTGTGACAGCTGGATGAAAGCTCATCCAGGAGCCACAATGACCATTTATGATCTGCCAGGCATTGTGAAGATTGCCCTTCCCCGTGCTGCATCACCGGCAAATATTCAGGCAGGGTATGCATGCACTGGAATTTGGCCTTTTAACCCTTAGAGGTCGAAAACCGCGTCCACGCGTTTTGCTGGATTTTTTCCTTATCAGTGCAAAAGAGAATCAAATTACTCTGTTGATTTTGATCTTAAATATAAGTGTTGTACATCATTAGATTCTGTTAAGTTTCTATTTTTTTTGTGGGTACTCACAATAAAAACAAAGTGTTGTGCTTTTCGTCAAATAAAGAAAAATAAACATGATGCACGTTTTAACTTGTCTCTGTCTCTGAGGTCCGTTCTGAAACGCGTCCGAAATATTAACTGTAACTCTCTCAATACTTGTCACAGAGATACGAGATATGTCTCTTTATGAAGCTGAGATTCTCTTCTTTTAAATGAAGTAATTTATTTAAAAAAAAAATATTTACAGTTTATGTAATCCGTTTGAAACAAAGGAGAATTACAGTTTTTTCGCTCTCCCTTCATTATAAATAATTAGGTGAGCCCGCCACACCCCCAGCGCTTTGGACATGGTAAATCTATGCATCACACGCTGCACGCCCACCGATCAATGCCAAACACAGATTCTTCATCAGAGATTCACAGATAGTTCATCGCGTTTTAGGGATGGAAGCACGCTAACGTTACTCCTTCAGAGGATTATGGACAAATGGGAATAATTCACCTTTTTCTCAGTGGAATCTCAGACGACGAACGTTCCATTTTGAAGAACGAATTGACCCCGAGTATTCAAGTTCGGAGTAGGCTACCGGTAAGTTGTTTAGTGTTTTATAATTCCTTTTCTGATCATAGAGCTCGTGTAGCAGGCCTATACGCTCGTGTAAACTTTCTTTCATCTGTTTTTTGCACTCTTCTCTTTAACTTTTGGCAGTCTATAGAACTCGAAATGTTTTTTCCCGGTGTGACCGATTAGTACAGACCAAAACACAACCATTTTTCAGCAGCAAAAATCAGCCAAATATGTAAGTCGGTTCAGTTCATAGACAGTAAAAGAAATGGACACAGCGACCCCATTGATTTCAACGGAGAAGACTGAAGCCCGATTATTGCACTTCCTGTCTGATGGCTGAGCAACTGCGCAGGCTCAAACTGAGCGTGACGACAGTCTGACAGTTGTAAATCTTCTAGTAGCGGTGGCAAGACAAATCTGAATCACCTAATTCCTCAAAAACGTTGTTGAAATATTTTGTCCCATTGCTTTTATGGACTCTCTATCTATGGGCTTCTCCCTTGACTTTATGCCTCCCCCGATTGCCTCATAGACAGTAAAAGATTGCATGCAAGCTTCTCCTCCTGTCTATACGTTAATGTCTCTATTGTGCGCCAGAAAGTTGCGTGGTTATGATGCAATCATTAGCCTATTTTTTTTACAAAAACGGCTTCTACGGGGCCATAACGTAAGATACAAAGTAATGGAGCCTTTTATACATTGTCGTGTTTTTTAGAAATAAATAATGGACAAATGATGTCTTTGGACGCCTCAGATGTAAAGTTATTCACTGTCAAAGTGAGCCAAAATTAATGGGAGTCAATGGAATGCTAACAGCAGGTGAAGTTCTGCTACAATGGCGGCTCCCGTGAGCCTTCAACTTCCGGCTGATGGATTACCCCTTGATTCAGTTCAGTGGCATTGTGCAGGACGGGGTTACGTCCTGCGTCACATCTCTCATGCGGGTTCTCGTCGACCAGGGTCAGCGCGCACCAATAGCGCACACAGGCAGGCACAGAACTAGCTAGCGAACCTAGGTCTTAAATCTAATAATTTATGTTTTTTACAACACGTTTTTTGATGGAAAAGTGATGTTTAATTTCCATAGTCTTTGTTTAGTGAACGAAAGCGAAATCAGGAATTGCGGTCTTTCAGTTTGTTTATCGTTACCTAGCTACTATGGGTTTAAGTTGTACAAGATGTGCTGTAGCCTTAATTACAGTGGCCAAGTCGCGTTTCATATTAAGATGACTAGGCTTCGCTCAGTTTATTAAATACATCCAACCTGAAATGTCTCTTACAAACTATGAAGGGACAATGAATCAATCAATACACTGACATGGCAATGCTAGACAGATAGCCTACTTTGTTTGCACAGCCCTACCGTGATTTTGTCGCTCTTCTCTCCACTCCTAGACCTACGTCTGGTGACAGCGGGAAAACTTTTACCTCGATAAAGTTAGGCCTACTTATTGTATTGCAGAAAAGTAAACTTCCAGTAAACTCCAGTTAACCAGTTCATGTTTCTTCTTTAGGTGATTCAAGCAGTAACGACTAATTAGACTTAATAATGCTATTATAATACACAATACATTTTTTTTTTAATGCAATGTTTTCAACAGGGAAATATATACAGCATTTGTCAAATTTTTCCTTAACCCCCCACCCCCACCCCCTTATTAACAACACATGGATCAGCATTAGTCAGCAGAGTACAAATACATCGGTGAAGTAATCATACAAAATAAACACGCACAAAAAAAGAAAGAAACAAAAAAGAAAAACCTATTTACAAAGCAAATCTTGTGTAGGCTATTGCCAGAGATGGGTGAAGCCCTAGCATGTGATGGATCCTTTATCTATGGTAATATACGATATGGTACAACTACAGTGCAACACAAATAGTAAATATAAGATAAAGTGAGAAGTAATAGTAAATAGTTTAGTCAATAAAATAAACAAACAGTATACAGCAAATAAACTTTTAATGAAAAGGCTATATAAAATAAAATGACACAACCCTGTCTATTTTTGTTAAATTTTAGTTTTATTGATCAGTAATAGACACTATAACAGTATAAGTAGCCTAAAAGGTATAAGAAGTTATACAAGACAAGAAATAAAGTAAACGATTCAGACAAACATCAGGATACAACGTTGAAATAGCCAAAATATAAAGTTATGAAACTTCACTTTGCCCTCAGCCAAAACGATTTGCCAGGGAACAAATGATAGATTAATGAGACCAAAGATCGCCCGTTATAGGCTATACACAAGACGAATTATATCTCAGGTTTAACCACTAGACTAGAGACATCAAAGCCAGCGGCAAACGTCAAATGCACTGGCCGAGGTTCGGCTGTTCTCGGCGGGGTACATGAGCGCTGAGCGCCCGGTGAAAGACTGGATATCACAACTCCGAAAACGTCAAATAAATTTTTTTAAATAGGCGCTATCTTTATAAATAAACCACAGATTTGACCTTTAAACAACTACAATGTCGACTGAAAAACTATTAAAACGACATTTCGTGACACAATAACAGTAGTATTTTTAAATGTCGCGGCTTTTCTCGTCTGTCTATGCGCGCTGACCCTGGTCGACGAGAACCCGCATGAGAGATGTGACGCAGGACGTAACTCCGCCCTCCGGGCGAGATGCCCCAAAATTTATGAATACCGTTTACGTTCAGTACCTCCAAAATGACCGACTTACGGATTGATGACGTGTCGTTTAAACCCTTCGGTCTTAAAGGGACAGCAGCCTAATAAACCTGCTGCTGTGTAAAAAAGGCAAAGTAATCCCGGTAACCAGGCCCGTCGCCAAGGGGGGGCATTAGGGGGTCGTGCCCCCCCAGATGACACAACGTGCCCCCCTAATCATATGGTCATGGAGCAAACTTACTAGCTGCGTTTCCATTACAGATTTGCGCAAAACTTTTGCGATTTTTTTCTAAATGTCGATAAAAAAAACTATTGCGAAATGACGGCGTTTCCATTAACTGATGTTATGCGACTAAAACGTCCTTTTTTTCCTCTCGCGATAAGTAATTTAAACATCATGGTGACGGGTAGGTTTATAGCCTATATCACAGCCACCACCACACTAGACATTATTATTAATAATGGAAGGAGACGTGTGTGTTATCCAAGCATTAATGGCAGAGAAAGACACTTATTGCGAACGGCACAAGGAGTTTCATGTTTCTCCCTCATTTCTGCTCCGAGGTCTTGATTGTGGCATTTCTTTGAGGTTTAGAATCAATCCAGTATTCCTGTAGCCTAATTATTGTTTATTTGATGAATTTAATAAAGAATTCCGTCCAAACGGTAGCTACATTTGTGTCCATTCGTTTTTCCTTATTTAACACGTATTGCAAAAGGAAAAATGAACGGTGGATGTTTTTTTAGAATGCAAAGTTGAACACCATTTTTTTTATTTGAACTGCTACACAAATGCTGCGCAAAAAAAAAATCGACTAAATTTCAGATGTTTGTTTATGACTTTTTGCCCCTTTATTAAACATTTAAAATATTTACAACTTAATACGAAAAAAATTTAGATTTTAATGGTTTTCTAAGGCCAAATTAGAACCTGAAAATTATATTTTTCCTGCAGTGCTGAATGAGAAGAGTCATATTTATGTCTCTGGAACTACAGCCCACAGAAAGGTGATTTAGGTGAGTTATAGGCTAATGATAATAGCCATGTGTCTGAAAAAATAACGAGGCATTTTAATTGTTTATCAATAAACTATTGTTTTCTAAATCAGTGTCGGCTAAAAACATCTCCATCTCCGCTGAGGCGCGCCGCGCGAATGCACCTTTAGAGAGAAATGCACCTTTCATACTGATTACATAAGCAGAAGGTATAGCTTTCGATTCGAATTTGTTCGTTTTAAAGTGGACATTTCAAGCTTTAGCCTACATAGGCTATACTTTGTTTCAGTTCTCGCACTCCAGTTCACAGAGATCATGAAAGCGCGCATGATTGTTTTATTGTATTTTACAAAAGCACAACGTTTTCTTGTTATTGTGAGTTTACACAAATAAAAGCATAGTTACGAATAATGTATTATTATTTTCTGTATGACCAGAAATTGTAGAGTATTTTAGTTGTTTCCACTGTTGATAGGAAAACGCAAGTGTTCGCGCCCGCGTCTCCCTGCCATGCAGTGCGCGCTCCACACTCCCACACACACTTGGATATGCGTCAAAATCTTGTGTTCATTTGTGATAATAATCTTAGCCCTGTATTATTGTCTAACCCTTATGAATGGCATTTGACGAATTGCTTTGTTCCTTTTTTGGATAAAAGCGTCTTCTAAATATGTAGCCTAATAAATGTTATAATAATGATGATAATTATTAGCCTATTATTATTTTGCCTATACCACGGACCCCAAACACACCGCGTCTGGTGACTGTAAATGCGCAAAAACTGTTTCCATTGCAGTTTTGAGAAATATTCCTTTTTCGAATTGTCTGAAAAACCTCCTCATGCGAGCTAAAAACTTTTTTGCGATGAGTTTTTGCGAAATTGACGTGTTTCCATTGAGCGTAATTTCAATTCGCAATTTAAATTTGCGCAATTTGAACTGTCTTCAGAAATATGAAAATTAGTCGGAGCGTGTAAGGCTCTGCGCAAGGCTTAGCCTACCTCCCCCTGGCCAAGCGCTTGACGAATTTTCTGATTCATTTGCCTGCTAAAAACAGCCTACTGTTTCCACCTAAAAAAAAAGGTAATTTTTCTCAGAATTGCGTGGTATAAAATCAAAATGGCAAGTTATAAAGTCAGAGTTGAGTGATATACAGTCACATTTGCGTGTTATAAAGTCAGAATTGTGAGGAAAAACTCTGAATTGAGATAAATCCATGTGAGAATTGTGAGATAAAACGCAATTATCTTTATCAAGCTTCCATATACTTCTGATTGCTTTTAGAGAGAAAAGCTGTCCATAAATGCTGGTCTAGGATCAGTTTTCTCCGTAATAAAAGAATATTGGCTAAACGAGCGGTGAGTGGATTAGTTCTCGCGCGTGCAAATCCTCTCGCTATAATAAGCAGTCTATGTAAATAAGGCATTATTGTGTATCAGCTTTACTGATAGCCTAGGAACTTTGTGAGATCGCGATGAAGTTGTATAACCGCCTTTTAAAGATAATAAAATAGGCGCTCTTTGTGAGCTTTCTGCCCTGCCAAATCCTGCATATAGCTAGTAAATATTTTTAAAGGGGAAGCGCATATCCTCATGGTGTTGGTTCACCCTCCGCCTACGATCAGAAACTTAATATTTTGTGTTTTGGTGTTGTTTAAATATAGAATTTGGTCTATTTCAGTTATATTAGACTAGGGGATGTTATTGTTTTTGCAACTGTCTGTTTTGTAGATCATATAAAGTGTGCCCCCCCATGAAAATGAAATGCCCCCCCCATTCTATATGTTCTGGCGACGGCCCTGCCGGTAACGCTTCCTTTTACAGTCCAGTTACCCATGTAAATACTATGTACTTATTTTAGTAACTACAATTACTGGGTAATAACTAGTATTAACCCTGAACCTACCCCTAAACCTACCCCTGTTCCATATACTTACCTTATTAGCCAGTACTTTCTAGGTAAGTACACTGTAAGTACACTGTAAGTACTGTAATGTAAAAGGAAGCGTTACCGTAATCCCCTCACACTGCTATTGCGACTTTATAAAGATTTATCTATATTTAAAGGGGTAATGAGCTGAGAATTCAAATTTTCCTTGATCTTTTGACAGTTATTAGGTCGTTATACTATCAAAAATATCCTGTAAGTTTCAAAACTCAAAACTTCCTTGTTATTCCAAAAACATTTTTTATTCGTTCGGTTCACATGACGTCACTGTAGCTTTGCGCCGCCATCTTTACGACCGACGGTCTCAGTAATGCCTGCAATATGTTGTGCCGTTGGCTGCAACAACAGCCGAAAGAGGAACCCCGAACTGGTGTTTTTACATTTGTACTGTAACATGCTGATCTACCTAGCGGGACACGAGTTGGCATGCGCTGCATCATGTCTCATATTGTGTATAATGTCTCATATTTCTGTGCGCACACACCGACCCGAAGCGTGCGGCCAAAGACCCCTAACGTTATACAGCGCACGAGTTATGAACTGAGCTCTGTTTCGTGTTGAATGAACAAATACGCACAACATTATGTTTAAATGTCTGTTTTGGAGAGTATTCTCTTAAAATATGTCTTACACAGAGTTGTCATCCAGTCTCTTTGGTAGAGAGAGAGAGAGAGAGCGAGAGACGAGGAAAACAAACAAGCATGCAAATGGAAATGATCGCGACCGGAAAAAATATCGAGCTCATTTTTTAATTGTGCGATTAATTGATTATGACTATCGCGACAGGCCTAATCCAGATTAATGGCAGCTAGCCGTGAGCCGTGGCTATAAGCAAAGCCCGTCTACGGATTTATTAGACATTCTCTGCTATAAGCTACCAGCTGTTAAATCACTAGCTAACAACTCGCTACCTAGTCAGAGCAAACTACCACCGAAATCATACATTTGAATTTTTTTTAAATAATACCTACATTTCACATGATTAAATATAAATCAGTGGTGGCCAGGTGCCGCACTTTTAGCCACAGCATATTGATATACATCGGTAACGTTACACTTGAAAACCTTCAAGCGATCCCCACTGTATTGGGAGGGGTTATGCATAATATAAACAAACAAATTGGGGAAAGTATGAGGCTGATAATAATGGAAAAAAGAAAACTGGGGGTAACAAATAAGGATCGGAGCCTAAAACTAAAATTTTCTCCAGTTATCTCTGTCTCTCTCTCATTCAAACGGGCAGTTTGGGCGCCCATTACGGGCGAGATCGGGCGAGGTGGCATCTATGAATTGAAACAAAGGCCAGAAAACAACAGAATCTAAAAAGTGTGGAATTATGACGTCATAGTGCAGCGAAGCAAGTTTGGTTGCATGAACCATATGGCTCTGGCATGAACAAAGGCACTCACTCTCTGGTAACCTAGCAACGTAGGGAGTGACACACTAACAGCCAATCATGTAACAGTATCAGTTTGGTTGCACCATATCGTTGTCTCGTGTTGGATTATTCAGTAACAGAACCAGGTAATATGCAGCTAGTGTGTTTTGAAACCAATATATTCAAGGCAGGAGAATCACGTCAATTTTCACTCATCTCCTCACCACTCACAGTAGTCTCTCGCAGCCGGTCATCAACCCGTCTCACATACTGCTATTCCAACAGTGCTCCATGAATCCAGTAAAGCAATGAAAGGAACGTCGCCAGTAAAAGTAGTTTTTTCCCCATTAGAAATGTACTCGAGTTAAAGTAAAAGTACCCACATTTAAATCTACTCTTAAAAGTACAATTTGTCACACAAAAAAATACTCAAGTAAATGTAACCAAGTAAATGTAGGCCTATTCGTTACTATCCACAACTGAATTCAAACCATAATGTCTGCTTGTTTTTAGTGACATTACCATATTTAACTACTAGATGATGACAAAATATTTTAAAATACCAGCCTTCAAATAGACCCTAAAGCGGTTTCAATGTATCCAATACAGAAGTTATTTGTGATGTATCATTTATAAGATTGTCTCAGTAGATTTGTCCACAAGATGGCGATAGAATGCTGTTGCAGCTACTCAGGGACCTGGTGAAAAAAATGTGTTTTACCACACAAATCAAGAGAATGATTACAATATATTGTATTGGTTGTATTGTATTATAATATATATTTATTTCAGTTATGCATTTTTATTGTTTAGGCTAAAAAGAACCATGGCACATAGTTAAGTCAATTAAAGTAGTCATCATATAATGTGTGTGGTAATTTTTTGTGTAACAGCTTTCAGCCATGTGGCAGGCTGAACTTTATTTACTGCAGTTGGAGCTACCTTTTGAATATGCATGCATAAACATGCTGACACACAAGAGGTGCAGTTGCTGCTGCCTGTTAGGTGGTATAGCAAGCTATTTTGACAGTAGGAGATAAGATTCTATTTAGAATGTTTGCTAGGAAGGAACAACATCATTGGACCATAAATATATTTCTTAATGCAATGCAGATTAAATATAAATGTATATATTTATGTTTATGGTTTTAAAAAAATCTATGGCTTTCAATGCACTTTTGTCATCAAATATATTTACCAGGGTCACACTGTAACCCCTCTGAATGATTGTCTTTGTCGATGCAGCTGCTATTTATGTCACCCCATCACCAAATGCCTTGCACAGGTGGTCTAACCCTGTAGTGACCTTATTTTTACATAAAACCAGCAACACAGACTGGAATCATAGGGCCCAGTAGAAGCCATCATGTTTGCGTCCTATGTAATCACTGTGGAGTCACTGCAGGGGCCCTCTGCTCCAGAGTCCAGACCAACATTCTTGGTGGCCCACTTTTTACTCCTCTATACCCACATTTTTACACTTTTCTCCTCTTAAAATCAATTTGTACTCATAGTGAATGTAGTTAGTATCCTGTGTATGAAAAACACCTCCTTGCTTTATTAAAGGAAAAGAACAGTGACAGTTCTAAGTTTCCCAAACTTGAATTTAGAAGACCGCAGCTGTTCGTTGACACATGAGCTTCCCTCCTGGAGACATGATACCATTGCAAACTCCTGGCGAGGGGCAC
The DNA here is from genome assembly GCA_036326025.1 of Chrosomus eos. Lineage (NCBI taxonomy): Eukaryota > Metazoa > Chordata > Actinopteri > Cypriniformes > Leuciscidae > Chrosomus > Chrosomus eos. Next base: position 10,033,125 of record CM070826.1, read on the forward strand.
AGAAATGGCTGCTGTTTAAATCACATCTTTAGACTACAGTGATGGTCTACCAAAATAAACCCATGTGCCATACAAGAGCAAGAAGATCTCAACCACGGAGTGGAAAACACACTCCCTTCCTCCCATTTGTTTTCTAAAGTTTCAGCAAATGGTTTAATAATGTTTATGTTGTATGTTTGCATATTATCCAAAATGAATTACATCATTTAATTTAATATCTATGGGCAATAATTAAGCATATTGCTTTATTTCCAGTTCCTGGCATCTATGCACCACAGCTGCATGTAATAGGCCACAACGGATCTAAAGGCGCAACGGGGTAAAAGGCATTTTTGTCTGTATTCTATTTTAAACAACTAGATGGCACAAAAATTCAGCTCAGCACTTTTCTTAAACTCCCCATGAAATCAAAATGTAAGTTTTTTTTACTTTTAGTATAAATATGTTAGCCATAAGGTTTTCTATAAGCTAGTGTGCTCCAAAACAATGACAAAATTCACATTTAGAAGATATAAGTGTTCAAAACTTACAGTCTCTCACTTCCGCCGGTATATAGATCAACGATTTTGATGACATCACTCTGCACTTCAGCTTCTCATCAGATTTTCTATCCAATCAAATGCTTTCTAGAATCTGAAGTGTTCCACCCCCTAATAGATACTGAAGCTGCAGCTGAAATCGGTCACTTGTTCACACAATTATATCTTCTATATGGTGAATGGCACATAGTGCACTGTATAGGGGATAGGGTAAATATGCCGAATGAAGTCTGGCTTCACGTCAAGGTCACGTAAACCACCGCATCATGCACACATTCTGCTCCGGTCCAGAGACATGATAGCACACAGAGCGGATCATATGCGCAAGTCTGCGCAGACCACAAAATGAAATGGACCCATTTGAATTCTACACAGAATACTATATTTTAAAGCAATATGAAGGAGATTAGGACTAGGAGGAGAAACAGTTAGACAGGCTCGGCATTTGACTGATGAAGAGATTACACTGGTGCCCTGCAGCAACATACATTATAGAATAATGTCTATATTTTAACATAAAGGTCTTGATAATGATTTTCAGTTTTGTTTAAGGTAAATAAAGCAACAGTTTTTCAATCACGGAAGAATATGTAAAAGTATGTTTTTTGGGGTAAAAGGTGCAATAATTAACATGATAAGCTGGCTGACTTTTCCATTTGTTGTCATGACATGGTTAGATTCAGATGGTAAATATATCAAACTGGGTGTCCACCTTAGAGATAATCACCATATTTATAATGAAACCATATTTCAAATATGATATTAATCATATCATAAATTAAATATCATATTTATTTGTTACCACTGTAAATCTTTATTAAATTAGGATCTCATTCAAGGCTTTCAGAATCTTTACTTTTTAAATACTTTAGTTTTTGTATTTTTAAAATGAACATATTTGAATGACAGTAGGCTATATTTATTGAACAAAAATGAAAATTAACCGAAAATAGTGAAAACTTTTCTAAAGTGATTGTTTTGAAAAAGTGTTAACTTAGACATTATAGTCCAACACCACGGTACAACAACAACCACATTTGGGGCCTTAAGAGAGCGGCCAGAAAAATGGAGCGCAACTGGAAGAAAACAAAACTAGAGGCATTTCGCATTTCATGGAAAGAGAGCATGATTGCATACAGAGAGGCCTTAAAAGCTGCTAGATCTGGTTATTTTTCAACCTATTAGAAGTAAATAAACAAACCCCTAGGTATTTATTTGAAACAGTGGCTAAACTAACGAAAAATAAAGCTTCTAGTCCAAACATTTCCAAGCAGCACAACAGTAATTAATTTATGAACTTCTTTACCTACAAGATTGATAATATCAGGGACAAAATTATAACTATGCAACCGTCTACTACAGTATTGCATCAGGCAGTGCATTGTAGTCTCCCTGACGAAAACTTCGATTCAATTATTGCTATGGGAGAATTTTCTAAACTCGTTAAATCATCTAAATCGACAACATGTATGTTAGACCCTATACCGACTAAGCTACTGAAAGAGATGCTTCCAGAGGTCATAGATCCTCTTCTTCATCTTTGTCAATAGGATATGTACCAAAAACGTTTAAGCTGGCTATGATTAAACCGCTTGTTAAAAAAACGCAACTTGATCCTACAGAATTAGACAATTACAGGCCGATCTCTTCTGTCAAAGTTACTAGAAAAGGCAGTATCTTCACAACTATGTTCCTTTTTTAAAAAGAAATGATATCTGCGAGGATTTTCAATCAGGATTTAGACTGTACCATAGTACTGAGACAGCTCTCATTAGAGTTACAAATGATTTGCTCCTATCATCCGATCGTGGTTGTATCTCTCTTTTAGTATTACTCGGTCTTAGTGCTGCATTTGACACTATCGACCACAACATTCTTTTAAATAGACTCGAAAATTATGTTGGCATTAGTGGAATTGCACTAGCATGGTTTAAATTATACTTATTGTATTATACTTATTTACTACTTGTTTTTTTATATTTACTACTTATTTACTTGTATTATACTTATTACTTATTTATGTTGTATTATAAATTATACTTACCATTATCAGTTTGTAGCAGTAAATGAAGAGATGTCTTATCGATCAAAAGTTCAGTATGGTGTACCACAAGGCTCAGTATTAGGACCGTTGCTGTTCACTACATACCCTTAGGAGATATCATTAGGAAGCATGGCATTAGTTTTTACAGTTATGCTGATGATATTCAGCTCTATATTTCTTCACGCCCTGATGAAATTTACCAATTCACAAAATTAACGGAATGCATAGCAGATATAAAAAAAACTGAATGACTAGCAATTTCCTCCAACTAAATGGAGATTCTAAAAAAAAACAGAGATTCTAATTATTGGACAAAAAAATTCCTCACGTAATAACCTAGAATACTGTCTAACACTTGATGGCTGCTCTGTCAAGTCCTCATCGTCGGTTAGGAACCTGGGTGTGCTCTTTGATACCAATCTTTCATTTGAAAGTCACGTGTCTAGTATCTGTAAATCCACATTTTTTTATCTTTTAAAATATATCTAAATTTCATCATATGCTCTCAATGAAAAATGCAGAACAATTAGTTCATGCGTTCATGACATCAAGGCTAGATTATTGTAATGCTATTATGGGTGGTTGCCCTGCACGCTTAATAAACAAACTACAGCTGGTCCAAAACACAGCAGCTAGAGTTCTTACCAGAACCAGGAAGTATGGCCAAATTAGCCCGGTTCTGTCAACACTGCATTGGCTCCCTATTAAACAATGTATACATATTAAAGTATTGCTGATTACTTACAATCAACAACAACGTGTGATTGCATTTGCCAGTGGAGGTTTGTCGCAAAGTAAGTCCCCTTCAGTAAATTTCAGTTTCTCGCCCTTAAATGGGCTGTAACAGAGAAATTTCATGATTATCTTTATGGCGCCATATTTACTGCCGTGACAGATAGTTACCCATTGACTTACCTTCTGACAGCCGCTAAGCTTGATTCTATAAGCTACCGGTGGCTCTCTGCACTTTCCACATTCTCGTTGCAGTACCGGGCTGGTAAACAAAACATTGATGCAGACAGCTTGTCAAGGTGACCACACGAAGAGACGTCAGAGGATCAATTGTCGTCAAAAGAGTATGTGAGGATCCAGAAGTTTGTGCAGTACCATACAACGGGGGCTGAAAACATACAGATACTGATAATGATGCAGTCAGAGCCATCTGCGATAAACATTCTATCCAACAGGCTGATAATTCTGGTGTTACCTTGGTTGAGTCCCTTGTGTTTCATCCTGATGCGGTGGCTGTATATTATGAGCAAGAAAAGAACTTGAGTGGGAAAATAACCTTCTGTACACGATTCGATGAAGGAAGATTTAATGGAAAAGCAGAGATCTGATCCAGTCATTCATGAGGTGATAATGTGCCTGGAATCAGGTGAGAAACCCCCACCTGCATTAAGGAAGGAATATCCAGATTTTCCCTTCTACCTACGAGAATGGGACCGTCTTGAGTTGATGGATGGAGTTCTATATAGGCGGTGATGAGATGGGGACTCACCCTGTCAGTCACCAATTGGTGTTGCCAGAAGATCTCAGAAGTTTGGCTATGAGCAGCTTACATGATTAAATGGGTCATATGAGAATGGAAAGGACATTGGATCTGGTCAGTTCCAGATTCTATTGGCTAAGGATGGGAGCTGAAGTAGAGCAAAAAGTTAAGACCTGCAGTAGTTGTGTACGCAAGTCAAGTCACCTTTATTTATATAGCACTTTTTGCAATAAGATTGTTTCAAAGCAGCTTTACAGAGATAACAGGAAAATAATGTTGTAATAGTATTGTTAAATTTAAAATTAAATGTCCCCAACTAAGCAAGCCAAAAGCTAATGGCGACAAAAGCAAAAAAGGCGACAGGAAAACTTTGCCACAAAAAATTGCACCTTTAGTAAACATCCAAGACACAAGACCCTTACAGCTTGTTTGTATAAATTTTCTTTCACTTGACCCTGACAAGAGCAACACTCGTGATATCTTGGTAATTACGGATTTCTTTACCAAGTATGCTGTGGTCTTACCAACACCAAATCAAAGAGCAAGAACCGTTACAAAGTGCCTATGTGATCAATTCATTGTGCATTATGGGTTTCCTGAGCGGTTATATAGTGACCAAAGACGAGACTTTTAGTCACATACCATCAAGAAACTTTGTGCAATTGCTGGGATCCAAAAAAAAAAAAAAAATCAGAAGAACACCATATCATCTTAGGGGTATCCTGTGGAGCGGTTTAACCAGACTTTGTTAAACATGCTCGGAACATTGGAAGAAAAGGACAAAAGCCATTGGATAAACCTTTGATCCATGCATATAATTGCACCAAGAATGAAGCCACAGGATTTTCCCTGTATGAACTGATGTTTGGCCGTCAACCTCGGTTGCCACTTGATCTTGCTTTTGGATAAAGCTGGTAAAGACAGTTCACAAGTATCTAATTCGCAGTATGTTTAATAACCAAGAAAATGCTGAAGATTAATGGTAAAATACCTAAACTACTTACATATCCACAACTTGGAAACCCCTTGATACAAGTAGTGCAGTCCTTGTTTCAAGGGTTAAACACTGCTTTCATTAATGCATTGAGTGGCACTGAAAGTCTGAATAGTCTGAGATATCCTCAATACAGGATGTATAAAATGTTGAGTCACTCTATATTGTGTCATGAGACGTGCACAGTTAGGAGGGGAGGATGTAATCCAGACTAATTTAGGATTATAATATTAATATAAATTAATGAGGTTCACAAAAAGTAAATAATTAAAGCTGCAGTCCGCAGTTTTTCCTCTTTGTTGCCATCTCTGAAATCTGTAATTGCAGTTATTTGCGGAATTATTAATTTTACGTGAGATGTACATCGGCATGAAACAGCGCGGATGAACACAATGTTTTGAGGAGACTGCACGTCTGTCAGTCACCGCGCCGGTGTGGATACTGGCATTCAGAATCACACATTCTACTTTGTGGAAGTACAGTATGACCATGACAACATAAGAATTTTAATCGGAAAATGTCATAATACTGAACAAGTAACATCCACTTTGTTTCTGATCAACTATGGGGAAAAAAATCATTGCAGTAGGCCAAATCGCGCTGATTAAATAAAACAATGTCATATATCACGATATAATCATGTCAAACCTTTCAAATTATACTTTTTTTCTCAAATTGTTAATGTTAACAACATCAGCATTGCGTGACTACATTTAATGTGTATTATGGCTACCTGTAGTTCAGTTTTCTTTCATCATCTTGTGTTCGAGATCCACCTATGGGAAGGGCATCTGTACCTGACCTCTGCAGAAGCATCCAATTGCACCAAGTCTGGCTAGACAGACAGAAGCACGCAGCCAATGCCCGGTAAGGCCCCGCCCCCTACCTGAGGGCATATAACGCTGCTATTCTCCATTTGCATTAATGCAACAGCGGTGTGACGACAAAAAGAAGGAGGACGAGGCCTTCAAGTTATGCCTGCCTAGGAAGGCGGCCCCATGCCAGGTGCCCCCTGCGTGCCTAACCCGCTTGCCATGTGACGACATTTCCATCAGGGCAAGGAAAGGCCCCGCAAACAAACCCCCCGCCCCACGGCAGAATAACCCACCGCCGGCTAAGCACTGGGGAAAATCGACTCCCGCCGCGGCGGCTGGAAGACCATCTAACACTACCCCCACCGACTCGAAACGCAAGCGGCCTGCCTTATGCTCGGCCGATGGGGGAATCGAGTCACGGGCCACGAGCCCGCCGGACTCTCTTCTTGTTTCAGAACCCCTGTCCAAAAGACGCAGGTTTTCCCGCGGATGGGTCGGTTCCCCCCCGCTCGAGGCTGCCAAGCCCATGTGTTTAGTGGACGTTGTGTGTTCCCCCCCCACGTTCAGGGGGTCTGTCGTGTGGCAAAGTTCAAATGCAGTGTCACCACACCGCATACACTCTGTTCCCCTCACCCAGTTATTAAAGGCTTCGGCCCCAATGTTTCCCCAACACAAAACACACACAAAACAAAAAAACACATTAAAACAAACGAATCAAATGAATTCGTCACGGAGAGAGGATCTCTCTCCGCAGAGAGAATTAATCTCCCTGCAGAGAGAGAAAATCTCTCTGATCCCCTGCATGCCGCCCCTAATGTGTCCACAAGGGGGCGCCATTGCATCACAAAGGAGCCAGCTGGGCATACACAACGCCGCTCCGGCTCGGGTGGGAACACTCGCGAGTCACAAAGGGGCTTGGCAAACTGTTTCGGGTCCCGAGTGGGTGTTGCGTACAATAATGCAGGGCTACAGACTGCAGTTTGCAATGAAACCTCCGCATTTCAACTGGCGTTCTCTCTTCACACACGGAAGAGAGCGCCTCACACATTCCGAAAGAGGAAATATGCTCTCTACTAAACAAGTGAGCGATTCAGGTGGTCCCCCCCAATCTGATGAATCAGGGATTTTATTCTCGTTATTTCCTGGTCCCAAAGAAGGACGGCTCTCTCCGCCCAATCTTGGACCTTTGTGTGTTGAACAAACATTTGAGGAAATACAATTTTTAGAATGTTAACTCATGGCTCGCTCGCTCGCGCCATAAAACAGAACGACTGGTTCACATCGGTCGATCTGAAAGATGCTTTCTTCCATATAAGCATTTATCCGCCACACAGGAAGATTGTTGCAGGACACCTGGCCAGGGTGAGAGAGCAGGGCCTGTCTCTCATTCTGATAGCACCCAGGTGGCCCAAAGCACCGTGGCTGGCGGAGATAATCCCTCTGTTATATGCCGAGCCGTTGCGCCTCCCCCCTCGCACGGACCTATTGTCCCAAGCGAACGGGGAGATTTATCACCCACACCCAGACAGGGTGGCTCTCTGGGCCTGGCCCATGAAGGGACGAACCTAAGCGCACTGGGGTTTTCGCCGCGTGTGATTGCTACTATACAGAATGCCAGAGCCGTTTCTACACGGTCCTTATATGGCTGTAAGTGGCAAGTGTTTTAAAGGGATACTCCACCAGTTTTTCTTATTAAACTATGTTATTCCCTTAACTAAGACGAGTTGATACATACCTCTCTCGTCTCAGTGCGTGCAATATATCGCTCTGTATTGCCGCAAAACTGTGTTAGCACTTAGCTTAGCCCATGCATTAAATATGGGCCTTAAAGAGAAGCGACCAAACACTTCCACGTTTTCCTTATTTAAACACAATTACTCGAGTAGTGTAACTTGACCTGGGCTGGTGACACAAAATAAAACGTTGCGCTTTTCTAAGCGTTTAAAATTGATGACTATATTGTGTGGCGGAATACCATAGCAAGTGCTTTTGAGCACTTCGACTTGGCGCAATAATATCATCACTTGTGAAAAGTCCTCTTACCGGCTCCCGCTTCCTCTCCCCCTCCCTCTCATTTCCGTCAATACAACCAACGTGACTTTTACTACCTGTGCTATGCAACCTTGCAGCCAGTCTCAAGATACAGAGAATCAGATATGTTGCCACTATAACGTTATACTAAGGAGTTATACGGTTTTAGGCTTATACTACATGTTTCTTTCTGAGCTCAGTCCTTATCTAAATAAAACAGTCACTTTTTATTTCCTGTCTCAGAAGCGCACTGATTTCACATTCACAGATATGTTACTCAGCTAAAGTTACTGACACTTCCAGGACAACCAAATACCATGCAAAAGTACACTTACAGCGTTGGGTGATGATCCTCTTTCTTGTGTAAGTGATCTGAATATTGTTGGTGTAGCCTCATCCTTTAGGCGTGTTCCTGTGCAGGTATAGTCCTCCTTTGTGAAATGTTCAGAGCAAACACGCCACTTCTTCAGAGTCATCAATGGTGTTTTGGGATTCTTGTTCAAAGCAGCTAACCAAGCTCTCCGCTGTATGAGGTGTGTTGGAATTCGGTGAAAAATGACAGCACTATGTACATTCTCCTTATTTTCACAACCCTTTACGATGCACGTTTTAACCATGATTGTACACAAACTAGCTTCCAACAACCTGTTACTTCGTCAACTCCGCTCAAACTACTACTACCGGCGCATGTCACGTTGGTTGTATTGACGGAAATGAGAGGGAGGGGGAGAGGAAGCGGGAGCCGGTAAGAGGACTTTTCACGAGTGATGATATTATTGCGCCAAGTCGAAGTGCTCAAAAGCACTTGTTATGGTATTCCGCCATACAATATAGTCATCAATTTTAAACGCTTAGAAAAGCGCAACGTTTTATTTTGTGTCACCAGCCCAGGTCAAGTTACACTACTCGAGTAACTGTGTTTAAATAGGGAAAACGTGGAAGTGTTTGGTCGCTTCTCTTTAAGGCCCATATTTAATGCATGGGCTAAGCTAAGTGCTAACGTAGTTTTGCGGCAATACAGAGCGATATATTGCACGCACTGAGACGAGAGAGGTGTGTATCAACTCGTCTTAGTTAAGGGAATAACATAGTTTAATAAGAAAAACTGGTGGAGTAACCCTTTAAGGGTGGTGCGATTCAGTTCACCCCTTGTGCACTATATTCTCTCTTAGTGGACATAAGGTTTCCCTTAAGCCTAATCCGGCCTTCATGCCTAAATGATTCCCTGCGTTCACTTCGGAGGTGTTGGAGCTGTTCGCTTTTCACCCTCCACCTTTTTCCTCCCCGAAGGATCAGAGGCTAAATGCTTTGTGTCCCGTCCGTGCTTTAGAGACATATATGACCAGGACCAGTGCTTTCAGGAGGAGCGACCAGCTCTTTATTTCATGGGCGCCCCCTCATAGAGGGAATCCCATATCTAAGCAACGCCTCTCACATTGGCTTGTGAATGCTATAACTTTGGCATATGAATCAAAGGGAGTGCAGCCCCCAGGGGACATCAGAGCTTATTCCACAAGGGGCTTAGCCGCCTCTTGGGCTTTGTTTAGGGGAGTGTCACTGCAGGACATCTGCTCCACTGCCAGTTGGGCTTCTCCTCACACGTTTGTGCGTTACTACCGGCTGGATGTCACCAGTACCTCGGTAGCACTTTTGGTTTTAGGGGTGGGGTCTTCTTAGCCCTTCCCTGCAACCCCGTTGGAAGTACAAATAAGGAGTGATTGGGCCGGCTGGCCATGCACATTCCTGTCACCAAGCACTTCTGGGTGTATATATGCACATTCTTGTTGCTGGGATTATTATCATGTGTGTGCCACTTACATGTTTCATGTCCTGCATGTGCACAGCAGTTATGTGTATGCGTCTGGATTGCAGGTTCATGATTATGGGACCTGTCAGGCACCGCCTCCCTGGGGCGACCGTCCTTTCTGGCTTCAGAACCTCACTGTGAGCTCACTATTGGGCAATCGGGGAGCTGTCCATGTCTCTCCCATAGGTGGATCTCGAACACGAGATGATGAAAGAGAACTATCGTAACCCCGGTTCTCTGAAACATCGAGTGAAGAGATCCACCAGCTTTGCCCCGCTTGCCGCACGAGAAGCGAATATACTAACTTGAGAATAGCAGCGCTTGCAGGCGTTATATGCCCTCAGGTAGGGGGCAGGGCCTTACCGGGCATTGGTTTGCGTGCTTCTGTCTGTCTAGCCAGACTTGGTGCAATTGGATGCTTCTGCAGAGGTCAGGTACGGATGCCCTTCCCATAGGTGGATCTCTCCACTCGATGTTTCAGAGAACCGGGGTTACGATAGTAACCTATTGTTTCCATTTCGGTGCAGCAGATTATATGGTAGAGCGCTAACATGTACAAACAAATAACCATAGCTATGAAGCTATGAAACCATAGCTATGAAATAAACGGTTTATGAACTGAATCCCTTTTATGCATAAACGTGTTTTACATAATATAACTCTTCCGCTAACATCTTAAGACAAGACCATTTTAGCTTTACCGATCTGATCCAATGCTTGACAACGGAGGAGGCGGGTTTGGTTTTCTTGGAGTAGAGGTGAATTGCTCCCTCTCATAGCTAGCACAAAATAATTCATATTTAATGTTACCATAATAGCAAAACAAAAAAAGCCACAACAAAGGAAACTCTGTAACTGTGTGAATTAAGCGAACAAGTGTGCTACTGTTACACGATTGAACTAAATGTCCTACCTGTCCAACAGAAAGAAAGCCGTCTCGCGTCCGTTTTGAACCCCTTCAAATCACGGAAAATCCCTGCCGATGTTTATCCTTGTTTTTGCGTGGGCCTGGTTGCAGTTTTTTTTTTTCTCTTCCCACTCCGAAGTCCGAATTCTTTTGGGTTTTACAACTGGTGAAGTTGTTGTTTGAACCTTTTTGGATCCGCCATTTTAATTATTTAAAGTGCTGTGAGAAAAGGCTAAAAATGTCCACCTCCCAACATCCTCACACGCAATATAGCCTAGCCGAGACTCCTTCTTTATGTGTACAGATGTGACGTTGACCCAAAGACATGCTCGAATTTCCAGTGGAAATCCACCAGTACCACTGGAATTAAAATCATTATAACAAGCTAACCGTTTTGAATCGAGCAAAGGCAAGCAGATATTTTTGAACACTGGCTGGTTTTTTTTTTTTTGTTATTATGATTTTGGATAATTTTTAACCCAAAAAAGTTACGGACAGCAGCTTTAAAGATTGGTTAAATACTTTTTATAGAATAAATTGTGTGGAAAAAATATTTTGTAATACTTAATTATTGGTTCAGCCAATCAGAATTCTGTTGATAGGAACCGCCCACTTGCTGACTGGGCACCAGTGTTGCCAGATTGGGCGGTTTTGAATTTGATTGTGCGGGTAAAAAAGGGTTTGGGCGGGTGGACAAAATTTGGGCTGGTTTGGGGTCAGTTCGGCGGTTTTCAAACATCTACTTATTAAAGTCTAATTGGTTAAAAAACTAAGCTAAAGTGTGCATGTGCTGTCATCATGACAAACACACACGCCCATGCAGAGTCAGCTGGCGTTGGTGTTGACGTCACCGACGAGCACGCACGCACTTATAGCCAATCAGCGATCAGCAGGCAGACGCGATTTAGCGCGATAACTTGAAGGCAGCTGTATATTCTAGTGATCGATAATGCCAAAGTGACCTATATACAGTAAGTTGTATCTACAGTAAAGAGTAAGATAGTGATCAACTCTAAAAACGTACACATGTGGTGGGAGATGACTCGATGGTTAACTCTGAGAGGAGAGCAAAGTTCAGTTGAAATACTTGAATTGGAATCGAATATGGGACGTCTCCTGATCCATGTGCACTAGCATAACCAGACACCTGCAACGTTTACACCGTCCAGACTGCATGAACTCTCCTGTCCCTGACAGCTGCTGAAAAAGGTTTGATCAACAATGAATCAGTTTTGACTGCTAAATTCTGCATTATGTTCTACCATGTGTAACAGCTACTTCTGAGGGTTAAAGTCATCGGTACATTTCTTGATTGCCGTTTTGACAGTGTCCACCTGGACATTTTAGTCATATTTGCTAATTCTTCTTAATTATGCCCTGTTTTGATCCGTTTTCCTGTGAAATTTATTTATTTTTTATTGTATTTTATCATCGTTATTTTGTTTTAAGGAGATAAAAATTGTGCTTATCAACCTTGAATGACATGGCAATACAATTATATCACATTATTTTGGCAGTAAAACTTTGGGCGGTTTTTTCTCGGAGTGGGCGGTTTTTGGTGAGCTTTTGGGCTGGAAATCACCGTCCCAATGGCAACACTGCTGGGCACTGCCTGGGCAGATTGCGCAAAACCGGAGAGTGGAAGTCTGAGAGAAATTCGCTAAGTTTAGTGATCAAGAAAATCGAAATAACTGAGTATAACTTTGAAAATAGTCTTTAAATATCTTCAAATTAGTTAAAAGAGGAAGATATTGAGTGGATTCTGTAGTCATTTTACATCGATGGGTTAATTACATCGTTGTATGTATTGCTGGAAAGCGAATAATCTGGATGTGGTGAGTTCATTTATGTAACGTTATTTATGTTGAATTTAATGTTTAAATAAGAAAAACAACACTACTTTTGTGAGAAAAACAAAAGTTTATTTAATTTGGTATGTCCATATATATGATTTATGTTATTGTACAGTTATGTTTTGGAAGTTGGTGTACAATTTCATAGCGCTGAGTTAGTTCAATTGTTTTCACTTGGTGTCAAACTGCTTCACGTGCATGTGGTGTGCGCGTGCCTGAAAAGAGATGTTTATTAGCCAAGTAATATTGTAAAACATTGAAATTATTACTTGATATGCTCATGTATGTTTAAATGTTAATGTACTGGTATGTTGAGATACTTACCTAATGTGATGCCATTGTTGACTAAATGCGGTGGTGCATTTCTGGCCTTTTAAACCTCTATGTTTTAAACAGGTCAGAGTTTTTTTTTTTTGAGTGGGGTTGATTTTCGTTGATGGCGAGCCAACCTAATCGGACACTGGAAGAGAAAGAAGAAAATTCATCCTACAGGACAAAGAGAGTATCTTGATTTCATTTTTTCCCTTGCTCAAGGTAAAATTATTCCTGCTACATAGACTGTGTTTTTCCATACAGGACTGAGATAACTAATGGAAGGAACTGATATCAGTGATTGAATAATTGAAATTTTAACCTATTTAACCTATTTTAACCTCGACGCGTGATATTACAAAATTGTGGTTGAGTCTGAACAGATTTTTGTCATTGTACTGTTGGGTACCTGGTAAATGTATGTGATAGTGATTTGCTCAGTGATTTGTTGTTTTATTTCTTTTCATTGTATTGATGTAATTTACTTTTAATTGTTTATCTATTTTATTTGATTGTGTTTACTTTTTTAAATAAAGGGAAAGGCTTGTGCAGTTAAGCAAACATTTATAAAAATTCTATATACTTACCTTAACTGTGGTCTCCTGTTATCCCTCAGCAATTACCCTCCACCTCCGTAGTCGAACATAGTGATCTTCTGATTTCCTAATTGGTCCATAAAGTGAAGCCCTAAATTTTAAGTAATAAACCCGTTACATAACCATAAAAGGCAATCTTTTTTTTCTGACTGTGTATTAGTTACAGAATAGAACATCCGTATGAACTTTTAACATTCAATTTAAAACGATTTAAGGGGATTGTTCACCCAAAAATGAAAATTAAGTCATTAATTACTCACCCTCATGCTGTACCAACCCCGTAAGACCTTCGTTCATCTTCGGAACAGAAATGAAGATATTTTTGATTAAATCTGAGAGGTGGATCACTCCCCCATAGGCTTCCTTAGGGATTGAAATTTGACGGCCCAGAGAGTCATTGAAGAAAATGTTTAAATATTTCATGTGCCTACAGTGGCTCCGACGAGAATACTTTTTGTGCGGAAACCCCCCCCAAAAATAACGACTTTATTCGACTATTCCATTACTTCCTTGTGGGCCTGAGACGAGAGTTCAAGAGATTTCCATGACGCATGCTTACAAGCAGAGGAAGACGCGTACTGTACATAGTAGTAGAAGAAGAACATCCTCATGTCAGTTCTATATTTAATAGGAAAATTGTTGTAAACAATTTGCTACGCGCATGCGCTCTCATAACCCAGACAGAGCGGCACCTTACAAGGTGTCAGATTACAGCTGTGCGTTGCATATAATATAGAATTTACATCCTACCTTACATTTGCTTTCAGGTTTTTCTAATAATGTGCATGTTTAATTATTAATTTTATTTTATTGTGCTACATTATTGCTCATATGTTTAATTGTTGTAATTTATTATTATTAGTATAGGCTATTCATGTTTATGTCTGTGTATTTTATCGAAAACCACAAACACAACCATACAAGCCTGTCTGTTAAAGGTGCTCTAAGCGATGTCACATGTTTTTTAGGCCAAAACATTTTTTGTCACAGCAATCTCCTCACTATCCGCTAGCTGCCTGTCCCCTGAACACACTGTAAAAAGACTCGGTCTCTGCAGACACCCCAGGCTCCACAAACGGCAACAAAATCAAACTGGGCTTACCTGCGCTACGAAACCGACAAGAAGGATTTGGGGGTGGGGTTTGGGGGGTTAGTGCACAGATGAGGAGGAGGGAGGGTCTAGCTAGCCTCCGTTTTGTTTGACAATACTTTAAACGTCAACAAGAAGTGATGTCACCCGACATCGCTTAAAGCAGCTTAAATGTTAGTTCACCCCAAAATGAAAATTCTGTCAGTACTTAATTACTCACCCTCATGTTGTTCCAACCCTGCAAGACCTTTGTTCATCTTTGGAACACATATTAAGATATTTTTGATTAAATCTGAGAGCTGGATCATTCCTCCATAGGCTACCAAGGGATTGAAACTTGACAGCCCGAAAAGAGCCTCGTACAACCAGAAGCGCTACACTGTTACACTACTTGAAATCTCGAGGCCGATAGAGAAGGAAATGAATACTTGAATAAAGTCGTTATTTTTGTTTGTTTTTTTGTGCTCAAAAAGTATTCTCGTCGCTTGATAAACTTAAGATTGAGCCACTGTAGTCACTTGGACTATTTTAACGAATTCTTTAATAACTTTTCAGGGCTGTCAAGTTTCAATCCCTTAGAAGCCTATGGAGGCTTCTCAGATTTATTCAAAAATATCTTAATTTGTGTTCTGAAGATGAACGAAAGTCTTAGGGGTTGGAACAACATGAGGGTGAGTAATTACTGACAGAATATTAATTTTGGGGTGAACTAACCCTTTAACTGGTGACAATAAATGGGTTATTCCCAGAAAGCAAGTGCATCTTCGTTTTCGTCTCTAATCGGACCGTCTTTGGTAGGTCAGCACCCTGAGCTTTTTTACGACTCTCTGACTTCAATACAGAACAATCATAAAGCTGTTAAGACATCTCAGCTGTTGAAAAGGATACTTGATGTATTAGATGTACTGTATGATTGATTTTTTTGATGAACGACGAGTGTACACTTTCATCACCCTGCAACATAAAGTTGGAAAATGTTCAATAAATATATATGAAAAAGAAAAAAGAATGGGTAATCAATTAATCAAATTTATCATATTGATCTTTGTCTGCCAGTGGTTACATGGCAATTTTGAGCTTTTACGTCAGAGTGAATTGCCATTTGAATGTTTAATTTACTGCAGAAGAGTTATTTCTTGTCACATCTTGTTCACTATTTTGATTGCAGACCTCCTGACACACACACTTACATTGCTTTGGCCAGTCAAGCCTTTTTCCTCAAGCCCTAAATGACTCGGAGGTCTAATTGGGGACATGGTTGTCCATCATAAATTTACTATTCTCTTCCAATAGCCAAACTGTCCTAGGATCTTTCCAACTATGCTGTACATTTACATTCTAAAGTGAAAACTTCCAATTTATTAAAGGTGCGCTAGAATGGGGTTATTTTTATGTTTTCTGGGTTGCCCTTATAATGTTAGTATTTTTTTTTTAGATCAAAAATAGTCATAATTTAGAAATAAAAGGCATTTTTCCTAGCCTGATTTTAGCCTCTGATTTGAACACTCTGTTTGAAGGGGCGTGTCTGCTGTGAGACTTCAGTGTAACCGGCCACTGCTGTGATTGGCTGACATCCTTGCATATGAAATAGCTACGTATTACTTGTGAAACTCTCTCGAATACTTTAACTACAGCTATTTTACCTTTTTACTATTACAGCTATCGAGATTAACGAATCGTGAGATGTTTTTAAAGTATTTAGATCTATTCCCATCACATAAAATGTTGCCGTGATGAGCATTGAGCAGATGACAGTCTGCTCTGTTGATCGCGAGACTGAAGATCTTATCATTGCAACACAGTTTCTGCACTCTTTACAATGCTTTCACCAATGCAAACACGATGATGTACATACAGTAAGAGCTTCGTTGTGCAGTGGGCCAGTGTCCAGATAAACTCGCGCTGTGTGTGGAAAGATTGTTCTTTGATCGCTTTCTGTAATTTATTCACTGAGATAAGCCTACTTGATATTGTCCCAGGTTAGAAAAAAGGTCTGTGGTGAAATGGGCAGAGCAATCTAACAACTTCGAATTAAACTCTTGTGGTATCCAATTATAGATAAACATCAACCACACCAGTTGACATTTCTTTTCTGTGGGAAGGGTATGAAAAGTCTTTACATCCCCTGCACAGCCTGGAACATAACATTTACCTGCCATTTCCCAATGATCCTCGCTTTCTTCACCTGCAGAACTTCCGATGATTCGGCTACGTAGTTCCGCCTGGCATTGAACATGGGCTGGCATATGCAAATTTTTGGAGGCGTACATATTAATGATCCCGACTGTTGCGTCACAGTCGGTGTAATGTGGAGATTCGCCTATTTTTCAGGGGTGTTTTTCAAAAATGAGATTTAAATAAGGAGAAAACGTCTCGGTTACATAATTATGTAACCCTCGTTCCTTGAGTACAGGGAACGGAGACGTGTCGTCGGGGGAGTTCCCTGATGAATCGGGATCACGCTAGGGAGACCAATCGACTTCGAGTGAAACTAAAACGAGCCAATGAATATTGGCATGCAAGATTTGCATTCCGCGACCCGCCTACCAGTGCGGGTATAAAAGCCGGAAGCAAACGCATCCAAAATGCTTTTTCGCTGAGGAGCCGAACAGTGTCCAGTCCTCCGCGAAGGTACAGCAACATGGCGAGGGGACGACACGTCTCCGTTCCCTGTACTCAGGGAACGAGGGTTACATATGTAACCGAGACGTTCCCTTTCGTCCTGGGAACTCCGACGTGTCGTCGGGGGAGTTCCCTGACGAATTGGGATCCCTACAAACACGCCATGGTGCTGACCCCTTCCAGCGCCCAGCTAAGCTACCCTGCAGCAGTTTCTTGAACAAGATGCGGGAGCTAGCTAGGGAAAATCACACTGCTGTTCCGCAAGACCCACTCAGTGGATTTGGATAACACTGGGAAAGCGTGCCCAACCCGTAGGATGGAACGCTACGGAGCCCCTGCCCGCCCGAAGGGAGGCACGGAATACACGTATGTACTAACCCGTGGGGTAGTGAAACATACGGAAGTCCTTGAGGTAGTCCCAGCCCGAGGGGTGGGAGCGTACTCAGCAAGGATGACAGAGGGATCTGTCGAGAGGAAGACACGGAGCTAACCCGGAGGGTAGCTGGAACGTGGAAAAAATGGGGCGCCGAAGGGACCACTGTCAAGGCCACCCAGTCTAATAGCAACTCCTACGAGAGGTAATAGACCTGGCACCGGCGATCCGCCTCGCCTGATGCCGAAAGGGTGATGGAGGAACTCACAAGGTTAGCCGTATGTCGGGGAACCAGCGGAGTAAAAGACGCACGTATCCGGCCCACGGGGCGGGAATGGCGTAGCAAGCCGACAACCTAATTCCTCGCGCTACCGGCCGTAGCGAGTACACGGGAGGAAGCAGGTTCAACACGAAGGCTATAAAACCTAGCGAACGTGTTAGGTGTCGCCCAGCCCGCAGCTCTACAGATGTCTGTCAGCGAGGCGCCTTGCGCCAAAGCCCAGGAGGAGGCAACACTCCTAGTAGAGTGTGCCGTCAACCTAGGTGGGCAAGGCACGCCCTGGGACTCATAAGCCCGGGCGATAGCATCCACTAGCCAGTGGGACAACCTCTGCTTGGAGACAGCCTTCCCCTTCTGCTGGCCTCCGTAACAAACAAAGAGCTGATCTGAGGTCCTGAAGCTTTGCGTTCTGTCCACGTAACAGCGCAGGGCGCGGACGGGACAGAGAAAAGCTAGGGCTGGGTCTGCCTCCTCCAGGGGCAGCGCTTGCAGGTTCACTACCTGATCCACAAATGGGGTGGTAGGAACCTTGGGCACGTATCCGAGCCGGGGTCTCAACACAGCGTGAAAAAGGCCCGGTCCGAACTCTAGGCACGATTCGTCGACCGAAAATGCCTGCAGATCCCCTACCCTCTTAAAAGAAGCCAAAGCCAACAGGAGAGCTGTCTTCATAGACAAGATATTTAACTCGACTGAAGGCAAGGGCTCGAACGGGGAACTCTGGAGTGCACTAAGCACTAGAGTCAAGTCCCAAGAGGGTAAGGAGTGCACATTACCAGGTGGATTCAGCCTCCTGGCACCCTTAAGGAATCTGATGATCAGGTCGTGCCTTCCCAACGACTTACCTTCTACTGCATCGTGATGAGCGGCTATCGCGGCAACATACACTTTGAGGGTGGAGGGAGACAGCCTTCGCTCCAACCCATCTTGCAGGAAGGAAAGCACGACTCTGATCGGGCAAGTTCGGGGGTCTTCCCGGTGGGAAGAACACCACTCGACGAACAGGTTCCACTTCAACGCATAGAGGCGCCTCGTAGAGGGGGCTCTGGCGGAAGTGATGGTGTCTACCACACCCTGCGGTAGGCCACCTAGAACCTCCGCGTCCCGTCCAGGGACCACACATGGAGTCTCCAGAGGTCTGGACGCGGGTGCCACAAGGTGCCCCGTCTCTGGGAAATGAGGTCCTTCCTCAGAGGAATCGGCCAAGGAGGGGCTGTCGCGAGGAGCATAAGTTCCGCGAACCAAGTCCGGTTGGGCCAATACGGCGCAACGAGCAGGACCTGCTCCTCGTCCTCCCTGACTTTGCACAAGATCTGTGCAAGAAGGCTCACTGGGGGAAACGCATATTTGCGAAGACCCAGGGGCCAGCTGTGCGCCAGTGCATCCGTGCCGAGAGAACCCTCGGTCAGGGAGTAAAACAACCGGCAATTAGTCTTGTCCGGAGAGGCAAACAGGTCTACCTGAGCGGCTCCGAAGACTTCCCATATCAGCTGAACCGTCTGGGGGTGGAGTCGCCATTCTCCCGGAAGAGGTGGCTGCCGTGAGAGCTCGTCGGCTGCACGGTTGAGCACACCAGGGATGTGAATGGCTCGAAGCGACCTCAGATGCTTCTGACTCCACAGGAGGAGATGGCGGGCGAGTCGCGACATACGACGGGAACGTAGACCACCCTGACGGTTGATGTACGCAACGGTCGCAGTGCTGTCCGTACGGACCAGTACGTGCTTGTGCAAAAGCAGCCCCTTGAGGCGAGACAAGGCTAAGCGTACTGCTTGCAACTCTAGGCAGTTGATGTGCCAATGCAGTTGAGGCCCCGTCCACAGACCTGAAACTGCATGCCCGTTGTACGTGGCCCCCCATCCGTTGGCAGAGGCATCTGTGAAAACCACAGCATGCCTGGAGACCTGGACTAGGGGCACTCCGGCCCGTAGAAACGCAGGGTCTGACCAAGGACTGAAGGTTTGGCGACAGTGCGGGGTAATGTTGACCCGGAACGTGCCGCTCTGCCACGCCCATCTCGGGACTCGATCGTGAAGCCAGCGCTGAAGCGGTCTCATATGGAGCAGACCGAGCAGCGTTACGGCGGCTGCGGCTGCCATATGCCCCAGGAGCCTCTGAAACTGTTTCAGTGGGACCGCTGACCTGCCTTGAAAGGACTTGAGGCAGTTGAGCACTGACTGGACGCGCTCCTCGGTGAGGCGCGCAGTCTGAGCGACCGAGTCCAACTCCATACCGAGATAAGAGATCCTCTGCATTGGGCAGAGTTTGCTCTTGTCCCAGTTGACCTGAAGACCCAAACGGCTGAGGTGCTGGAGCACCAGGTCCCTGTGTTCGCACAACAGATCCCGCGAGTGAGCTATTATAAGCCAGTCGTCGAGATAGTTGAGAATGCGAATGCCATGTTCTCTCATGGGAACAATGGCCGCCTCCGCGACTTTCGTGAAGACGCGGGGCGACAGGGCCAGGCCGAAGGGTAAGACCTTGTACTGATATGCTCGACCTTCGAACGCAAACCGAAGAAAGGGTCTGTGGCGAGGAAGAATCGAGACATGAAAGTACGCGTCCTTCAGGTCGATCGCTGCAAACCAATCCCGGGGACGGATGCACTCGAAGATGCGTTTCTGCGTGAGCATTTTGAACGGGAGCTTGTGCAGGGCCCGATTCAAAACTCGCAGGTCCAGGATTGGTCGTAACCCCCCGCCTTTCTTGGGTACAATGAAGTAAGGGCTGTAAAACCCCGACCTCATCTCGGCTGGAGGGACCGGCTCGATCGCGTCCTTCGCCAGCAGGACGTCGATTTCTTTCCTCAGGACAGGGGCATCGACACTCCGCACCCGGGTGCAGTGGACGCCTCTGAACCTGGGAGGCCGGCGGGCAAACTGAATTGCATAGCCGAGCCGGATAGTGCGGGTGAGCCAGCGGGACGGCCTCGGAACCGTGCCAAGGAGCCCACTCGGACCACCGGCGTACCCGCGGAGGGGCAGCGAGGTGGAAGACAGGGACCGGACTCCGGAGGCATTACTGCGGCCGAGAGAGAGGTCTGAGTGTGCGAGGCAACACCTACCTGTTTCCACGGAGGCGAAGGAAGGAGGGGAAACGAGGAACGAGGCTCGGGGGCGTCGAGTCCAGGTTTCCGCGCCTCCTTGCCCAGCGGGAGACGAGAGCGACGAGGCCGAGGCGGCGTAGCTGTCATCTGAGCGCTGGAGAGAGGGGAACGAGAGCGGCGAGGCAACGAGGCGGCGCACACTGTCATTCTGACCCCCTTGGATGGGGGAGACTGAGAAGTCAGTCTCGACCGAGATAGACCCAGAGGAATTGGAAACTGCTCTTTTATTGAAAAAGTGGGTACCGCTGAAGGAAGCGGCGGAAGAAAAACAAAACGAAACAAAGGATTCTCCACCCGGCCCTCCTCCGGGGGAAGGAGGGGTGCATAAGCACCCTCCTGAAGAGCAGCAGTCAGGTCCTCTGGGCCGCCCGTCTCAGGGCCGCTTACCTCTCCTTTTACCAGGGGGTTTCGACGAGCCCCGGGCGGGCTGGGCAGCTCTCTTGCGGCCGGCCGGCTGCTGCCTAGGAGGCTGCTGCTTAGGCGGAGCAGGGGCGGAGGCGGCGGCAGGAGGGCGCCCTCGGCGACGAGCAGCACGAGGTGGAGCCGGAGGGGACGGGCCAGCAGCAGCCTGTCTCCGGGGCATGATGTGCTTGATCACCTCGGACTGCTTCTGGGAGGCGGAGAACTGTTGGGCGTAGTCCTCGACCGCGTCGCCGAATAGGCCACCCTGGGAAATGGGGGAGTTCAGAAACCTGGACTTGTCTGACTCCGTCATATCGGCCAGGGTGAGCCAGAGATGTCGCTCCTGGACCACAAGTGTGGACATCGCTCGGCCCAGGGAACACGCGGTGACTTTCGTCGCCCGGAGGGCAAGGTCCGTCGCCGTGCGTAGCTCTTGGAGCATACCTGGGTCGGTACCACCCTTCTGCATGTCGCAAAGCGCTCTCGCCTGATGGACCTGGAGGAGCGCCATGGCATGCAGGGCAGAAGCAGCTTCTCCACACGCACTATAGGCCTTACCAGTCAGACTGGAGGAGAACCTACAGGCGCGAGAGGGGAGAGTAGGGTCACCCCTCCAGGTGGAAGCGGATTTAGGGCACAGCTGTAAAGCAACCGACCGCTCCACCGGGGGAATGCCCTCATAACCCTTCACTGCCCCGCCATCGAGGGTGGTAAGGGAGGAGGAGGGAGTCGATCTATGTCGGGCCGCCAGGGGGGCCTTCCATGACTTCGTCACCTCCTCAAGCACTTCCGGGAAGAAAGGCACCGGGGCTGAGAACCAGCACGGGCCGCCCCGAGAAACCAATCATCGAGCCGCGAAGGTTCGGGACACGGTGGAGGGTTCCACACGAGCCCAACACTTGCGGCCGCCCGGGAAAGCATAGCGGCCATTTCCGGGTCCGGCTCGGACAACGCTACCACACAAGAAGGGGGCAACGCAGCCAAGTCGTCATCCCCAGAAGATGACCGCTCTCCCTCCGATGCAGCGATCGACATCTGATCCTCCGGCGGAGCCCCGAAGGAAACGCCCGGGACCATACGAGATGGCCCAGCGCGCTTCTCCAAGGGCTCCAATGGCAGCAGTGTGCAGGAGTGAGGAGTCCGTGGGGGTCTTTCACCCGGCGGATTATTCCTCACTGTAACCCTCAGACCACCAATGGGATTAGCCGAAGTAGCCGCCTTCTGAAATGAACCAGAAGACGAACTAGATCGGGGAATCTCCAAAGGGACTCCCCCTCGTGAAAGGGATCTCGGTCTTGATCTCAACACTGCGACGGTCATATTCCCGCAATGGGAACATGACTCGTTCACGAAAGCTGCCTCAGCGTGCGCGAGGCCCAAGCACGAGAGACAGCGATCATGACCATCAACCGGAGGCAGAATCTGACCGCATCCAGAAACACACGGATGAAACGTCATCCTTAAAAGGACGCGATCTTCACCCGTGTTGCTCTTTCAGAGAAATACTCTTTAGTTGTGCTGAAGCACACAGGGATCAACGCGGCAACACAGCGGGGAAACTGCAAGCCCGCTGTGTGCACTCAACCGAATACCAGCTGTTAAAACAGCTCTTTGTAAACACAGCGCGTGTAGTAACAAACAGGCAGACGGGAGATCGCGAAGACCGCTGAAGCGCCGTCACACCAGCACAGAGAGATCTCAGGAAACAGCAGACTCGTTGAGCGTTCAGAAAGCACAATCTTAAGCTCATAACACTCAGAGGACACAACTGGTCGGCTCCGAAGCAAAAAGCATTTTGGATGCGTTTGCTTCCGGCTTTTATACCTGCACTGGTAGGCGGGTCGCGGAATGCAAATCTTGCATGCCAATATTCATTGGCTCGTTTTAGTTTCACTCGAAGTCGATTGGTCTCCCTAGCGTGATCCCGATTCGTCAGGGAACTCCCCCGACGACACGTCGGAGTTCCCAGGACGAAAGGGAACAATGGTGTTTGAGACTCACTGTATGTCATGTCCATGTACTGAACTCTTGTTATTTAACTGTGCCAAAATAATTTCAATTTCTCATTCTAGGGCACCTTTAAGACATAAAACAGATGTTTTATTTTATCACTTGTCATCACACAGACTTATCAAATTATCATCATTTGGTAGAGGATATTTTTTTGTACCACTGCCCCCACTCTCTGGAATTCTATTCCCCAACACATTCGTGACCTTCCATCATTACATGATTTCAAAACCCACCTTAAAACATATATTTTTGCTTCTTGTTTCTCTGATCCTTGACTTTAAGATCTGATTCATGTCATGTTTATCTTTTCAGTTTAAAGGGGTCATATAATGCCATTTTGTACAAGTTAATATGAATCTTTAGGGTTTAAATGAAAACTTTGTAATATACTTTTATTAAAAATTCTCATTAGTATTTTAAGAAAACACTCATTTTACCTGCTCAAAAACAGCTCTGTTTTCAGCACGCCGTTTAAGTGTATATGCCTTTAAATGATAATGAGCTTCGCTGACTCCGCCCCTCTGTTCTGTGGGCGCATTGACACAACGCACGTGAAGTGTTCACTTGTCAACAGTTGAGGGTTTATTATGGCAGCGGGATTCTCTCTGAGGACACTTCTGTGCAACCGTATCAGTTTGAACCGGAGTTGGACCCTTAACAAGATGACGGCCCCGAAGAAGTTCGACAATTAAGGCTTGAACAGGACGTTTCTGAATGGTTGGTTAACAATGTCACTTTGATCTATTTTTGTATGTACTGGCAGGGTAAGTTAACGTTAGAGTTGTGAGATACAAACGCTATGTGTTTAACGTTACTAATGAAAGTTATAGGTTAGTTCGTTGACAGATTTATGTAGAAAAACTTTTTTTTTGTTGTTGTTGTAAATGTATGCTTGTCAGTGATGCGTGACGTTATCTCAGTAACTATCGTGACTGAAACTGACATGAGGTCATATCAGTAATGATTCTAGCAGTAGTTGAAGGATACCTAAGAATTTGTATTATGTTTATGTTTAGTGCAGTACGATAATGTTTTATGTTTTAAGAAAACTTTTAAGTACATCTATAGTATTGTAACTGCATTGATATTCCTGTTACGTTAACTGTAACACCTGCGTACAGTTTTTAATAACACATTAACTGCGTTTTTCATTATAAACGTGGGATTATGAATTATATTGAGAACGTCGTAACGTTACATAGAATACATGCCGTAATGCACCCTGAGTGTAAACATTAGCCACAATCATCGTGAAGCGTGCAAGTGATTTGCAAAGATGAATATAAAGGTTAATATAACAGTACACTCACTTCTTCTGGAGGTCCAACAGGAACACGAATAGTTGGTACCGATTCCTTTTTCAGCTTCTTAGCAAAACCTGATTTATATTGACCCTCGTTTAAAAAGCAGTCTGGTGAGAAATGATTCGCGCAAACATGAGCGGAAATATTCCCTTCATAAACAAAACTCAGCCACTGTGTCTTCAGCGGTTCGGATTTAGGAACATTAAAATGACTGCTGTGTTCCTTATTACACCCAAGAACAGAACACCACAATCGCTTAGGCGCCATTCTGCTCCAGTGTATCAATAATGACGAACTATGATTGACATCTCACTGACGAGCGAGGGCGGGTCTGTGTTGAAACGCTGCTGTCAATCAACGATCGTGGGAGGGGCGTGCGAGCTTGTGACGTCACAGGATCGAACGGCTCGATTTGAGGCAGGGGAAAACATATAAGGAGATTAAAACAAAACCACTGGATGGATTTTTATCATTATATGATGGTTGTGTACAGGCACTGCCAACACACATTTCAGTACAATCAACTTGTAAAAGTGCATGTACCATTATATGACCCCTTTAATTATGTTACCTATTCAGTTTATCTGTATTGTTTCTTTGTCTACTGTCATGTTTATTTGTATCATATTGTAAAGCGACCTTGAGTTTGTAGAAAGGCGCTAGGCCTATATAAAATAAACGTGAAAAGGTTAAGTGCAGGTTTTCCAGACTTTGGACTTAATCGTGACTGGGGCATCTATTATTTCACTCACCCTGCTGTCCACCATCCCGTTAAAGACCTCTTTTTCTTAGGCTAGTTAACTTGCGTTCAGGTTTCCCTCATTCATGTGTTGAGCGCCACCTTGTTGAGCCCTGTAGCAAAGCTGGGACCAGGGACATCTATTTAGAGCGTCTCATTTTATTAATTAAAATATTGATAATTGGCGCAAGTGCATCAATTCTCGCGTAGAGAAGGACAACGATGGATTGCCCTATTGATATTTTGTCCCACCCCTGCCCTTCGCTGGTCTCTTTT
Organism: Chrosomus eos; assembly: GCA_036326025.1. Classification (NCBI taxonomy): domain Eukaryota; kingdom Metazoa; phylum Chordata; class Actinopteri; order Cypriniformes; family Leuciscidae; genus Chrosomus; species Chrosomus eos. The sequence goes on from CM070826.1 coordinate 10,058,720, forward strand.
CACATTGTACGTCTGGGCTTGTTTGCATCATCAATGAGAGTACCACCTTGAGTACTAATGACAGCTGTTTACCACTGTAAGGAAGTTGGCTTGGAAGAGAACACCAGTTTTGTTGTTTTATTGTCACAGAACTGCACATGTGTTTGTTTACTGCAGATACATTGCAAGAGATGTGGAACATAAAATAAATAAATGCAAGAGATGAGCATGAGCAGCTTTGAAAAATGCATCATAGCCTACTATAAAAGGGTGACAGAGAGTAATGTAAATTATGGTTTATGCAGATAGCTATATCAGTTATCCAATCTCATACCAATACTGTACTCAAGCCCACATGAGCTCCCCAGACTACCTTTTCATTCAAAAGTCAAACAGTAAATTGATCTTATTTTGTCTAATTTATTCTGATTAGGTATCATCATGGACAATGCTAAAAAGATTTTATTAATTGATTATCAATGATTTTTTGATTTTATTTTGTATTTTAAAAACATTTTAGAAGCCACCAACTTTCCACAAAGTGCCAACACCGCATGTGAAGCTGAAGGAGAAGAATGCTGAATTTTGAGAAGGCTCACCTTCTGTGATAATCTGGTAAACCGTAAAAGTACAACAGATAAAAACAGTAAACATTTATGTTTCAGGGATGTTCTTTAAACAATCTTTTAGTTTAGCTTGTAATGTATTTAGGATGAAATTGGCATCATAACCTACTCCTTGGCATGATTTATCAATTATTTTTCTCCTTAAATTGCAAGCTTATGTTAGCTTGAGGCTAATGCTTTCAATTTCCATTGTAGTACATATCTTGTCACCCAGCTTTATAATATAATCAGTTTTAATCAGGTTTAAGTTTTAATCATCAGGTTGGATATACTGCGTGTCAGCATTTCAATATCATGGATAATATCATGGATAAATGAGGCCAGGCCAGGAGAATGTGAAAGAGATATTTGGACACAGACAAAAAAAAAAAAAAAACTTACAGTATAATGAGTAAATATGAGAAGTACATTAGCTTTTAGGTGTTTCATTTTACATCCCAAACAGTGACCGTGCATTTTTTTTCTATTATCAGAGCCATTGAAACAAAGTTGTAAAATGTAATGTTTTGTTCTTCAAGACTTTGGATGTTGTAACACATTTCAAAAATAGGCACAGTTAGCAAGCATTCTGTAACCAGTATATCCGTCCCTTGCAGTGGGGGTTGCCTTGCCTTGCTCTTCCTTTGAGTGACAGGGACAGCCAGTCTCTCCTTTTGGTCATCAACAGGTTAATGACTGCCATAAGAGTTTTCAGCATTGCATGTCATTGAATCGGGCATGAACATAACCATTTACTTGCATGAACAATGAATCCACAAAACCAGTGTAGTAAATAAACTCCACGGTGAGGCTAAGGCATATCAAGCTTGCATTAACTTGAGAGAGGGGGCCACTGAGTAACAGGTGTGAAGTTGCATAAAATGCATCGCTTTCCCATGATGCTTTGACCAATTGGGAGTGGCTTGAAAGTGATGATGCAGTCTAGGCTTGAGGTATATAAACTAAAACAACTATATTAGCAGTTCTGAGCAGTTGGAGCATTCCCAGCCTTGCCTCGGGTGTAGGGATTGCAAGGGAAAAGCAAAACTACACGGTCTAGACCCTGTGTAGTTTTGTTTTTTGGGTTATAACGGGGCCCAACCGTTCTCACCTTGGATTTTTCTGGAAACATTTTGGATAAAAGGATTGTTGCTGAGGCACTAGCCACCTGGGCACAGTCCCATCAAGTATAGGCAGCCTTGTGATACAAGTAAGTGGCATTTACTCTGTAGAACACAGCCATTAAAGCAAGTCTTTCTATAAGCTACAATGATACATGCTTGCACACCTTTTTAAAGCTAAATAAAAGTGCTGTTGCTTACAATGTGCTATTTGATTTAGGTTTTAGAAGGGTAATGAGATAGTCTAGTCAATCTGTGTTACTTCTCAAGAATATTATAAAACATAATGATTTTCAAGATTATTAAATGTTGATTTCGGAATATCCAAGAATAGCCTGTGATAGCATTAGAGTGGTGACCTAGCTGGGCCATGATGTCTTTTTAAGGGAATCAGCAGCAGAGATATCAGTTGCACCTCCAGCTATGTGCCACATGGTGACTGTCAATCAAACAAGGGACAGATTATTTTTGGAGACTGCCATTTCTGTCATACTGAATATCAGCCTGCATACATGATGAAGTACACAGACTCATAGTCTGAATTAAATTTGTATTGGCATTTTCTGTCTATCATTGATATTTATTACACAAATATTTGACTGTAATTGTGAGTCATATGGACAATGTGTGTCCAAACTTACCTGTTGGTTTTCAACATAAGGCTTATGATGCAGATGGCTTAACTGCAATTAAAAATAATCTTCTTTCTTTCTTTCTTTCTTTCTTTCTTTCTTCTTTCTTTCTTTCTTTCTTTCTTTCTTTCTTTCTTTCTTTCTTTCTTTCTTTCTTTCTTTCTTTCTTTCTTTCTTTCTCTCTCTCTCATGTTAAGTAGTTAAAAATATTCCATTTCCATTTGAGCCGAGTCATTTAACAAAGACCATATCAAGTATGGTTTAATATAATCCAATCAAATATCTTGTTGTTTTAGTTTTATATACAAGATCACATACACTAAATATAAATAATATTGTTTTATGTATGGGAAATATCTGTACAATACACATATGAAGCTATTTGAAGCAGATATATTTATAGGTGAAGTTTTTCATTTAAAGCACTAAATCCTCATGGCTGTTTGATGACCAACTTTCAGAAGCTTGAAAATAAATTTTTAAGAAATATTAAAATTTCTTCATACTTGGCTATTTTACTTAAACGATTAAAAACTATACTTGTTTGATATTCTAAATGAAATATGTCCAAATACATTGACTTAATTTGTGTATAGAAACAATAAGAATGCAAACTATTTTGCTGCTTATATGATTTCGTTTTTTAATATTGCATGTCAGATGTTAAAAAGAAAAAGGTCACGTAAAGTTCCCAAATTGAGTCCTATTTTCTTTTGTAAGCCAACGATATTTGAAACATTGGATACACCTGGATCTTATTATGCCAGATGTTTTAATGTTGAAATAGTTTAGTCAATTATGACTTTTTAGTTATGTTTTATTTTTATTAGCCTTATCTTACAGCTCACAGTTGCTGCTTAACACATTTCTAACATATTCAATTGGGTGCTTGACCTGACACTCAACAGCTTCGCCGTTCACAGTTCTCACAAATGACAGGCTGCTGATGGCCAGGTGTCGGTGGGGGTAGGGGGTGTTAGTGATTAGTCAGTTCATTTCTTTTACAGTTAAAAATAGCCCTTCTAGTTTGTCATGTAACAGACAGTAATGCTATTGTATTTGTAATTGATTCATTGGGCAATAAACAATTATATGGCTGTAATATGGTATTCACTACTCTATTCTGTTCTTTTCTAGGGTGCCTTCCACCATGTCAACACAAGCTCCAACATTTACACAGCCGCTTCAGAGCGTTGTGGCACTTGAGGGTAGTGCTGCAACATTCGAGGCTCAAGTTAGTGGTAAGGACTGGACAGGTCATTATTAACTGGAAAGATTTAGATTTAGCTATTTTAGCCCCAACTTTATTATGGCTGTGAAAAAAAGTAATTACATCCAGTAAAATATTAGTTAAAATTAACACATTGCTGTTTTTGGTATTGATGAAGGGGTACTTGAGCTTTACTGATGAGGCTAGGGTGTGATAGAAGACAAAAGATTGAGAAATACTATTCTAGAATAGCTTATTGATAATTTCTTCCCAAATTTTTTTTATAGGTAATCCAGTTCCAGAGGTGAGCTGGTTTCGTGATGGCCAGGTTCTTACTGCTGCCGCTCTGCCCGGCGCTCAGATCTCGTTCAGCGATGGCCGCGCTGTTCTGATGATCCCCGCCGTGACAGCCGCACACAGCGGAAGATTTTCTGTGAGAGCCACCAATGGCGCTGGACAAGCCACTAGCACCGCTGAACTACTGGTTACAGGTAAGCAATCATTTTTGAAACTGCTTTGTACTTTTCTGCCAGTGACTTTTTATGTCAAACAAACATAAAACCATTTCTTTGCTTGCCTCAAAGCGGAAACTGCACCACCAAACATCATTCAAAGACTACAGAGTATGACTGTTAGACAAGGGAGCCAAGTGAGACTGGATGTTCGAGTTACAGGAATCCCTGCACCTGTGGTGAAGTTCTACAGAGAGGGAGCTGAGATTCAGAGCTCTGCCGACTTTCAGATTGTTCAAGATGGAGATCTTTACAGTTTGTTGATTGCCGAGGCCTTCCCAGAAGATTCTGGAACTTATTCTGTCAGTGCTTCTAACAGCAGTGGGCGTACTACTTCTACAGCTGAACTTCTGGTTCAAGGTTTGATTTTTATTTCCTAATGAAATAACTACATTTTTGTAATATAGTGTGTTCTTTAAATATTTCCTTTTTTAATGTCAGGTGAGGAGGTTGCAGTGCCTGCAAAGAAGACCAAGACTTTTGTTTCAACTTCTCAGATTTCACAGACTCGACAGGCTAGAGTTGAAAAGGTAGTTAGCATTCTGACAAAATTACACATTAGGCTGACAGCAAAATATCTTGTTAACTCAGTGTTATTTGTCCTTTACAGAGAATGGAGGCCTCCTTTGAGTCCACAGCCATGATGGAAATGGAAATAGAGGATGGTGATTTGGCTCACAAGACACCACCTCGTGTGCCTCCAAAGCCGACATCCAAGTCCCCAACCCCACCAACAGGGGTGTCAAAGGTTTCAGCTACACGCCATCAGTCACCATCTCCTGTGAGGCCTGTTAAAGCCCCCATTCACACACCTCACAGGTGAGTAGTAATACCTTTACAAACACGAAGACCTCTTTAGAGTGCACATATTGCAGATAACTGAACTAAATTCAATAGTGAAAATTATTGCTATATAATGGAAAGTCATTTGTTCCCTCACCCACACTTATGATAATGTAAGCGTAAAGATGAATCCGTGTTCTGTTTATTTTATGATACATTAAACATTTCTTAAATAGCATTTGTCCCTTGTTAATTCTGTTTTTATATGTTTTATTTTAGGCCTTCTTCCCCTTCAAGACTGTCTGTGTCCCCTATCAGACCAGTGAAGTCTCCAATGACTTTACACAAACAAGTCGCACAGGCTGCAGATGTTCTGCCTCCTTGGAAGCAGGAGGGTTATGTGGGAGAGTCAAGCTATACCAGCATGACTACTGGGGCCTCATATGTTCAGACCTCCTCCACATTTATCCATAAGGAGCAGCAATGGGAAGGTTCTTTTGCTATGCAGCAACGAGCCAGTGGAGTCGCTGTCAAAGAAGTAGGTCTATTTTTGCTGCTATGACCTCTAGTGGGTATAATGTAACATTCTGCCTGTGTGATCATATGAAAGAAAAACTATTCATTACTTGAATTTTATTTTAAAGTAATGAATAATCAAAATATTTTAATTAACAATAAAGATGTGCTTAAAATATCATTTGAAGTAAACAATAAAAGTGTTACAATATGTGTATGTGGTCACTGACAAAAGGTCATTTGGAGGTATTTAAGATCATTCATTTTCTACTGCAAACAGACTGAGTTGAAAAGGAGACCACACACATTATTGAGACTACTGTTACCTAAAGTGCAAAGGAATCCACATCAGAGGCAGTGGGGGAGGGGTGATTGTTTTCACACCATTTTTCAGTTGTCACATCTTAAATAATAACACTTCATTTTGCAAACTAGCCCAGCAAGTTTTACTAACTTGCAATTTTGAAGTTTAACTGATTTAATGTAATTTAACTGATATTTGATACATCAACTGGACATACGCATGTTCATAAATATTTTCTTCCTTCTGAATCAATTTGCTTCACACTATTAAATGATATCAGTAAATTGCATTACTGAAATTACATTTCTTTTATTAGAAAGACAGTGAAACTAATGTTAAGCTATTTTTTTTGTCTGTCCATTGCTAAAGTTTGTATTCATTCTGTGTGCACAATATTTTCTGCATTTTGCTCTTAAAGTGAGAAAAGTTCATATGCCTACAGGGCTAATTGTTTCTAGAAGTTGATCAGTTGTATTTTTAAAAGGTTTAGTACTCACAACAATTTATTAATCATGTTTGTTGTGAATCTCTTGAATAGAGGTAATGCACAGTGACTGACAAACAGTGAATCCCTCAATAGCACCAACCTTTTTAGCCAGCTAAAATGTAAAAATATAATATAAATAAACTATGTGTGCATAAATGTGGATCAGATAACTAAAATGTCCTGCTTTGCCAGTAAGGCGAACTGTGAGACTGTTTGACCAAACAGTGAGACTGAGTTATTTGGTGTATATAAACTGACTGTAATAGATGCTGAGCTCTAGAGATAGCTTGTGTCATGTGATGGTCTTATAATAGAATGATTAAAAAAATTGTGCCAAGAATTTGACACTGTTTTCCATGAATCTATTTTACCAGTGAACAAACTAAATATTCTTTGACTTTAATATTAGGATTCAACCTTACATTGATCATTAGTAATATATCTTATGTAATATACAAAATTTTAATTAATTGCAATTCAGGTTGAATTTATATTTTGTTATATTAATACAGTTTATGATAGCTGCAAAAAAAAAAAAAAAAAAAAAACGCATTTACATGGGGCATCCCACAATCTTGTGGTGGTAACTTGGGACTCACGGGTTTGTTGTGTAGATTAATTTTGTTAATCTAACTGAAATCATCTCGAATTAATCCAGTTACAATATCGCCCCCTGCCTTTTGACCATTATGAACACAACCAGTCCTGTACAGATCTCACTTGCTTCACTGAGGATATTATCTTTTACCATTTTTTTCTCATTTACCTATTAATCACTGATCTTAAACCATTTATATTTTACTGGTACAAATACTGATTTGTATTTGCTTTTCCATCTCAACCACTCATGCTTGAAAAAGCTTGAATGAAAAAGCAGCAGAAAGATTATAAAATTATTTTTATTATTTAATAATACATTTTCATTTTATTGTTTCTTTTTTGCCATTTAGGTTGTTGAGACTGCAGCAATCCCATCCCTAACAAAAGAGCAAGTGATGCCGCCAACTATTGTGGCTGTGAGTAAAGGAGCACTCATGTACACATGAAAGTGTACAACACAGAGTGAACATTTAATTTTCTTATTTTTTAATAAGTGTAAGATCTCTTGCAAGGTAAAAAATTTACTTAGATTTTGAAAATTCTGTTTTTACTTTGCCCAGGGTTTAAAGAATGTGACTGTTACCGAAGGCGAGTCTGTGTCTCTGGAGTGCCAGATTTCAGGCCACCCCACCCCAGCTATTATGTGGTTCAGAGAGGATTACAGAATCGAGAACTCCATTGACTTCCAGATAACTTATGAAAACAGCTATGCCCACTTGGTGATCCGTGAGGCCTTTGCTGAAGACAGTGGCCGCTTCACTTGCACTGCTACCAGTGAGGCTGGAACAATCAGCACCTCCTGCTATCTGCTTGTCAAAGGTAAGATCATGAATCATGAAACAGACCACGAAATATGATTTGGCTTGTAACAAAATGATCTGTGTGATTACAGACTAATTTTTACAGTTAATTTTTCATTTTCAGTCTCAGAAGAAATTGAAAGCCGGGAGGATTTCTCTACCGTTGCTGAACACATTGAAATGTCTGCTCAGGAAAGGCAGTGAGTTGATATAATCCTTTGTGGTATAAAACTATATTAAATAATATAAGAAGTTGCAATCTGAGTCATTGGTGTTTCACAAACAGGGTCACAGTTGAAGCAAAAGAGGAGACAATGTCTGAAATAAGTGCAGTCTCTGAGCATGTGGAAGCTGGAGCAGGTGTTGCCCCTTTCTTTGTGAAGAAACCCACAGTGCAGAAGCTTGTGGAGGGCGACAGCATAATCTTTAATTGCCAGGTTGGAGGAAGTCCCAAGCCTCATATTTACTGGAAGAAAAGTGGAATTCCACTTACTACTGGATACAGGTATGTTTTATACTGTACAAAGATACACATTCTTATCTAAATTGTTTGTAAGATATTGGCATACTTTTTAATTTATGTGAATAAAAAATATTTAGACTGGTTAATAATGAATTAGCAGATAAACAAATGATTTTTTTTGTGCTGGTTTTATGTCTATTGCGACTTAGTTTTTAAAGTCTTTTTATGTATTGTCTTCTGCTTGAGGTCAGTTTCATGTGAACTATGATGCAAAGATATTAATAGGAAATAAACTCAAACTCATATATCCTCTAGGTACAGAGTAGCCTACAATAAGGACACAGGAGCATGCAAGCTTGAGATCTCCATGACATTTGCTGATGATGCAGGAGAGTACACCATCTTTGCTAGGAACCCAGTTGGAGAGATCTCTGCATCAGCCATGCTACTTGATGAAGGTTGGTTTTTGGGGTGACTATATTATAAATTGCAATAGCATTTCAGATCAATTGTTTATAGCGTTTTTCGGCATTTTACAGAGGCATATGAGCTGTATGTGAAGAAACAAGAAGAGACATTCAAGACAGAAGTAACTACTATTATAGAGGAGCCAAAGGTGGCTGACATATCTGCTGTTGTTGAGACTGTAACTGAGAAAGAGCAGATGCTCGTACAAAGGAGGATGGCTCAACAAACCCAGATGATGCAGTCCTTCATTTCAGAGCAGGTATAAAAGGATTTTTTCAATTTTATTTTAACATTATAAATCCTAAAAATCAACTTCTGAATTTACAAAGTGTGAGTATGAACCTTGCAATGATATTTTACAGGAGTTCCAAATATCTAACTTGGAGCAGAGATTCATCCAAGAAATTGAGTTCCACCTACTTAAGATTACCTACCAGGAGTTGGTGACTGAGGATGGGGAGCAGTTGGATATGAGTGTTTCTGAACATGATGCTATTTCTCCTGTCTTTAATACTCCAGTTAAAAGTTACAGACTTAGGGAGGGAATGAGTGCTACTTTCCATTGTAGAATGACAGGAACCCCTCTCCCTAAGGTAAGATTAAATCGTAATGTTTACATACATTCAACATTTAATCAACTAAGCTAGTATAATTTTTTAAACAATAACAAACAAGAACAGTTGTACTGAAAACCATCAGTGCTTGTCCAATCAAATTAGAGGACCGGATTTTTTTTATTATTTGAACTATAGATAACCTGGTACAAAGATGGCAAGCGCATCATACATGGAGGCCGTTATCAGATGGAGGTTCTGCTGGATGGTAGAGCCAGTCTGCGTCTTCCTACGGTGCTGGCAGAAGATGAGGGTGTCTACACTGCTTTGATCAGTAACATAAAGGGTAATGCTGTCAGCTCTGGAAAGCTGTATGTGGAGCCAACTGGTGTAACACAAACACAGCTTCCTCAGCCAGGAGGAGTTCAAAGAATTAGGTAGGTTTTGACTAATCACTAATCACAAAAAAATTACATAGTTTTTAATATCGCCATAGCAAATTGCATGACATTATAATAAAAGTGTTATTGGATTGAGATATTAAAAATATTGCAATTTTCAGGTCCACATCACCACGCTCCACAAGTCGTTCTCCAGGTCGATCACCTTCCCGAAGACTTGATGAGACAGATGAGGCCCAGCTAGAAAGACTCTACAAGCCTGTGTTTGTACAGAAGCCCTCTTCCTTTAAGTGCTCTGAGGGACAGACTGCAAGATTTGATCTGAAAGTTGTTGGAAGACCCATGCCTGAAACTTACTGGTTCCACAATGGTTAGTGATCTGCATCCATAGGAGATTTTAGAACAGTGACAATTATTTTATTACCATACCATGACAACTATACTTTTTTCATTACAGGACAACAAGTGGTCAATGACTACACCCACAAGATTGTGGTAAAGGAGGATGGAACTCAATCAATGATTGTGGTCCCTGCCATGCCTCAGGACTCTGGAGAGTGGACGGTTGTTGCTCAGAACAGAGCTGGAAAAACAACTGTATCTATGACTCTCACTGTTGAAGGTATGCCATTAATAATGCACTAATAATTAATTTATAAAATAACCTTCTGCATGACTTCAGGCCAACTGCATTAATTATTTTTAATGACATATTCGGTTTACATTGTTATAATTTTCAGCCAAGGAAAACTTGGTGAGACCACAGTTTGTTGAGAAGCTAAGAAACATCAGCGTTAAAGAGGGTACTTTGGTTGAGCTAGCTGTTAAAGCTATTGGCAACCCCCTTCCTGACATTGTTTGGCTGAAGAACAGTGACATAATCTCCCCACATAAACACCCACATATCAGGTATGTTTTCAGTAAATTCAAGTAAATTATCATAATGTTGGTCCATGTGATATATATATATTATATATATATATATATATATATATATATATATATATATATATATATATATATATATATATATATATATATATATATATATATATATATATACAGCATTTCTCCATTTAAGTTAACTGATTTGTTTTGTTTATTAGGCTTGAGGGTGGTAAAGGAGAAGCTAATTTCAAGATTCCATCAAGTACAGGATCTGATAGCGCATGGTACACTGCTACAGCTATCAACAAAGCTGGCAGAGATACCACACGTTGCAGAGTTAATATTGAGGTGGATGCAGTACAGCCTCAGCCTGAGAAAAAGCTTGTAATTCCCAAGGGAACCTACAAGGCCAAAGAAATTGCTGCACCAGAGTTAGAGCCACTGCATCTTCGCTATGGTCAGGAACAGTGGGAAGATGGTGACCTCTACGATAAGGAGAAGCAACAGAAACCTCACTTCAAAAAGAAGCTTACCTCAGTTAGGCTGAAACGATTTGGACCTGCACACTTTGAGTGCAGACTGACCCCTATTGGTGACCCAACCATGAATGTTGAGTGGCTGCATGATGGCAAGCCATTGGCAGCTGCTAACAGACTACGCATGGTCAATGAGTTTGGCTACTGCAGTCTTGACTATGAAGCTGCTTATTCCAGAGATAGTGGTGTTATTACATGCAGAGCCACCAACAAATTTGGAGTTGACCAGACCTCTGCTACACTAATTGTTAAAGATGAGAAAAGCCTGGTTGAGGAAACACAATTGCCAGAGGGAAGGCGAGGTCAAATAATAGATGAAATAGAGCGTATTGCCCATGAGGGGGGCCCCTCTGGAGTTACTGGAGATGATAACTTTGAGAAGACTAAGCCAGAGATTGTGCTACTTCCAGAGCCAGTAAGAGTTATGGAGGGAGAATCAGCCAAATTCCGCTGTAGGGTGACAGGCTACCCTACCCCAAAAGTCAACTGGTACCTCAATGGACTGCTCATCCGCAAGAGTAAAAGATTTAGAATTCAGTTTGATGGTATTCACTACTTGGAAATCGTAGACACCAAGTCATATGATTCAGGTGATGTCAGAGTTATGGCTGAAAACCCTGAAGGTGTTACCGAGCATCTTGTGAAATTTGAGATTCAGCAAAAGGAGGACTTCAGGTCAATCCTGCGCCGTGCTCCTGAGATCAAGGCTCCTGCTCCTGCACCATCACAAGAGCATGGTAGAGTCTCATTTGAGGTTGTCAAAGCAGAGAAACCATCTGTAACATCTAAAGATCCCAAGGAGGTGGTTAAGCTGAGGAAAACCGAGAGAGTGATCCATGAGAAATCAACAGAAGAAACAGAGGAACTGAGAAGCAAATTCAAGCGTAGGACCCAGGAAGGCTACTATGAAGCAATAACTGCCGTAGATCTGAAGTCCCGCAAGAAGGATGAATCTTATGAGGGTATGCTAAAGAAGAGGAAAGAAGAACTTCTTCATCACGCCAAAGAACTAGCGGCTGATGCTGAGAAGAATAAAGAAGAGGAGGGTAAACTCACCATTCCCAAAGTCAAGCCAGAGAAAATTGTGCTCTCTCCAAGCATGGAGGCTCCAAAGATCATCGAACGGATCCAGAGCCAGACAGTTGACCTGGAGATGAAGTACACTTCCGTTGTAGAGTCACTGGTAAACCAGATCCAGAATGTCAGTGGTTCAAAAATGGTATCTTATTGGAAAAGTCAGACCGGGTTTACTGGTATTGGCCAGAAGACCATGTCTGTGAATTAGTGATAAAAAATGTCTTAGCTGAGGACTCAGCAAGTGTAATGGTCAAAGCCATGAACATTGCTGGAGAGACCTCAAGCCACGCTTTCCTGCTGGTTCAAGGTAAAAATGAAATCCTACTAGTTGCTTTTTGCATATCATCAGTACCATTAATGGTAAAAGTTATCTTGAGTCATTGTTCTTTCACTTTTCTTTCAGGCAAACAAGTTGTCTCTTTTACACAACTTCTAGAAGATCAGAATGCTAAAGAGAAGGACACCATGATGACCTTTGAATGTGAGACGAATGAGCCATTTGTTAAGGTCAAGTGGATGAAGAACAATGCAGAAATTTTCTCAGGTGACAAATACAGAATGCACTCTGACAGAAAGGTGCACTTCCTGTCAGTGCTGATGATTTCTATGAAGGACGAAGCCGAGTACAGTTGTGTGGTTGTTGACGATGACCACATAAGAACCAGCGCCTCACTTTATGTTGAAGGTTAGTACAACACTTACAACAGTTTTATCTTCTCATCCAACTGTGTTTAATAGTTTTGAGCATTTCATTATTTGATGAAATGTACAATTTGATGTCTTATACAGGTGCGCCACTTGAAATTGTAAAGAACCTTGAGAATACAGAAGTACCTGAGACATACTCTGGAGAGTTTGAGTGTATTTTGTCCCGTGAGGATGCTGAAGGCACCTGGTATTTTGAGAACAAAGAAATCACTCCTAGCCTTAAATATGTTGTGTCTACACGTCGTGGTCGTCATAGTCTTTCTGTAAAAGATGTTAAGAAGGAGGACCAAGGAAAATACACTTTCAAAGTGGGAGACCTCAAGACAAGTGCCTCCCTTAAGATGAAAGGTGAGAATGAGTAAACTAGGATTAAATTATTTAAAAGTGCTTTTTATAAGCTGTGAACTTTTCTATTAAAACTCATTTTAGTTGTCTGCTATAAAAGTCATTTAAATCATATTTAAATATTTCTGGTTCACTCTAGTGCGTCCTGTGACTCTGATGCAAGGTCTTTCTGACCTGACAATCTGTGAGGGTGATATTGCCCAACTTGAAGTGCGATTCTCTCAGGAGAATGTGGAGGGCTCATGGATGATGAATGGTCAAGCCATCTCTGCTTCCAATAAGATTCACATGGTCATTGACAAGGTCACCCATAAGCTTCTCATTGAGGACGCCAGTAAGGCTGATGCAGGAATGTACTCCTTTGTTGTTCCTGCTCAGGACATTTCTACAAAGGGAAAGCTAACAGTTCAAAGTAAGTCAGCTTATTAACCATAAATGAATGTTTAATGAGTTCTCAAACATTGATTTCCATTTTCATGAGGAAAGAGGCTGTTTTATTTATGAATTTGTTTCTTTTCCAGCTATTGGCTTCTTGACACCATTAAAAGATGTTTCCTCAGTAGAAGGCACTAAAGCTGTCCTTGAGGCTAAAATTTCTGCTCCTGATATAACTTCAGTAAAATGGTTCCAAAATGACAAGCTGGTGACAGCAAGTGATAGAGTCCAGATGGTTGTCAAAGGATCCAAACAGAGACTGGCAATTAACAGGACCTATGCATCAGATGAAGGACAATATAAACTGATTGCTGGCAAAGTAGACTCAACCTGTAAACTTTCTGTCCAGCGTGAGTGTCCTTCAAAATTGTTCCGATATATTTCTTTCCTATTTTAATTGTTTTAAAAGAGTCGATAATGATGGCATTGTTCATTGTGTTTTATAGCTGTATCTATTGTTAAGCACATGGAGGACTGCGTTTGCACAGAGACCCAGAATGTCACCTTTGAAGTGGAGGTATCTCATCCTGGCATTGATGCTCTCTGGACTTTCAAGGGTCAACCTTTAAAAGCAGGTCCAAAGTACAAGATTGAGGGCAAAGGTACACACTATAGCCTCACTGTTTTGAATGCCATGAAGGATGAGGAAGGAGAGTACATGTTTATGGCTGGTGAGAAGGAATCTAGAGCAAGGCTTATTGTATCAGGTACGTAGACATTCAAATTGTTTTTAAAATATAAGTACCTACTGGTTTGCCATGCACAAGGTGGGAATCATGGCATGTGTCTGAGTAGTTGCATTTTTCTTTTCTCCACTAGGTGGTGCTATAAACAGGCCACTCCATGATTTGACTGTAGCAGAATCCCAAACTGCTGTTCTGGAGTGTGAAGTTGCTAACCCTACTACAGAAGGCAAATGGCTCAAAGATGGCCACTCCATTGACTTCAGCGATAATATCATAAGTGAAAATAATGGTGCTGTTAGACGCCTTGTCATCGGCATCACCAGGCCACAGGATGTTGGAGAGTACACCTACCAGGTGGCAAACTCCAAGACATCTGGCAACTTGAAAGTTGAAGGTAAATTTTGTGTCGCTAGATTAGTTTACTGCAAATTATGTTATCCCATCCGTTAGAAGTTATTTATATGTATTTTTTTTTTTTACTTTTTTTATCCAAGCTGTTAAAATCAGGAAGACAATGAAGAACCAAACAGTTACTGAGACCCAAGAGGCAGTATTCAGTCTTGAACTCACCCATTTAGATGTGAAAGGATCCCAGTGGATCAAGAATGGTGTTGAGATTCCTCCAAGTGATAAATTTGAGATAACAGTTGATGGCATGGTTCACACCCTGAAAATCAAGAACTGCAACTCCCAAGATGAATCAGTCTATGGTTTCAAACTTGGAAAACTCTCTGCTAATGCCAGACTAAATGTTGAAAGTATGTTTTTAATTATCTGTCAAGTATACAGGTTTTTAAATCTGTCTGCTGTTATTAGATGTATTTCAATACCTTTAAATCTCTTTTATAGCTATCAAAATTGTGAAAAAAACAAAGGATGTGACATCACTGCTGGGGGCAACTGCCTCATTTGAGCTGAGTTTGTCCCATGATGACATTCCAGTTAAGTGGATGTTCAATAATCAGGAGCTCGAGCCGAGTTCAAATATTAAAATACTGTCTGAGCGGAAAGCCCACAAACTTGTCATTCAGTGTGTTGAAGGTCACTTGGTAGGTGAATACATTGCTGTGGTTGGGCACCTGCTCTGCAGTGCTCATCTTCATGTTGAATGTAAGTATCTGAAGATTTTTTTTCAATAGTGTTCACCTTAAATGGACAAATTTGCCATTCTAAATATGTTTTAACTTTCATATATTGCATATATTCAGATTTGAGAGTCACAAAACCTCTGAAGAACATTGAGGTTCCAGAGACCCATGTGGCCACGTTCGAGTGTGAAGTTTCACATTTCAATGTTCCATCCACCTGGATGAAAAATGGAGTTGAGATTGAGATGAGTGAGAAGTTTGGAATTGTGGTGCAGGGCAAACTGCATCAGCTGAAAGTCATGAATGCCAGCCAGGAGGACATTTCAGAATACACATTTGTGTGTGGAAATGACAAAGTCTCTGCTACCCTGACTGTAAAACGTGAGTAATTTATATGCTGTCTGTAAACTTAAAAGAAATATAAAGTTACTATAAACAGCATATTCACAAATGCAATTTCAAATCTTTCAGCAATTCTGATCACATCCATGCTTCAGGACATCAATGCTAAAGAAAAAGACACTGTTACATTTGAGGTGACCATCAACTATGAAGGCATCACCTACAAATGGCTGAAGAATGGAGTAGAAATAAGATCCAGTGATAGATGCCAAACTCGCTGCAAACAGTTCACCCACTCTCTCACTATCCGAAATGTTCACTTTGGGGATGGTGGAGAGTACAAGTTTGTGGCTGGATCTGCTGAAACATCTGCAAAACTCTTTGTTGATGGTTAGTTTTGTTTTTCTATTGACAGCTGCCTTTATGTAACCTAGTAGATTGACTAACAAAAATCTGTGTTCTCCAGCTCGTGTGATTGAATTTACCAAGCACATTAAAGATATAAAGGTAACTGAGAAGAAGAAGACTATATTTGAATGTGAGCTCTCTGAACCCAATGTTCCTGTGATGTGGATGAAGGATGGGCAGGAGCTTGAGTTGTCTGACAGGTATGGCTTCAGTTTTAATGCAATTTACACTGCAGATAAATTAACTGCAAAAACGAGAAAAAAACAACGACAAAACAAAAACATTTCTTAATATCATTAATCATATTATATCTGTGTAAGACATTAAGACTTGTTAAATAATAAATATATATTTTTTTGATAGATGAATGCTTCAAAACAAAGGATGTATAATAATACAAGTCTAAATATATTATGCACTTTAGCTTTTTAAGTACCTTTATCTTGTTCTAAGAATGTTTAAATATTTCAATGCCCAAACAAGACAATTTATTTTAAATTTTTTGCAGTCTAAAGATCTCTACTGTGTCCATAATATGTAACTTCCTCGTTGTTTTAGATTCAAAGCCACCACTGACAAATTCCTGCAGCGTTTGATGATCCAGACAGTTCGCATGTCTGATGCCGGAGAGTTCTCTGTGGTTGCTGGTGCAAGTGTTTCCAAGGCAAACCTCATAGTGGAGGGCAAGGATGTCCACATCTCTGAGCCTGCTGAGAAGGACATCACTGTAACTATCCTTTGTCTTATTACAGTCACATGTTAAAATATTACCTGTGTGTCATGGTGAGATCACTTTTTTTTCTCTTTTTCATGCTTTTCAGGTGGTTGAGAAACAGAGGGCTTCATTTGAGTTTGAAGTTAATGAGGATGAAATTGAAGGTCGCTGGCTGAAAAATGGTGTTGAAATTCAATCTTTTGAGGAGCGCTTTAACTATGTCACAGTTAGAAAGACACATCGCCTGACAATCACTGAGACTTACAGAAGTGATGCTGGAGAATATACATTCATAGCAGGAAAGAACAGGAGCACAGTCAATCTACATGTCCAGAGTGAGTGTACAGTTCAGATATCTATAAATATATTTAAGTACATGTTCAGTTTATTTTGCATACATATTTACACTGCCATTCAAAAGTTTAAGGTTGGTAAGACTTTTTAAATGTTTTTTAAATAAGTGTCTTTTGCCCACCAAGTTGCATTTATTTGATTAAAAATACAGTAAAACAGTGATATTGTAAAATTGTATTACAATTTAAGTTATAAGTTTTCTTAACATATTTTATATCTTAATTATGTAACGTATTCCTGTGATGGCAAAGCTGAATTTTCTGCAGCCATTACTCCAGTCTTCAGTCACATAGTCATAACATTTAACATTTATTTTTATTATCATCATATATTATTATTATCATATATATATATTGTAAGTTGGTCCACTTACAAAGAAATTAAGGGTCTATAATGTTTTATGGTAGGTTTATTTGAACAGATAAAGACGAAAAAAACTATCCAGAAAAAAACGTTATATAAAGGTTATACATTCATTTGTATTTCAGTAAGTGAAATAAGTATTTGATCCCCAAGCAAAACATGACTTAGTACTTGATGGAGAAACCCTTGTTGGCAAGCATAGAAGTAAGACGTTTCTTGTAGTTGGTCACCCAGTTTACACACATCTCAGGAGGGATTTTGGTTCACTCCTCTTTACAGATCCTCTCTAAATCCTTAAGGTTTCTTGGCTGTCTCTTTTCAGCTCCCTCCACAGATTTACTATATGATTAAAGGGATAGTTCACCCAAAAATTAAAATTAGCCCATGATTTACTCACCATGAAGCCATCCTAGGTGTATGACATTCTTCTTTCAGACGAATACAATCAGAGTTATATTAAAAAATGTCCTGGCTCTTCCAAGCGTTAATAAAAAACGCTCGAAACGGCTCTGGGGGGTTAATAAAGATCTTCTGAAGTGAAGCAATGCGTTCGTGTAAGAAAAATATCCATATTTAAAACTTTATCGACTAAAATATATAGCTTCCGGCAGTCGCACATGACACGGATCTGACATACCTCCGATGTACTCACAACTCGTTACGGCCATTTAAGACTTTATTTAACCTATGTAAGACTGTGCTTACGAGGATACTCAACAAAGCGGACATTTTGGCTTACTTTTGTGCGTGTTTTGTTGTTTTTTCTTTTTTTGACAGTCTATGGTTTTTGCCCGTTCAGGCGCGAAAGAGTACTCAATGCGGCAGCGCACTGTCTGTGTGCACGTGTGTGTGTCTGTCACAGACACTAGATTCATAGACGCGCGCCAGTTCAGATTTAAGTTCTTATTTTTGCGTTTTATCACCCTTGAATGAATGATAGCGTGATAATATACTGTAACATATCCTAGCTTTTTACCTAAAATATTCAGATGTAACCCCCTTTGTAATCGTTAACGTTCAAGGGGATCAAATACTTATTTCACTTGATCAAATGCTAATCAATTTATAACCTTTATATAGGCTAATGTGTTTTTGTCCCTGGGATTTTTTTGGTTGATATTCTGTCTCTATCCATTAAAATAAACCTATCATAAAATGATAGACCCTTCATTTCTTTATAAGTGGGCAAACTTACAAAATCAGAAGGGGATTAAAGAATTATTTTTCCCCACAGTATATATATAGTGGAAGCCACAATACTTTTTTTTTCATTTAATTTTTTTTTTAAAGAAAAACATATATCTGAAATATATATTTTTTTGTAACACTAGTAAAGTATTTACTGTCACTTTTCATCAATTGAATGCATTGTGACCCAAACTATTGGACGGTAGTGGGTATTTGTAATAACTCTTTCTGTCCATTGCATATATTCCAAGTGCATTGAACCACTACTTTAAAGTGTGATTTGTGAAGCTGATTGTCTTGGTCTAACATGTGTCTTGATTTAATTCAGTCCCTGAGCCTCCTCAGATAATCAGGCACTTGCAGCCCCTGTCTGTTGAAGCTGGCAAACCTGCACGCTTCTCTGTGGAGGTGACAGGAATTCCTCAGCCTCAGGTGTCCTGGTATAAGAACTCTCAGGCCCTGTCTTCTGGGTTCAAGTGTAAGTTCCTGAGGGAGGGAAATGAGCACATATTGTTGCTCATTGAAGTCTTCCCAGAAGATGCATCTCAGTACAACTGTGAAGCTAAGAATGACTATGGAGTAGCCACAAGTTCTGCGTCACTTAATGTGGAAGGTAAGCTTATTTTGAGACTGTTATTTAAAACCAATATTAGATACTGGTTTAAAACTCTTTCATATAACGAATATTTTTAACACAAACATAACTTCTGTGAACAGTTTCAGAAGTGGTTTCTCCTGACACTGTGGTCCCAGTGTCTCCACCAGTAATTATTACCTCGCTACAAGGTACCTCTGCTGAAGAGGGAGAATCAGCCAGATTCCAGTGCCGTGTCGCTGGAGATGGTAAGGATCAATCCTGTGCATTAAACAATTGTGGAACATAGAATATTTTTTACATTTTTAATACCCATAATTTTCTTTGTGGAGTTAACAAGCATTTGTTTGATGTGTGCAGATCTGAAGATTACCTGGTACTGTAGAGATAAGGAAATTGTGAAGTCTGACAACTTCAGAATGTCTCAGTTTGATGATATCTGCCAGCTCGAGATCTCCAGAGCATATGCTCCAGATGCAGGAGAATACACATGTGTTGCACGCAATTCTGGAGGAATGGTCTCTTGCTCTGCAGTTTTGACGGTCAATGGTATGTGCAAACTTTTTAGGTTCTTTGTCTTCTCTTAAGACTATGCCATCATTTTCTTGTTGAGCGACCTGACCTTTGTTTTTGGTTGGTCTTTTTTGCATGCTCCATTGCTTAATACAGGTTTTGGATGTCATTCATGATGGTTAGATTATTAACTTTAAATACACTTTGGACAATCTTGGCATAATGGATTTCTATGACTTTACCAAGACCAGGCCCCATTATTCTTTACTGTGCATGTGAAAAGCACTGTTTTGCCACTAAATTCATTGATCCATCAGGCCCAGTATAGAAGAAATATTAAAAGATACAAATTGCATCACCTCTTACCTAACCACATACCATTAATAACTTAATTTTCAATGAATAGTTTTTTTTCTCTAAAAAACCCAGCACATTTTGCTTGTCATCATCCTCATGGATTTTGAGAACTCATCTATGGAATTCTGCCATTTCTCACTACATTTACCCTACAGTGATGATGATCTATTATTTTTAAACTTTAAATGACAATTTGACATTTACAAATGTCTAATGTTATTCTTTTTATCGCTCAGATCTCAGTGTGAGAACATTAGGTAGGCAAAGTGTTTCAAGCACCGGAATGACTCATTCGGAGATGGTCACCTCCCAGACCATGAGTGAGACTCATTGTTCCACTATGCAAACTTTTGAAAGCATCTCTACGGTGATGATGTCCACAACATCTGTTAAAAGCATAGAGGTCCAACAAGTTACCTCTGTGGAAGAATATTCTACAAGCCCCGTTTTGGCCCAGAAAATGAGTGATGTTATTGTCGGCCTGGGTGATGTGGCTCAGTTCAACTGTTCCTTCAGTGGACAGCCATTTACTGAAATTGTATGGGATCATAACGGAAGGACAATCACAAATACAGAAAGGGTGCAGTGTGTACACCAAGGCAAGCTAATTTCTCTCATGATACTCAATGTCCATCTTGGGGACCAGGGACATTACTGCTGTACTGTTAAAAATAGAAATGGCGAGAATCAAACGTCTGCACAACTCACAGTCGAAGGTGGTTATAGTTTTTTTTGTATTTGATGCTCATTTCCTCCCATCTGCTTCCTGCTGGTGTTTTGTTAATCTAAAATATGTTTCATGTGGCTATAACCAACTTTAATTTTTAATTGAATTTACAATGTAATATCCCATGTAATCTATTTTAATACTTTAAATAGTTTGATCCTTCACATGCCTGGCCTAACATCATCCTCCATCTTACTAACTTTTTTTGTTCTTATCAATGCTAAAATATCTTGCTGAATTACTGAATAATCCCTAATAAATTTCCCTAACTTTATTCTCACTCAGCTAAAGAAGCGAACCCCAAAGAAACCCCCGTACCCTCCGATTCTATCAGTAAATCTTCTAAAACTGAAAATGAGTCAAGTAAAAAGGCCACTGACCAAGAAAATCAGGAGTCCCTGCAGAATGTTGGAGCCCTGACAACAAAGTGGCAGATAAGCAGACATTACAATCCTGATGTTATCCCTTTGTTGGAGCGTGACATATATGATGCAATTCAGCCAGAGTTCCTTGTGAAACTGTCCCCAGAATTCCTTGCCAAACAAAGGGAGAGTGTTTCTCTTTATTATGTAATCAAAGGAAGCCCCTCTCCATTCGTTGTATGGCTACACAACCAGTTGAATGTTGAAGAGCCAAAGTCATACTCCTTGAAACATGATGGGCCCTTGTGCTACTTAAATGTAAAGAATATCGGTTCTGAGCAAGGGGGCACACATTCTTGCAAAGTTATCAATGCTGCAGGAGACAAAACATGCAGCACTCATCTCAGAGTGAAGACAGGTTGGCATTTGCATGCTTTGGTCTATACCACCTTTTATGTTAGCCCTGGCTGGGCACACTTTTTATTTACTCGTTTGTCCACTCTTATAAGTAGAAAGACAGAAAAAAAGAATGTGACATGTCTTAAAACAAGGGGAAAAAAATCACAACATGCAAATGTTGTTTCTAAAGGAGTCTGACAGATACTGCAGTGGACACCTGTCATTGGTGTTCTACAAGGGCGATGTGGTCCATTTCATTATGTTTGAAGGAGAATTTCTTTTTTTAATAAGAAGAGAACACAGACACTAAAACCATGCACAGACACTTTGCTGTCACATATCTAATATTTGTTTGTGTTTTCACAGTGTCTAAACCGGATGAGGAGGCCAGTTATAAAGAAGAAGCAAAAGGTAAATGAATAAATACAAATTATGCTGACTTGTTATCTTTTGTTTACTTCATTTAATTTTGTTGTGAGGATTTTATTTATTTTACAAACTTATATACTTTTGTTCTATATACTTTTGTAAAACTTTTTTTATGTAAATTTAGTATTTATAATGAATCTGCGGCTTTTCACCTCCACTAACAGAGTGTTTTATTTATGTTTTTTGTAGATATTATGATTTATATTATGACAAATACCATTATCATTTTTTATTCAGTGTTTTCTACCTTGACTCAATCAACTGAGGAGGACTCTTGCGCAACAAGTCTTCATTTAAAAGAAAAAAGCAAAACATTTGAACTCCAGCCAGAGTCTAAATTACTTTCAGAGTCATTACTGAAAACGCCAGAAAAGCCAGTTTTTGTAACCAAATTCTCATCAGCAATTGCAACTGTTGGAAACACAGCTAAGTTTACTGTGATTGTGTCTGGATTTCCTAAGCCAGTTATTCAGTGGTACCACAATGACCAATTAATAAAGTCCTCATCTTTTTATACATTAGTACAAGAGAAGGAAGAACACACTCTTGTCATAACTAAAATTACCAAAGAGTTGGAGGGAGAGTATTCTTGCACAGCGAGCAACCGATTTGGCAAGTCAACATGTACTTCCTATCTTCATGTTAAGGTGAAGGACACAAAAAAACAAGAAGAAACCATTGGGCAGCCTCCATATTTTGTCAAAGCAATTGAGCATGTGCAGTGTGCAGTTGGGAGCCATGCTCTCCTTGAATACACTGTAACAGGAGTTCCACTTCCTGATGTTCAGTGGTACAGAGGTAGCAATCTTATGCAGCCTAGCAAATACTGCATCATTGTAAACAACAAAGATGGGTCTGGCTCTTTAAAGATATTGGACATTCAACAAAGCGACAGTAGTCTTTACTCTTGTAAGGCATCTAATCCTTATGGAGAAACATCTTGCAGCGCAGAACTCATTGTATTCTTGAGGACTGTTTCAGCATCTGAAACCACAGAGTCACATAGTGTCAGCCTTCCGGAAGAAGTTAGATCTAGCCTTCAGCATGGACACCAGATGGCTTGCACCATTGGCACAAAAGACAGACAAACTGTTACAAATGAGCAGATAGATACTTTGCATGTTTTAGATGTATCTACAGCCACTGTTCAATTGGAGCAGGTAACTCAACAAGCTGCATTATTGCAGTCTCATGATGTGCAGGAGAGAGTAAAAGTTGCCCCTACCCAGGCAAACCCAGTGATGGCAACTCCTCTGAAACAGCTGCATATGGCTGCAATGATCTCTGCTGAACAAGAAAATCAAGGCTTTAGTGAGCAGCAGTGTGATCAAATTGTTAGTCCAGAAGTCGGAGAGCTTGAATTGAGTTTTGAGGTGCCCTCAAAACTTATGTCTGCCATTTCAGAAAGTACTATACCTCTTAGCATAGTGAAAGCTGAGGATTTGATAATAAGTGAAACAGAAAATATTCACACAACTTTAGCGCCAAAGGTTATTGTTAGTAGTCATCAAGTTGAAACTAAGCTGCCAATTCTACAAGAGGAATGCACAAGAATTAAAAGCCCTGAAGAGGCGAAAAGCTACAAAGTTACCGAAGGGGTTAAGTTATTATATACTGCAACATCATCAGATCATGTAGCACTTACAGAATGTCATGCTTCAGAGTTAGCAACTGTTGAGTCCATTGAATGTGTTGCAGAGGATGAACGAGCCAAACCAGTACTTGCATCAGTTAGTGAAACTGAGCACACTCTTTTAAAAGAAAAACCTCTTGGAATGCATAGACCAGTTGAGGAAACTGCTCAGCTCTCTAAAGATCTAATATTAAAATCAGCCCTGATTACTGAAGAAAAGAACAAGCTTCAAGCTGACAAAACCACTGTAATACCTGTCCTGGAGCATCCTTTTTCAGTCCATTCCCAGAAGGAAAAGGATCAGGTGCTTAATTTGCAGCTTATCAGTGACCAAGACACTCTTCTGTCTGAAGTCAGATTTACTTGTGAGAAGCCAGATTTGGAGCTGGCAGATTCCAGAAAAATGCCAGTTCTTGTACACACAGTTTCTTCTGATGACCAGAAAACAGTTTTCTATGAACAAGCAACACAGTGTGCATCCAAGGATACCACAATGGTTGTAAAGCCTAGTTTAGAGGTTCCTGCCCAATTACATCTCCCCTCGGTGCAGTCGAAAACCTCTTTATGTAAAGAAGGGTTAGTTTCAGTTGAAAAACCAGATGAACAGAAAGCTACCCAGAGACAAGAAAAAGACCGTAAATTTGTAGCCACTAAAGAAGAACGAGTAGAACTAACATCAGATTATGCAGAAGCTCTTGATTTGACAGAAGAAGGTCTTAAGATTGAGCTCAAAACAGAAGCCAGACCTTTGAGTGTTCTTCAGGTAGTATCACAGCCTGTTCCACTTTCAAAGGAAAGCCCTATTGCAAGTGAGGTCAAGCCACAAAGTGCAATTTTGCAGAAAGAGGACTGGTGGAATAGCATGCATGCAGCGTCAGTGTCTGAATCTCATTCTATAGAAGAGGGCCTCACATGCAGTTTCAAAGCAGTTGAGAAATTCACTTGTAAGACAGATGTAGAGCCTAAAATACCTGTTCAGTCTTTGCATGTAGAGGAAAAATCCATATCAACAGAAAGTTGTGTTGCTCTTGAGGCTGCTGAGCAAGACTTTGCAGTTCAGATTCAAGAAGGTCAGTCTGTAAGACAGTCAGTACTTATGGAGGAAAAACATTCTCTGACTGGTGAAATGTCTGAAGGATTTACCAGATCAGAAGCAACTAAAATAAAAATTACAACACAGCCATTAGAACCACTTTTAGTAAGTGAATCACAAGAAAGCAAAACTCTTTCAAAGGAACTTACCTTTGTAATTCCACTACCAAAATCACACAGCTTGGGCATCAAACAACAGTTGAAAATGACACTTCAGTCTGCTGTGGCTTGTGATCAGCCTTTGATTTTGGCAGATGTAGTGCAAAGTTTAGGAGTTGTGGAAGTAAAGGAGGTCAATGTGCGTATGGAACCAAACTACATGCTGTTCACTTACCTTATTACAACAGCTGGTCCACCTATAGAAATTACAATTGTCTTCGAGGGTGTATACCCCCAGAGAGCGGCTCTTAAAGACGAACTTCATGCTGCTTTCTACTCTATGCTTAATCAAGAGAAACTGGTCTTCAGCTCTGAACAGTCAAACATCTTAAAACTTGACAGACCTGAGAGATCGCTGGATAGCAAAGCTTCTTCATATCCATTATCCTCAGCAATTTTAACAGAGAATGTTGAAATGTTTACAACGCCTAAAAATCAGTCTGCAGCTCTGCAAACAGAAGCTCAAGTCTCTTTGCATTCTGCAATGTCTCAAAGGCAAACTGCTATCCAGGAGTCAGAGCACCATGTCACCCAGAAGGCTGCAGAATCCAAAGTGGAGATCCACAGTTTCAGTGAGACCGAATGCAGGGAAATTAAATCAAATTCATCTGAACATTATAAGAGAGAGGTGTGTGTTTCAGATATTACAGTTGATGCACCTCCTAGACAGATCACTGTGGAAGAGTCTATAGATGTTCTTATTCAAGAAGACAAAAGAGAGGAGGTTGTAACAGAGGACATTTTAATTAAGCATTTGACAGAAGATCTGCTTTTTGAAATACCATTAAAAGACATTACTGCAGAAGAGAATTCCAAAGTTACATTGTCTGTGAGAATAAAAGGTGTAAAAAGTGTAAACTGGCTTTTTAATGGAGTATTGATCAAATCTGGCAAAGAGTTCAAATGTTTAAAGGACAGTGATTCTTACACACTAGTAATCAACAAAGTTATCAAGGTGAAACATGAAGGGGAATATACCTGTCAAGCTGTGAGTGAAGCTGGCAGGATATCATCATCATCATCATCAAGGCTCACTGTTGTCTCAAGAGGTTGGATTGTGTGGATTTTGTCATCTTAGATGAGATAGATAATTCTTAACAATTCAACTCAGACCATCACTAATGAACTAGTTGGCACCGCTACATCATCTTTCCATTACTTCACCATTTCTTTAAGAATAATTTTTAAGCATACATTATGTGTGCTAAATATCTTTTCACCCTCTTTCAATATAATGGCACATTTTTCATCTTCAAGTTCTTCAAGCATGACCATGTCATGTGTGGCTCTTCATCACCTATTTTCTAACGTTCACATCATTATTTTTTCCATGTCATCCCAGGATTACTATCATTCCTTCCTTTCCATTTCTTATGCATCCTGATATATCACACAACTCTGTAGTCCTATTAAAATCAATGTATTAATTTTTTGTATTTTATTTCCTTGCAAATTTCAGTGCCTCCAGTTTTCAAGAAGAAGTTTTATGACACGGAGAGCAACATCGGCAGCCCAGTGAAGTTTGAATGCGAGATTGAAGATACACCTAATGTGACATTCAAGTGGTTCAAGTCTGGCACAGAGGTTAGACAGAGTGATAAGTTCAGGATCATCAGCTGGCAAAGCACATCATCTCTGGAGCTCCTCAACCCAACTAAGGCCGACATTGGTGAATACAGCTGTTGTGCCTCTAACAAGCACGGTAGTGACACCTGCACTGCTAACCTGAACATCACTGGTGAGTGAACTGGTTTTGATGTTATATTCTTTGCTTTTGCTGCTGGCAAATCTTTAACAAAGGTTACTGATTTTTAAGGGTTCAGCTTTTTTTCTGTCCTTAAAATCCAATCTGCACTCTTGTGTATGACAGAGTTGTGTATGTTTTGTAATCATATATAAGCAATATATGATTCCTCTTAAATTCTTTCAAAGTGACTTTTAAATCACTGAATACATGTCCACATCTTTCAAGCTCTTCCTCTTAATATTATTCTTTTTTTTTGCTCTTTTTTAATTAATATAATGAATCCACCTGGGATCAATAATTCCACCTATCTCTATAACCATGTCTGAACCAGACACATGGAAATGTGTTAAGATCTATCCCAATTAATGTTTTTTTTTGTCTTTCAAAACTTGCAAATATTCATTTTAAAATCTCTTCTGATAAGTAAAGATTATTTTCGGGTATGTGAACTAACTTCATATATTTGAAATACATCTATAATACAGGTTATCAAGTATTTTGATGGCAGTATGTGGTAGAGGTAACTGATATTCAGATTTATTAATACTTTTGACTTAAATTTAGCAATGGATAGCATTGTCTCTTGAGTGCATATTGGATCATAATTTTCTGAATTCATCAGTTTCAGCCATGTTACTTTATCCACCATATTTATGACCATCAGTGGGGTAAAGCAAAGATGATGAATACAAAAACACATGAACAGAGAGACTAAGAAAAAATATTGATCAATGAATTTGGTCCATACCAGGTCCCAGAAAACATGATCTGTGAAAATGTGTTCTGGGAACTGGGTATGGATCCAGTGATTGATGTTATCTTGGTATTTCTGTTCATGTGTTTTTGTATTCACTGCCATAACTCTTTCCTGCTGATGGTCATAAATATGGCGGATGTATAACTCATTGCTTTGCTTGTAGAGTAGGGATAAAACTGCTCTTCTTTTGTGACGTTTTAAGTCCTGTGCAGAAAATGTCCCGAGTGATACATGTTGTGTTATTTGATTTGTGATGTGCTTTAGTGTACATATTTCTGTTGTGTAAGTGTCTAAAGGTAAAGATGATGAAAATACTGGTTATCCAGCAACTCACCACCTACACACCGAAGTATTTCCAAATACCATGCGTTTTTAGAGTCTAACTGGTTTATGACTTGTTAAAGCAGGCATATCTATACAACTGCACTACAAAGTTTTGGGGCTCTCAAGAGTTGTGTGACATTGTCTTTGGTAACTTATTGAATGCTTAGAATATATATGGATCATTTTATATGCTACATAAAATGAGGTTTAGTGAGGGATGAACCCCCCCCCCCCCACCCCCACAAAAAAAAACTGAGATGGTTGCTAGTGTAGTTGTTATAGTTATTGTTACCAAGATGATCAGTACTATTAATAATAGCAATAGGAGTTTTTGACTATGGTTTTGCTGAAATCCGTTTAATTTTTATTCTCAGAAACCCCCTCCATCACAAAAGAATTACCAATGCTGGATGTAGTGAAGGTGACCAGTGCTTTATTTGGGAATGAGCTCATTGGTACTGCCCCGTTTGAAATAAACTTGTTGAAGAATAAGAGATTTATGAATTCTGACAAAATTATTTTTGAAGATTTAATTGAATATTTGGAGACACGTCCCTTTGAAAGTTCAGATTTTGGGGAGTACCAATGTTGCCTATCAAACGAAGTTGGAAAAATCGCCTCAAAATCAGTTTCTGTAATAAGAGGTTAGTATGCTTGAGAAAGTCAAGAAGAATAATCCCTGCAGGTTCCCAGCACTAACAGGTGTGTTACTAACAGGCAGCGCGGGCTACAATGGCAAGCTAAAACTGTTAACAAAGCTTTCAGACAATTAAGCAGTTGCTGTTGCCATGAATTATCTGATTTATTTCAAATTTTTTACGGTTGACCTGCAATATCAACATTTTTCAACATCAACCATAAAAATATAAAAACACCAGTGCGATACAAATTAAGCATTAAAGTACAGTACAACTTTGACATTTTATATTTTGCAACTTTTCATTTGGCATTACATCAGGAGATGTTGATCACCAATACAACTCAAAAGTTCATGCTTTAGAACACAAACACACTGAATAATATAATTAATTCTAATTTATTTTACTCTATAAAACCTTTTGTCAATGCTCATAAAATCGATGGTCAAGGACTGACTGCATTGTGACTTTTTTCACTGGATTTTTTTTCTTCACTTTTTGATTGATCTTTGAATTTCCTAGATCCATGGGTTTCCATACACTGAGTCTTTGTCCTAGATGTCACTCTTTAGATTCTTACTCTAACCTTTGAGGATATCATCGAGTGCATTTGTATTGAATTATGCTGGAATAATTAGGCTATCTGTTCTGGTTCTCTTGTAGTTAAAGGTTGACAAAAGGATGGAGTGTCTTAAGTTATTTGAACATTATTTGGCGTTCTTTTAGACTGGATTGTGTTTTGGATAGGCTACCTTTTCTAATTGGATTAAAATCGATCTTTAGTTGTATTTCATTCTCTGTATTTGAAAATCACAGTTCATATTGCTTTTGTCATATCCCATGTTTGGTATGTAATTGTTGCTAAGGTTGTTTGGTTTGGTTTAGGTTTAGGTTTTTCTGCTAGAGAGAAATGCACCATGTACAAACTCTTTATCTTCTTAAAATGTTCTTATTTGAATCAGAACCTCATGTCTTTCTGAAGATACAATCTACCCAATTTCTTTGAAAAGGTGGTGAAATGTAAAAGGTTCAAGAGACATCTTGTGTTTGGAAGAAACCGAAATGGAATAGCAATTGCAACATTCTTCAAAATGGACGCATTCCAGTTCATGTCAAGTCATTAATATTGTTGAAAAAAAGTCTTCGGTCTTTTCTTTTGTCACAAGCTGGTTAATTGTCAGTTCAGATATCTTGACTCGAAGGATGGCACACAAATGGTGGCTCTTGGTACCTTTACTGGAGTACTGAAATTCCTTCTTATTCTTGGATTTTGCTATGAAATAACCACTCTTATGAAATAACCAGTCACATTCCAAAGTGACACAGTCTCTTGTTGTTCCTCACATGGAATACAGAATTAATTATGCAATGGCTGAGGAATGGAAAACTGACAATTCAACCATCTTTGAATCCCGATGTCAGTATTCTTGCAAAATTATGTAATTCTTTAAATCTTGTACTAAAATACCTTTGACTTATTATGGTGAATGCATATTACTGGCAGAACAACATTTGAATGCTACAATCATACTTTTTTGTACAACTCCCGTTTTTAGAGCTGTAACTCTAGCTATACTGTTCCTCACAGCATCAGCACCTGCCCGCTTTGTGAAGACACTGAGCAACATTTCCATCCCAATGAGCCAAAAGTTGAGACTTGAGTGCACATTCAATGGAGCCCAGAAATTGTTTGTGACCTGGTTCAAAGATGGCAGACAACTCTATGCATCGTACAGATACAATACAAAAGTCACAGATAACTCCTGCATTTTGGAATGTCTTCATGAATGTGACAAGAACACCACAGGAAAATACTCTTGTGAAGTCTCCAATGCCTTCGGAAGAGACATTTGCCATGCTAATGTGACTGCAGTGACGGGTTTGTATACTATGGTTTTCAGTAATGCTCTACTAATTTACTATTATTACGTTATTCATTTTGGATTTCTTAATTTAAATAAAAGATACCAGTATTCATCAGCACTGAACTAGAAATGACACTCTAATATATAGGTCTATATATAATTTCCAATCCTCTTCACCTCAGAACCTGCCCGTTTTCTGAAGAAGTTGACAGATCAATCCATTCCAATGAGTAAAAAGCTAAGACTTGAATGCACATTCACTGGAGCTCCAAAAATGTTTGTCACTTGGTACAAGGATGGCAAACAGCTGTATGCTTCATATCGATACAACACCAAAGTTACATCAGACTCCTGTATCCTGGAGTGTCTGCATGAGTGCAATAATGAGACAACAGGAAAATACTCATGTGAAGTTTCAAACGTTTATGGAACGGATATATGTCATGCTGAAGTAGTGGCAGTTACAGGTTTGTGATTTGTACTGGACCCTTGCCTGCCCATCTTCCAAAGTTCCATACCCATGGATTTTGCCCATGGATATAAAAGGAATAGTTTGATATTGCAGCGTTGGACCGCATGTCACCTGGAATGGTGTAATATTTGTTCATCGTGTTTTTTTTTTTTTTTGCGGTTGGCAACAATATGGTGTGCTGCTGTGACATTTTGCACGTTCATTGAAGTGGCTCATGCGTCTTAATTCATGTTTATGTTTTGTCCTGTTTCAAGGCTACAGTGGGGGCTGGCATGTTTTTTGAGTGCTTGTTGTTGCGGGATATTGATCAACTTGCGATTGCATCTGCAAGTTTCCATGCTTAAAAGATATTGCATACTTCAGCAAATTTGAGGAGTTTAGTGTTTTTAAAGAACAATCCGCATGTTGTAAAGGTTGATATGTTGCCTGTTTGTATAGTTCTTGTCGTTGTTAAGAAAGTCGTTTAAATGGATCTGATGCTGTTCTTCGTAGAGCCTGCCCGCTTTGTGAAGAGGTTGACAGACATGGCTATCCCACTCAGTCAGACACTGAGACTTCAGTGTACATTCACTGGAGCACCAAAGATGTTTGTCACATGGTACAAAGATGGAAAACAACTGTATGCCTCATACAGATACAACACAAGGATCATTGAGAACACGTGTGTCTTGGAATGCCTCCATGAATGTAACAATGACACTCCTGGAAAATACTCTTGTGAAGTTTCAAATTCCTTTGGCACTGATATCTGTCATGCCAATATAACTACAGTTACAGGTTCGTATACCATCCTAGTTTACTTATTTACAAATTTATTTCATGTTTAGGCAGACATAGGATAAAGATAAATTCGCTCATTTCTTGTTCTCAGAACCTGCCCGATTTGAACAGAAGCTAAAGGACAAAAAAGTTGCCATGAGCAAAAAATTGAAGCTTGAGTGCACATTTACTGGAGCTCCTAAAATCTTTGTCACTTGGTACAAGGATGGCAAACAAATATATGCCTCTTACAGATATAATACTCAAGTTGTTGGAAACACCTGCACTCTAGAATGTTTACATGAATGCACCAAAGACACTCCTGGAAAATACTCCTGTGAGGTGTCCAATTTCTATGGAAGTGATATCTGTCATGCTGAAGTGGCCACAGTATCTGGTTAGTACACTTTTAAAGGCCCTTTACATTAATGTTGGTTGGAATTCGAGTTGATTCTGTTGCGGAAGCCAGGGATTTGCTAGCATGATGCTCATCCAATGTGATTCCTCTTAGGACCTGCTCGTTTTGTGAAGAAGCTCACAAACCAGAATCTTCAATGGGGGCAAAAGTTTAGGCTCGAATGTTCCTTTACAGGAATTGAACATGTTTTTGTCACATGGTACAAGGATGGCAAACAGGTCTATGCGTCATATAGATGCAACACAAAAGTAATTGGAAACACTTGCGTTTTGGAATATCTTCATGAGTGTGATGGCAATACTCCTGGAAAATATTCTTGTGAGGTTACAAATGAAGATGGATCAGATATTTGTCATTCGCTGGTCATCCTTGCGTCAGGTTAGTTAACTGCAGTCAGCTTATTTGATTGAATTTGCAGATCAAGTTCCAACTTTTCCATTCTTTACAATAGTTTTCAGTATGCTTCTTTTTTCCCCAAATACTTTTGTCTCAAGAGATCAAATTAATCTCTGGATTAATTACTAGCATTTTAACATGAAAAACAGAAATGACTATCGTCCCAAATGAAACAAAAATAGCAATTTGAGTATTTTATAAAAGGATTAGGGGAAATTTTTCATTAAGCTCAATTTAGGCCCTGTCCACACGGAGATGCGTTTAGCTGTGTACGTAAAAATTTTGTATCATATTTGCGTTTCGTCCAGACGGATCCGCCGTATTGGGACACTGAAACCGCAATTTTTTAAAACCGGGTCCCAGAGTGGATAAATCTGAAACCGACACCCTTGCGTTTTCGTGTGTACGACCAATCAGTACATTTTGTGAGACGATGATGTCATCTCACCATGTGTCAGCATTAGTCACACACCGCTACGTCACACGTAACATCAACAACAATGGCGGACTATATGCTTGTGATCGTGCTGCAGAAGCTACTGAGCCTATTAGTCTTCACCTTGCTGTCGTGTTGGGTTCGCAAGGTTATGCGCATGATCCAAATCTTCTTTTCCTTGTTTAGTGTATCTCTGTGGCAGAATTACAGCGCCACATACTGGTCTGGCATGTATACTACATCGTTTTCAGTCGGTCTCAGTGGTTTTGTGTGGATGCATATATTTCTTGAGATGACTCCGTGTTTACGGAAAAAATGCTAGAACGAGGAAAAAAAAAAGATCGGATAGGGAAAGCTCTGGCTTCGTGTGGATGTGGCCTTAGAGTAAATAGTGACTTTTAACAATGGCACTGGTGCACAATAACCAAATGCAAACTAGTGTTATTTTAGTATAATTTATATAATATTATATTATATATTATAAAATTTTAGAACGAGGAAAAAAAAAGATCTGATAGGGAAAGCTCTGGCTTCGTGTGGATGTAGAGTAAATAGTGACTTTTAACAATGGCACTGGTGCACAATAACCAAATGCAAACTACTGTTATTTTAGTATCATTTATATAATATTATATATTATAAAATATATTATATTTATTAATATTTTGAATTAGCTTTTATTTTTCTACTTTTTATAATTTTAGGTGTCATTTTTTTTTTTTTTTAATTTATTTTAGTTTTAGGTGTAATAATTTAGTACTTCAAATTAAACTTTTGTATTTCAGTTTGTTGCTAAGGCAGCAAAGTTTATCTAATATTTATACTTTTATTTGATCCCAGATTTACTTAAATTATCATTACAATAACAACACTAATGCAAACTAAAACACTGTAGCAAAAATGCATTTAATAGAGCATTAAATACAAATGGCTTTATGTAGTCCACAGCTTACACTAAAAAAACTGTGAGTAATCTAATAAGCACATTTAATTATGCTTTTTTACTATAGAATCCCTTAATCTTGTTTACATTTAAGAGGGATTTAGTCTTGGACTGAAAGCTTTTTTTATTTCTAGAAGTCAAATTTGAAGGTTAGAGTAGACAGCGAGATAAAAATGAGAGAGATTGCAAAATTTCAAGTGTGGATAAAACTGCACGCCTAACTATTTTGAAAGCAGAGAAGACAGATGCTTGTCTTGCCATGCAAGTGAAGAACTTGATTTAAAAAAAAGAAAAGTAAACAACAACAACAACATCAACCAAAGCAACACACATGCTCCAATAGACTCTTTGTGATATGTATTTTGCTTTTAATATTAGTGACCTTGTGTGAATTGTGTTTTGTTTTCAGAGCGTAAAATTCCACCAACTTTCTCTAAGAAGCCCTCAGAGCACTTTGAGGATGCTGAGGGAAAATTGGTGAAGCTTGAGGGTCGAGTATCTGGGTCACAACCTCTATCTGTAAGCTGGTACAAAGATAACAGTGAACTCAACACTTCTGACATCTATGACATTTCCTTCAAGAGCAACACTGCTGTGATATTACTCAAGAAGACCAGTGTCAAAGACAGTGGAGTTTATACATGCAGAGCTTCTAATGAAGCTGGCACTGCCTCCTTCCAGGTGGTGGTTAACATCACAGGTAGTCAATATGGTCTTACTGCATGATTTCTTGTGTCTCACTTATTGCTGTATTCCCTTTTCTTCTTTGCATGTTAATTCCATTTATGTGATTTTGTGTGTTACTGCGATGCTGCTTTCTGTTGTACTGCTTAAACTCCCCTACTTTTCACTGAAAAGAACAGGTGAAAATGCTGAAATTCTTCACTTTTTTAATACCTAGGGCAAAAAAGGCCACCGACTTTTGACATTCCCCTAAAACCAGTAACAGTTAGTGAGGGCGAAAGGCTAAACCTTAGCTGCCATGTTTGCGGGTCTCCCCCAATGACGATTCAGTGGATGAAGGACAGAAGGGAGGTCACATCCTCTGCTACCACCAGGATGATATTTGTGGATGGCACAGCCACCCTGGAGATAAACCAGACATCCAAATCTGATGCAGGAGATTATCTGTGCAAGGCAACCAACAATGCTGGTAGTGAATTCTCCAAGGCCAAAGTCACATTCAAAGGTAATTAGAACTATCTACTTTTCTGTAATAATCAAAATGTGCATTTCAATGCAGATAATTTAAATATAAGGTATTATTATTAACCATACATATTCTTGCTTTGAACTCTTCACATGTATTTAATTTCTTTGCTTCATTTTCTACTTCTGGGTCTAATATTCTCAACCTTTCTAATAGTACCAAGTAGATATAAGCCAATATCTAAATTTCTTATTTCATCATCATGCATTTTGGTATCTTTGCCATCTTAATAATATCCACATCCTTTTTTGCATGCTCCTTAAGTGCTTTGGATCCAGCTGATCTTGCTGTTTCTTAAAAAGTTGTACCTTTTTTATAGTGCACAACTAAGCTGCAGTGATCTTGATAATATTTTCAAAAGATTTGATTTCACTTGCGTATTTATTCTTCAGTAGTGACATATCTTGCTACCTATAAGGTGCTTACGAGATGATTTTTATTCGTTTAGATTTTGTGACAGTTTAATGCATATTTACTGAACTTGTTAAAATGCTGAAATATGCTAAGTATCCTTATGTAGATTTCAGTCCATTTTTATAATTTGCTTAATGTGTTGTTCCATTGCCGGTATTACTCAGATAAAACAGGTGCAGCACCTGCAACAGCACCGGCAGCCCCCACAGCACCTCAGCCAGTTAAAAAACTGGATAACTTGTTCTTCATTGAGGAGCCCAAGAGCATTCATGTTGTTGAGAGTAAGTTTCTGCTTTTTGTTAAATAGTGTAGATATGTCATTTTTAGATTAGAATTAAATGTACACAATGGAAATCACATCATATTCTGGATTACAGAGGGTACAGCTACCTTCATTGCTAAAGTTGGTGGTGATCCCATTCCCAATGTGAAGTGGATGAAGGGCAAATGGAGGCAGATGACTCATGGTGGTCGCATCAACATTCATCAAAAGGGCCAAGAGTCTAAACTGGAGATTAAAGAGGTGACCAAATCTGACTCTGGTCAGTACAGATGCGTTGCCTCAAACAAACATGGAGAAATTGAGTGCAGCACAGACTTGAATGTTGATGAGAAAAAAGAATCTGGGCCAGAGTTGGTCAGACTGAAGAAGTGAGTCTGAAATTGGGATTTTCTTTGTCAGCAAAGCTCAAAATCACAATTCTGTAATGATTATAAACTTGCACTCTGTTTTGTTACGTTCAGGACTCCATCAAAACAGAAAAGTCCAAAGGAAGATAAAGACATTGACATTGTTGAGTTGCTAAGAAATGTAGATCCAAAAGAGTATGAGAAATATGCTCGTATGTATGGAATCACAGACTTCCGGGGTCTTCTTCAAGCTATTGAGTTTCTGAAGAAGGAGAGGGGTGAAGAAAGTGGAAGACCGGTAGATACATCTAAATTGTTTTGTCTTAAAAGATGTTACAAATCTTATGTTTTCTTACACCTTATTGATATTGAAATCTGCAACAAATAGCTTTAATAGGTGCCCTTGTTTTTTGAATCAGGAAAGTGAACATGGAAGAGAAAGTGATGAGGATTTGGCTAAGCTTGTGACTGATTTGCAGAAGAGAATGGAACACAGTGAAGTATGTTCCTTCTTTGGGAAGTTGAAGTAACACCGCTTCAATTTTCAGTGTAAACATATTTGCATATTCATGCATATGCGGATCAGATGCATGTTGATGACCTAAATGTATGAATATTTTGTTTTTGCAGCCTGTTACCCTCCTTAAAGACATCACAGATCAGTCAACACAAGTTAACAAAGAGGCTGTGTTTGAATGTGAAATTAAAGTCAACTATCCAGAAATTACATTATCTTGGTATAAAGATACACAAAAGCTAGAAACTAGTGATAAATATGACATTAAACTCATGGGTGACCGCCAAATATTGAAGATCAAGAACTGTCAGACCAGCGACCAGGGAAATTACCGTGTCGTTTGTGGGCCACATATATCCAGTGCCAGACTGACAGTGTTGGGTAAGTCCATTTTAATGACATTGTACTTTGCATTAAAACAACAATGATGAACATATTACGAATTGAGGCACATTTTCGTCAATATTCTACAGAGAGTAAAGGTCATGTGCAGGAACCATCACCTGGTAAGAGGGTAGAACTGCTTTGTATAAGAAATGTAATTATCAGAATGGTAAGATAGGGCCACATAGATTGTCTAGATTGTCTATAAGGAAATTACTAACCTCTTCTACAGTGGTTCAGCTACTTACTAGCAATTGCTGAGCATTCTTCATTTTTCCCCTTGTCCTTTAAAATTACTCGGCTATAGTAGTGTTGGCAAAGTGTTGGATTAAAAAAAAGTGTGTGCCTTTGAAAGCACATTTACATTTCTTCTGAATTTTCTGCTCTTTTTTTGAAAACACTGAAATGACAAATGAAATACATTTTGAGACAATTAACCATTCAAATCCTTTTATGTTATTTTTAGCTGATCAAATTCAGTTCACCAAGCGCATTCAAAATATTGTGGTGAATGAGCATCAGTCTGCCACTTTTGAGTGCGAGTTGTCTTTTGATAACGCGGTCGTCACCTGGTATAAAGATGCATGGGAGCTTAAAGAGAGCCTGAAATATACCTTCAGGTGTGAGGGACGAAGGCACTTTATGATCATCGGCAACGTAACCTCTGACGATGAAGGTGTGTACATTAATTCTCCTAGTGGCTCACTATAAATGTAGAATTAAACAGATTTAAACAAAATTAACTTCACTGAAAATCTTTTAGGCGTGTACTCTGTGATTGCGCGCCTGGAGCCCGTTGGTGAAACTAAAAGTACAGCTGAGCTTTATTTGTCAGGAAAAGGTAAAAATCCAGAGCAGCATCACTTAATGGCTTGTTTACTAGAGTTTAGTCAACAGCAATTACATTTTATCTTCTTTTGCAGAATTTGAAATAAGAACACGTTCTTTTGGTAAGTGGTTTGTTATGCACTAAATTGTTTCTGAGGATTAATCGTCTCTTATTTACTCCTCAAATAACCTGCGACAACTAATTTCTTTACAAAATCTGCAAAATGTATAAGCAAACTTCACTGAATATAATCAGCCAGAATCAGAAATAAATATATAAAATTTATCTCAACCTATCCAGATGTTCCTGATACATCG
Source organism: Chrosomus eos (assembly GCA_036326025.1). Taxonomy (NCBI): domain Eukaryota; kingdom Metazoa; phylum Chordata; class Actinopteri; order Cypriniformes; family Leuciscidae; genus Chrosomus; species Chrosomus eos. The sequence continues at coordinate 10,096,610 of CM070826.1, forward strand.
ATATATGTGCCAGATGTGTCATCTGTAATTAGTTTTAAAGGTAAGGTATAATTAAATAAACAAATATATAAATAGAAGACCATGACGTTTCACTTCACCTAACAATGATGTAATTGTTACCTTTTCTTTAAAAGATGAATCCTCAGAATTTCATTATGAAGAAAAAATTGAAATAACAGGTACTACTTCAAATTAGAAATAATCTCTAATCTTTCTTAAACCTTAATATGTGAACTTGATGAGTACATTCACTAAAATACACTAAGCTTCCATCATCTCATCTCCTGAATAGATTGATAAACTAACATTACCATTTTACCATCAGCACCTCACCATGTAATCCCACATTAACCTCACATTGACATCATCTAAAGTGGGTGTTTAATAAAATACAACTAATGTAATACAATCAGCTCCTAGATTTGGCATTTCTTTCTTTCTTTCTTTCTTTCTTTCTTTCTTTCTTTCTTTCTTTCTTTCTTTCTTTCTTTCTTTCTTTCTTTCTTTCTTTCTTTCTTTCTTTCTTTCTTTCTTTCGTTCGTTCGTTCTAATCTTTGCATCTTTTTCAAAAAATTGCTGTTACACAATTGTTTTTATACATAACATAAAAAAATATTGTTGTATGGTAGAGTGTCAGAAATGGACAGTTCAAGAGGAGAGTGTAACTTATTAATTCTCTTCACTGCAAGGTATACTGATTAGCAGTCTTAGAGTCTTTAACTAAGAGCATAACATTTTGCTCGTCTTGTTTGTATGTGACGAGTTTCTTCACTCATCTTCATTTTAATCATTCTTCATTTCATCTTCTTTTAATTATCTCTTTTTTAACATATATTTTGTCATAGCTATACATGTGGATTCCTTTGCTTTTTAATATAACTGACTGTTAAACATCATCACTCCCATCCTTCAGTAACCAGGTCCTTCATCAGTTTCAGTTCAGCATTATTAACATTTTTAATCCACAGGTATTGTGCTGTAAACTTTGTGTGTGTGTGTTTGAAATTTGTGTGTCTATGTTCATGCCTAAGTTCTTGTTTCATGTTCTCATTAGAATTGAAGAAACCTGTCGAGGAGTCTGTAACAAAACATCTAGTGGAAAGGACAGAGGAGGCGCCTAAGAAAGGTATTGGATGAAGGCAAAATGCTTGCGCCAGATTTTGCTTATGGCTGTCCCAGATTATCTCTTAACATTTATGTATGCCAAGCCAACTGCTTTTTTTTTTTTTTTTTTCTCCAGTTAAACACTTACAACATGTCTGTGCTGAACAAAAAACATTTTTGGTTCCTTCCTTGTCTGGAAGTTCTGTTTGTGTATTATGTCATTCTGCGGTGTTTATGTACTTTTTATGATTGTCCTTGATCGTATGTCCATAAATGTTTTCTTCTAATGTGTGTGCAATCATGCTAAAAGCATGGACACTTAGGCTACTTAAACTCTGCTTAAGCTTTGCAGCTGTATTTAACAAAGCTGATATCTTTTATGTACCTGAAGTTATGAAGCAACCAGAAGAAAAACCTGGAACAACTTTTGTACAGCCTTCAGTTCCTGAGAAAGGTATTATGTCTTTGCTTGACTTTTTACATTGTTCATGTGTTTCTTCCTCTGTGTGTTCATTGTTTTCCACCAAAAAATGAAAACCATATCTGTTTTGTGAGATCGGTATGTTATCATATAAAATCTGTTTGCGTACTTGCTGTACGTGTAGCTCTTTGGTTTGAAGATGCTTAATATGCGACTCACTTTTATTCCTGTGATGCCATGATATTTTAAAGAATCTGAAGACAAGAAGCCTGTTGAGGAAAAAGTCCCATCTGTCAAGGTGACAGGGCAAAAAGAACAACCCACACGTAAAGGTATTATCAGCTGTGTGTTTTCAGTGTATATACTGTTATATACGTTCTGTATTGATTGTATGTCTAAATGTGTTCTTTTTCCAAAATGTTCAAATGTATGTATATTATTTATAAATGTTGATATTTGTGTAACTGTAACTTGCAGTTTCTTCTTGTGTCAGTTAGTATGTAAAATATTCTTGATATCTTGGGATTCTATAATTCTTCACATATTGTTTATCTGTGATGTACACAGAAATATCTAAAGCCTGCTGTATAATTCATGTCTATGTGTTTGTGTTTTCAGTCTCCTTTGAGAATTAATAGCAATATCATTGTTAATTATAGATATTCTAAAACCTACACCCTCAGAGCCTAAACCTCAGATGCCAGCAGAACCAAAAGCTCCAGTGGCTGAACCAAAGCCTGAACCTAAGTCTGAGCCAAGAGCTCCAGTGGCTGAACCAAAGCCTGAACCTAAGTCTGAGCCAAGAGCTCCAGTGGCTGAACCTAAGTCTGAGCCAAAAGCTCCAGTGACTGAACCAAAGCCTGAACCTAAGTCTGAGCCAAAAGCTCTACCTAAACCTGAGCCCAAGCCTGACCCAAAAGCTACAGCAAAACCGAAGGCTGAACCTAAGCCTGCAGTTGCAAAGAAAGTTGAGGCACCTTCTGCCAAAGGTATTGTGTGTTATTTGTTGTCTGTGCTGTAGTTTTTTCTTTGTGTTTGTTTTCTGAGCATGTCTGTATGTGTCAAGTATGATATGTACAAATATTTTCCTAAATTTGTTGTATGTGCAGTCCTCAACTCTTAGAATCCACCTCTTGTTCAACTGAAGAAACTAAATTCTCTTCTGCTTTATATTTTTGTGTTTACTGTATGCTACTGTATGTTTTTTGTTCTTTAAAAGCACCCGAAGCTCCAAAGAAGCCAGAAGCTGCACCTCAACCATCCTTAGCTATTAAAAAAGATGAGGCTTTACCTCTAAAGCCAGACACTACTCAAATGAAAGGTAACTCTTGAATCTCAATAGTTAAGAAGAACAATTATTGAGTATAATTCCTGCGAACCTCAAACCACGGTTTCACTTTTGTTTATTGTCTGTTAAAAGCTTTGTCACCAAAAATGGTGCTCTTGGAATGCATGTGTAACTCTTCTCTTGATCTACTAATTGATTCTTTTTATTATATGAGCTTCTGCATTTTACTGTGAATGCATATCTTTTTATGATAATACACTGTATAACACATATGTGTTCTTTTGAAGCTCTTGTGGAGATGAAGGAAATAGAAGCACCAAAAGTAAAGCTAGATAGAAAACCAGAGCCTGCACTTGTTGCTGCTGAGCCACCAAAGAAAGAAGCCTCAACACTACTACAAGATGAATCTGTCAAAGATCATTTGCCTGTCCTCTACGAGCCATCAAGTGTAGAGCCAGCTAGACAGTTTAAACCTACACAAAGCCAGCATCCTGAGCTAGTTAGAAAACAAGAAGTCACATCAGCTCCAACAGAGATTATAGTTGAACCAAGAAAGCCACCTTCCCGAGAAGTTTCCCAAGCAGAATCAGTCAGAAACATCGAACCTTCCCCTAAACCTTCAGAGTTACTGCAAGCAGATCAAGCTAAAAAGCAAGTGATACCAAAGAGTGAACCAACCCCTAAAATCAGTGAGCCAGCACTTGCCCACAAAAAGGAGAGTCATCCAGAGAAAGGTATTATTAAATCTTCATATCAATCTCTTAAATATGCCCTGCAATAATGGGGTAGCAATCAGTACAATCTCTCTTAAAAGTGTTGCTAAACTTATTTACTCTTCTTAATGTGGTGTTCTTTGTCTGGTAACATTTTTATATCTACAAAGCGGTTGAAGTAAAGGCTGCTGAACTACCATCTGAGAAAAAGCCTGTGACTAAAGCTAAAATGGAGACTGAGATGCCCCTAGTCAAAGGTATGCTTGGTTGTTTGTGAGAGATACAAATCAAATTTGTATCTCTGCATTACTAGATATGTTTGTTGTACAAAAAACAGATGTCCCACTATTACAGGGTAACCATTATTAACATTTTAATCATAGTTAGCTGGAAAATTATTTTTAACAGTATTAATATATATTAATCTGCTATGAGGTAAATAACTTTAAAAAACCTTCAATAACCCAAGCCAGAGAAAAGAGTTGAATTTTGACTGTACTGCCAAAATAAAGATTATCCCTAAACTAATGATATTTTAAGATCCTTTATCTTGTATAACAAATTATCCTTTCTAGATTAAAGTAGGGAAATATGGTAACATACCCTTTGATGTTTCATGTTGGTATGCATGTTTTGTTGAAAACTCTTCTACCACCGTTGCATGGTGCAATCTTGAAAATCTTTCATCTTTAAAGTCTTTGCAGCTTCTGAAGAGGAAATGCACCAACTTCTCTACACAGTGGAAGCAACTCAGAAGATTTACATGGAGGAAATGTTTTTGAAGGAGGAAATTGCAGAAGAGAGTAAAAGCATGCCTCATCAACCTGAGGAAATTTTGTCTCTTCAAGAACATATTGTAAGGACGGATGTGAGTCATCACAGTAGAGAATTAGCTGCTGAAGATTTGAAAATAGTCGAAACAGAGGTTTCCCGGAAGCTAGAACCTTCTTTTGAGCTGATTCAAATAAAGGAGATACCCGAGACAACCTTATCAAAGCAAGAAATGCATATTGAGAACATTGAAACTTCTCCAGAAGCTGTGATGATAGTTAGCATTGAGTCATCACTGAGAAGTCAAGAAATAATGCCAGATGAAAAGAAAAAAAACGGAAGATATGCCTATAAAGAGAGAAGACACCCCCAGAAAAGAGATGGCCATTCAGAGAGAAATAGAAGTTCACAAGAAAGAGCATATTCACTTACAAAAGTCTGTTCATGAAAACAACAGATCACAGCAGGAAACCCCTCAGATATCACCAGAGATAACACCATTAGTAAAACCAAAAGAAAATGGAACTAAGTTGAAGGAAGTGCGTAAAGTACTTGAAAGAGGTAAACCTTATAATCTTCAGCAAATGCCTCAACTGGTATATTGCAATCTTTACTTGAATTATCTGTCTTCATGTATTTGCCGTAAAGGCAATTGTGGTTTTCTTTTCTGTGTCTTAGAAGTCATGTGCTTGCATTTTTCGCTAAAGTTCCTCTTTAGCTTCTTTTATCTTGAATATGTTATAATTCTTAATTAGACGAGAAGACCCAGGCTGTTACAACTCCTGTGTCAAAAGTTTTTTCACCTACAAATAGTACTTAAAAGGCTGGGAGATCTGGTGCCATTACTCTTCAGTTCTTTGTTCAATATGTGAAAATGTGTCTGTATGCTCATCTGTAATTGTTCAGGGTCTATATCTTGATTGTGATCATGGCTTACTTTTATTTTAAGAACCGGAATTAGTAAAGAAACCTGAACCGGAAGTCCCAAAGCCAACTGTGGCTCCAGTTGAACAGACAATATCTCCACCATCAAAAGGTATACAGCAAAACTGGAAGAAACACTACTTTGATAATGTTTGTTTCATATATTATTTTGTCGTCATGTTTAAATGTTCTTTGACCAGTCCAGTACAACATTTTTCCACATGCACCTTTATTATTTTGGATTATTATTATGGTATTGTTTTAATTTAAGAGCCAGCTGTTGAAAGGAAAAGCCAAGTGTGGCTCCACTTAAACAGAAAATGCCTCCTTCAAAAGTTATTCAAAGTCACATTGTGGTAGAACTCTTTTCTGGTCTGTTTGTCAGTCTTTGGTATGTCTTTGTTTGTTTTGTTAGCCTAATGATCTTTACATGGTCCTTGTCTTTTATCTTCTCTTTGTTTGTATTGCTTGTGATTATGGCACTGATTATGTGATTATGGTTTTATTTAAAGAGCCAATTGTTGAAAAGAAACCAGTTCCTGAAGTATCAAAGCCAACTGTGGCTCCAGTAGAACATAAAACAATATATCCTACCAAAGGTATTTAAAGCAAAACTGGCAAACATTTTTGCTGGTCCTATAGTCTTTGCTATGATGTGTGATTGTTCTTATTTGTGTTTAACTTTAAATGTTCTTTGTCCATTTAAATAACATCTTATTCCACATTTGTCTTCACTATTTTTGGTTGTGATTGTGGTATTATTTTATTTAAAGAGCCAACTATTGAAAAGGAACCATCTCCTGTGGCACCAAAGCCAACAGCAACTTCAATTGAACAGAAAGTCTCTCCACCCACAGGTAGAATCTCTGTTTCCATGTCTTCTGTATCAATTGTTATTGTTGTTGGTGTTCCCTTGTGTTTTTAATGTGTCTTTGTGGTCTTTAGTTTGTGCATTCTACTTTTTAAATTATCCTTTAAGTTTAGTCGTGCTTCTACATGTTTGTCTTAAAATACTAACTTTGACATTGTTTTTATGTTTCTTAATCAATTATGGATGTGAGTTGTCTACTTTTGTATTCCACTTTGTCTAAACATATACACTGTACCTTTGGCTTGTATGCACATTCATAATGGTAAAATTAAGGCAAGTATTCACCTATTTACAAATTTTCACGTCCTTTTCAAACCTGCATGACTTCCTTTCTTCCATGAAACTCCAATGGAGATGTTTAGTAGAATGTCTGAGCTATTGTATTCTATACCATGATAGTGGATAGGGATCAAGTTCCAGAAAATACTGACACAAAATTGCCTCATTTAAGTAGTCTATATAACTTGTATATGTATTTATATTCATAGTTTTCTAAAGCCATATGATCTAAGGAAAATACAGAAATTTAAGTGAATTTCTGAAAATGTAACAGCCATGGTCAGTGTAAAAAACGAGCGTAGCTTATACTACTTGTCTCACAGTTTATTTTCTTTTGTTAATCTGTTAATTCATTAAGTGAAATATATTTTATGTAGTCCTATTTATTTTATTACTTTTATAAAGCCTAGTTCATTTTAATCTGTTTTTATTCTGCGCTGCAGTTGCGTGATGTGTGAATCCCCATGTTCTGTTTTTATACTGCTTTTTGTGCATTTAAAACTAAACCCTTGAAAATTGTGGTATTTTTAATGGGTCACAGACACCCATCTATAATTTTAATTGGACATAATCTAGTCTTTAATGGTTAATGATCAATTAGTGACCTTCAGGAAAACAATCTAAATTAAGAAAATGCTCTCTATGAATAAAATGCAGTTCTCCACAAATGCTTGCGTACACGAGCTGAGACCTGACGTGAGATTTGATCTTACCCACCGCTTGCGTCCATATTGATAAATGCCAAGTTTTGTGTTGAAATGGCCATACGGTTTTCTGTTATATGTTCATTTCATAAATGAGGCCCAAGGAGAGTAAATGATGAAGGAATTACATTTTTTTTGTGCATTCTCATTCTGACTTGTATGTGTGTTGGTATCTGTTTAATCTGAAATGATCTCTGAAACAGATGGAGTCAAGGGCCCTGTCACAGCTCCTGGACCTGCTCCCAAAGGTATGTTACTGCGTGACATAAATGGCATAAATGAATCTTCCAAGGTTTAATTATCATACATGTTAAAAATCAGTTATTCAAGGCATTACATTGTATATGTCTGCTTGTTGTTATGCTTGTTTTATCTCATTTTGGTTTGCTTATTTTTTTGTTGTTATTTTTTCTTGCTATAACTTTTCTATATGTTTATATTGTACAGTTTGGGTCAGTGCTATTTATTAGGGTTGATGTTAATTTAATCTTAATTCCTACATTATTCATAAAAAAATGAATAGTTTTCCATGAAGGTTACACTGATGACTTTAGTCTCAACCCTGTGTGATATGTGTACAGGTGTCTTATGTCATGCTGATTGTACTGTCCTTGTCATGTGATATTGTGACATTTATCGCCTCAGAAACAACTAGCACTACACAAGCACTTCTTAAACGAAAGAGTACAATTCACGTCAAGGAAGAAGAAAAATTGGAAATGCCAACCATAAAGAAAGTAACCAGAAGATCAAAAGAACATCAGGAAGATCATGAAGTTATAACACTTAAGGAAGTAAACAAGATTCAGCATGAAGAACCATCAAAAGAAGCAGGACAACTTCTCCATAAAGTTGAGAAAGCTGAAATAGTTGGAGAGGAGATGGTGAATTCAAAGGCTTTTAATGAAGTCAAACTCACCAGCAGTCATGAATTCACAAAAGATACTTGGTCATATGAAACTGACACAAAAACAGAGAAAATATCAAAGGGGGAGGGAAAGAAGATAGAACAGTACAAGAATGTGTGGGAGCAGAAAGTGATTACTCCTGAAATAGGAGGAAGAGGTGTAGAAAATACAGGTGAACAAGAAACAAAAATTCCAATGGAAGGGGAACCCTTGAAACTACAGCCAAGTCTGAAAAAGGTAACCAAATCAATATCTACTGAGAAAGAACAGGAAATTGTAAAATTAAAACCTGTTGAGAAATCAGATAAAGCTGTAGTAGGTCCACAGAAAAACAGCAACATAGAGAAGAGTGAAGATAGTATTAGTCTCCAGATACATGAAAGACTCATAAAGGATGAACCTGTTTCAAAGAAGAAGATAGAAGTGACGCTTACAGATCAAACAGCTAAAGAATCCGTAATGCCAAAACCTGCTGTGGCTAAAGATGAAATCTTCAAAGACCATGATAAATTTTCAAAGAAATCAAACCGAATTCTACCACAAGACGAGGAGCCAGAAACTGTGACACTGAAACCATTTTCCAAAGAATCTCATGCGGATGTAACCCCTGAAAAGGTTACTCAAGAACAGAAAGAGAAAAAGCCTGTAGATATTAAGCATCCAGAGGGGCCGGAAACACGTCATATCCTGAAGGAACCTCACATCCCAGTTAAAGAACCCGGAAAAAGTGAAAAAAAATATGAAGAGCCTGAAAAGATCAAAAAGCTAGAGTCACCTCATGAGCATCTCCCCATGATGAGTGCTACTACTCCAGAAAAGACAACACAGGAAGGTCCCAAGGAAGAGAAGACAATAACTACAAAGCGTGGAATTATTCCAAAGGATGAAGCAAAAAAAGAAGAGGTACATTTGAAACCTGTAAAAGGAAAAATAATTGCTGAGAAAATTACTTCACCAAAGGTGGATAAACCTAGTCCTCAAGTCACTTCACTGACAAAAAAGAGTCCAAAAGATGATGATAATAAGCCAGCAATGTCAAAAAAGATTGTTCGTCCACCAAAGGAAACGGAGGGGAAAAAACCTGAAGAGCTAAAAAGACACCTTCACCAAAAGCAGAGATACCAAAATCTAAACCCACTGAATCCATTCCAATGGAAAGAAAATCACCCAAGAAGATTTCACCAAAAGATTCACTTGAGTCTGTAATTCTGAAGAAGGTCTCAAAGACAGTTTCCCCCAAAGAAGAAAAGACTACTCAGGATCCTCCTTTGAAAACAAGTGAAGACAAAGTGCCAGTGGTGAAGGAGTTATCTCCAAGCGTTCTGCATCTACAAAAGATTCCTACACAGCAAGAAGAGGTAGTTCATGAGGTGGTGGATGATGACGAAGAAGAAACCTGGGGATGGGAACTTGCTCCAAGGGACAGTTATGGATCCGAAACCTTTGATGACGTTTTGGAGGATGGGGCCGTTGAAACCCCAGGAATGGGTGACAAGAAAGGTGAGATGGTATCACCAAAAGCTTACCATTGGCATCTCATGGCTCCCTACAGTCGTTCCAAATAATATCCACTCAACCCAACCTTCATTATAACCCTTTAACAAGTGTCTTATTTTTTCAAGTGTTCAATTGTCTTTGATGTTTGTCCTTCCCTTGATTCGTTCGTTCTTTCGTTCTTGATTGATCAAACCCTCTTGATACGATGTTGTGTGTCTGTTCTGTCTTAAAACTGTTTGTCAGTATCATTTTCATTCCTTCGTCTTCATTTGTCATTTTTGTTGTGGGTGTCATTTGTCCTGGGCTGTGTTTTTCATACTTTGTTCAAATATTGTTCAAACTGCGTTTTATTGTCTAATTAATCCGCTCACATATATTATATAAGGTATATATAATGTATCAACCAAACATTTCAGACCTCTGTGTGTTTTTATCATTTCAAGCCTTGCTTTGTATAACAATATTTCAAACAGATGGAAAACCAAAGGAGGAGCCAGCTCCAGGCAGAGGCAGAGGACTAAGACGTACGTTCATAATATAGTGTACATTCATAATATGCATTTAGCATTTTACATAGCAAGTGTTTGTTTTTGTTAATTTTGAAGTCATGTAAGTATAATTTGAAATTGCACATGCCCATAATGATATAACTAAATATTTAATTTTTTTTTCTTTTTATTGTAGCAAGACAAACTCCTTCTCCTGGTGATGGTGGAAGGGGTAGAGGGAAACCTGGTGGTGGAGGTGACAAGCCTCCTGGAGATTCACCATTTGGTTTCCAGCTCAAAGCGGTCCCCTTGAAATTTGTGAAGGAGCTCCAGGACATTGTGTTGCAGGAGGCTGAGTCAATCGGCTCCTCGGCTGTATTTGAGTGCCAGATCTCTCCATCTACGGCTATCACCACCTGGATGAAAGATGGAAGCAATCTAAGGGAGAGTCCAAAGCACAAATTCACATCTGATGGCAAAGACCGCAAACTGCAAATCATTGATGTACAGCTTTCAGACACTGGAGAGTACACATGTGTTGCAAAGCTGGGCAACAAAGAGAAGACCTCAACAGCTAAGCTTGTGGTAGAAGGTATTTGTGACTGCTATCCTTCAAAGCATTTCTGTTCAATTAAAGTAAAATAAAATGTAAATTAATGTTAATATGTTAGTACTAATAATGTATGATTGTTAAAGTAGCATTTCTTCTTTCATCTCATATAGAATTACCTGTGAAATTCACAAAGAATCTGGAAGAAGAGACCTCCGTGCTTAAGGGGCAGCCAATGTATTTGACCTGTGAGTTGAGCAAGGACAAAGATGTGGTCTGGAAGAAGAATGGAAAAGAGATCAAGGAAATTCCTGGCAAAATTCAAATCAACGTTATTGGACTACAGCGTGCCATCACAATCCAAGATGCGAACGAAGATGATGATGCTGGTGCTTACACATGCGAGTGTGAAAATATCAAAACTCAAACTAATGTCAAGGTTATAGGTATGTATTTGAATTTTTTTACTTTAATGTCTTTGTTAAATTTAGAACCGATATGAATTTACCCATGTCTGTATTCAACAGAAATTGTAAGAGACTGGTTAGTGAAACCTTTGCGGGACCAGCATGTGAAACCAAAAGCCACTGGTACATTTAAGGGTGAGCTCTTCAAAGACACACCCAACTGGAAGTGGTACAAGGGTAATGATGAAATCCCTAATGAGCCTACTGATAAGACTGAGGTGAAGAAGGAGGGTAAAGAGATCACTCTTACGGTAAAAAATGCCCAGCCTGATGACGTTGCTGAATATGCTGTGGAGGTTGAAGGCCGCAGATACGTAGCAAAACTAACACTTGGAGGTATGTAAAAACAAACAAAACAACAACTGAGGAGAAGTGTTGATTTCTACTTATATTACCATCTTAAAATGTTGTATATAAACCTTTTAATCTCTAATCAGAACGTGAAGCTGAGATCTTGAAGCCTCTTGCTAGTGTGGAAGTGGTTGAGAAAACAGAGGCCAACTTTGACACTGAAATTTCAGAAGATGATGTGCCTGGAGAATGGAAACTTGGAGGGCAGGTTCTGACAAGATCACCGGTAAGACCTTATTCAATAGTGCTACAAAATTAATTATTCCCAGTTCTGGGGAAAGTACTTTGAAACTGGCTTCCCAGGCTAAAAGCTATAAATGGCCAGAATCCCCATTTTGAGATGTAGTCAGCTACAATAACAAGCTACTAAGAAAAAAAAAAAAATCACTTAAAACGATTTAAGGGGGTGATTTCTTTTTAGATAACTATCAGATGAATTAAGTCGGTTTTATTATATAAAAAAAGCATTCTTCATCTGTCAATTACGGTGATGATTCAATAAAACAGATATTTACACAAAATACTACTAAAAGCATTGTGTTCTGTTTTTTTTTTTAAAGCATATTGTTCCGCAAATTAGCTGATTCACAATTTTCTTCTATTTTAGACATGTGACATCAGATCTGAGGGAACCAAACGATTTCTTACTATCAAAAATGTTCAGCTTGATCAGGCTGGTGAAGTTACATACCAAGCTCTGAATGCTGTGACAAGTGCTATGCTCACAGTCAAAGGTAAGAGAACAATTAATATTTTTCTACAGCATAAAAAAATAAAAATGACCATTTACAAATGCAGATGAGTGAAGATATGGACAATGTACATTCTTACCTACCAGAGTTGGAAATGGAATTCACAGTCCCATTGAAGGACGTTACTGTGCATGAAAAGAAACAGGCAAAGTTTGAATGCTCCATCAATAAGGATGTGCCTAAAGTGATTTGGTTTAAGGGTTCTGATATTGTTACACAAGGAAATAAGTATGAAATCATTGATGACGGACAGAAACACATACTTATTGTTAATAACTGTGGCTTTGAGGATGAGGCAGAATACAGTATTGAGGTCTTGGGCAAATCATCAAAATCAAAACTGATGGTAGAGGGTAAGTCTTAGTTTTTATCTTGGTTAGTGAAGTGTTGGTCAAAATGCTTTGTGACAAAATTTAACAAGGGTGTTTATTAATGAGTAGTCTAACAAATAGTAAATAGTAAACAAAACCTTTTCATAATAATCTAATAAATTCACTAATAAATTCCCCCATTTTCCAAGTTTATAGTTAGTATATCAATTTTTTGCACCATATAGTTAATTTGTTATGCACTGAACAAATGTCATAGGTATGAGGCTGAACTTCACCTCAACATTAAAGGACCTAACTGTGAAGGAAGGTAAAACGGCTGTATTTGAGCTTGAGCTTTCTCATGAGAATGTCGCCGTGACATGGTACAAAAATGAAATAAAAGTTCATCCGAGCAGAACCGTGTTCACCAGCATGGTGGGAGTGAAGCATACACTAGAAATTAAGGAAGTATCACTAGATGATACTTGTCTAATAAAAGCAGAGGCTAAAGGAATATCCACAATGGCTAAGCTGCTGGTAATAGGTAATTTTACCTTTATTTTACCCTTGCATTTGTTTGATCAACTAATCTTGTCTTCTTCCCCCCCATTCATATATATTTTAGTTTCTGAAAAATATTAACACAGCAACCTGTTTTTACAGAGGGTGATGCATTTTTCACTGTCAAGTTACAAGATTTCACTGCAGTCGAGAAAGATGAAGTCACATTTGACTGCGAGCTCAGCAAAGACGTTCCTGTGAAATGGTTCCACAATGAAATTGAAATTAAAGCCTCCAAGATGGTTACCATGAAAGTTGAAGGCAAACGAAGAATCCTCAATCTTAAGAAAGTTGAGAACAAAGAAAAAGGATTATATGTTTGCGACTGTGGAACAGACAAGTCTTCAGCAAACTTGAACATTGAAGGTCAGTAATTAAGGTTATATTCCTAAAATGCAAAAACGTTGCAACTTTTCATGGCCGTGATGTGGTTTTATTTTTTGATTTTGCTCTAAAAAATTGATTGAATTCCAGCTCGTGACATCAAAGTGGTGCGACCCATATATGGCGCTGAGCTCTTTGATGGTGAGACAGCTCGTTTTGAGGTGGAAATCTCTGAAGATGATGTTCATGGCCAATGGAAACTGAAGGGCGAAGTATTATCTTCTTCACCTGTAAGCAAAGTTGCATCATTAATAAATACATAAATAAATTAACAAATAAATTAATTCAAATTTCAATTCAATTCAAATTTATTTTTATAGCGCTTTTCACAATACACATTGTTTCAAAGCAGCTTTACAGAAAATGCATTTCGAAAATGTACATAGAAAAATACAGTTAGTTAATCATGTATTAAATCATCTTTCTAACAGACATGTTGCAAAATACTAAAGATATTTTTCCTTATGTGCTTTTTGTTAATAGGATGTTGAGATTATTGAGGATGGTGCAAAACATACATTAACACTCTACAACTGCAAAGTTTCCCAGTCTGGAGAGGTTACCTTCCAGGGAGCGAATGCAAGGTGTTCTGCAAATCTTAAAGTGAAAGGTAGTGTAAATATATATATTATTTAAAATGTATTTAATGTAAATCCCTTCTGTATTATTTAATCTTTCTGTGAACCTCTTTCATAGATTTGCCCATTTCTTTTGTCATGCCTTTGAGCGATGTACAAGTCTATGAGAAAGATGATGCAAGATTTGAAATTGAATTGTCAAGAGAGGCTAAGGTCATCCGTTGGCTCAAGGGATCTCAGGAGTTGAAGGCTGATGAAAAGATTGAAATCCTTGCAGAGGGGAAAAGGCATATTCTTGTGGTCAAATCTGCTGCGTACGAGGATGAGGCTAAGTACATGTTTGAGGCTGAGGACAAGAGAACATCTGCCAAACTTGTTATTCAGGGTAAAAAAAGATTTTTGTTATGAGAGTCAATATATGATGCACAGTATTCTCGTTTCCTTTCAAACCTTTTCTGATCTGCATTTATTGTTCCTCTCAGGTATCCGTCTTGAGTTTGTCAGACCCATTAAAGATGTCACCGTTAAGGAGCGGGAGACTGCAGAATTCAGGATCGAACTCTCTCATGAGAAGATTCAAGTCACCTGGTACAAGAATGACGTGCGTTTGCATCCAAGCAAAGTGGTGCATATGTCCGAAGATGGCAAGATCCATACTCTGTCCTTCAAAGAGGTGTCTATTGATGACACATCTCTCATTAAAGTTGAGGCTCTTGGGAAAAGCTCTGAAGCAATGCTCACTGTACTTGGTAAGTGTTTATAATGTTTCCCAATACATGCGTCTCTTGAAACTTGATTCTAATGGGTCATTTGTGGCATTAAGAGGCCACACACTTTTGTATAATCACCACTAAACAGTAGATTTGGCTATCATTCATGACAGTAAACTGGTGCTGCTTCAATAGCTATTGTGTCACTCTGTAGTCTTTTTAACATTTTTACCAGTACAAGTTACAATAGCTAACTAGTGCCAACTTTTTTTTTCTCAAAACTTCTACTTCAAACTTCAGTGAAAATTGCCATCTGAGTTTTTCAGTATTCATTTTATGGTAAGCATAAACATTTTGATAGATGACTAGAAGCTCAGGAATGCTCATCTAAAGCAAGGGAAATTAAAACCTCGCTCAAGAAACAAGAACTATGAGGTAGATAACAGAGATCTTAAAATAGAGGAAGCTAAAGATGCTGGCAAACTAGTCCTTAAAAAAAAGGATGTCTTCATCTCTCTATATAGGTTCATTTTGCTTTACATCCCTTACGTAGATTTTTTTGTATATTGGTAAAACATGTTGAAAATATCATGTTCTTTTCTATATCAACAGAGGGAGAAGCCTACTTTACCACCAAGTTGCAGGACTACACTGCAGTTGAGAAGGATGAAGTTGTCCTAATGTGCGAAATGAGCAAATCATCTGCTCAGGTAAAATGGTTCAAAGATGGCAATGAGATCACTCCCTCTAAGAATGTCCTCATCAAGGCTGATGGAAAGAGACGTATCCTGACAGTAAAAAAGGCAGAGAAGGCAAACATTGGTGATTACGTGTGTGACTGCGGCTCTGACAAAACAGCAGCCAAGCTTAACATTGAAGGTATGTGTCTTTTTAATGTATTTTTTTAATTCATCCATGTATAGATTGATAGATTGAACTACTATAACCTGGTCGAACTACTATAACCTAGTCTCTACCCCTCTCCTGTTCTCTGCAGCACGTGATATTAAGATTACCCGTCCACTGTACAGTGTGGAGGTCACAGAGACAGAGACTGCTCGCTTTGAGACAGAAATTTCTGAGGAGGATGTTCATGGAAACTGGAAACTCAAAGGAGATGCCCTGCACCAGTCTCCTGTAAGGGTTTCCTGCATGTTGTTTCCTGCAACAATGCATGTTGTTGTACAATTATTTTGTATATATAATTTACATATTATTTTGTTATTTTTAACAATAAATTAAATGTTTGTTCCACTCAGGACTGTGAAATTAAGGAGGAAGGCACGAAGCACATGCTTATCCTTTACAATGTCAGCATGGATATGGCTGGTGGTGTAGATTTCAGTGCTGCTAATGCTAAATCAAGTGCTCAGCTAAGAGTTAAAGGTGAGAATAAGTGTGCAACAAATAAGCATTTGGCCAACTACCGTTATTATTTTTAAATTCTTTATGACTTGTGTGAGGCTTGTGTTAGATTATTTATTCACAACAAAAATAACCCATTTTAGCAACCTTTTTTTACATTAGAAGCTGGTAACAAACCAGCCTACATTCTTGTTTTACTAAAAAAGAAAATGATGAGTGACAGTAACAGATAACTTATTGGGGATAAGTCAGCAGCCTACAAAACTATTTTAGAAGCCCCATTCCTTATCAGGAGTGGGTGGGGGTGAGCCGAAACATGCCTCCTAGTTTATCTGACCACAGGCAGTGCAAGGAATCTCAATATGTTAATGATGCAGAGCCCTGTGTGATAAACAGGAAAACTGAATAGTACTTCCAGCTTGCAAAGTGTACCTTAGTGACAGGTCACAATGACAACTTGTAGTAGTAGGATTTTTTCTTGGCATTACTAAGGATGGCCTTTTCTTCCTCTCAAGCACGCACAATTGGCCTTTTACGACCTCTTCGGGATGTCACTGTCACTGCTGGAGAGACTGCCACCTTTGACTGTGAGCTCTCATATGAAGATATTCCTGTTGAATGGTTTGTTGGATCAACAAAGATGGAGCCAAGTGATAGGGTAAGATTATTTTCTTTAGATTTCAGCAATTTAGTCTTTAATCGTTAATTGGGCCATTTTCAATGCCAAATTCGTATCCAAGTCAAAACTTTCAAGATTTTATTGTGATTCCATCTGAAGGTATGTCATAATTATACTAGTCTAAAACCATATACATTATATACTAGCTGGAGTATATAGTAATATAACTATATACACAAGTAGTATGTATATATTGTTGTTTTAGGTTGACAATTCCAAGTGAAAAATCTTTATATGAATAAGTTCTGCATATAAGGACTTCCAGCAGTACTTGCTGGTTTCGAGATAACAATGGGCCATTTTGCCCTGCAGGCGCCCTTATGGTTATTTTTAACTGCTTCAAGAGTGTTGTTGAAGTGCTGTTATAGTGAACTTCATAATCCTTTAGACATTTGATATGTTTCGCATTCCTAATGCATTTGTTCTTTCACATAGCTAGTTTTTTTTAAGGCATCAAATGTTCTTTATTTTTGTCATTTCCATAACTCTTTCCTCCGCAGCGGTTTTAAAAAGTTGCCACTGCCAGCCAGCGCCAGCATTTTTGATAATTTTCACAAAATATTATTATAATAATATAATATACAGAATATTTTGTTATGAATATTCAAACATGCAATATCTCAAAAGAAAGAACAGAGCCTCTCATTTAAAAAACAACCTTTTTCTCTATCTTCATGCATTGTTTTTTATCAGCACTTGATTGTTTGGTAAGTTTAGTTAAAAAAGCAACATTTTGAACAAAAAGTGAGAAAATCACATTTTTGTCAAATACCGTATCGGATTCAGAATGATGATAAAAACAAAGATGGAGTAGACTGCTTCCATTAAAGGGTTAGTTCACCCAAAAATGAAAATTAAGTCATTAATTACTCACCCTCATGCTGTACCAACCCCGTAAGACCTTTGTTCATCTTCAGAACACAAATTAAGATATTTTTGATTAAATCTGAGAGGTACATCACTGCTACATAGGCTGCCTAAGGGAATGAAACTTGATGGCCCAGAAAGTCATTAAAGAAAATGTTTAAATATTGAATGTGCCTACAGTGGCTCCACTATAAGTTTATCAAGCGACGAGAATACTTTTTGTGCGGAAAAAAAACAAAAATAACGACTTTATTCGACCATCTCTTCTCTTCCGTGTCTTTCTCCTAAGCTGTTGGCGTAGTGTAACTGCGCAGCACTTCTGTGTTATACGTCACACGTAGGCTCACTATTGGTCGACGCTGGTCATGTGTGTGATGCGTGTGACGTTCAACCAGAAGCGTTGCGCAATAACAATGCGTGAAATCTCCAGGCCCAAAGAGAATACTTGAATAGAGTCGCTATTTTTGTTTGTTTTTTGCGCTCAAAAAGTATTCTCGTAGCTCGATAAACTTAAGATCTAGCCACTGTAGTCAGTTGGACTCTTTTAATGATTTCTTTAATAACTTTTCGGGGCCGTCAAGTTTCATTCCCTGGCAGCCTATGTAGCAGTGATCTACCTCTCAGATTTAATCAAAAATATCTTCATTTGTGTTCCGAAGACGAATGAAGGTCTTACGGGGTTGGTACAGCATGGGGGTGAGTAATTAATGACTTAATTTTCATTTTTGGGTGAACTAACCCTTTAACAACCCCAAAGCTTCACAGTCCTGTATATGGTGTCCCTAAAGGGACATAAAGAAAAAAGGAAGAAAGGTGATGGATATAAATATTCGTCAATGCTTTTGCATTCTCTCACAAATATTTTGCCTTACTGAGCGAACGCAGTTTCTCGGGGAACACAAAACATTTGCCTGAGAACGCAAAAGCATTGACTTTTTATTTCCTCCCATCTCATATTTTTTCCACCACCATGTCCCTTTAGGGGCTCTATACCTACCTCTTTATTGGTCAACATTTCAATCTGTAACGTTAGGCAGTTTTGATTTATATGTTGTTTAACGTTTGATGATCACGTTATTTTATTTGTGCATAAGCAATGCTTCTTTTGCTTTTTTCTGCTTCTTCTTCTCCTGTGTTTTGCTCCAGAGATTCTGTACTCTTTCAGAAGATGCGCAATA
This sequence comes from Chrosomus eos, assembly GCA_036326025.1. Lineage (NCBI taxonomy): Eukaryota > Metazoa > Chordata > Actinopteri > Cypriniformes > Leuciscidae > Chrosomus > Chrosomus eos. Next base: position 10,115,331 of record CM070826.1, read on the forward strand.
GCTTCCTCTACCATGTAACAGTGAAATCATGGATTGCCGTAACATTCCGTCAATGGCAGGGAAGCGTTTTGTCATAAATGACTGAAAATTCGGTCAATTGCGGGGATAGAGTTAATATTTGCTTTTGAAATGTTGTTGCAAAAAAGGGACAAGAGCAATTGATAAACCCACTCAACAACTATGCCACATTGGTGTGTGCAGGTGGTCACGAGAGTAGAAGGAAGACTGCATTCCCTGACTCTGAGAGATGTCAAGATGACAGAGGCTGGGGAGGTGAAACTGACTGCAAAAGATTTTGTGACCCAGGCCAAACTTACTGTGAACGGTAAATTAAATAAACAAATAACTAAATAATTGGAACAAAATATACTACTAATAAAATTTGTATTTTAGAATAATTTTGATACTAATATAGTTTTTTATTATTATTTTTAATTATTTTTAATTTTAATATTTTTAATTTTAAAGTTTTAATAATTTTGTTGTGTTTTGTCATTTTTATTCTATATAAATCTATATAAAAAAATATATATATAATAGGGGTGTGACAAGATTCTTATCTCACGAGAGGAGACACGAGATTGTGTTCACGAGAACAAGACGAGATTTTTGCACAATATTTTATAGAAATCCTCAATGAAAAAATTCATGACTGGAAAAATAGTCTGCTGGAGCATTTTGAAATGTTAACTATAATTAACATTTTGAAATGTTTTAACTGACATTCGTGTAATGAATGTCATTTCAATTCTACTTTAAGATTATGATAATATTATAAAATAGACAACAATATACAAGCACTGTAAAAGGTTTTGCCACAAATTCAACTGACTGGCTTTTCTCCTGTATGATTTCACACGCGATCGCACAAACTCTGTGTAGGGAGCGGTGGTACTGAGCTCGCATTTTACAAGACAAGACATTTTTTTTTTTAAATGTTTTACAGTCTATGCCTTCATCAGACGCTTAGGCTCTGTTGCGCAATGAATCCTCCGCCATCGTCACGCGATCAGTGATCCTGCTGCACTGTGTGCGGCTGCAATTCGTCCTGGATGAGCAGAGCAGACGTTTACAATAGATTACAATAGTTTTTATTTTTATGAAAACAGCAAAACGACAGTGGAGGCATGTAATGTGAATGTAGCATATTCTATGCTAAATCTAATTTCAACCTCATGTTTTCGCGAGACAGCTTTTCACTCGACGACAAATCTTGTCATATTTTAGGTTTGCAAGATCTCATCACACGAGATCTCGTCACACCCCTAATATATAAATCTATATAGTTTTGACGTTTTTATTAATTTTTATTTCCATTTCCATTATTCATTTAGAGAATAAGAAATGCTGCCTTGGCAACTAGCTCAAATTAAATGAGATGTTTTTTAATGGTGTTAGTTTTAGCTAACTGTAATATGCACCTGTCCAAACCTGTAATGTTTGTATTTCTATTTACATGAATGTTAGAGGTTGTTTTTTGCAGTAGTTTTGCAAGAGGGGCATAAATAGAGGTTGCTTAGAGTTTCATGTTACCACATTACATATCACAGAGCCACCAGTTGAGTTCACCAAGCCCTTGGAGGACCAGACTGTTGAGGAGGAAGCCACTGCCATTCTGGAGTGTGAAGTGTCCAGGGAGAAGGCTGATGTGAAGTGGTTCAGAGACGGACAGGAAATTCGTAAAACCAAGAAGTATGAGATGGTGGCTGAGGGACGCATAAGGAGGCTGATCATCAAGGACTGTAGCCTTGATGATTCCAAGACATATACCTGTGATGCAAAGGAGTTCAAGACATCTGCTTTCTTAAATGTTGAACGTAAGTTTTCAGAAAAAAATCTGACATGCAGAAACTTGAATAAAGCCAACTATTGTAAAGAAATAAAATAAACAACACAGTGCATTTGTATAATGAATATATCTATTTTCAGCTCCATTTGTTGAATTCGCTAAACCTCTTCACGATGTTGAGGTTAAGGAGAAGGAATCTGCTAAGTTTGAATGCGAAGTGTCCCGTGAAAGTGCCAAGGTATTTTTTTTTACAGAAATTTGTGTGGGCTGGGCCCAAAAGTCTGGGACTACTAGTGAAACTGCGTCTGGTTAACATTTTCATAATTTAATATATTTGTTTTAATTACAAATTATATTATTAGAATAGCAATTGGAGTGAGATCTTTAATTGAAAAATGCGCAAAATTTTTAGTTTTGCAATTTTACTTTAACAACAGCATGCACAGAGGCTGAGAGTGTATTGATTCATAATTGTTTGTTGCACAGGTCCGCTGGTTCAAAGATGGCGCTGAGATCAGAAAAGGCAAAAAGTATGAGATTATTGCCAAGGGATTACAGCGTATTCTCATCATCAGTAAGGCAGTGTTTGATGATGAGGCAGAATATGAATGTGACGCAAGAACATCCAAATCCTCTGGAATGCTAACAGTTGTCGGTGAGTTTTATTTCAGTCATTATTCTACAATCAATCAATTCTACCAACACTAAATCACAATACAGACATTAATAATAATTAATTTTGCCTTGCAGAGGAGGAAGCTAGATTTACGAAGAACCTATCCAATGTTGAGGGCACAGAAACCGACAGCATTAAGATGATTTGTGAGGTCTCTAAACCCAGTTCAGAGGTTACATGGTACAAGGGTGACCAGGAGATCCCTGAGGGTGGTAGATATGAACATGTTGCAGATGGGAGAAAGAGAATTCTCATCATACAGGACCTCCGTATGGATGATGTTGGAGAGTACCTCTGCAAACTGCCTGCTTCAGAAACAAAAGGAACTCTAAAGATCAGTGGTATGTTTTAAGCTTAGATTATTTCAAACTCACTGTTATAATAAAAAGTCCTGTAAGCTCAAGGTTCCCATGCTCATGGAAAACCTAGAAAAGTAGGGAATTTTTAAACTTTGATTTCCAGGCCTTGAAAAGTCACATACATTTCTATAATGAATATATATGCTAAGCTATAGAATATTTTGTTTGCTTTTTGTGAGTTCACTCTGTTAAAAATATTTTTCAAATTCATATCCAGTAATCTCAAATAACTGGAAAAGTCAAAGTTTACTGATCAAAAGGTGTGGAAATCCTAATGCATTTAATAATCTCACTGATAATTTAATTAGGCATTGATTTACTTAAAATTGTCTCTCTGTATTGCTATAGAATTGGCAGCTGAATTCATTGCTAGGCCACAAAACCAAGAGGCCATTGAAGGTGAAAAGGCTGAGTTTGTTTGCTCAGTGTCTAAGGAAAATTATGAAGTTAAATGGTTCAAAGGAGAAAAAGAAATTACAACTGATGACAAGTATGAAATTGTCATTGATGGCAAGAGGAGGGCGCTCATTGTCAAAAACTGTGAGCTAAAAGATGAGGGTGCATTCACTGCCCACATTGGCTCTGTAAAGGCTTCAGCAGACTTGTTGGTGATTGGTAAGTTTTTCTTTTTTAGTATATTTTTCTGTAATGTTTTTGTAAAAGAGGTCCAAATGTTCAATTTTGAATTATCAAATTAAATGGTACTTTTGCTTGTCTCCTTAGAAAAACTGAGGATAATCACTCCCCTCAAGGATGCTCAAGTAAAGGAAGGACAAGAGATTGTTCTTAACTGTGAGGTGAACTCAGAGGGAGCTAAAGCCAAATGGCTGAAGAACAATGAGACAATGTTTGAGAGTAGCAAGTTTGTTATGGTTCAGAGAGACACTGTGTTCTCTCTGAGAATCAAAGCTGCAGAAAAGCCAGATGAAGCCAGTTACACCATTACACTGACAAACCAGCGCGGAGAACAGGCCAAGTGTTCTGCTAACATCAATGTACTAGGTGTGCCATTATTATATGTCTACCTTTTATACTATGTGTATTTTGACTGCAGTATATGCAAAATGTTTATACTTGTTTTTTGGGGGGGGGTTTGCATTCACAGAGGAAGCCATCAAGATCATTGAGCCACTAGAAGACTGTGAAATAGAGGAAAAGAAGACCATTACTTTCACTTGCAAAGTGAATAGACCAAATGTGACAGTCCAGTGGATGAAGACCGGTCAAGAGATCACTTTCAGCAAGCGTATTCTGTATCGTGTTGACAAGGACAAGCACACTCTGACCATTAAGGACTGCAGCCTTGCAGATGAAGGTGAATACACTGTAGTTGCTGGCGCTGATAAGTCTACAGGAGAACTGGTCATCAGTGAGGCACCCACTGATTTCGCTTCTCAGCTCAGAGACCAAACCATCACAGAGTTTGAGGATGCTGAGTTCACTTGCAAATTGTCAAAGGAAAAAGCCCATGTTAAATGGTACAGGAACGGACGTGAAATCAGAGAAGGACCCAGGTTAGGTTTGAACCATGAAACTATGAAAAAGTACTTTGTGATAATGTGAAAACTTTTGCTAATTTAATGATCTTTCTTAGATATCATATGGAGAAAGATGGAAAAGAATGCAAGCTTGTAGTCAAAGAGTGCAGACCAGATGATGAATGTGAATATGCCTGTGGAGTGGAAGATAAAAGATCAAGGGCACGTCTCTTTGTTGAAGGTAATTTTTTTTCACAGCCAATTTCTGTTATCCATGTTCGTATTACCCAATGATTTGATGTGCTCATGGCATCTTTCTTTTCTTTCATCAACAGAGATTCCAGTGGAAATCGTCAGACCACCCACAGATGTATTTGAGCCCCCAGGATCCGATATTGTGTTTGAGGCTGAACTAAATAAAGACAGAGTTGAGGTCAGATGGATGAGGAACAACATGGTCATTGTCCAGGGTGACAAATACCAGATGATTAGTGATGGCAAAGTTCATAGACTTCAGGTCTGTGAGATCAGACCCCGTGATCAGGGAGAATACAGAATAGTTGCCAAGGAGAAGGATGCCAGAGCCAAGCTTGAGCTTGCAGGTAGGAAGAGAGAGTGTTAATGCAATTTGGTTTTTCATATAAAGGAACATAGTTTTTAATGTCCTGTACTTTTCCTTACAGCTATTCCAAAGATCAAGACCACAGATCAGAACCTTGTAACAGATGCTGGAAAGCCTTTTGTGATGACGGTTCCCTACGATGCTTATCCTCGTGCTGAGGCAGAATGGTTTTACAATGACATCAGTCTACCAGGGCAAAACATTGACACATCTAATGAACGAAACAGAGTATAGGCTCAAGGACCCAAAGAAGTCAGACCAGGGTCGTTACAAGATTGTCATAAAGAATAAACATGGAACAGGAGAGGCTTTTATTAATCTGGATGTAATTGGTGAGTAGGAAATTCAATTAGATGATGTACAGACAATTTTAAATGTTCTAGATGTCTAATAAAGGTGTTGTTTGTAGATGTTCCGGGACCTGTAAAGAACCTGCATGTTGTTGACACTGCTGATGGCGAGGTCAGTCTCGCTTGGGAGGAACCGGAAAGTGATGGCGGAAGCAAGATCTTGGCTTATGTGGTTGAGAGACGAGATGTCAAACGCAAGACCTGGACAATGGCCACAGACCGTGCTGACATTCCAGAGTATTGTGTTGGTGGATTGCAGAAGGACAACATGTATTTCTTCCGTGTATGTGCTCGCAATAGAGTCGGGAATGGAGAGACTGTTACCACAGACGAGGCAGTTCAAGCCAAAAACAAATTTGGTGAGCTATGCTTTAGTTTATTTCTTCATTCGCTTGTTAAGTCTGTTATGCACCACTGTTTCCAACAACAAACTGTGTTAATATACACTCATTGTGTTTTAATAACACAGAAAAATCATGATCCTAATCATATCTCCATACCGAAATCTCAGATGGCAAGACAATGATTTATCTTTTATAAATCGTTGAAATATTGGTGTCCGGGATGCTGTCAGCCTTGAGACTGTAGTGTACACTGTGTGTTTTTAAAATCTTAGCTTAAATGTGTGATATGAATAAAAGGTGCTCAGAAATGGGTGTTGAAATGGTATTTTCAATTGAACGGAGTAGAAGCTTGGACCCAGAAACAGTACATACTTACATCACGACTTAACAAGCGGATTGTGCGGTAAGAGTTGAGACTGTAACAACTAATCAAAGATTTTCTTACAAATATTTTTATTCATTCTTCTGCTTCTAACAGATGTGCCTGATGCACCTCAAAAGGTTATGGTTGGAGTTGTCAATAGGCTAGGTGCCACTGTGTCCTGGGAACCACCACTGTTAGATGGAGGATCTGAGATTACATCTTATATCATTGAACTCCGTGACCGAACCTCTCTGAAATGGGAGCCTGCTATGGTAGTCAAAGCGGAGGATCGCACAGCCACACTCAGTGATGTTGTTGAAAACAAGGAGTACATCTTCAGGGTCAGAGCTGAGAACAAAGCTGGAGTTGGCCAGCCAAGCGCTGCCACAGATCCAGTGAAGATCATGGATCCCATTGGTTAGGTTTTTATTTTATTTTTATTATGTCTTGGGTGGTTGCAAAACCCAGTGTCAAACTTTCAATTTTGTTTTTCCTATCACAGAGAGGCCAAGTCCACCTCTGAACTTCAACTACACAAATCAGATCAAAGACTCAGTTCAGCTGTCATGGGAAACGCCCATCAGCAATGGAGGCAGCATGATTACAGGCTACATCATTGAGAAGTGTGAAGATGGCACTGACAAGTGGCTGAGATGTAACGCTAGACTTTGCCCTGACCTTTACTACAGGGTATGTTATCTTGACTAATTTTGAATTTACCAATACCAATTTATTATCTTATTAAATAATTATTTTGTTTCATAATGTGTTCATTTATGTGTCCTATATCCCATATTAAGGTTTCTGGTCTGAAGTTTGGACAGAAATATCACTACAGAGTTTGTGCAGAAAATGCTGCTGGGGTTTCCGATCCAGCTGATTCAATTGGGCCACTTTTAGCTGATGACCCTCATGGTAAACTATTTAAACTTTAGCCATATCCCCTTAAAGACAGATGAAATACACACACATTATTTTAACTGCTTTTTCATTTTATTTTTCCGCCCTTAGTGGCTCCCACCATGGACCTCAGTGGTTTTAAAAATGGTCTGGAGGTCATTGTCCCCAATGCTCTTATCATCCGAGTTCCCATTACGGGATATCCTATACCTAAACCCAAGTGGACATTTGGTGACAAAGAGCTCACCACAGGTGACCGTGTTTCCTTGGTCACAAAGCATACATTCACTGAACTGGTTGTTGCGCCAAGTGTGCGTCCAGACAAGGGAACATATTCCTTACAACTGGAGAATGATGTGACAACCATATCTGGAGAGATTGAAGTCAATGTTATTGGTATGCAAATCATTTTAATATCTTGTTTTTGGTTTTGCACAACATTATTGTACAATCCTATTTTTGGCATCTTTCAGCATGTCCAAGTGCACCCAAAGACTTCAAAGTTGCAGAGGTGACCAGACATCATGTGCATCTAATGTGGGAAGCACCAGAGTATGATGGAGGCAGCCCTGTAAGTGGGTACAATATTGAGAAAAGAGAGGTTTCCCGCAAGACCTGGGTCAAGGTGAGGTGCTTTTAACAGTTATTTGTTAACACTATTTGTACACTCAGTGAAACATTTAGGTTCTAACAACATCTACACTTCAGGTGATGTCAGGCGTACAGGACCTTGAGTACACTGTCACAGATGTCATTGAGGGCAAGGAGTACTTGTTCAGTGTTATTGCTTGCAACAAATGTGGACCAGGAGAGCCAGCATACATTGATGAACCCGTGAATGTCTCCTCCCCAGCCAGTAAGTCTCAAAAAGTGTTACACACAGGCATAATGTTATTATAATAATATAATAATATCATTCTGTGTTGACAATATCATTCCATTAGTTTGAGGGTTATGAAATAAAGAACAGTATGACAGTGTATGAAACTTTTTTGAAATACAGCTGTGCCTGATCCTCCTGAGAGCCTGAAATGGAGGGACAAATCAGCAAAGAGCATCTTTCTGCTTTGGGAACCACCCAGATATGATGGTGGTGCTGCTGTTAAGGGCTACATTGTTGATAAATGTCAGCGTGGCACTGACAAATGGGAAGCCTGTGGTGATCCCATACCTGAGCTTAAGTGAGTAATGATTCTTCACGAGCATCCCCGGAATGGAACCTACTGTAACTAAAACATATAATTGTTTTTTTTTATAATTATTCAGATACATCTGTAATCTGTCTCATTACACTATTCCCAGGTTCCAGGTGACTGGTCTTATTGAAGGTCAATGGTATGCCTATCGCGTGAGAGCGGTAAACAGACTTGGAGCCAGCCGACCATGCAAGGCTACAGACGAGATCCTTGCTGTGGATCCTAAAGGTTAGTGATCAAGATCCAACGATATAATAGTTAATAGTAGTTAGAATCCGCTATATTCACATTTTTATTTTATTACAGAGCCACCAGAGATCCAGCTGGATGCAAAGCTTCTTGCAGGCTTGACTGCTAGGGCTGGAACTAAGATTGACCTGCCTGCTGATGTGCTTGGGAAGCCAGAGCCAAGAGTAAAATGGACAAAAGCTGACCTTGTCTTGAAACCAGAGGATAGGATTAGCATTGACACAAAACCTGGCCATTCAACACTTTCCATTGCAAACACAACCAGATCTGACACAGCGACGTATATCATTGAGGCTGTCAATACAAGTGGCCGTGCCACTGCAACGGTTGACGTCAACATTCTTGGTAGGGTGTTGCTTTACATAATCTCTAATTTCAGCATAATGGAATTTTAAAAAAAATTATAATTTTATTTATTAATTTCTTTTCATCATGTTGAAAAACAGATAAACCTGGCCCTCCGGCTGCTTTTGATATCTCTGAAATCACCAATGAATCCTGCTGTCTGGCCTGGAATGCCCCCAGAGATGATGGTGGCTCTCCAGTAACCAATTACATTGTTGAGATGAGACCCACTGATAAAGAAGAGTGGCAGAAACTGTCTGCTACAATAAAACAAACTGCTTTCAAAGCCTGTAAACTGGTATCTATGAAGGAATATGTCTTCAGGGTGTCTGCTGAGAACCAATATGGCATTGGTACTCCTGCAGAGCATGTGCCTATTGTTGCAAAGTATTCATTTGGTAAGTTTACATGTCACTATGTTATACATTTTCACATAAGTTTCTTTATCTCACCTTATTTACTATTATCTTTGTCATTCAGATACTCCTGGGGCACCAACCAGGGTTCAGCCTTCTGATATCACAAAGGATGCTGTAACTCTAACTTGGTATGAGCCTGATGAAGATGGTGGAAGCCCCATCACTGGTTACTGGGTTGAGAGGTTTGATCCTGAGACTGACAAATGGATCAGGTGCAACAAGCTTCCAATTAAGGACACAACATACAGGTAGGATAATTTGTTTCATTGTGTCTGCATTTAAAAGGTGAAGGAATGGCAAAAGAAATTCTCAAAATAAGGTTACCTTTTAAGGGTGAAAGGTTTGCCAACAAAGAAGAAGTACAGTTTCCGTGTTTTGGCTGAGAATCTTGCTGGACCAGGAAAGCCAAGTGCTGAGACTGACCAAGTTTTGATTAAAGATCCAATTGGTAAGTTACAGTTTTATTTTCCAACGCTGAGGCAATTCAATCATTCAAATTTAAAGTCATGAATTTCAAATGTTGTTGTTTTAGATCCTCCTTGGGCTCCTGGGAAACCATTCATCAAAGACATCGCCAAGACTTCAGCAAACCTGCAGTGGACCAGGCCTGAGCATGATGGTGGTGCTAAGATTGAGTCCTACATAATTGAGCTTCAAAAGAGTGGAACTGAGGAATGGGTTCGTGTAGCTGAGGATGTACCAACAACCGAGCATTTATTAAAGGGTCTGATGGAGAAGCAAGAGTATTCATTTAGAATCAAGGCCATCAATGTAGCTGGAGAGAGTGAACCCAGTGATCCAAGTGACCCTGTTGTATGCAAAGAGAGACTTTGTAAGTGTTGACAGAAAGTTTGATTTGATTTGTCTAAACATTATGGTCATTATAGTCAAAAATTAGATATCAAGATCATATCATAACAAGAATATATCTAGACATCAGTATCTAGATATATCAATACGCATGACATTTATTTGTATTTTTGAACTGCGTAACTAAGTATTTACCAAGTTACATGCTCATTAAAAATCCAATATCAGAATTTAATCATATTCTAATTGTATTAATATCTATAATATAAATATGCCATAACTTGAGTTTTTAAATGATACATTCTCTTATTTTTATATTCAACTGCAGTGAGGATAATAATATTATTTTTGTCATTCTCATTTGACCAGATCCTCCAAATCCCCCACGTTGGCTTGAGGTTGTTAACATTACTAAAATCAACTGTGACCTGAAGTGGACTGAACCAGATAGTGATGGTGGCTCTCCGATCACCAACTATGTTGTTGAGAAGAGAGACGTCAGACGCAGGACCTGGCAGGCTGTGGATACCACAGTAAAAGATACCAAGTATACTGTCACTCCACTTAATGAAGGCTCTCTCTATGTGTTCCGTGTTGCTGCTGAGAATGTAGTTGGAGTAAGCGAGTTCAGTGAACTAGAGGACTCTGTTTTGGCCAAGGATACTTTCAGTAAGTTGAACTACATGCCATATATAATATGTTTTAATATAATAATATATACATTAATAATATATATGTATGTATATATTAGAGGTGGGCATAGATTAATTTTTTTAATCTAGATTAATCTAGATTAATTTTAAAATTAATCTAGATTAATCTAGATTAAAATGGCTCATTTGAATTCTCCCGAAGGCATTCAGAATATGTGTGCTACCCAAATAATGACTAAAAGTAAGTATTTGAGAATAGTTCGCCTCGCATAGGGATGTGAATTTCTGCCAAAAATGCCATTCGACAATCGAGGAGCAAAATCGAATATCGTTAAAAAAAAAAAAAAAAACGCAATGCCAGAAATTAGGCCAATTTCATCTTTAGCGATTTGTCATCAAACAAACTGTTTATTAATTGAACAAACATGTTATATTTTTTTAACATAGTAATTGGAAGAAGAAAAAAATACGCACGATCCGTTTTTGCATCGCCAATGCTCGTTAGATCAAAAAATAATGTCATCATATGTCATAATGATTTTATGTGAAACTGCTTTGTTACTGCAATAGCCTCCTTTTTAAACAAATTAGTTTCAATCAATGTAAACTATTTGTGTGATTATGCCACTGCGCAATACACAAACATTACCGCGGGATGGCGGGTGTTCATTCATAAACTGTGGACAATGGTAGCTTATTTAAACCTGTTAACCAGTGCGCCGACGCTCTGAAGCGTTTTTTTGTAGCCTATAAATTAATGTATGTCCAAAACCCGGATAATGTCATACTTTTTAGTAGGCTAGTGCTATCGTGGCGTAATAATCTGTTTGTTTGTAAAATGTATTACCAGAATGAAATGAACTCGAATGTATCGTCCTGTGGAATCATTCATTCACAGACAGTTTACGAAGATGTTCAACTAAAGATCTTCATCGCTGGCAAAGATATGATGCATTTGCAGATTTGCTTTCACTAAACTGTAGATCTACGGCCACTTCATCCAACGCTCTTGATGTTCTTAAATCTTCCTGTTATTTATGACTCCTCGAGTGTGAATTGAAAGCGCTTCAGAGTTCAGACGTTTCTTCAGTGCGCGAGGAATTGAACAGATCTAGGATTCGCGAACCGATTTAGACAGATCTGCACTTGTTTGATGAACTCTTTAAACAGAATCGACTCAAAAGAGTGATTCATTTGTAAATGAGCATCGCTCATGCCCATACAAAGGATACAGCGCGCTTGGAATAAACTCATTTAACAACGTATTGCATTCAAATAAAGTAACGAGAGGAACGTCGCCCAACAAAGTGAAAGTACACCTTCTGTCCCTGGCTGACAGGAAAATACCCTGCTGCGCGATCTGTGACAGTAGGCGCGGCGTCAATTATGTCATATACACATTAGAATTGCGCGAAAATAACGATATTCGAAAAAGCTATTTATGATCCCAACCCAACTTAGATTAACGGCGATATTTTTTTTATCGCGCGATAAGAGTCTCACGTTAACGCAGCACGTTAACGCCGATAACGGCCCAGCACTAGTATATATATATATTATATATATATATATATATAATATATATATATATATATATATATATATATATATTAGGGGTGTCCCCGACTAAGGATTTTCATAGTCGAATCAGAATCGTCAAGTCTTCCCTATAGTCGACTAATAGTCGAATCATGTGTGTGGCGTTGGGGAGGGGGCGGGGCTTTAACATTTTAAAGCCGCGATGTACAGAAAATCACACAAAGATATAGAAGAAAATGTATAAAAAAAACATTTCGGATCAATAAAACTAAGAAATAACATAAATACCTGCAGAAAGGCCACACTGCAGATAGGATTTGCATTTCACATGCAGATCAAATTAAATCGGCTAAATTGCCTGTGCAAGCAGGCTCTAAGTACAGAGCACAACATCGATGCACCGAAAAATAATCACCAATTAATTTGCAGAATTAAATTAGAACAGAATATACCTTTCTAATAAATAAAAATACAAAATGAAATAAGTCCGAATCAAGTCACAAGATGCAGAACAATTGTGTGGAAAGTGCCTAAAGTGCAGGGGAACGTATATTCAAAACACAAGCCACAAATAGTTAAATTAGATGACCCTGAGTGATCAGTAAATAAAATAAAAATAAAGAAATTATTAAAATATCGAAAGTATAGCCAGAATTGTCAACTTTGTCTTTTTAACTGCAGAAACAACAATAAACGCTAAACTCGAGTGACATTTTAGCTAAACATGTTCACAGCATCCAAAAATCGAATAAGAACCGGCTGAAATGTTTTGACATCACTTGTACCCTACATGATCGAGACAAAATAAATCTAGTCTTTCAGCTAATCTTCAGCTGTCTGTGTCTCTGTGTCCGTTTGAGTCTTTTCAAATTGTGTGCTCGGATAAAGTACATTCTAAAACGCTTAACATGAAAAACGTTTAATGACTTAATGTCCTAAGACAGTTATATTAAAATATCAAATTCTGTACACACCTTATTAATAAAGCATACTGTATAGCCTACAGAAAAGCAGATGAGCCCAGAATATGAACGCAACGCGTTTGTTTTTACCCCCATTTTTCATGAGCTGAACTCAAAGATCTAAGACTTTTTCTATGTACACAAAAGGCCTATTTCTCTCAAATATTGTTCACAAATCTGTCTCAATCTGTGTTAGTGAGCACTTCTCCTTTGCCGAGGTAATCCATCCACCTCACAGGTGTGGCATATCAAGATGCTGATTAGACAGCATGATTATTGCACAGGTGTACCTTAGGCTGGCCACAATAAAATGCCACTCTAAAATGTGCAGTTTTACTGTATTGGGGACGGGAGGTCCGAAAACCAGTCAGTATCTGGTGCAACACATCTCCTACTCATAGAGTTGATCAGGTTGTTGATTGTGGCCTGTGGAATGTTGGTCCACTCTTCTTCAATGGCTGTGCGAATTTGCTGGATATTGGCAGTCTCACTAACATTTAGACAGATTTGTGAGCAAATTTTTGAGAGAAATAGGCCTTTTGTGTTCATAGAAAAAGTCTTAGATTTTTGAGTTCTTGAAAAGTGTTGTTTATAATTTTGTTCAGTGTGTGTGTGTGTGTGTGTGTATATATATATATATATATATATATATATATATATATATATATATATATATATATATATATACATGCATATATTTTTTTTGTTTTGTTTTTATCATTAAAATGTGTCATTTATGTCTTCTATAGCAACCCCTGGACCACCCTACGCGTTGACTGTTGTGGAGGTGTCCAAGAGACATGTTGACCTGAAATGGGAGCCACCCAACAGTGATGGTGGAAGACCCATCACCAAGTATGGACACATTTTACATTGGTTTTGTTAAATGCAAACAAAATTATGTGTTTGCTCGTGGTGTTCAAAGCAAAACAATTGTCGCATATATTACTCTTTTAATAGGTATGTTATTGAGAAGAAAGAGAAGTTAGGCACACGCTGGGTAAAGTCTGGAAAGACATCTGGTCCTGAATGCAAGTACAGGGTGACTGATGTTGATGAGGGCAGTGAGGTGCAGTTCCAGGTCCGTGCTGAGAATGAAGCTGGAGTTGGCCACCCGAGTGAACCTACTGTTTTCATGGTCATTGAGGATCCCATAAGTATGTTTAGTTAATGCATAATTACATAGCATGCAACACATACTAATGCCCAAGTAGTGATAGATGATTATGTACACCACATAATATGTATTGATTTATGTTTTGTCGTTTTTTAGGTCCACCTTCTCCCCCAATTGAAGTCCAGATTGTTGATGCCAGCAGAGAGCACATCAACATTACATGGAAAGCTCCAGAAAAGAATGGAGGAAGTCCAGTCACAGGCTACCATGTTGAGCTGTCTGAAGCTGGAACTGAGAAGTGGATGAGGATTAATGCCCGTCCTGTCAAAGAGCTTAGGTTTAAGGCTGAGGAAGGCATCATTCCTGAGAAAAAATATGTTTTGAGAGTTCGTGCTATCAATGCTATTGGAGTCAGTGATCCCTCTGAAATTTCAGATGGTGTCTTTGCCAAAGACCCTGACAGTAAGGACTATTAAATTATTGTGTGTGTGTGTGTGTGTGTGTGTGTGTGTGTGTGTGTGTGTGTGTGTGTGTGTGTGTGTGTGTGTGTGTGTGTGTGTGTGTGTGTGTGTGTGTGTGTGTGTGTGTGTGTGTGTGTGTGTGTACACTTATTCATTTTTCAATATTTTAAAGGTGCACCAACCATGGATCTCGAGACTCAAGATATTGTAGTTGTTGAGGGTGAGAAGATGAATATAAAAATCCCATACAGAGCAATTCCAAAACCATCAATGGTCTGGAAAAAGGGTGACACTGAATTAAAAACTGAAGACAGACTGACATTGACATGTGAACTTAATCGTGTTCACCTGGAGCTTCTCAAGTGTAAACATGAAGATGCTGGCGTGTATACTGTTACTCTTGTGAATAGTCTGGGTTCAGTGACTGGCACAATCAACGTAAACGTAATCGGTAAGAAACTGTAACTATATAAATTGGCTTTAACTAAGTCACACTTATCATACCTACTGCTTAAAAATTAAGCTTAATGCCTCATTATATTTGTCCTTAAAAGGCCTGCCTGGACAATGTAAGGACATCTCTCCGAGTGAGGTCACCAAGAACTCTTGCAAAATCTCTTGGGAGCCTCCAGAGAGTGATGGCGGTAGCCCAATCTTGCACTATATTCTAGAGCGTAGGGAAGCTCAGAAGAAGACATTTTTGCCTGTGATGTCTGGAGACAATGTTTTAAGCTTTCTGGTCAAAGATCTTATGCTCAATGGTGAATATTACTTCAGAGTGAAGGCTGTTAACAAAATTGGCTTTGGCGAGTTTCTTGAACTCCGTAATCCTGTTTTAACAGAAGAACAGAAACGTAAGTATACACTTTATTGTTATTAATTTTTATTTTATGTACACTCTCTCTGGTCATGTTTGTTGTTCTTTTTTCTATTATTATTATTATTATTATTAATATTATATTACAGAACATCCAGACCCACCAATTGAGGTTGAGGGACACAATCCCACCTCAAATTCAATCACTGTTACTTGGATGGCACCACCATATGATGGTGGATGCCCAATCACAGGGTACATTCTTGAGAAGATTGAAAAAGATGGTGACAGATTTGAGAGATGCGTTCCAAATCTGGTACCTGGTTTCTCCTACACTGTCACTGGCTTGACAGAAGGAAAAGAATACCAGTTCCGTGTCCGTGCAGAGAACATTGCAGGAGCAAGTGACCCATCTCGCAGTACACCACTGATTAAGGCTGCTGATCCTGTTGGTATGTTAAAACCAAATCAAAATCTGTTACTGCTCTACTTTGAGTATAAAAAAAAATGTATGTGTCAAATAAAACATTAAATGTCACTTTTTTAAAAATCTTTATTACATTTTCTGCTTTAGAACCACCAAAGGTATCACTTCATGCCCGTATTGCATCTGGCCTCAATATCAAAAAGGGAGAGGAGATTAGATTGGATGCTTACATATCTGGATCTCCCTACCCAACTGTAACATGGCTCAGAAATGATGAGAATGTCACGCAGCCGCCAGCTAAGAAGAAACCAGAAATTGTGAAGAAGAAAAAGAAGTCTGTGCAGCCTGAACCTGAAGAAGAATTCCATCCACCACTTTTAGATCGCTTGTCATTTGATCAGACCAAAAGCAGTGAGACTGCTCTGATGGTGCGTGATGCCATCAGATCTGACCATGGCAATTTCACTATTAGAGTTGAGAATACCCATGGTTTTGCAACAGCATCTTGTGACGTCAATGTTCTTGGTATGTTATTTTTGAAACTATTATGGGTATCTCCTTAAGCATTTAACAACAAAAATGATGTATTAACATTTCTGTCTGTTATAACTTACAGATAAGCCTGGCACCCCTGTAAACTTTAGGTTTGATGAGATCAGGAACATCTCTGTTGTTTGCACTTGGGATGCACCTCTTGATGATGGCGGCAGTGAGATCATCAACTACATACTGGAAAAGAAAGACAACACAACAGATGAAATTGGTTGGGTAACTGTGACCTCTACTCACAAGGGATACAGTTTCCCTGTGACCAAGCTTATTGAAGGAAAGGAGTACATCTTCAGAGTCACAGCTGAAAACAAGTTTGGCTGTGGACATCCATGCTACTCTGAACCACTTATTGCGAAGAATCAATTTGGTAAAGTTATATTTTAGCTATACTTTGAACAGTAGTTGGCTTATATTATAGTTTATTTGAGATTTTTGATTATTGTTTTTCAGAACCACCTGATGCTCCCAACATGCCACGAATTGGTGAGGTCACCTCCAGCACAGTTGCCCTCAGCTGGCATGAGCCAAAGGACAATGGTAGCCCTATCTTGGGCTATTGGGTTGAGAGACGTGAAGTCAACAGCAAATATTGGATCAGAGTAAACTCCAATCTTCTTAGTGCACTGACAGTTAAGGTTGAGGGTCTTATGGAAGGCCTTGTTTACGTCTTTAGGGTATGTGCCGAAAATCTTGCTGGCCCAGGAGAATTCAGTGTACCAACTGACCCTCAAACTGCAATGGATGCAATCTGTAAGTGTGGAAAATGAAAACTAAATATTAAAAGAATGGCTGTCAATTGATCTAAATATTTAATTGTAATTAGTTTAATATTTTTTGCATTATCAACACATTTATTTCCTTTGTTTTAAGCTGTAATTATTTTTATTTTATTATTTTTATATTTTTGGTAGTTTGTATAGATTATATTAATTGTGTAAATTTATGGAACAGTGGGCTTTACTAAAAAAAATAGCAGATTCTTTGTCAACCTGCATTGAAACTCATGATTTATACTAAGTGGGTTTAAATGACCTTATAATTTGATAAAATGTAACTATTTTTGCAGTGCCACCTGGTCCACCTGTACCAAAAATTGTTGATGTCACAAATACTACTATCGATATCAGTTGGATACCTCCATTGTATAACGGTGGTGGAGAAATCCTTGGATATCATATTGAGCGCTGTCTGGTTGGAGAGAAGGATTGGGTCCGCTGCACTGAGTTTAGATGCAAAGATCGCAAATACCACCGTGACTGGACTGACTGAAGGAGCTGATTATTACCTTCGCGTGTATGCTGTAAATGATGCAGGACATGGAGCCCCAGGCATGACTGAACCTGTTCAGGCTAAAGAACCTGAAGGTATGTTGAATTTTTTTTTTTTTTTTACATTTTCTACAAATAGTGTGCAAAGAGGATCTGAAGCTCTAAATAAAAAAATCTTTTTCAAACCTAAAGTCAACCTAAATTAAGCTCTTAAGTATTCTAAGTACTCTAAGTAATCTTAAGTACTCTAAGATTATTTAACACACATTTGAGGAGCAATTATAATCAAATATTTAAATCTGCATTGATTCAACAGAGTCACCAGGGGTTGAGTTTGATATCTCTGTAAGGAATGGAGTCATCATTAGAGCTGGAGAAACATTGCGTCTCCCTGCTGTTGTTACTGGGCGACCTGTACCAGAAGTTAAGTGGACAAAGGATGATGCAGAGCCAGACAAGGAACATGTAGTTATTGAGACAGAAGTAAAGAACAGCACTTTAAGCATCAAAAATGCTTTGAGAACTGACCATGGCATATACCAGATCACAGGCACCAACCCCAGTGGAACCAAGTCTGCCTCTGTTAAGGTGGATGTGATGGGTAAGTAAAAGTATTTTCTTTAAAAAAAAAAAAAAAACAACGCACAAAAAACAAGAACATATCCCACATTTTAGAATTAAAAAAGCAAACAATTTTCTGAAACTTTTTTAAAGATGTTCCCGGACCAGTGGTTGATCTTAAGACAGTTAATGTGAGCAAGAAGATGATTTCATTCACCTGGTCAGATCCTCTGGATAATGGTGGAAGTGACATAATGGGCTATGTTGTTGAGAGAAAGGATGCCAAAATGCACATTTACAGACAACCCCTGGAAGTTGCCAGTTGCAAATGTGACATTGTTGGTCTGCTTGACGGAGAAGAATACATGTTCCGTGTAGTTGCGAGGAACAAGTATGGCCTTGGGGCTCCTGTTGACCTTGGACCCGTTTTAGCAGTGGATCCCAAAGGTAAATACAACAGAATATATAGTGAATGTATATCTTGTATATGAACATATATTTGAATTACATATTTTTATATGTTTTATTGTTTTAATATTCATTCAAAAGGGATAAACAACTTTCTTAAAATTTTAGGAGTTCCATCTGCCCCAGAGAAATTGCACTATACGGAAAGGACCAAGAACACTATTACTTTGACTTGGGAACCTCCTCGTAGTGATGGCGGTTCTCCAATCCGAGGCTACTATATTGAAAAGACGAGACAAGACAGTAATGAATTTGAAGTCGCCAACCGTCAACTCTGCAAAGACCTCACCATCACTCTGGAAAATTTGTCTGAGAACATGATGTATGACTTCAGAGTGAAAGCTGTCAATGAGGTTGGTGATGGAGAACCATCCAAATCAATCGGTGTCAATATTCAGGATGACGAACGTATGTATCACTCCCTATAATATAAATCATTGACCAATTCTGAACGCATGTAGTTGGAGTTTGCTAATAAAAATCATGCCTTAACATTTTCATTGATATTTTCCTCTATTTTAGATTCACCAACGGTTAAGTGGTTGAAATTCTTTAAAAGGGATGCCATTATTGTAAAGAAAGGAGCAGCTATTGAAATTCCTGCTGAAATTTTTGGCCTACCCTTGCCTACATTTGAGTGGACAAAGAATGGAGTAGTTATTGACCAACCCACTGAGACAATGATGTTGGAATCAGAGGAGATTAACAGACAAACTATCAACACCAAAATTGGTATTCCTGAAACTGTAAGACAAGACACAGGCATATACAAGTTAACTGCCACAAATACCCGTGGAGTAGGTCAACGCACAATCCATGTGGATATCTTGGGTAAGCCTTTAAATGTTATTCAGTACTTAAAGGGTTAGTTCACCCCAAAATGAAAATTAAGTCATTAATTACTCACCCCCATGCTGTACCAACCCCGTAAGACCTTCGTTCATCTTCGTTCAACAAAAATTAAGATATTTTTGATTAAATCTGATAGCTGGGTCACTCCTCCATAGGCTTCTGGGAATGAAACCTGACAGCCCCGAAAAGTCATTAAAGACATCGTTAAAATAGTCCAAGTGACTATAGTGACTCGGTCTTAAGTTTATCAAGCGACGAGAATACTTTTTGAGCGCAAAAAACAAACAAAAATAACGACTTTCTTCAAGTATTCACTTCCTTCTCTGTTTGGCCTTTAGCTTTCACTTAGTGTAATTGCGTAGAGCTTCTGTGTTATACGTCACACGTAGGCTCACTATTGGCCGACGCTGGTCATGTGTGTGATGCGTGTGACGTTCAACCAGAAGCGCTACGCAATTACACTAAGTGAAATCCAAAGGCCAAACAGAGAAGGAAGTGAATACTTGAAGAAAGTCGTTATTTTTGTTTGTTTTTTGCGCTCAAAAAGTATTCTCGTCGCTTGATAAACTTAAGACCGAGTCACTTGGACTATTTTAACGATGTCTTTAATGACTTTTCGGGGCTGTCAGGTTTCATTCCCAGAAGCCTATGGAGGAGTGACCCAGCTCTCAGATTTAATCAAAAATATCTTAATTTGTGTTCCGAAGATGAACGAAGGTCTTACGGGGTTGGTACAGCATGGGGGTGAGTAATTAATGACTTCATTTTCATTTTGGGGTGAACTAACCCTTTAAGCTTATTGATTTTCCACTGCATGGGAAGTAGTATTGGGTGTTAAAAGTGACACAGTAACTTATTACTACAGGAAATAACTTAACTACAGGAAAAAGTACTCTTTATTTTCAACAGTTCTGTTACAAGATTACCTTTATGCAGTGTTTGGAATAACGGCGTTTAAAATAACGGCGTTAGGTAACGACGTTATTTTTTCAGTAACGGGGTAATCTAATTAATTACTTTTCCCGTCGTTACAACGCCGTTAACGTTACTGGACGTTAAATGCGATCCGTTACCACGGGTGTCAGTTTGGTTTGCAATGTGCTGGGGACGCATTCGGAAGTGCATTTTCAGAAGTGCTGGGTACAAACTTGTCAAACTGTGCAGCCTCTCTGCTCAACCCGTAAATAAATCCATCGATCCGTAGTGGTCTAGTGGTAGATTGTTTGCCAAGCGTGTCAGAGGTTATGGGTTCTAATCCACGCTAGAATAGTTTTTTTTTTCTCCCGTATCAAAACCGAATATGTTCATCAGTGTTTACAGTCCATATCAAGCAGGGAAACGTTTGTGTGCTTTTTATTTGTGATTTCACCGGAATGAATAGAAAGTCTCCACAACGGCGATAGATTGAAGAGCGCGCATCCGAGTGAAGACTGCGTGCGGCGCGCGCGCCACAAGAGAACAACTTTGCAGCCGCGGCAACGAGTGCTCAGCTTGAGTTCAAAACCAAAACAATTTAACGCTAGATCTCTTATTTAATAGCGAACTAAATTAATGCTCTGCTAGTTAACTGGAGATGTTTTATTTATTTGTTTCAAAAAGTGGTGAGTACAAAATAACGCCTATGTGTTACTAGCCTATGTATTGATTGAATAAACTGTGTAATCCGAACGCACCCCTGGCTCACACAGCTAGTGAGGAGCTGGGTTAATAAGTGCAGTGAAGTGAAGTGCAGGATAAATAAACCTCTTGTTGTCTGTCGACGTGCAATAAATATAGAAAGTTATGTACAAACACCTGTCATGTTTTACTCATTTCAACTGACTTGTGAAAACTGCAAAAAAAAAAAAAAAATTCTTTGACATAATAGCAACTTTTTTTAACAGTAACGCAAATAGTTACTTTCCCTGGTAACGAGTTACTTTTATTATAGAGTAATTGAGTTACTAACTCAGTTACTTTTTGGAACAAGTAGTGAGTAACTATAACTAATTACTTTTTTAAAGTAACGTTCCCAACACTGCCTTTATGATAACTGTGGTGTTCTTTTTCTAGATCGCCCATTGCCACCAAGAAACATTGTGGTGTCTGACATCAAATCTGAATCTTGCTACCTTACCTGGGATGCTCCAGAGGACAATGGTGGAAGCGAACTCACTAACTACATCATTGAGAAGAGAGATGCCAGCAAAAAGAAGTCTGACTGGGAACAGTTGACATGCTGCATTATAGACAGACGTTATGGGTTAATACATGTTATTAATACGTATTATTAAACTGAACAAAATTATAAACAAAACACTTTTGTTTTTGCCCACATTTTTCATTGGCCACAATGAAAGGCCACTCTAAAATGTGGAGTTTTACTGTATTGGAGGGGTCCGGGGGGGTCAAAAAACAGCCAGTACCTGGTGACCACCATTTGCCTCACGCAGTGCAACACATCTCCTTCGCATAGAGTTGATCAGGTTGTTGATTGTGGCCTGTGGAATGTTGGTGAACTGGGATGTTTTCAGCTTCCAGGAATTGTGTACAGATCCTTGCAACATGGGGCCGTGTATTATCATGCTGCAACATGAGGTGATGGTCGTGGGTGAATGGCACAACAATGGGCCTCAGGATCTCGTCACAGTATCTCTATGCATTCAAAATGCCATCAATAAAATGCACCTGTGTTTGTTGTCCATAACATATGCCTGCCCATACCATAACCCCACCGCCACCATGGGCCACTCGATCCACAATGTTGCTCACCCAGACGACACCATACACGCTGTATGCCATCTTCCCTGAACAGTGAAAACCGGGATTCATCTGTGAAGAGAACACCTCTCCAAAGTGCCAGACACCATCGATTGTGAGCATTTGCCCACTCAAGTTGGTTACGACGACGAACCGCAGTCAGGTCGAGACCGCGATAAGGACGTCGAGCATGCAGATGGGCTTCCCTGAGATGGTTTCTAAAAGTTTGTGCAGAAATTCTTTGGTTATGCAAACCAATTGCTGCAGCAGCTGTCCGGTTGGCTGGTCTCAGACGATCTTGGAGGTGAAGATGCTGGATGTGGAGGTCCTGGCCTGGTGTGGTTACATGTGGTCTGTGGTTGTTAGGCCGGTTGGATGTACTGCCAAATTATCTGAAACGCCTTTGGAGACGGCTTATGGTAAAGAAATGAACATTCAGTTCACGGGCAACAGCTCTAGTGGACATTCCTGCAGTCAGCATGCCAATTGCACGCCTGGCCTTTTTTTTTCCTTTGGTCATTGGCCTTTTATTGTGGCCAGCCTAAGGCACACCTATACAATAATCATGCTGTCTAATCAGCATCTTGATATGCCACACCTGTGAGGTGGATGGATTATCTTGGCAAAGGAGAAGTGCTCACTAACACAGATTTAGACAGATTTGTGAACAATATTTGAGAGAAATAGGCTTTTTGTGTACATGGAAAAAGTCTTAGATATTTGAGTTCAACTCATGAAAAATGGGGGCAGAAACAAAAGTGTATAATTTTGTTTAGTGTATGAGACAGTTCCTTCTAGAATGAAACTGTGCTATGTGCTTATAAATACTCTAAATGTTTTTTTTTCATCCCCTTCTGAAGGTGTACAAGTTGGAGGCCTATGGTAATTACCAGTTCCAGATCAAAGCTGAGAACAAATATGGGGTCAGCGATGGTTGTGAATCAGAAAAGGTTGTACTCAAAGATCCATTTGGTCTTCCCGGGCCACCCCAGAGGCCAAGGATTATTAAACACACCTGCTCATCCATGGTGGTCACTTGGGAGCCTCCAAAAGACAATGGTGGCTCAACTATTCAAGGCTACTGGCTTGAAAAGAGAGAGAGAGGTGCTGTATACTGGAGTCGTGTTAACAGAGCTCCAGTAACAAAACCAGCAGTTAAGGGCCTGGAATACAATGTGCTGCATCTTATTGAGGGTGCCGAGTACAAGTTCCGTGTAATGGCTCAGAATGCAGCTGGCGTTGGACCTCCAAGTGAAGCAACAGAATGCGTGTTTGCGCTTGATCCAAGAAGTAAGTAATATTGATATTAATGTGTTTATATGTTTTTGAATTCCAGTTCCTGATGAATAAAACTTTCTTGTTACTTGTAGACCCACCAGGTCAACCACCAGCACCTATAGTAACAGACAAATCAACAAGCAGCGTGAGCCTTTCTTGGACCCCACCAGAAAAAGATGGAGGAAGTCCAATAAAGGGTTACATTGTTGAAGTTCAGGATGAGGGTTCACATGAGTGGAGAAGGATCAATACACCGGAGAAGCTGATCCTGAGTAATTCATACACTGTGTCAGGGCTTAAAGAGAATAAGAAATGCAGGTTCAGGATTGTTGCTGTAAATGCTGCTGGTGAATCTGAGCCAAGTCAAAGAACTTCTGATATCATTGTACAGGATATTCTGGGTAAGTATTACTTTTGTATACATGTGTATACAATAATATATAATTATATTTAATACATACATGTAGAAAGTTATATATGATTAAATATATATATGTGTTACCCAACATGTTCACAGAGGAACCTGTCATTACATTGGAGGTCACAGCTCATGAACTTCTGAATTGTCGTGCTGGAACAACCATCAAGATTCCAGCCACCATATCCGGCAAACCTGTTCCAAATGTAACATGGGACTTTGATGGAACCGCTCCAACAGAGAAAAAGAATGAGCGTCACACTCTGCCAGAGGATTCAGAAGTAAGATAATTCATATTTCTTCAAAACACAGTTTGTTTAGTCCAAACAAACTAATACATTTTACATTTAAACTCTGCAGGTATCATCGAGTGATACAACATCAGTAGTGACAATCCCTGAATGTAAATTAAACCACTCTGGGCGATATATCATCACTGCCAACAACCAGGCTGGCACTAAAATAATTAAAGTGCGCGTGAATGTACTTGGTAAGCACATTCGAAATCCATTAAAGCATGAAAACATCAAAACCTGATATAATAGTAGTATCATTAGAATACAGAAAGTCTAGAAGTATGTATTATATCACATAACTTGTCTCATTTGTCTAGATTTGCCTGGAGCTCCAAAAGACATCAAAGTCAGTGACATCACACGTGGAACATGTAGACTAACATGGATGCCTCCAGACTCTGATGGTGGTGACAGGATCAAAAGCTACTTCATTGAGAAAAAGACTGTTGAAGGAAAGGCTTGGACAAAGGTCAACCCAGCTTGTGCAACGCAGTCCTTAGTTGTGCCAGACCTCATTGAAGGACAAGAATACTTGTTCCGTATAAGAGCTGAGAATCGCTTTGGTTTGGGGCCTCATACCACAACCATTCAGCAGACTAAAGCCAGGGATCCTATTCGTAAGTGTATTTTGTTTACAAGTCTGTCATTGAAAATACTTCAATACAGTTTATTCTGACTATTCAATACACTATATTATTGCAGATCCTCCGGATCCTCCCACAAGAGTTAAAATCGTTGATGTGTCAAAGGGCATAGTGACTCTGACTTGGAAGCCACCAAAAAATGATGGTGGTGCACCTGTGACTCACTACAATGTTGAGCGTCTGTGGTGGGATAGCAGTGGAAACCAGCAAGAGTCCTGGAGACAGTGCAACCGCCGTGATATTGATACCACCACATTCAATGTGGAGGATCTCCACCAGGGTGCTGAATATGAATTCCGTGTTAAGGCTGTGAATGAGGTTGGTGCAAGTAGACCATCCTCTACAGCAGGACCTATCATTGTTATGGACCAGAACAGTATGTACAGAGCAACACACACAAAGTAATTCAGTGAATTTAAGAGTTGCCTGATGAACCAATTCACCTTTCTTCCTTTCACTTTTAGGGGCACCTTCCATTGAGCTTCCAGAATTCATGGAGGTTGAACAGGGTGCAGATATTCATATTGTTGCCAAGATTAAGGGATGTCCATTCCCAACACTCACATGGCAGAAGGCTCCACCTCACAAGGGTGAAAACAAGGTTGACATTGAGTATGATGAGCACATCAACAAGCTTGTGTCTGATGATAGCTGCACACTGCTGATCCAGCAGGGCAAACGCTTAGATACAAGCCTCTACACTCTTACTGCTAGCAACAGCCTTGGTACTGTTTCCAAGGAAATGAGGCTTAATGTTCTAGGTAAATTGCAACAACCATTTTTATATGAAGACCTATGTGTTGTTTTTATAACTAACATTATTCTCTTATTTTAAACAGGACGTCCTGGGGCTCCATCTGCACCCATTAAATTTGAGGAAATTCATGCTGAACAAATAACACTGTCATGGCTGCCTCCTAAGGATGATGGTGGCTCCAAAATTACAAACTACACTATTGAGAGACGTGTTGCCAACAGGAAGACTTGGATACCTGTCACTAGTGAACCCAAAGAGAGAATATACACAGTTGAAAATCTAATGCCAGGCCATGAGTACATTTTCCGCATTAGGGCTCAAAACAAATATGGTGTTGGTGATCCTCTTGATAGCGAACCTGAAGTAGCCAGAGATGTGTTTGGTAAGTATTCATTCACATGTTTAATGTTTAGATTACATTAATTTCACTTTATAACATTGACAACATTTTATGTGTTTTTTAAGTGCCACCTGGTCGATGCGAGAAGCCAACACTCTCTAGCGTCACAATAGACTCCATGACTGTGAACTGGGAAGAGCCAGACACAGATGGAGGTACTCCAATCACAGGCTATTGGCTTGAGCGTAAAGAAACTACATCTAAACGCTGGAGCAGAGTAACTCGTGATCCAATCAGGCATATGCCACTTGGTGTGTCTCACCAAGTCATGGGACTCATTGAGGGATCTCAGTATTTGTTCCGTGTGATTGCAATAAATGCAGCGGGATGTGGACCCCCAAGTGAGCCATCTGATCCAACATTTGCCAGAGATCCAATAGGTAGGAAAACAAGTTTGAGATTCAATGGTATAATTTTGCATTAATAGAGAATCACACTATGACAAATCTGTTTTCTTGTAGCTCCTCCTTCTCCACCAACCCCAAAAGTCACTGACTGGACTAAGACTACAGCAGACTTGGAATGGATTCCACCCTTGAAGGATGGAGGTTCAAAGATAATGGGCTACTATGTTGAATACAAAGAGGAGGGCACAGAAGCATGGGTTAAGGTTTGTTTAAGACCAGAGTATTTACATTGCAGCAAAACATGTTCATATACTTTTTATAGATTACAAAGAAGATCTTCCTTCTGTTCCAGGCCAAAGACAAGGAAGTTAGAGGTACTAAATTGGTGGTCACTGGACTGAAAGAAAATGCATTGTTTAAGTTCAGAGTTTTGGCATTCAATGCTGCTGGCTTGAGTGAACCAGGCGAAGTTGCCGATGCTATTGAAATGAAGGACCGGATAAGTAAGTCTCAGTGATTCAACATGTAATTTAACATGTAAAAACAAGTTTTTCTTTGCTTGTGTGCAAAAAGATCTAAAATCGGAATACAAATTCATACACTCTAAAAAAAAACACTGGGTTAAAAAAAAGCTTAATTGTGTTGTTTTTAGGCTAAGTAAACATAGTACAGAACACATGTTGGGCTCTGAGGAAACATTTAACATCCAAAGTATCATCTTTATGAATAAAACATTTTCACGGGATAGTTCACCAAAACATGAAAATTCTATCATTAAGTACTCTCCCTCATGTCGTTCCAAACCCGTAAACGAGAATACTTTTGGATGCTAAAAAAACGACTTTATTCAACAATTCCTTCTCTTCCGTATCAGTCTCCGATGCGCGTTCACGAGAGCACCATGACGCATGTGTGTGGAAAGCCGGATGCGTTTCCAGATCATATGTCAGAACGCCAGCTCCTGCGACATCACCACACACGCATGCATCGTGGTGCTCTCGTGAGCACCACAGAGACTGATACGGAAGAGATGAAATTATTGAATAAAGTCGTTACTTCGTTTTTCTGGCGCACAAAAGGTACTCTCGTCACTTCATAAAATTAAGGTTGAACCACTGTAGTTCCATATGGACTATTTTAACGATGTCTTTCCTAACTTTCTGGGGCTTCGAAGTGTTAATTAAATGGCTGTCAATGGAACCCTGTGCCATCGAACATCATCAATAAACCTAATTTGTGTTCCGAAGATGAGCGAAGGTCTTACGGGTTTGGAACGACTTGAGGGAGAGTAATTAATGACAGAAACTTCATTTTTGGGTGAACTAACCCTTTAATGAATAAAATCATCCATTTTATGCAGGCATTAGTAATGATTTTATAGATAAAATAACCTGTATTTTACTGAAGAAATGCACCAATTCAATGGCACTCAGAACTGCTTTCTCCTGAAGATGTAAAAAGCCTGTGATGAATAACTCAACCACAATATGATGTATGTAATATGAATTTAATTACATTTTTTGTCATTTCAGTTTTGCCAGTCCTTGAGCTGGACATTTCAGTTAAGGAGAAGATGGTTATTCATGCTGGAGGTGTTATTCGTATCCTGGCTTATGTGTCAGGCCAACCTCCACCTGTCATAACATGGAGCAGAGATGAGTACCCAGTCCCACCAGAAGCTGTTATTGAAACCACTTCAATCAGCTGCTCAATGGTAATCAAAGACTGCACAAGGGCACAACGAGGTGTTTATACAATAACAGCCAATAATGATGGAGGAGAGGTGAAGAGGTCTGTTATTGTTGATGTACTTGGTAAGCAAGAATTATCAGGCACAAATATTCTCTATACATTATGAGATACATTAGCTATGAAATGGCTGCATTAGAGAATTTACATTTTCTTATCTTATTTTGCTTCTTCAGATGTCCCTGGTCCAGTGGGGGCACCACTCACAGCAGAAAGTCTTACAAGTGAATCATGCAAGCTGAACTGGTTTTTCCCTGATGATGATGGTGGATCTGCCATCTCCAACTACATAATTGAGAAACGTGAAGCAGAGCGCAAGGCTTGGACATCTTGCTCCTACACAGCTGGCAGACAAAATGCTGTAGTAAATAATCTGGTGCTAAAAAAGGCATATTTCTTCAGAGTTGCAGCTGAAAATGTAATTGGAGTAGGACCTTTCAGTCAAACATCATGCGAAATTGTGATTAAAGATCGCATCAGTAAGTTTATTTTTTCTGGATTTAAAATAGCTTTAAACTATTGACCAAGTAATGCAGTTGTAAAATAGTGTTCAGCATGAATGGTAGCTAATCATCATTTGGCCTCATTTTATTAGATGTTCCAGACCGTCCAGAAGAGCTTGAGGTGACTACCATCACTAAAGACTATATCAGTATGACTTGGAAGCCACCTAAGTACGATGGAGGGTCTGAGGTGATATCTTACATTCTTGAGGCTCGCATGATTGGCAAAGACAAGTTTGTCAGACTGACCAAAGAGATACTGATGGATAGGAGATATACTTATGATGGTCTACGAGAAGGTGACACCTATGAATTCCGTGTCAGTGCAGTGAATGAAGTTGGTCCTGGCAAACCATCCTTCTCCACTAAGCCAATTACATGTAAAGATGAACTTGGTGAGAGAAGTGTTTTTGTTTTTCAAGTGTTTTTCTTTATGTACACCACTAGTATTACTATAAATCTCTTATTATATTTATTAAATATAATTGACGTCAATTATATGATTATTATTATTTTTTAATTTTAGAACCTCCTACAATTGAGCTTGACTTCCGTGATAAGGTTGTTGTGCATGTTGGTGAAAGCTTTGCACTCCAGGGGCGTTACACTGGAAAACCAGCCCCATCTGTCACCTGGTCAAGGGATGACAATGAACTGAAAGCAGACAACCATATCAATTTAAAAAATACTCTTACCACAATGTGTCTGGGTATTATGAAAGCTCAGCGTGGGCACAGTGGCAGATACTGTGTGACTGTTGAAAACTGTACTGGTTCTCGTAAAGGCATTTGCAATATCACAGTTGCAGGTAAGTCTCATAAAACGATAGGAAACATTTACTTAACTTTAAAATAATATGATGAGTAAAAATACATATTTTGGGCTTATAACTAACAAGCAATCTATCTATGAATATTCTCTGCATTTTTTAGATCGACCATTGCCTCCAGAGGGCCCAGTTGTCTTTGAGGAAGTTCACAAAGATCACATGGTTATTTCTTGGAAGCCCCCTCTTGATGATGGTGGATGTGAAATTTCTAACTACATCATTGAAAAGAGAGATGTAAACAGAGACATGTGGACAACTGTAACATCTGCCTCCACAAAAACCCACTGCAAAGTACCTAAGCTTGTAGAGGGTCGTGAATACATCATGAGAATTAGTGCTGAGAACATGTATGGCATAAGTGACCCACTGGAGTCAAAAGAGATGAAAGCTAAAGATCTATTCAGTATGTAAAAACACTCACAAAAAAATCAATTGAACATTAAAACTGTAAAAAAAATGTGTTCCTAATATCTTACACATAATTACAGGGGTACCTGAGGCACCTGAGCAACCCACTGTAAAAGACGTCTTTCATGATTCAGCACTGGTGATTTGGAACCGTCCTCGGGATGGTGGAAAGCCCATCACAAACTATATCTTGGAGAGGAAGGAGCCTTCAGCTAAGAGATGGTCTCGTGCAACCAGAGATCAAATTTACCCTGCTACACAGTATAGGGTACAAGACCTTGTTGAAGGCTGTAATTATGAATTCCGTGTAATGGCAGAGAATGAAATTGGCACTGGAGATCCTAGCCCTCCAAGTAAACCTATTCTTGCTAAGGATCCCATTGGTAAGTCCTAGTGTTTTGATGGTTTCCTTCTCTTAATGCTTATCTTTTGATCATTCTTTATTCACTTATTCAACTTATTCTTTATAGTTCTGCCAAGCCCACCTGTTTTGCCTGAAGCTATTGACAAGACTAAAGATTCTGTGAGTCTATCATGGCGTGTTCCTCGTCATGATGGTAAAGGCAAAATATTTGGTTACTTGATTGAGTATCAGAAGCCTGGTTCAGTCGAATGGATCCAGGCAAATGAAACTCCTGAATCATGCCCAGACACCAAGTTTGTTGTGACAAAACTACCAGAAGGTGGAGAGTTCCAATTCAGAATTATGGCTGTGAATGCAGCTGGAAAATCTGAACCTGCATATGTCAAGGAACCAGTGAAAGTTCATGACAGACTTGGTAATTTCTTTCTTTTTGTTTACATATTTAGAAAATGCATAAGAGTAGTATTGAAAAGTAGGTATTGTTTTATAATACTACTATGCCCTTTAACTTGAAGTATGTTTTTCACATATTGTAAAGTAATCAATTAAAAATGTATTAATTCATATTTCTATCTTTCTCATCTCAATTCTCATGCAGAGGAGCCAGAGCTGCTGTTACATGGGAATATGGCTCGTGATCACCTTGCCATGGTTGGGACAGATATCACACTCAGTGCCACAATTAAGGGCATGCCAATACCCACTGTCTCTTGGAAAAAGAATGATGGTGAAGTTCCTGCTCATTGCCTTATAGAGGTCACAGCAAGCGGAAGCAAACTTCACATTAAGAAGTGTACCCGTGCTGACAGTGGCAATTATACTATCACCATTCAGAATGCAGCTGGATCGAAATCTGCTACCTGCTTTGTTCTTGCTCTTGGTATGAATGTTTTAAGAAATACTCTTAACGATAGATAGATAGATAGATAGATAGATAGATAGATAGATAGATAGATAGATAGATAGATAGATAGATAGATAGATAGATAGATAGATAGATAGGCTGGCCACAATAAAAGGCCACTCTAAAAAGTGCATTTTTACTGTATTGGGGTAGTCACCAGATACTGACTACCAAAAACCAGTCAGTATCTGGTGTGACCACCATTTGCCTCACGCAGTGCAACACATCTCCTTCGCTTAGAGTTGATCAGGTTGTTGTTTGTGGCCTTTGGAATGTTGGTCCACTCCTCTTCAATGGCTGTGCCAAATTGCTGGATATTGGCAGGACCTGGAACACGCTGTCGTATATGCCGATCCAGAGCATCCCAAACATGCTCAATGGGTGACATGTCCGGTGAGTATGCTGGCCATGTAACAACTGGGATGTTTTCAGCTTCCAGGAATTAAGTACAGATCCTTGCAACATGGGACCGTGCATGATCATACTGCAACATGAGGTGGATGAGGTCGTGGATGAATGGCACAACAATGGGCCTCAGAATCTCGTCACAGTATCTCTGTGCATTCAAAATGCCATCAATAAAATGCACCTGTGTTCGTTGTCCATAACATACGCCTGCCCATACCATAACCCCACCGCCACCATGGGCCACTTGATCCACAACGTTGACATCAGTAAATCGCTCACCCACACGACCCCATACACGCTGTCTGGCATCTGCCCTGTTCAGTGAAAACCGGGATTCATCCGTGGAAGAGAACAACTCTCCAAAGTGCCAGACGCCATCGTATGTGAGCACTTGCCCACTCAAGTTGGTTACAACGACGAACTGCAGTCAGATCGAGACCCTGATGAGGACGCCAAGCATGCAGATGAGCTTCCCTGATACGGTTTCTGAAAGTTTGTGCAGAAATTCTTTGGTATTGCAAACCGATTGTTGCAGCAGCTGTCCGGGTGGCTGGTCTCAGACGATCTTGGAGGTGAAGATGCGGGATGTGGAGGTCCTGGGTTGGTGTGGTTACACGTGATCTGCGGTTGTGAGGCCGGTTGGCAATTCTCTGAAACTCCTTTGGAGACGGCTTATGGTAGAGGAATGAACATTCAATTCACAGGCAACAGCTCTGGTGGACATTCCTGCAGTCAGCATGCCAATTGCACGCTCTCTCAAAACTTGCGACATCTGTGGCATTGTGCTGTGTGATAAAACTGCACATTTTAGAGTGGCCTTTTATTGTGGCCAGCCTAAGGCACACCTGTGCAATAATCATGCTGTCTAATCAGCATCTTGATATGTCACACCTGTGAGGTGGATGGATTATCTTGGCAAAGGAGAAGTGCTCACTAACACAGATTTGTGAACAATATTTGAGAGAAATAGCCCTTTTGTGTACATAGAAAAAGTCTTAGATCTTTGAGTTCAGCTCATGAAAAATGTGGGCAAAAACAAGTGTTGCATTGTTCAATAGATAGATAGATAGATAGATAGATAGATAGATAGATAGATAGATAGATAGATAGATAGATAGATAGATAGATAGATAGATAGATAGATAGATAGATAGATAGATAGATGATTAGTCGATAGATCGATAGATAGAAAGATTCTTTATTAACATTGTAACAGGATTACAATGAAATTCAGTACACACAGTATGTATAATTAAATGGATACCTATAGTAGCGCCACAATGACTCCATTTCTTTTTGATTTAGATAAACCTGGACCTCCAAGGAAACTTACCATCTCTGAAATCACAAGTGAGTCAGCTTACGTGACATGGCAAAAGCCAGAAGATGATGGTGGTGCTGTGATCTCCCACTATGTTGTGCAAAAGAAAGATGTTGCCGCTGAGAACTGGGTTTCAGTGTGTGCTGCATCCAAAAAGCTGAGCCTCATGGCTCAATATCTAATGGAGGGAATTCAGTATCTCTTTAGAGTTGCAGCTGAGAATCAGTTTGGCAGGAGTGCATTTGTTGAAACCACCAAGCCCATCAAGGCTGTTGATCCTCTTTGTAAGTATTACATTTAATATTATTTTTTAAATGCTTGACTGTTTATACCAGTTTGTTAAATTAATTTGTATGTTTTTACTAATAGATCCCCCTGGTCCACCCAAGAATCTGCATCATACGGATGCAGACAAAACTGAAGTATGGCTTCAGTGGGAGTGGCCTGAACGTACAGGTGGAAGTGAGATCACTGGATTCATTGTTGAGCATCAAGAAGAAGGTTCCACAGACTGGGTGACATTCAAGACTGTCAGCAATCCTCAATGCCATGTAACTGGACTTGTGGAGGGCAAAACCTATAGATTCCGTGTAAAATCACAAAATGCAATTGGCATTAGTCGGCCAGACACCACTGTTCCAATTACTTGCCAGGAAAAAACCTGTAAGATATATAAAATATTTTATTATATAATTTTATTTTTTTAACAGAAAAATTATAATATTACATTTTATTATGCTTATATTCTTTTTCAGTGGCTCCAACTATTGAAGTTGATGTGAAGCTTATTGAGGGTCTTGTTGTCAAGGCTGGAAGTACAATTGTCCTCCCAGCAGTCATGCATGGAATCCCAACTCCAACAGCCAAGTGGCAAAGTGATGGAAATGAGCTTAAAACTGAGGGCACATTTAAGATTGTTACTGAAGGAAATTCAACTGTCTTGACGATTAGTGAATGTGTCAGAAATGACAGCGGAGAGTTTATACTTACTGTGGCAAATCCTGCTGGAAGCAAATCTGTTGCTCTACATGTCACAGTCCTTGATGTTCCATCTGCTCCAGTTGGTCCTGTAAATATCCTTGAGGTTACCCCTGAACATATGATAATCCAGTGGCGTCCACCAAAAGATGATGGGGGTACACCTTTGATGAACTATGTTGTAGAGAAGAAGGATGTCAAGAAACCTTGGGAGCCATGGTCAGTTGTGAGCTCTGGAGGTACCAGCACAAAGGCCAAAGTCCCACGTTTGGAGAAGGGACGTGAATATATTGTGCGTGTACGTGCCGAAAACAAAATTGGCATTGGAGCTGCCCTTGAAAGTCCTCCCACTATTGCCAAGCATATGTTTGATCCACCAGGCCCTCCTGGCCTACCAACATGTTCTGATATAACAGAAAATGCTGTAACAGTGTCATGGACTGAACCAGAAACAGATGGTGGAAGCCCTGTGAGTGGCTACATTGTTGAGCGCAGGGAGATGAGCGGCAAATGGATACGTGTCAATAAAACACCAGTCTTGGATGTTAGATACAGGGTGTGCGGTCTGTTTGAAGGCAACAGCTATGAATTTAGAATCTTTGCTGAAAATGTTGCTGGTGTAAGTGAGCCTTCATTTCCATCAGACCCTGTGAAAGCTAAACGTCCAATTAGTCCTCCGGGCCCTCCAAGTAACATTAAGCTGAAGGACTGGAGCAAGTCATATGCAGATGTGGTATGGACCAAACCTTCTAGAGATGGTGGCAGCCCCATCTTAGGCTATGTTGTTGAATGCCAGAAATCAGGTTCTGCACAGTGGGACAGAATAAATAAGGATTTAATTAAGTTTTGTGCATTTAGAGTACCTGGACTTAGTGAAGGCACAGAGTACAGATTCCGTATTAGAGCCTCAAACAAAGTTGGAGATGGTGAGCCAAGAGAACTCACAGAAACTGTGCTTGCCAAGGACATTCTTGTTCCTCCCGACGTAACTGTTGATGTTGCTTGCCGTGACCTCCTAACAGTTAGAGCAGGGCAAATCATTAACCTTGTGACCCGTGTAAAGGGCAGACCTGATCCAGAAATCACTTGGACTAAAGATGCAAGAGCTATAGGCAGAGATAAACGCACTGAGATGAATAATAACTTCCCTCTTGTTGAGCTGGTAATTCAGGAAGCTGTTAGAGCTGATTATGGAAAATATGCAATTCAAGCAAAGAACAGCAGTGGTCAAGCACATGCTACAATTATTGTTAATGTACTTGATATTCCTGGAGCCTGTCAGAATTTGAAGGTTGCTTATGTGACTAAAGAGTCATGTATGGTGTCTTGGGAAAATCCAGAGGATAACGGTGGCACTGAAATTACTAATTATAAAATTGAGTGCAGACAACCAAGTCAAAGGGGATGGACAGTTGTTACATCTGACTGCACCAAACGACTTGTCAAAGCTCCACTTGTTGAGAATTGCGAATATTTCTTCCGTGTGAGTGCAGAGAATAAAATCGGTGTTGGTCCACCAACTGAAACAAAAGCACCAGTCCTTGCGGTTGATCCAGTTGAGAAACCTGGTGAGCCAGAGAACTTCCAAATCACTGAAATTGGCAAGACATTTGTCTTTCTCAAATGGAAGAAACCAGAATATGATGGTGGTAGTCGTAACCTTGCTTACCATATTGAAAAGAAGCCTAAAGAAGCAGATGAATGGGAAAGATTACACAAAGGTGCAATAAAGGAAACCTATTTCATGGCTGACAGATGTATTGAGAACCAAATTTATCAATTTAGAGTTCAAACAAAGAATGAGGGAGGAGAGAGTAACTGGGTGACAACAGGTGAAGTTCTTGTAAAGGAGGAACTTGTACAGCCAGAGCTCAAAGTCAAACTGATGGGAGTTCTTGTTGTTAAAGCTGGAGATGCAGTTCCAATTGAGGCAGAGGTTATAGGTAAACCTCAGCCTGATATAAAATGGTCTAAAGAAGGTGTCACTGGAGATATCACCAAAAGCCCAAGAGTGCAAGTTGAAACTGGCACCAACTTCACTAAATTCCTGCTTACAAGTTCAAGACGTGGAGATACTGGAAAATACATAATTACTGGAACAAATGCTGCTGGAACCTGTACTGCTGATGCCAAGGTGAATGTTCTTGATAGACCAGGTCCTATTAGAGATCTGAAAGTGTCAGAGATTTCTGTAGACAGATGCAAGCTTACATGGGAAGTACCAGAAGATGATGGTGGTTGTGAGATCTATAACTACATCGTAGAAAAATGTGAGTCAAAGAGAGGAGTATGGTCAATTCATTCCGCAGCTGTAATCACTAATTCAGCTAAAGTTACTCGCCTTATCGAAGGAAATGAATACATATTCCGAGTGCGAGCTGAAAACAAAATGGGTGCTGGCCCTGCTGTTGAAACTGAGTCTATTGTTGCAAGGACCCAGTTTAACAGACCAGGTGCACCAGATGCTCCAGAAGTGACTAAAATTACAAAAGAAGAAATGGTTGTTATGTGGTGCTCTCCTGACAATGATGGTGGAAAACCTATCAGTGGTTATATTCTTGAGAAAAAAGAAGAGCATGCCATTCGGTGGGGCCCTGTTGTTAAGTCCCCAATTGCAGGGACACAGATGACTGTTACAGGTTTACTGCCTAATCATGAATACCAGTTCCGTGTTAAGGCTGAAAATGAAATTGGGGTTGGTGATGCAAGCAAGCCATCCAGATCATTTACTGCTAGAGATCCAGTTGGTATGTTCAATTACAATTTTTGATGAAATGTTTATTTGTTTTTGTTTTTTACAGCCACATTTATTATTTGGTTTTCTATTTGCAGAGCCTCCTGGTCCCGTTAGTAACTTAAAGGTGGCTGACAGCTCAAAGACATCAGTCACGCTTGCATGGACAAAGCCTACATATGACGGAGGTGCTCCTCTTATTGGATATGTTGTTGAGCTCAGAGTCAAGGGCACAGGCAAGAAGGGGATGAAGGCTGGAAAAGGTGCAATGTTGCTGCCCAATTGATCGGAACAGAATTCACAGTCTCAAGTCTGGATGAGAAGCTTGAATATGAATTCCGTGTTTCTGCCCAAAATCAGGTTGGCTTGAGTCAGCCAACAAATCTCGAGGGAGCTGTGACACCAAGAGAAGTCTTGGGTGAGTTTCCATACACTTTTCTATAAACTTTTCAGCAACATTCCCTTCTATGTTCTAATTTCTTGTGTTTTTATCCCCCCCCCCCCCCCCCATCTTCAGAGGCCCCCGAGATTGATTTGGATGCAGAACTGAAGAAAGGGTTGACAGTTAGGGCTGGATGCCCAATAAGATTAGTTGCAACAATTAGAGGAAGACCCGCTCCCAAGGTCTTATGGAGGAGAATGGGTATAGATAATGTTGTTCAGAAGGGCCATGTTGATCTCATTGACACTATGACATTCCTTGTCATATCTGAAAGTTCTCGTGATGATTCAGGCAAATATTCATTGACTGTATCCAGTCCAGCTGGAGAGAAGGCGGTGTTTGTGAATGTCAAAGTACTTGGTAAGTAAAAAAACAAGCTCCTGTTTAGTCAATTTTTCAGTCACGAAACTTCTTCTGATTATTTTTTATATAAGGGGAATTAGTGGGGGAAAAACACGACTGAAACAGATGAATAAAGTAATATATGAATCTATGAAAATACTTAAAATATCCAACTCTCCATTCAAATAAATATTTTTTTTTTTTGCATTTTAAAAACAGATACACCTGGACCTGTTGTTGGTCTTGAAGTTACTGACATCACTATGTCCTCTTGTAACCTCACATGGTCTCCACCTGAAAATGATGGTGGCAGTAACATCACTCATTACATGGTTGAAAAACGAGAAATTGATCGCAAGACTTGGGCAACAGTGAAAGCTAATGTTGAAAACACCACATTTAAAGTAAGCAATCTCGTCCCAGGAACAGAGTATTGCTTCCGGGTCATAGCTGTAAACGAGTATGGTCCCGGAGTCCCAAGAGTTACACCAAAATCTTATCTGGCCTCTGATCCTATCAGTAAGTGCATTTTTAGCCAGACCAATTTTAAAGGCTTTGTTGAAACATTATTACTATAACAATTGTGTCTCCTTCCTTAAGGTAAGCCTGACCCACCACAAAAGGTTGATATTCTTGAGATTACTAAGAACAGTGCAACTGTGGGATGGGTGAAACCATTGCGGGATGGCGGAGCTAAAATTGATGGCTACATTATTGACTATCTTGAGCTTCCAATGCCTAAACCTCCCAAGAAACCAGTAGAGGGAGAAGCTGAGGCTGAGCCTGGCGTAGGGCCTGTGGCTCCTCCTGCACCTGAACCTGTGGTTGAGGAAAAGGAGGAGAAGAAGGAGGAATGGACACCATACACAGTTGTAAAAGATTTGAGCATCTCTGTTGCTGGACTAAAGGAAGGAAGAAAATATCGTTTCAGAGTTGCAGCAAGAAATGCCATGGGTTCTAGTCTTCCCACAGAAACAAGAGAAGCTTATGAGATCAAGGAGCAGATGTGTAAGTTATGAAATGAATGCCAAGGTCTCTGTCATTTGAATTAATAGACTTCAACCAAAAACCTGTTAAATCTTGTGTGTTTTTTTTCCCAGT
Organism: Chrosomus eos; assembly: GCA_036326025.1. NCBI lineage: Eukaryota > Metazoa > Chordata > Actinopteri > Cypriniformes > Leuciscidae > Chrosomus > Chrosomus eos. Next base: position 10,153,871 of record CM070826.1, read on the forward strand.
GGAGCCCAAAATCATCATGCCTGAACTTGTCACTGCAAAGGCAGGAGCAAAACTGAGGGTTGAGGCTCTTGTATCTGGAAAGCCAGCACCAGTGTGCCAATGGAAACGGGGAGAAAATAATGTAGTCTCATCAAGCCGTCTTGCTGTGCACAAATCTCAGAACATGTGTGTGCTCATCATTAAGGATGTGTCGAGACAAGACAGTGCTGAATACAGCCTTTTTGCTGAGAACAGCACTGGAAAAGTCGACCAGACTTTGAAAATCATCATCAGAGGTTAGAACTTGTCGTCATCATCATCACCTTCCATAATAATGGGCTATGTGAACATGCAGTTAATTTTTTTACAAACATTCTTTTGTCAGATATTCCTGGACCACCTGAGCCACCATTTGAGATCAGTGACATTGATTCTGATGCCTGCACACTCTCTTGGAACAAACCTACTGAAGATGGTGGTAGCAATATCACTAATTATGTGCTTGAGAAGTGTGATGTAAGCAGAGGTGACTGGGTTACTGCCCTTTCCAGCTGTGGGAAAGCTGGTTGCAGAATCGGAAAGCTTATTCCTGGAAAGGAATATGTCTTCCGTGTTCGTGCTGAGAATAGATTTGGTATTTCAGACCCCCTTACATCTGAAAGGATGGTTGCTAAATTCCCCTTTGGTAAGTTGAAATGCAAGCATCAGCAGTGTCTGTCAACATGTAACTGATGACAAAAATTATGAGACCTATTTGTCACTGTCTAACAATTTAATTTTCTTTTAGATGTTCCTGGTGAACCTTTAAACTGCCGCATCAACAAAGTGAATAAGGACTGCATGTTTGTGGCTTGGGATAAGCCTGAGTCTGATGGTGGCAGTCCAGTTACTGGATACTACATTGAACGCAAAGAGAGGAACAGTCTCCTTTGGGTGAAGGCTAATGATTCTGTTGTTCGCACAACAGAATATCCTTGTGCTGGCCTAATTGAGGGTCTGGAGTACACTTTCAGAGTGTCTGCTATAAACCGAGCTGGACAGGGTAAACCAAGCAAGAAAACTGAGTTCATCACAGCAAGAACACCTGTTGGTATGTGCATGTAAAATATTTTTTTTAGGTATACAGGTTTGCGTATTAGATATTTATGTTCTATATTTTGTTGTTGTTTTGTTTTTAAATTCTAGATGCTCCTGGAAAACCAGAGGTGCTTGATGTTGCTAAGAACACAGTTACACTGGTTTGGACTAAACCAAAGAATGATGGTGGAAGCAAGATAATTGGATACTATGTTGAGGCCTTGAGGCTTCCAGGAGACACTTGGGTGCGTTGCAACACAAGCAGTCAAAATGTGCCTCGTGAGGAGTACACCGCAACTGGGTTAGAAGAGGGTGCTAAGTACCAGTTTAGGGTAATTGCCAAGACAACAGTTAACATTAGCAGGCCATCTGAAATCACTGACTCCATTCTGGTGTCTGCAGAAAATGGTAAGTTTTTTTTTTTTTTTTAAATGGCTATTAATTTGCTATTTGTCTTATTGATTTTCTGTCATGTTTCCTTGTCTATAGTGCCTCCAAGAATAGAGCTTTCAATACAGATGAAAAAGATGATGCCAGTAAAGGCTGGGTCAGATGTTTGTCTTGAAGCTGAAGTTTTTGGCAAACCAATGCCCAAGGTTACATGGAGCAAAAATGGAGAATTGTTAAAAGCTGACAAAGAATACAAGATGTCTCAAAAGAGACATCTCTTTTCTCTGAGCCTTGATGCAGTTACTAAACTTCATACTGGAAATTATGGAATTCTTGCAGCAAATGCAAGTGGTTCCACGACTGCAGAAATACAACTCAAAGTTTTAGGTAAAATTATATTTTTATGTTTAGCCTAAATACTACTGAGTTAGGACATATAGCACATTCATGTCCTTTTTGCAAAATAATAATCATGCATCCCCTTACACAGATATACCTGGCCCACCAGCCTCTATCAAGTTTGATGAGATATTTTCAGATCGGATTAAGTTGTGCTGGGAGGCTCCACTTGCCGATGGTGGTTCTCCAATAACAAATTATGTTGTTGATAAACGGGAGACAAGCAGGGCAAACTGGGCCCAGTTTTCTGCTAAAATCAGTGGTGATACAATGGAATGTTCAGTGGAGAGACTAATTGAGGGGCACGAGTACCAGTTCCGTGTTCGTGCTGAGAACCGTTACGGTACTGGTGATGCCATCGTATCTGACCCTGTTGTTGCAAGGAATCCCTTCAGTAAGGCCTTACTATTGGTTTATGTATTTTATTGCTTGTATATATAATTTCTATGTTGTAATGTACTTGTCATTTACAGCTGTTCCTGGAGCATGTGACCCACCGGTCCTTACAAATATCACAAAGGAGTGTATGACTGTAAGCTGGAAGGAACCATCTGATGATGGAAAATCACCTATCCTTGGATACATGGTTGAGAAACGTGAAACCAAGGAAGTGAACTGGACCAAACTGAACAGAAAACCCTTGCTGGAGAGAACACTTGAGGTTGGAGGTCTTTCGGAGGGAGCTCAGTATGAGTTTAGAGTCATTGCTGTTAATAAAGCTGGCCTTGGCAAACCCAGTGAACCATCTAATGCTGCCTCTGCTCTTGATCCTTTGTGTGAGTATCAGAATCCATTCACAATATATTGTATATCAACAAATATGTGCGAGCTTTTATCAGTACCTCTTACTTATTTACAGATCCTCCAGGCCCACCCATTTCTCCCAAGGCCACAGACACCACCAACAGCACAATTAAACTAACTTGGACTAAGCCTGCAAATGATGGTGGAAGTGAAGTTTTGGGATACCTTGTTGAATGCAAGAGAACTAATACAACAGACTGGATAAGATGCAATGTACCAAAGAACCTTCAGGATACAAATTATCTTGTGACTGGACTCTTGGAGAACTCAGAGTACCAACTTCGTGTTACTGCTCTAAATAAAGTTGGATTCAGCCAGCCTTGTGAAGTTCCTGAAAAACACATTGCCAAGGATGTTTTTGGTACTACCTTTAAAATCATTTATTGTATATTTAGTTAATTCTAATATATTTTATGAAAAAGTAAAATACAGTACATTATTAAAATATTTTAACTTATTGCTGAAATATATAAATGTATTTTTTTCTATGTTATTCCAGTTGCTCCTGAGGCTGAGCTTGACGCAGAGCTGAAGGACACTTTGGTGCTAACTGCTGGAAGTAAAATGAAACTTCATGCCACAATTAAGGGTCGACCAACCCCCAGGATCACCTGGGCCAAGATGAACACCAACATTAAGGACAGACAAGGAATCATAATGAAGACGACAGACACTGATACATTGGTTTGTGTTGAAAAAGTAAACCGATACGACGCAGGGAAATACATTCTGAATCTTGACAGTGTAAGCGGAATGAAGATGTACACAGTTGTTGTCAAGGTCTTTGGTGAGTTCTGTGATATTAAGAGTTTTATTTTTATTCAGATACAGTTTTCGTAATATTTGATATTAACTAAAGTATGTATATATATATATAAATAACTCTTATAAAATTAAACAGATACCCCTGGACCTCCACTTAATCTGATGGTAAAAGAGTCATCAAAGGACAGTGCCTCCATCCTATGGGATGCACCTCTAATTGATGGTGGAAGTGAGATTACAGGTTACATTGTTGACAAAAGAGATGCTGAAAGAAAAGCATGGTCAAATGTTTCAAACACTTGTACTAAAACATCTTTCAAGATTGATGGTTTAGAGGCTGGTAGATCTTATTGCTTCAGGGTTCTGGCTCAAAATGAGTATGGAATTGGTGAACCATGTGAAACTGTGGATGCTGTTAGAGCTTCTGGTAAGGGAAGATAATTTTTGATCATGTAATCCCCAATTGCAAAAACAATAATTTCAATATATATTTTATAATAGTTTTGCTGATATCTATTATTAAATAAACGTATCAATATCTTCCAGAACAACCTGGATCAGTTATGGACTTTAAGACCTTGCTGGTAACCAAGGACTCTTGTACACTTTCCTGGAAAAAACCAATCACTGATGGTGGAAGTCGGATCATTGCATATGTGCTTGAGGTCCTTAATGGCGAAGACAAATGGAAGGAGCTTCTTCGATCAAAGAACATGCAATATAGTGCAAAAGATCTTGTTGAAGGAAGGGAATACAAATACAGAGTATTTGCAACAAATGATTCTGGTGATGGTCCCGTGAAAGAACTCGCTGTGATCGCAAAAGATGTCAATGGTGAGATTTCAAATTTTGTATTTGTATAAAAATGCCCTTGAGCTCTTCCTGGTATATTGCGTTTCAAATCTCCTCCTTTTCCATTCCATTTCTATTATAGTTTATCCAAGCTGTGACTTGCGGGAATTGCCAAACTTGAACTACATTGCAAAAGAAGGAAGCAATGTTCGTCTCAAGATTCCTATTAGCGGAAAGCCTGTCCCTGTTGTCACATGGAAGAAGGGAGAGGATGAAAATCTCACAGACACAGGAAGAGTGTGTGTAGAATCAACAGCTGTAAACACGACTCTCTTGATACGTGACTGCCAAAGGACAGATGCTTCAAAATACACCATCACTCTTCGCAACACTGCTGGGACTAAAGAGTCCACAATTTTCGTCCGAGTTGTTGGTAAACCAGGAATTCCAACTGCACCAATAAAGTTCAAAGAAGTGACTGCAGATGGTGCAACCTTAAAATGGGGTGCTCCTAAAGATGATGGTGGATCAGAAGTTACCAACTACATTCTTGAGAAACGTGATTCCATTACTAACATGTGGGTTACAGTGTTTTCATCTGTGGACACAAACACTTTTAGAGTGACTGGTCTCCATGAGGGAACCGAATACATCTTTAGAGTGAGTGCAGAAAACAAATATGGAATTGGCGAAGGGCTCAAATCAGAGCCTATGGTTGCCAAGCATCCATTCAGTGAGTGGACTTTGATATTATCTATAGTATATATTGACAATAAATTTAAAGTGTAAAAATCTCATTTTCTTACTCATAATTATTTCCTCAGATGTACCAGATTCACCTCCTCCCCCACAAGTCATAACTATGCGTCATGATTCAGCAACTCTTACATGGTTAGATCCAAGGAAAACTGGAGGCTCACCAATCACAGGTACAGAATTAATTCAATTAATATGAAATAATAATCATCCTTTTTCATAAAAATATAGCTAGGAGTAAAACATTGCTAGAACAATTAGATAAATAAACAGTATTTTTTGCTTACAGGCTACCATGTTGAATTCAAGGAAAGAAACAGCATGTTATGGAAAAGAGCAAATCCGACTCCTTTGAAGATGAGAGATTTCAAAGTGACTGGCTTAACAGAGGGTCTAGAGTATGAGTTCAGAGTCATGGCTATTAATTTGGCTGGTGTTGGACGACCAAGTCCAGCCACTGAGCCAATGGTTGCCTTGGATGCAATTGGTAAGTTGATGTTATTTTAAAGGCTCATATATAGTCATTATACTATATACCCACCCCAATTTGTGTATGGTTGATTTAATAATTTATTTGAGCATATTTCATTATAGATGCACCAGGGAAACCAGATGTGATTAGCATTACTAGAAGCACTGTAACACTTCAATGGACCGAACCTCACTATGACGGTGGACACAGGCTAACAGGCTACATTGTTGAGAGACGTGATCTCCCAGCCAAGGTCTGGGTGAAGGCTAATACAGTAAATGTTGTCGACTGTGCATATACTGTAGCAGACTTGCAAGAAGGATGCAAGTATGAATTTAGAATCAGAGCAAAGAATGGTGCTGGAGCAATAAGTCAACCCTCTGAACAAACAGATACCCTTATGTGCACTGATGAATATGGTAAGACTCAATTGCTCTTTCTAGTGCATGCATTGTGAGTAAATGATGTTTCATATCATCCGACCTGGACAATAATTATGCTGATTATTAATGTATATACTGATTATTTTGCAGCGGCACCAACAATTATAATCGATCCAACAGTCAAGGAGGGGCTTACTGTCAAAGCTGGAGATATTATTGTGATTACTGCAACAAGCATTCTGGGCAAACCACAACCAACCTCTGTGTGGTCAAAGTGTGGAAAGTATTTCAAGCCTTCAGATGTGTGTCAGATAGAAACTACACCTTCTTCTTCTACTCTTTCTATCAAGTATGCCAGTAGGAAGGATTCAGGAGAGTACACAATCACAGCAAGTAACCCATTTGGTGTCAAAGAGGAAAATGTGAAAGTAACAATTTTAGATGTTCCTGGTCCACCAGGGCCAGTTGAAGCAAGTGGAATTTCATCTGAAAAGGTCACTTTGACATGGACACCACCTCATGAGGATGGAGGATCTCCAATCAAATATTACACATTGGAGAAAAGAGAAACAAGCCGTCTCCTTTGGACCATTCTTGCCGAAAAGGTTATTGACTGCCACTTTGTTGCCAATAAACTTATTCAGGGAAATGAGTACTTCTTCCGGGTTTCTGCTGTCAATAATTCTGGAACTGGTGATGCCTCTCATTCTGAGCCAGTGAAAATGGTGGATAGATATGGTATGTTTATTGTTAAAAACTCTTTCTCTCAGATATTACTTCCATAATTCTCCTTTGTGTGTGATGCTGCACAGCTGCATATGTAATGCAATAAGGTTCTCAAAAAACATATTAATTATTTCAGGTCCCCCAGGCCCGCCAGCCAAGCCAGAAGTTGAAAATGCTTGTGGAAATTCTGTTACCATTGCTTGGAAAAGACCAGCCGATGATGGAGGAAGTGATATAACAGGGTACATGGTTGAGAGGAAAGAAAAGAAGGGCATGAGATGGACACGAGCATCAAAGAAAACAATTGCTGACCTCCAATTTGAAGTGAAAGGACTGAAAGAGGGAGTTGAATATGAATTTAGAGTAACTGCTGAGAATAAGGCTGGTTTTGGTGAGCCAAGTGAACCTTCAATTCCTGTGAGGACAAAGCTTGTTGCAGGTAAGTGACTATTTATTGTTTTATATGATTATTTGATATGATAACAAATATGTCCCTTACATGTGTTTTATTACTTTCCAGATGTACCTGGTCCTCCAGTCAACCCAAGAGTCACTGACACAACAAAAACAACAGCTGAATTGCACTGGGGCAAACCACTTAGTGACGGTGGCATGGAAGTCACAGGATATTTTATTGAACACAAAAAGGAGGGAGAAGAAGAATGGATCAAAGATACAACTACGCCTTTGAGGATAACTGAGTTTGTTGTCCCCAATTTGCAAGTTGGAGTGAAGTATCATTTCAGAATTAGTGCAATGAATGCAATGGGTGTCAGTGAACCAGCACAAACAGAGGATCTTGTGGAAATTGTGGAACGTGAAGAAATCCCTGATTTAGAACTTGATGCAGAACTCAGAAGAACATTAGTTGTTCGGGCAGGTGCCTCTATTCGTATATTTGTTCCTATTAAAGGACGCCCAACCCCTGCAGTGACTTGGACAAAAGAGGACTCACCATTGAAAACACGTGCAATCATTGACAATACTGAATCATACACCCTGCTGGTCATTCCTGACTGTAATAGACGTGATGCAGGCAAATATGATTTAACATTAGAGAATGCTGCTGGAAAGAAGACAGCTTCTGTGGTTGTAAGGGTTTTGGACACCCCTGGGCCGCCACTCAGTCTGAAACCTAAAGCAATTGACAAAGAGAGTATCACATTGGAATGGGAAATGCCTCTTATTGATGGAGGTGCCAAGATCACCAATTACATCATTGAGAAGAGAGAGTCTACTCGCAAGGCATATGCTGCCGTGATCACACAATGTGAGACATGCTCTGTCAGAGTTTCTGATCTGGCAGAGGGTTTGGAATATTATTTCAGAGTTTTTGCTGAAAATGAGTATGGCATTGGTGAAGCAGTTGAAACCCCAGACCCAGTCAGAGTCTCTCAAGCACCAACTCCACCAGAAAATGTCTCTTTTACTGATGTCACAAAGCACACAGTTAATCTTGTATGGACTAAACCAAAACATGATGGTGGAAGTAGAGTTACTGGGTATGTAATTGAGGCAAAAAAGAAAGGAACAGATCAGTGGGCCCATGTGACCACTGTGAAGACTTTGAACTTTACTGTAAAAAATCTTAATGAAAATGAAGAGTATGTATTCCGTGTGATGGCCGTGAACAGCTCTGGGCGAAGTCATCCTCGTGTAAGCAAGTCTGTTGTTATCAGAGAACAAAGTTCAGAACCGGAATTCGACCTCCGTGGTGTGTGTCAGAAGACAGTTATTGCCAAGGCCGGTGATAATATAAAGGTTGAGGTGCCTGTTTCTGGACGTCCTAAACCAACAGTTTCCTGGCAGAAAGACAGTCAAACCCTTAAATTAACACAAAGAACAATGATTGAAACTACTTCTACCTCAACTATCTTGATCATAAATGAATGTTTAAGAAGTGACAGTGGAATATACTCAATGACAGGAAAGAACATTGTTGGCTCGGTCACAGACAGCATCACAGTAAAGGTGCATGATGTGCCTGGACCACCAAAGGGACCAATTAAACTGGACAAAATATCTCGTACTTTCATTGAGTTCTCATGGGAATCTCCTGAAAATGATGGAGGTGTACCAATCAATAACTATGTAGTTGAAATAAGGGAAACTACCAGCCAGACTTGGGTAGAACTTTCCTCTTTAATTATTCGTACAACATTTAAAGCAACTCGTTTAACTACAGGAGTTGAATATCAATTCCGTGTCAAGGCCAAAAACAGATATGGTACAGGGCCTCCAATAACCTCAGAGCCAGTGGTTGCTGCATATCCATTTAAGGTGCCTGGGCCACCTGGAACACCTAATGTTGTTGCTTTCACTAAGGATACAATGACAATTGGCTGGAATGAGCCTGTTTGTGATGGGGGAAGCGAGGTCATTGGTTACCATGTTGAAAGGAAAGAGAGGAACAGTATTGTTTGGCACAGAATTAGCAAAGCACTTGTGGTCGGAAATCTGTTCAAATCTACAGGACTAGAGGATGGTGTGGCATATGAATTCCGTGTAATTGCTGAAAACATAGCTGGAATTGGAAAACCAAGCAAAGCTTCTGAACCAATGCTTGCTCTTGATCCAGTGGATCCACCTGGTCAACCTGTCCCAATACATGTGTCGAAAAATGCCATCACTATTCAGTGGACAAAGCCAGAGTATGATGGTGGTTTCAAAATTACTGGCTATACTGTGGAAAAGAGAGATCTTCCAGCTGGGCGCTGGATAAGAGCTAACTTTACAAATATCATTGAAACTACTTTCACAATAAGTGGTCTAACACAAGAAGCATCTTATGAATTCCGTGTACTTGCAAGAAATTCAGCAGGTTCTGTTAGTAACCCATCAGATCCATCAGACCCAATTATTTGCAAAGATGACATTAAAGAACCAAGAATTATGGTTGATGCTAAATTTAAAGATATTGTCCTTGTCAAAGCCGGAGAACTGTTCAAACTTGAAGCTGATGTTGCAGGCCAGCCATTACCATCCATGGTTTGGACAAAAGATGGAAAAGATGTTGAAAACACATATAAACTACAGATTAAAATGACAGAAATTACATCAGTCTTGATCAACAAGGATTCTGTCAGAAGGGATGGCGGTGAGTTTATTCTGACAGCAACAAATATTGGTGGCTTTGTTAAGCATGTTTTCAATGTGAAGGTTCTTGATAGACCAGGACCACCTAGAGGACCTCTGGCAGTTTCTGATGTTACAGCCGAAAAGTGTGTGCTCACATGGAATCCACCTACAGATGATGGCGGTGCAAACATTGAACACTATGTTATTGAAAAACGTGAGTCAAGCAGACTTGCTTGGACAAATGTGGCATCCGAATTACGGGTTAATCAATACCAAGCAACAAAGTTGCTCAAAGGAAATGAATACATTTTCAGAGTTATGGCTGTTAACAAGTATGGTGTTGGAGAACCTCTTGAGTCTGAAGCAATAATTGCAGAAAATCCATATGTACCACCAGATCCTCCACAAACACCTGAGATAACAGCAGTCACTAAAGATTCAGCAGTTCTATGTTGGGGTGCACCAGCCAGCAATGGGGGAAGTGAAATCACCAACTATCGCATTGAGAAAAGAGACAGGCTTAGTTTGCGCTGGGTAAAATGCAACAAGAAAAATGTAACAGACTTGCATTTCAAGGTTAATGCTCTTGTTCCAGGCCATGAATATGAATTCAGAGTTTTTGCTGAAAATGCAGCAGGAATAAGTGAACCCAGTCCTTCATCACCATTTGTCAAGGCCACAGATACTCTTTTCAAACCAGGTCCACCTGGCAATCCAAGAATCCTGGACACAACAAGTTCTTCCATCACACTTGCATGGAACAAACCAGTTTATGATGGTGGTTCTGAAATTACTGGCTATATTGTTGAGACATGTCTCCCTGGAACTGAAGAGGAGGAATGGACAATTGTCTCTCCTAAAGATGGTGTAAAAGGAACATCATTTACAATTAAAAATCTTAAAGAAAATCAGGAATACAAAATCAATGTGTCAGCTTTAAATAGCGAGGGTATTGGAGATGCAGCACCTCTACCAGGTTCACCCAAAGCAGAGGAACGACTCATACCCCCAGAGGCTGACCTTGATGTTGAACTTCGTAAGATTGTGAACATTAGAGCTTGCAATACATTAAGACTTTTTGTGCCAATTAGAGGTAGACCAACACCGGAGGCCAAATGGTCAAGAGAGAATGATGAGCCTTTAGACAGAGCTACCATTGAAACTACATCATCTTTTACATCACTGGTTATTGGAAATTTGAATAGATTTGACAGTGGCAAATACAATTTGACTGTAGAAAACAGCTCTGGAACAAAGACAGTCTCTGTGATAGTTAGAGTTCTAGATACACCTGGAGCACCACAAAACTTTAAAATAAGTCAGGTTACTAAAGAATCTGTTTCACTTGTTTGGGATCCTCCACTTAACGATGGTGGCACAAAAATTAAGAATTACATTGTTGAGAAGCGTGAGGCTACAAGAAAGGCATATGCTACAGTAAATGCCAATTGTCACAAAACTACTTGGACAGTTGATCAGCTCCAAGAAGGATGCAACTACTACTTCAGAGTTCTTGCAGAAAATGAATATGGCATTGGTCTTCCTATTGAGACCGGTGAATCTGTTAAAGTGTCTGAGAAGCCACTTCCCCCTGGCAAGATTACACTTCAGGATGTCACAAAGATGAGTGTGACATTATCATGGGAAAAACCTGAACATGATGGAGGAAGCAGAGTGGTTGCATATGTTGTAGAGATGCAGAGCAAAGGGAGTGAAAAATGGACACAAGCTGTGATTGTCAAGGTACCTGAAGCAGTTATTACTGGGCTTGCACCTGGTGAAGAGTATATGTTCCGTGTTTCAGCAAGAAATGAAAAGGGAACCAGTGATCCTCGTCAAATTGGTGTGCCTGTGATTGCAAAGGACCTTGTAATTGCTCCATCCGCTAAGGTGTTGTTCTCCACATTCAGTGTCCTGGCAGGAGAGGATTTGACAATTGATATTCCATATAATGCTCGTCCCAAAGCTGCCATTTCATGGCTAAAGGAAGCAGTTCCACTTAAACGAACAACCAGGGTTAACTTTTCCTCTACGGATACACAGCTGAATTTTGTAATCAAAGAGGCCTGTGGAGATGATGTTGGCCAGTATAATGTCAAACTATCAAATACAGCTGGTGAGACTACAGTGGATATTGGAATTGTTGTTCTTGACAAACCTGGTCCACCAACAGGCCCTGTTAAAGTTGAAAAAGTAACATCTGACAGTGTTACCATTTCTTGGAAGCCACCAGAGTATGATGGGGGCTGCACTATTAATAATTACATAGTAGAAAAGAAGGACACATCAACAACTAATTGGCAGGTTGTAGCAGCAAATATAGCAAGAACTCAAATTAAGGTAGGAAGACTGAAGACAGGCTCTGAATATCAATTTAGAATTGCAGCAGAGAACAGATATGGAAAAAGCCCTCTGCTCGTGTCTGAATGTGTTGTTGCACAGTATCCTTACAAACTACCGGGCCCTCCTGGAACACCTTTCTTGCAATCTTCCACAAAAGATAGTATGGTGATAGTGTGGAATGAACCTGTCATTGATGGTGGAGCAACAATCTTAGGATATCACCTTGAGAGGAAAGAGAGAAATAGCATTCTTTGGATAAAATTAAACAAAAGTCTAATCCAAGACACAACTTTAAAGACCACAGGGCTTGAAGAAGGCATGGAGTATGAATTCAGAGTTTATGCTGAAAACATTGTAGGCATTGGGAAGGCTAGTAAGATCTCAGAGGGCTATGTTGCCAGAGATCCTTGTGATCCTCCTGGAACACCAGAAGCCGTTCGAATTACAAAAGATTCTATTACAATTGCATGGACCAAGCCAGAGTATGATGGTGGAAGCAAAGTCACTGGATATATTGTAGAAAAGAAGGAATTACCTGCAGGACGCTGGATGAAAGCAAACTTCACCAATGTCATAGAGACTGAGTATACTGCAACAGGTCTTACAGAGGACCAGAAATATGAGTTGCGTGTCATTGCAAGAAATGCTGCTGGAGTTTTCAGTGATCCTTCATATAGTACTGGACCTATCATGGCAAAGGATGAGATTGAACCACCACGTATCAGCATAGATCCAGAGTACACTCAAACAATTTTTGTAAATGCAGGAGACAACTTCAAGATTGATGCAGATGTTCATGGAAAACCAATACCAGCAATTCGTTGGATGAAGGCTGAGCAAGAACTTGGAAACACCATATATCGTGAAATGAAAAGCACAAATAACTATACCTGTTTGACTGTAAAGGAGGCCAAACTTGCTGATGGAGGTCAATATACTCTACTGCTGCAAAATCCAGGAGGAGAGAAAGCTGTGCAAGTCAATATATGTGTCCTGGATAAGCCTGGACCACCTGAGGGACCCATTTCTATCACAGGTGTAACCAGTGAGCAATGCTGCCTTGCTTGGTATCCACCTAAACAAGATGGTGGCAGCAAGATCAGTCATTATATTGTTGAAAAAAGAGAAACTAGCAGACTGCTTTGGACAGTTGTTGAACCCAAAGTCCAAGCTGTAAATCTTAAAATAACAAAACTCCTAGAAGGAAATGAATATATCTTCAGAGTTTTCCCAGTGAACAAATTTGGTGTTGGTGAGCCCCTCCAATCAAGTGCAGTTGTTATCAAGAATCCATTTACACCCCCAGATGCACCAAAAGGAGTAGAAGTTTGTAATGTCAAGAAAGATTCAATGGTCTTAAACTGGGAGGCCCCAACAAATGATGGGGGTACTCCTATCACTGGTTATATTATTGAGAAACATGACAAGGAAGGCATTAGATGGACCAGATGCAACATGAAAACAGTTACTAACCTCACAATTAAAGTTACTGGACTCCTGGAGAACCATCTGTATGAATTCAGAGTTTCTGCTGAGAATGCTGCTGGAGTTAGTGAGGCAAGTTCTGCAACTGTATTCTATAAAGCCCTGGATCCTGTATTCAAGCCAGGTCCACCCCATAATCCAAAAGTGTTAGATATGACAAAATCATCTGTTGCACTTGCATGGGGAAAGCCTATTTATGATGGTGGTTGTGAAGTCCAGGGATATATTGTTGAAGCATGTGAAGTAAAAGCAGCCATAGAGGAGGTAAAGACTCCAATAGAAGAAGGAAAGGCTCCAGGTGAATCAGCAGTTGCAGAAGAATGGACAATGTGCACTCCACCAACAGGTGTTAAACTCACACGCTTTACTGTGGAAAATCTGAAAGAAAAACAGGAATACAAATTCAGGGTTTGCGCCGTTAACAAGGTTGGTGTTGGGGAGCATGCTGATGTCACTGGGCCCATTCTGCCAGAGGACAAAACAGAGGATCCAGATCTTGATATTGATGCTGAGTTTAGAAAGCTTGTACGTATTAAAGCTGGAGGTTCTCTTAGGATGTTCATCCCTTTCAAAGGAAGACCAACCCCACAAATCAAGTGGGAAAAAGATGGTGGGCAGATTAAGGAAACAGCACAGACTGAGACCACCAGCAGTCACACGTCTCTTGTTATTGATAAAGTCAACAGGGCAGACAGTGGTAAATATATAATTACTGCAGAAAACTCTGTGGGTGCAAAATCTGAAACAATTATTGTGAAAGTCCTCGACACTCCAAGCGCTCCACTCAACTTCAAAGTGAAAGAAATTACAAAGGAATCTGTTACTCTTACGTGGGAGCCTCCATTTTTGGATGGTGGAGCAAAAACCAAAAATTACATTGTTGAGAAACGTGAGAGCACAAGAAAAACATTCTCTGCCGTTGTAACAAATTGCCACAAACTCTCATGGAAAGTTGAACCACTTCAAGAAGGTTGCAGTTACTATTTCAGAGTGCTTGCAGAAAATGAATATGGTGTAGGGCTACCTGCAGATATCACAGATCCTTTGAAGGTTTCAGAGGTGCCACAGTGTCCTGGAAAATTAAGTGTTGTAGATGTTACTAAAACAAGTGTGTCTCTTTCTTGGGAAAAGCCAGTTCATGATGGTGGCAGTAGAATACTTCAATACCTCGTTGAAATGCAGGTCAAGGGTAATGATAAATGGTCTGGTTGTGCTAACGTAAAAACATTGGAAGCTGTAATCAAAAATTTGAACCCTGGAGAGGAGTACACTTTTAGAGTAGTTGCGGTCAATGAAAAAGGAAAGAGTGACCCAAGAACGCTTGCTGTCCCTGTGGAAGCAAAAGACCTTGTCTTTGGGTCGGATGTAAGACCTGCATTTAGCAACTACAGTGTTCTTGTTGGAAAGGACCTTCAAGTTGAAATCCCAGTTTCTGGTCGTCCAAAGCCAAAAATCACATGGACAAAGGATGGTGCACCCCTCAAATTCACAACAAGGGTTAACATTTCTAATACAGCACACAGTACTGTTCTTAACATCAAAGAAGCAGCAAGAGAAGATGGCGGAATGTATGGAATAAATGTGTCCAATATTGTTGGACAAAAGGATGCAACCATTGAAATCATCACTCTTGATAAACCTGGCCCACCAACTGGCCCTGTGCGATTTGATGAGATAACTGTGTCAAGTGTTACATTGTCATGGGATCCTCCAAAGTATACTGGTGGTTGCCCAATTTCAAATTACATTGTGCAAAAGAGAGACACAACTACTACAACATGGGAGAATGTTGCAATTTCATTGGCAAGAACAACACTTAAAGTACAACGACTGAAGACTGGATCTGAATATCAATTCAGAATCATTGCTCAAAACAGGTATGGCAAGAGCTATGCTTTAGACTCTTCATCTGTTGTTGCTCAGTACCCATACAGAGAGCCAGGACCTCCAGGAACTCCATTTGTGTCCTGCCTATCAAAGGACCATATGGTTGTTGAGTGGCACGAGCCAGTTTTAGATGGAGGCAGTAACATTATTGGATATCATCTTGAAAGAAAGGAGAGAAACAGCATTCTTTGGACAAAGATAAATAAGACACTGATTCAAGAAACAAGATTCAAAACCAGTCCTTTAGAGGAAGGTATCGAATATGAGTTCAGAGTCTATGCTGAAAATATTGTTGGCATTGGCAGATGCAGCAAAATCTCAGAGGGCTTTTTTGCTCGTGATCCATGTGATCCTCCTGGAACCCCAAAAGCTGTCCATGTGAGCAAAAATCTCATAACTATCCAATGGACAAAGCCAGAGTATGATGGTGGAAGTGTCATCACTGGTTATACTGTTGAGAAACGTGATCTTCCAGAGGGACGCTGGATGAAAGCAAGTTTCATAAATGTTATTGAAACCAATTTTACTGTCACTGGGCTGACAGAAGGTGCCAAGTACGACTTCAGGGTAATCGCAAAGAATGCGGTTGGAACTATCAGCAAACCATCATATAATAGTGGACCAATTGCTGCATTGGATGAGGTAGAGCCACCAAAGTTCTCAATTGACCCAGAATACACACAGACTCTTATTGTGAATGCAGGAGATACATTCAAACTTGATGCTGATGTCCATGGTAAGCCAGTTCCCACAATCCAGTGGTTTAAGAATGACAAAGAGCTTGAAAACACAATTAGATGTGACATCAAAAACACTGACAACAGAGCACTAATTATAGTAAAAGATGCAGTCAGACAAGATGGTGGAAACTACACTCTTCAGCTCACTAATATTGCTGGCTCTCAGAATGTTCAATTCCATGTGAAAGTGCTTGACAAACCAGGCCCACCAGAAGGGCCTCTTCATGTCACAGGTGTGTCCAGTGATAAATGCACACTAATATGGCGTGCTCCACTTGATGATGGAGGAAACACTATAACTCATTACATTATTGAGAGACGTGAGACTAGTCGACTTGCTTGGAATGTGGTCTGTAATGACTGCAAAACAACAACATACAAAGTGACAAAGCTCCTTGAAGGTAATGAATATATATTTCGTGTCATGGCTGCCAACAGTTATGGTGTTGGTGAGCCAATTGACGCACCATCTGTAATAATGAAAGAGCCATTTAGTCACCCTGGATCACCAGAAATTATTGAGGTAACAAATATTGCAAAGGATTCCATGACTGTTTGCTGGAGTGCACCAGATTCTGATGGTGGAAGTGAAATTCTTGGATACATGATTGAGAAGAGAGACCGGTCTGGAATTAGATGGACAAGATGCAACAGACAAAAAGTAACTGATATATGCTTCAGAGTGCATGGCCTCATTGACGATCATGAGTATGAATTCAGAGTGTCAGCTGAAAATGCAGCTGGAATTGGAGAACCAAGCTTGCCAACTTCATACTACAAGGCTTGTGATCCCAAATACAAACCTGGCTCACCCATGCATGCACATGTTGTTGATACCACCAATACTTCAATTACAGTATCATGGGGAAAACCCCTTAATGATGGCGGATGTGCAATTCAAGGATATATTGTTGAGATCTGCAAAGCTGAAGAGGAAGAATGGACTATGTGCACTCCCCCTACTGGCTTACGTGTCAACAAATTTGAAATCACTAAGCTAACAGAACAACAAGAATATAAGATTCAAATATGTGCCATTAATAAATTAGGTGTTGGAGAGCCTGCGGTTATTGCAGGAACTTCCAAGCCTGAGGTCAAGCTGGAGACCCCTGAAATTCACCTTGATTCAGAACTGAGGAAAGGCATTGTTGTTCGCGCTGGAGGATCAGTAAGAATCAATGTACCATTTAGAGGTAGACCAGTACCAGATATGAAATGGACTAAAGATGAAGGTGAATTGTCAGAAAAGACAGTGCTTGAAAAGGGTCTTAACTTCACCCAGCTTTCAATTGACTCCTGTGATAGAAGGGACTCTGGAAAATACACTGTGACTCTACAGAACAGCAGTGGCTCTGTATCTGATTTTGTGACTGTTAAAGTGTTAGATACACCTGGAGCACCACTAAACCTTGTAGTTAAGGATATAAAGAAAGACTCTGTCACACTTGTTTGGGAACCACCACTTAATGATGGAGGAGCAAAGATCAAGAATTATGTTGTTGACAAACGTGAATCCACACGAAAGGCCTATGCAAATGTAACAACCAAGTGCAGCAAGACAACTTATAAGGTGGAAAATCTTGCAGAGGGAGCCATGTATTACTTCAGAGTTATGGCTGAAAATGAATTTGGTGTTGGTTTGCCAGTTGAAACAAAAACTGCTTCAAAGGCATCTGAAGTACCTCAATCAGTTAGAAAGGTTATGTTGACTGATGTGACAAAAGTAAGCGCATCGCTGGCCTGGGAAAAACCAGAGCATGACGGAGGTAGTAGGATTGCAGGCTACTTGATTGAAATGCAGCCAAAGGGAACTGACAAATGGGGTGTAGCAACAAATGTAAAAACATGTGAAGGAACAGTCACTGGACTAACTGGTGGTCAGGAATATTTGTTCCGTGTTCTGGCCTACAATGAGAAAGGCAAAAGTGAGCCAAAGCCCCTGGCTGCTCCAGTTATTGCCAACGACCTCACAATTGAACCAAGCTTCAAGTTGCAGTTCAATACATATAGTGTCAAATCTGGAAAGGATTTAAAACTTGAAATACCTATTTTTGGACGTCCAAAACCAAAGATCACTTGGTCAAAGGATGGGCAGTCACTTAAAGTAACATCCAGAATTACTACTTCCAACACACCAACATCGACAATCCTACAGGTAACTGAAGCATGTAAAAATGACCTCGGAAAGTATGCAGTTACTGCAACAAACAGTGTTTGTTCAGTTACAGAAGATATCAGTATTATTATCCTGGATAAACCTGGTCCACCCACAGGACCAATAAAAGTGAACGAAGTAAGCAACATTTCTGTATCCATCTCATGGGAACCTCCAGAGTATACAGGGGGCTGCCAAGTAAAGCATTACATTGTTGAAAAGCGAGACAATACTGAAACTACTTGGCAAGTTGTGGCTGGATCAGTTGCCAGGACATCCCTCAAAATTACCAAGCTGAAAACTGGTGCTGAGTATCAGTTTAGAGTCATTGCTGAGAACCGATATGGTAAGGGTGCTCCTTTAGATTCAAAGTCCATTGTTGTGCAGTATCCTTACAAACCACCTGGGCCACCTGGTACTCCATATGTGAAATCTGCCACCAAGGATCAAATGACAATTGAGTGGAATGAACCAGTCATTGATGGTGGCAGTTCAGTGATTGGATACCACCTTGAAAGCAAAGAAAGAACAAGTATTCTATGGACAAAACTAAACAAAACCCTTATCACTGATACTGTTTTCAAAATATGCAATCTTGAAGAAGGCATTGGATATGAATTCAGAGTATGTGCTGAAAACATTGTTGGTATTGGCAGAACAAGCAAAGTTTCAGAGAGCTTTGTTGCCCGTGACCCATGTGATCCCCCTGGAACGCCTGAAGCTGTTGCAATATCTAAGAACCACATTAAGATTCAGTGGACAAAGCCTCAGTATGATGGTGGCAGCAAAGTGACTGGATATATTGTTGAAAGAAGAGATTTGCCTGAGGGCCGATGGATGAGGGCAAACTTCACCAATGTTATTGAGACTGAATTTACAATCACAGGCTTAACAGTAAACAATCAGTATGAATTTAGAGTAATTGCAAGAAATGCAGTGGGTGTCTTCAGTGAGCCTTCGGACAGCACCGGGACAATTACTGCTACAGATGAAATTGAACCTCCTAGTGTTTCAATGGATCCTAAGTACAAGGATGTCATTGTTGTCAGTGCTGGAGACAACTTAGTTTTGGATGCAGATATACATGGAAAACCTACACCTGATATTCAATGGCTAAAAGAAGGAAAGGAAATGGATAAGACCCTGCGCATTGAAGTAAGAAGTACACAAAAACATGCTTCTATTACAATAAAAGACTGTTCTAGATTGGATGGTGGACACTATGACCTAATTTTAAGCAACAGTGGCGGAACAAAAACAATTCCAATAACAGTAAAAGTTCTTGATAGACCAGGTCCACCAACCGGACCACTACAAGTAACTGGCATCATGTCTGATAAATGTCTTCTGTCCTGGTCTGAGCCATCTCAAAATGGAGGTGCTAATATTTCTCATTACATCCTTGAGAAAAGGGAAACTAGCAGGCTATCATGGACTGTTGTTGATTCCAACATTCCTACTGTGAGTTATAAAGTGACCAAGCTCCTGTCTGGTGATGAGTATATCTTTAGAGTTGTGGCTGTCAATAAATATGGCATTGGTGAACCTCTTGAATCTGAGGCAATTATTGCACGCAATCCTTATAAGCCACCAAGTGCGCCATCAACTCCAGAGGCAAGTGAGATAACAAAGGATTCAATAGCTTTGTCATGGGGTGCCCCAGAGAGCGATGGTGGAACAGAAATTACATGTTATCACTTAGAGAAGCGTGACAAAGATGGTGTAAGGTGGACAAAATGCAACCGGCAGAAGCTTTCAGATCTGCATTTCAAAGTAACTGGTCTGTCAGAGGGACATTTCTATGAATTCCGTGTGTCTGCTGAGAATGAAGCTGGAGTGGGAGAATCTAGTGACTTATCACTGTTTTATAGAGCAATAAATTCCACAACTCCACCAGGTCCACCTCATCACCCTAAAGTGACAGATCACACAAACTCATCTGTCTCTCTGTCTTGGGGAAAACCCGCTACAGATGGTGGTTCATATATTAAAGGTTATATTGTTGAGATCAAAGAGATTTCTTCAGAGGAATGGATCATATGCACACCTCCAGCTGGTATTCAAGCAACACGCCTCACAGTTAAAAACCTGAAGGAAAACGCTGAATATAACTTGCGTGTTTGTGCAATTAATTCTGAAGGCATTGGTGAGCCTGCTGATATTCATGGATCGGTGACTGCATCTGAAAAAATTGAAGCACCTGAGATTGAACTTGATGCTGACCTCAGAAAAGTTGTCTCTGTTCGTGCAGGAGGATCCCTTCGTCTTTTCATTACAATTAGAGGTCGACCTGAGCCATCCGTCAAATGGGAAAAGGATGATGGAACTCTAACTGAGCGTGCTCAGATTGAGTCCACAAGTTCATACACCATGCTTGTAATTGACAATGTCAACAGATTTGACAGTGGAAAATATGTCTTAACACTTGAGAATAAGAGCGGCACAAAATCTGCATTTGTGAATGTCAGGGTGCTTGATACACCAAGTTCTCCACAGAAGTTTGAAGTGAAAGATGTAAAGAAAGATTCAGTGACTCTCTGCTGGGACCCACCACTTACAGATGGCGGGGCTAAAATAACCAATTATGTGGTTGAGAAGAGAGAATCTATAAGAAAAGCTTATACAACTGTCACAAGCAACTGCACACAGACTTCCTTTAAAGTTGATGAATTGCAGGAAGGAGGCATTTTCTACTTCCGTGTGTGTGCCGTTAATGAGTATGGCTTTGGTGTGATGGCAGGGACAAAGAATCCTATTAAGGTGGCACAGGTACCTATGCCTCCAGGAAAAGTAACTATTGTGGATGTCACAAAGAATAGTGTGACACTTACTTGGATGAAGCCTGTCCATGATGGAGGCAGTAAAATCATCTGCTACAATGTAGAGATGCAAACCAAGACTAGTGACAAATGGGGTGTAAGCTGCACAGTTAAGGTTCCAGAGGCTACTGTGAGCAACCTAACACCTGGTGAAACATATTCATTCAGAGTTATTGCATTGAATGAGAAAGGCAAGAGTGAGCCTCAAGAACTTGGTGTACCTGTTGTAGCTAAAGATATTGAAATTGAACCCTCTGTTCATCTGTTGTTCAATACTTACAGTGTTAAAGCTGGAGCTGATCTTACTGTGGAAGTTCCTGTGAGAGGCAGGCCTAAGCCAGTTGTCTCATGGAAGAAGGATGGCCTTCCTTTGAGGCAAACAACCTCTCTTTCAATTGTCAACACTATGGTGACAAGCAAAATTGTCATCAAAGAAGCTGCTATTGAACATGTTGGTAAATATGAATTCACTCTTGCTAATACTGCAGGCACCATGTCCACAGATATCGGCATTGTTGTTCTTGATAAACCTGGGCCACCAGCTTCAGTTAAGGTTGATGCTGTGACTTCTGACAGTATTACATTGTCATGGGCCCCTCCAGAATATGATGGTGGTTGCTCCATCAATAATTATATTGTTGAGAAGAGAGATACCAACACACAAGAGTGGCAGATTGTTTCTACAAATGTTGCCAGAACCTCAATCAAGGTACCTCGATTGACACAAGGTTCTGAGTACCAGTTCCGCATCTATGCAGTGAATCGCTATGGAAAGGGTAAGCCAGTTGACTCTCCAGGCATTACTGCAGAGTACACATTCAAACAGCCTGGACCACCTTCTACGCCCCGCGTTGCTCATGCCACCAAGGTCTTCATGCTTGTCACATGGAATGAGCCAGTTAATGATGGTGGTAGCACAGTCCTTGGCTATCATTTAGAACGCAAGGAGAGAAGCAGTATTCTTTGGACAAAGGTGAACAGGACACTCATCAAGGATACTGAATTCAAAGTAACGGGTATTGAGGCAGGTATGATGTATGAATTCCGTATCTATGCTGAAAATATTGCTGGAATTGGCAAGGCAAGCAAAGCCAGTGAAGCCATAGCTGCACGGGATCCTTGTGATCCTCCAGGTCAACCTGAGATAACTAGCATTACCAAGTCTTCTGTATCTCTTTCTTGGACAAAGCCTGAATATGATGGTGGAGCCAAAGTTACTGGTTACATAATTGAACGTAGAGATCTCCCAGAGGGTCGCTGGGTAAGATGCAATTTTACCAATGTTGCAGAGACTTACTTTGATGTTACTGGCCTTACATTGGATGAGCAATATGATTTCCGTGTTATTGCAAAGAATGCTGCTGGACTATTCAGTGAGCCATCCTACAACACTGGTCCTATTACAGTTAAAGATAATGTAGAACCACCGCGCATTATGATGGATGTCAAGTTCAAAGATGTTGTGGTGGTAAAATCTGGGGAAACCCTGAAGATTAATGCTGACATTGCAGGGCGCCCTCTTCCAGTTTCAGCTTGGTCAAAAGATGGACATGCAATTGAACACAAGGCAAGAATTCAGATAACTGGATCAGATACTAGTACTATGATAGTAATTAAAGACTGCAAAAGGAGTGACTCTGGACAGTATGCTTTGACATTGCAGAATGTGGCAGGATGTGTCACTACACCAGTGAACTGTGTTATTCTTGATAAACCAGGACCTTCAGCAGGGCCATTGTCAGTAACGGGCCTCACAGCAGAGGAATGCACATTGTCATGGGGACCACCGCAAGAAATTGGTGGCTCTGAAATAATACATTATGTTATTCAGAAAAGAGAGACCAGCCGACTGGCATGGACACTTGTACATGGAGAGGTCAAAACCACAACATTTAAGGTCACTAAGCTCCTGAAAGGAAATGAGTACATATTCAGAGTATTAGCTGTTAACAAGTTTGGACTTGGTGAAGCCCTTGAAAGTGAAATTGTCAAGGTCACTGATCCATACACTATTCCAACAGCCCCATCAAATGTTGATATTACAAGTGTAACCAGTGAGGAAATGAATCTAACTTGGACAAAGCCTGCATCTGATGGAGGCAGTGAGATCCTTGGATATATAATTGAAAGGCGAGAGAAATCTGGTCTTCACTGGGTTCGTGTGAACAGGGAGCTTGTGACAGACCTAACAGCTGTGATATCAAAAGTAAGAAGAGGGTGTGAATATGAGTTTAGAGTTTATGCTGAAAATGCGGCAGGTTTAGGTCCAGCCAGTGACCCATCTCCTTCAGCAAGAGCAGAGGATGAACTTTTGGTGCCATCCCCGCCAACTAAACCAAGGATTCTGGATCATACCAATAATTCTATTACTATTGCCTGGAAAAAGCCATTATCTGATGGTGGTGCACAGATCCTAGGATACATGGTAGAATATAAGAAATCTGAGGATGAGGAATGGATAGTGGCGATTCAAATGACAAAGAGCAATGAATTCACCATTTCTGGTCTTGCAACTGATGTAGAGTATGTATTTGCTGTTAAAGCAATCAACAAAGTTGGTGTCAGTGAGCAGTCACCTGTCTGTGAGCCACAGTCAGCAACTGAGAGAAAGGAGGAACCTGAGTTTGACGTTGACATTGAGATGAGAAAGACTTTATTAGTTAAGCATGGTGATTCGTTTACTTTGACGGCACCATTTAAGGGAAAGCCAGTTCCTTCAATTACGTGGAATAAAGAGGAAATTGATCTCAAAGCAAGGGCAAGCATAGAAACAACGGAAAAATACACATCTATTACTATTGAGAAAGCAACAAGAAATGACTCTGGACAATACATTGTTACTTTGGAAAATGGTGTTGGAACTGCCTCTTTGCCCATGGTGGTCAAAGTCCTTGATACCCCAGGACCACCAACTAATGTGAAGATTACAGAAGTCACAAAAGACTCTGCTACAGTTACTTGGGCACCTCCAGAGAATGATGGAGGAGATGCCGTTAAGGCTTATCATGTTGAGAAACGTGAAGCAAGCAAAAAGGCCTGGGTATGCGTAACAAGCAACTGTCACAGTCTAACATACAAGGTTGAAGACTTGCAAGAAGGTGCAATCTACTACTTCAGAGTTACTGGAGAAAATGAGTTTGGGACAGGTGTACCAACTGAAACTAAAGATGGAACCAAGATCACAGGTATAAGCCATTACCAGATTTATTTGTCTTAAAATTACAAAATAATAGGTTAGAGAATATATGTATTATTTCTGTTTTAAATATGATTTCAACTTTGCACCAACAGAAAAACCAAGTCCACCTGCTAGACTCGGCGTTACTGCAGTAACAAAGAATAGCATCACCATTGCATGGTCAAAGCCAGAGCATGATGGTGGAAGCCGAATTACTAGCTACCTCATTGATGCCCTTGAAAAAGGACAACAGAAGTGGGTTAAATGTGCCAATGTTAAAACCAACACCCACATAATTAAGAGCCTGAGGGAGAATGCAGAATACTTTTTCAGAGTTCGCGCTGAGAATCACGCTGGACTCAGTGAACCAAAAGAAATGATAATCCCTGTGGTTGTGAAAGATCAGTTGGGTGAGTCTTTAATTTATTCCATGTTTATTATATTCAAATAATCTATTAATCTTGTAATAAAATTTTCTTTCATTGTTCTTAACAGATGCCCCTGAGTTTGATATAAAGAACTTCCCACATAACACTGTTTATGTGAGAGCAGGATCAAATCTTAAATTTGAGCTTCCTCTCTCCGGTAAACCAATGCCAAAGGTCACAATGACAAGAGGCAATGCTCCAGTTAAGTGCGGCAAGAGATTCAGCTTTGAAGTAACTCCTGAAAGTCTTAATGTCAACCTCAAGGAAAGTATTGCAAGTGATGCTGGAAGATATGACATTGTCGCCTCAAACACAAGTGGAACAACCAAGATGTTTGTAAACATACTGGTCCTGGATAGACCAGGTCCTCCAGTTGGTCCTGTTGAAGTTAGTGGTGTGGGAGAGACAAGCTTGTGTCTCAAATGGCTCCCACCCCTGTATGATGGTGGCAGTCCTGTCACGAACTATGTTGTTCTTAAACGTGAAACAAGTACTCCAGCCTGGACAGAAGTGTCATCCACAATTGCAAGAAGTGCTATTAAAGTCACCAAACTTACAAAGGGAGAAGGATACCAGTTCAGGGTTAAAGCTGAGAATCGCTTTGGCTTCAGTGACCATATTGATTCTCAACCAGTTACAGTGAAGCTTCCATACAGTGAGTACTTGTATACTGTACATTTGCAATTGTTTCTAGTTATGTCTCAATTTTTGTTATGTCTAAACCTCTGCTGGTTTACTGTATGTTTTAGCTATCCCTGGTCCACCATCAACACCATGGCTGAGCTATGTGTCAAGGGAAAGCCTCACTGTTTGCTGGAATGACCCAGTAGTAGATGGTGGAAGCACGGTGTTTGGATACCACATCCAAATGAAAGAAAGAAGCAGCATCCTTTGGCAGACGGTGAACAAAACAGCAATCCCTGCAACTCAAATTAGAGTGACAAATATATGTCCTGGAATGATTTACGAATTCAAAGTAGCTGCAGAAAATGCAGCTGGTATTGGAAAGTTCAGCAAGACATCAGATGAAGTGCTCGCAATCGATGCCTGTGGTAAGCTTAAATAATAAAAATTCTGTGCAAAGAAGATGTCAAGTTTCTCTAAATTTCTGTGCCAAATAATTCTTGTTTTATTTTAGAACCACCGGCAAATGTGAGAATTTCTGAGGTTACAAAAAATGCAGTTAGCCTTGTATGGCAGAAGCCTCCATTTGATGGTGGAAGCAAAATCTCTGGCTACATGGTTGAGCGAAGAGATGCTCCAAATGGCAGATGGACAAAGGCAAACTTTACCAATGTCATTGATACTAATTTCATTGTGTCAGGCTTGACTCAGGATCAGTCATATGAATTTAGGATTTTTGCCAAAAATGCAGTTGGCTCAGTTAGCAATCCATCTCTAATTGCAGGACCAGTAACTTGTGTTGACATTTCTGGTAAGTGTATTGCTTCTACATTGCTTGTTTATTTAATGCCATTCCTAGCAATGGGTCTTACTCTTTATTACACACACTTTTCCATTTTTCCCTAATTTTAGGTGCTCCAGTAATTGATTTGCCCCCAGAGTATTTGGATGTTGTGCAATACAAAGCTGGTGCATCATTCAAAATCAAAGTGGGAATATCTGCTAAACCCTTGCCAACTGTTGAATGGCTTAAAGACGAAAAGGAATTAGTGTCAAGCTCACAGATGTCAATTGAGAACACAACTGACTCATCAGCCATCCTCATTAAAGATTCTACTCGCCTTAATACTGGAACCTACGAGCTCAAAATCAAGAATGTGTTTGGCACAGCATCTGCTTCTATCAGAATACAGATTTTAGGCATGTAATCATTTCTGTCAAAAATATGTATATAAATATAATTTCAATGTCTTATCCATTTCCTAATTCTAAATTAATACATTTTCATTCTATAAATAGACAAACCTGGACCTCCAGCTGGACATATTGAAATCAAAACTGTCACTGCTGACAAGATAACAATTGCATGGGAACCAGTGACTGATGAAGGAGGTGCCAAAGTAACTCATTACATTGTAGAAAAACGAGAGACAAGTAGAGTAGTGTGGTCTACAGTTTTTGAGGCAATGGAAGCACGTACTGTCACTGTCCAAAAGTTGGCCAGAGGAAATGAATATGTATTCCGTGTCAGAGGTGTTAACAAATTTGGAGCTGGAGATCCTCTGGAGTCTGAGCCTGTTATCGCCAAAAATGCATTCGGTAAGGAAATCGAAAATAAAAATTATTAAACTAGATAATATATACTTTTGGCAAATGAGAATTTATGTAACACCACAACTATTAAATCAGTGTTATTTTTTCAGTTACTCCAGGTCAACCTTCTACACCTGAAGCAACAGATATCACCAGAACATCAATGCAGATAATTTGGGATAAACCTAGTGTGGATGGTGGTAGCACGGTTACAGGATACTATTTGGAGAGACGTGACAAGAAGAGTCTGCGCTGGGTAAAAGTGTACAAGGACCCCATTAGTGATACAAAATCAAATGTCCATCATCTTACAGAAGGAAATGAATATCAGTATCGTGTATGTGCAATCAATAAAGCTGGGGAAGGTCCATACACAGATGTTTCTGACTTCTACAAAGCTGCTGATCCAGTTGGTATGTATTATTGTATATTTTTTGCTCAACTGTCAATTTTACTAAATTCATATATAATTTTGAGTCAAATTGTCTTGACAGAGTTCTAACCAATGTTTTTATTTTCTCCCAAGACCCACCATATGAACCAACGAAGCTGAAGGTGGTTGACTCAACTAAAACATCAATCACACTTGGATGGTCAAAGCCAGAGTATGATGGAGGCAGTGAAATCACCAGCTATGTTGTAGAAAAAAGAGTTGGCATAGAAGGGGAATGGACAGTGATTAGCCACAAGGGAGAAGTGAGAACTACAGAGTATGTAGCTTCAGATCTTAAACCAGATATGGACTACTACTTCCGTGTATCTGCTGTTAATTGTGCTGGCCGTGGAGACCCAATAGAAATGGAAGAGCCAGTACAAGCCAAGGACATTCTTGGTATGTATTCATGTTGAAATGCTTGGAATATCTTTGTATATTTTATAATAATGTTTTCTGTAACAACAGCATAACTCACTGTAATTGCTACTTTGCAGAGGAAGCCCAGGTTGATACAGATGTTGCAATGAGAACTCACTACATTGTGAAAGCTGGTAAAGATGTTGAAATCATGGTTCCCCTCAAGGGCAGACCTGCTCCAAGCATCTCTTGGAAAAAGGAAGACCAGAACATTGACAATGATCCTAAATACGACATTCACAACACAGACTCTTCATCATGTCTCAAAATTACACAAGTAACTCGAAGTGACACAAGTAAATATACCATTATTATATCAAATGGTGTAGGAGAACCAAAGTCACTAACTGTGTCTGTTAAAGTACAGGACACTCCAGCTGCTTGTAGGAATTTGATCTTGAAAGACGTCACTCGTGGAAAAGTTACTCTTTGTTGGGAGCCCCCTCTACTGGATGGTGGTGCTGAAATTACCAATTATGTTGTTGAGAAAAGAGACTCTTCAAAGCGTACATATGCCTGTGTAACAAATAAATGCAAAGAAACCACATATGTAATTGAAGAACTCTCTGAGAAGGCATTGTTCTTCTTCCGTGTATTAGCAGAAAATGAGAATGGAGTTGGAGATCCATGTGAAACAGCAGAGCCAGTTAAAGCCACTGAAACTCCAGGACCAGTAAAAGACCTTTCTATGAAAGACTCCACCAAGACTTCAGTAACACTACAATGGAACAAACCAGATTATGATGGTGGTAGCATCATTACAGACTACATAATTGAAAAGAAACTCCAAGGTCAAGAAGAATGGGCTCCTGCTGGCACAAACAAGCACTGTGAACATGAAGTTACAAAGCTTAAGGAACTCGCTGAAATGTTTTTCAGAGTTAGTTCCAAGAATGAAAAGGGTACTAGTGATTTTGTTGAAATTGGGCCAATTAAAGTAAAAGACTACATTATTCCACCAGAAGCAAACCTTGAAGAGTATCCTGGTGGACAGATCAGTGTGCGTTTGGGACACAATGTACACATTGAATTGCCATACAAGGGTAAGCCTAGACCAACCATTCTTTGGTTAAAGGACAACTTACCACTGAAGGAGAGTGAAAAGATCCGCTTCAAGAAGACTGAAAACAAGGCCACTCTTATGATAAAAAATGTGGAGAAAGAGAATGGAGGCAAATACACACTTACTCTAGACAACACATTCTTCAGAAAATCGTTTCACGTACATGTTATTACCCTTGGACCACCCTCTAAACCTATTGGACCTATCCGCTTAGATGAGGTCAGAGCAGAAAGTATTGCTATATCTTGGGATGAACCAAATGATGATGGAGGTGGAGAAATCACTTGCTACACTGTTGAGAAACATGACACCTCTCAGACAGACTGGAAAATGGCTTGTTCAAGGGTAACTGGAACATCGTTTAAGGTCCTTAACCTGATTAAGGGTATTCAATATCAGTTCAGAGTCTGTGCAGAAAATAGATATGGTGCAAGTGAACCTTCAGTTTCACAAAATGTCATTGCCAAGCATGAGTTCAGACCACCCGGCCCACCAGGCATGCCAGTGGTTTACAATGTTACAAACGATGGCATGACTATTCAGTGGGATGAACCAGTCTTTGATGGAGGTTGTCCAGTCCTTGGGTTCCATGTTGAAAAGAAGGAGAAGAACAGCATAATGTGGCAAAAAGTCAACACAGTTTTAGTGAAAGAAAGGGAGTACAGGATTCTTGGTCTTATTGAAGGCTTGGAATACCAGTTCAGAGTCTACGCCCAGAATGATGCTGGATACAGTCGCATGGGTGATGCAAGCAAACCTATTATGGCTGTTTCTTCAGTTGGTAAGTTCAACTTTAAAGGGATAGTTCACCCAAAAATGAAAATTCTATCATCGTTTACTTACCCTCAAGTTGTTCCAAACCTCTATGTGTTTATTTGTTTTGCTGAACACAAAGGAATATATTTGGAAGAAAACAGATCTCAATCCCCATTGACTACCATAGTATGTATTTGTTCCTACTATGGAAGTCAATGGGGATTGAGATCTGTTTTCTTCCAAATATCTTCCTTTGTGTTCAGCAGAACAAATAAAAACATAGAGGTTTGGAACAAATTGAGGGTGAGTAAATGATGAAAGAATTTTCATTTTTGGGTGAACTATCCCTTTAAGATATATTTTTCACACAAATCTTGCAAGTTAAAAATACAACAATTTACAGTAGCTAAATATTAATAAACTTGTGAATTTTAACTTCAGATCCTCCTGGTACCCCTGACTATGTTGATGTAACAAGTGAATCAGTTAAACTGAAATGGGAAGCACCCAAGCATGATGGTGGAAGCAAAATTGTTGCCTATAATGTGGAGAAACGACAGGGCAAAGGACGATGGTTGAAGAGCAATTTTACAAATGTGACTGACACAGAATTTACAGTGACTGGTCTTGCTTGCGGTGAACGCTATGAATTTAGAGTCATAGCAAGAAATGCTATTGGCACAGTGAGCCCACCCTCTCAGTCTTCTGGTTATGTCGTCATCAGAGATGAGAGCTGTAAGTTCATGCAGTTTATATTGTGTTTTTCATTGTTCAGTGGTCAACATTTTACATGCAATTTTATGCTGGTCTGTATATATTAAACAAGGACAAACTCTTTTCTCTTTTAGTTCCTCCAAACATTCAGTTTGGCCAAGAGTACTTTGAGGGAGTCTCTATTAAAGCTGGAGAAAACATCAGGCTCAAAGTTGCTATCACTGGAAGACCAACACCAAAAGTTACCTGGTTCAGGGATAATATTGAATTAACCAAGAAAATGGTTGATATCACAACAATTTCTGGATCAAGTACCCTCTTTATAA
Source organism: Chrosomus eos (assembly GCA_036326025.1). NCBI lineage: Eukaryota > Metazoa > Chordata > Actinopteri > Cypriniformes > Leuciscidae > Chrosomus > Chrosomus eos. Next base: position 10,184,456 of record CM070826.1, read on the forward strand.
GAGATGCTGACCGTAGAAACCGTGGTCTTTATACTGTGGAAGCCACAAATCCCTTAGGAAGTAAAAAAGAATCAATGAAAGTTGAAGTCTTTGGTATGAATACTTTTGTACCTTATCCATCTTATTTATTCATCCCCCCCTTTAATCACAACATTTTCTTAATATCCATAACATATATCATATCATATCATATACCATATGCTTCTATAATTTCTATCTTTTAGATACACCCGGAGAGCCTGTTGGTCCAGTCACATTCTCAGATATCTCTGAGGGCAAAGTAACACTTTCATGGAATCCACCTGAGAATGATGGCTGTTCTGAGGTCACTCATTACATTGTTGAGAAGCGTGAAACTTCAAAACTTTCATGGGCACTTGTCACGGATGAGTGCTTGGGATGCACATACACTTCCACCAGACTGATCAAGACAAACGAGTACCAGTTCCGTGTTTCTGCAGTCAATAGGTTCGGTGTTAGCAGACCACTGGATTCAGCTCCTGTGATTGCACAGATGCAATACAGTAAGATAATAAAAAGCTTGAATTAAAATAAATATTTTTTCTCAAATTTTATATATACAACACGGTAAAAAGATTTTTTCTGTAATTACTTTTTTTTTCATCCCTGCAGCTGTTCCAGATTCTCCTGGAACTCCAGATGCAACAGATGTCGATGGAGAGAGTATCACTATCAACTGGGCTCCTCCAACACATGATGGTGGAAACCCAATAAAATATTACATTGTGGAAAGACGTGAAAAGAAGACTGGTCGTTGGCTGAAAGTCCTAACAAGGAAACCCATTGTTGAGGCTGCACACAGAGTGACTCATCTAACTGAGAATGTGGAGTATGAATTCCGTGTGTATGCTGTAAATGATGCTGGAATTGGAGCACCAAGCAACATGTCAATGCCAATTAAATGTACTGAGCCAACAGAAGAACCTGATGCCCCATCTATTGTCAATGTGACTGACACTACCAATACGTCTGTCAGCTTGGAATGGACCAGACCTGCCTATGATGGTGGAATGGAAATCCATGGCTACATTATTGAAATGTGCAAGGGATCTGAAGAAGAATGGCGCAGAGTCAATGAGGATCTTTGTGCTGTCACAAAATACACTGTCACTGGTTTGGAAACCACTGGAGAGTACAAGTTCCGTATTTGTGCAGTTAATTCTGTTGGGAAGGGCGAAGCCAAAGAAATATCTGAGTCTGTACAGGCAGTAGACAGGTTCTTGGCACCAGAAATTGACATTGATGCATCCTTCAAACAGACACATATTGTAAAAAGTGGGGGAAGTGTATGTATCCATATTGCCTTTAAGGGAAAGCCAATACCTACAGCTTCATGGACAAAAGTGGATGGAGAACTTGGTGTTATGACAGACATCACCACCACTGAAACATTCACGGCTTTGACCCTGGAAAATTGCACTAGAAATGATACTGGAAAATACACTCTCACTCTTGAGAACAGTAGTGGCAATAAATCTATTACTATTGCAGTCAAAGTGTTAGACACACCTGGTGTACCAGGGGCTCTCTCCATCAAGGAAGTAATGAGAGGAGCTCTCACAATTGCTTGGGAACCTCCTACCAACGATGGCGGTGCACGTGTTCATCATTACATTGTTGAGAAACGTGAGGCTAGCCGTCGTACATGGACAGAGGCAGCACCCAAGACCACTCAAACAAGCCTGAGAATTTCTGATCTCCTGGAAGGTGTACCTTATTTCTTCAAAGTCATGGCTGAGAATCAGTATGGTCTTGGTGAAGCATATGAAATGCCGGACCCAGTTATTGCCACAGCTGAACCTGCTGCACCGAAGAGAGTTGATATTATTGATACAACTGACACATCAGCAACCCTGGCCTGGCTCAAGCCAGAGCATGATGGAGGAAGCCGTATCACAGGCTACTGTGTGGAGTCAAAGGCTAAAGACTCAGATAAATGGGTTGTTTGTGGCACAACGAAAAACCTAAACCTTGTAATTGAAGGACTTATAGAGAACAGTGAGTATGAATTCCGTGTAAAGGCAAAGAATGACGCTGGGTTCAGTGTGCCAAGGGAAGCTTTCTCCTCAGTCATCATTAAAGAGCCACGAATTGAACCTACTGCTGACCTCAGTGGCATCACCAACCAACTCATTATTAGCAGGATTGGTGAAACGTTTGAGATTGATGTTCCAATTAGTGGAAGACCTGCTCCAAAGGTATCCTGGAAGCTTGAGGAAATGAAGCTAAAACAAACTGACAGGGTGTCAATCAAGACTACCAAAAACAGGACCACTCTCTCAGTTAAAGACAGCATGAGAGGTGATGGAGGCAGATATTTCCTAACTCTTGAGAATGTCACGGGGTCAAAGACTTTCAGTGTCACTGTCAATGTTATTGGCAGACCAAGCCCTCCAGAGGGCCCTATTGAGATTTCCTCAATTACATCAGAGTCATGTGTACTATCATGGAATCCACCTGAGGATGATGGTGGAACAGACATCACAAACTACATTGTCGAGAAGCGTGAATCTGGCTCCACTGCTTGGCAGCTTATTAACTCAAGTGTAAAGCAAACTTCTTTCCATGTTTCACATCTAACTAAATACATGCAGTACACTTTCCGTGTTTGTGCTGAAAACCGTTTTGGTGTGAGCAAACCAACAGAATCGGAGACGATTGTTGCAGAGCATCCATTTGGTATGTAATAGCTAATAAGCAATTAGCAGTTTTGATATACAGTATGAAATATGAAATATCTTATTATATGTTTTTATTTTCACAGTTCCTTCAGGCCCTCCAACAAAACCAGAAGTGTTCTCTGTAACCTCCAACAGCATGAGCATTCGTTGGGAGGAACCATACAATGATGGTGGCAGCAAGGTCGCTGGATACTGGATTGAAAAGAAGGAGCGTAACACAATTCTCTGGGTGAGAGAAAACAAGATTCCCTGCTTTGAATGCTACTACAAGGTGGAAGGCCTTGTTGAGGGTCTTGAATATCAGTTCAGAGTGTATGCAATGAATAGTGCTGGCCTCAGCAAAGCAAGTGAAGCATCAAAGAAAGCTGTAGCACAAAATCCAGTTGGTAAGTATATTACAATCAAAAAGTAATTAATTTAGATCAGAAAAAAACAATACTGATATATGTTGTTTTTGTTTGTGATGATAAGATCCTCCTGGAAAACCAGAAGTTACAAATGTATCAAGATCAACAGTCTCAATCAAGTGGACTGTGCCTCTAAACGATGGTGGAAGCCCAATCACAGGCTACATTGTTGAGCGAAAGCCATATACCGTCACTGGAGAAGGTCGCTGGCTTAAGTGTAACTACACTAATGTTACTGACACAAATTTCACTGTCACTGCACTGGGAGAAGGAGAGGAATATGAATTCCGTGTCATTGCCAAAAATGCTAACGGAGTATTGAGCCTGCCATCAGTTTCAACAGGACCAGTGACCTGCAAAGCAGAATACAGTATGTATCATACATTGTTCTGTCACAATGCACATAAGACTAACATTGTTTTATTAATGAGAACCTAAATACTCATGACACTTAAATTGTTTTTTTAGCTCCTCCTAAAGCAGAGCTGGACAGCAAACTCCTTGTGGACACAGTTACAATCAGAGCTGGATCTGATTTAGTGCTAGATGCTGCTGTTGGTGGAAAACCTGAGCCAAAAGTAAGCTGGGCCAAGGGTACAAAAGAGCTAGAACTTTGTGAAAAATATGCTCTCCAGTACTCTAGTACCCGAGCTCTGGCAATCATCAAGTTCTGTGACAGAGATGACACGGGGAAGTATGTTCTGACAGTTAAGAATGCCAGTGGAACAAAAACCGCTGAGGTCAATGTTAAAGTGCTTGGTAGGTGTTCTAAACATACAGCCATAACATAAACAAACATGATCTTCAGTTTTAAATATGTTGTAAATTCATTCATACAATAATCTTTCTTTTTTTACAAGATACACCTGGTCCATGTCAGGCGATTACAGTCAGCAATGTATCTGAGGAAAAATGCACAGTGTCTTGGAAAGAGCCACTGGAGCATGGTGGTGACCCAATCACACATTACATTGTTGAAAGAAGGGATACCAATAGACTTACCTGGGTTATCATGGAGGCTGAATGCAAAACCCTAACATACGAAATTAAAAGACTTTTCAAGAACAACGAATATATATTCCGTGTGAGAGGTGTGAACAAGTATGGGTCTGGCGTGGCTGTACAGTCTACCCCTATCTTTGCCAGAAATTCTTTCAGTAAGTACCATGATTAGTTTTAAAAACCTTTAGATAGGAGATTTTGCATGTTAAAATTACAAATTTGCACCTTTATTTCCAATTGCAGCTGTCCCATCACCACCTGGAGCCCCAGAAATCCTTGCAGTTGGAAAAGACTTTGCAACGATCGAGTGGCTGAAGCCTGAGAGTGATGGTGGCAGTGAAGTCACAAACTACTTGATTGAGTTCCGTGAAAGAAAGAGTGTTAGATGGATCAAGGTTAACAGAGATTCTATTCTCAAGGACACATCTTTTAAAGTCACTGGTCTCCATGAAGGCAACATTTACCAGTTCCGCATTACAGCCATGAATGCAGCTGGAGATAGTGAACCTAGTGAAGTGTCAATGTATGCAGTATGTAGAGTACCAACCGGTATGTTTCCGAAATAACATAATTTATCAAATTTAAGTGTTTATATTACTAAAGTAAAAAAGGTTTACCTTATTATGTTTAATCCCCATTTTAGGCACTTCAGGTCCACCCTCAATTCCACGAGTTACTGACACACATAAAGAGAGTGTTAGTCTTGCTTGGACACGACCAGTTGAAGATGGTGGTGCTGATGTTATTGGTTATGTTCTTGAGATGCAAGAAGCTGGTGCAGAGGAATGGACAAAAGTGCATGAAAAGAATCTTAGGGTGACAGAACACATAGTTACAGGCCTTTCTGCTGGCAAAAAGTACTGTTTCAGAGTTGCAGCAGTCAATGTAAATGGAGTGGGTGACTTCAGTGATCCTTGTGTAGAGACTGAGCCTGTAGAAAGAATTGGTAAGTTCAAACAACTTCTAAATGTGTTTTATGGTACTGAGGTTTGTTATACTGTATATACAAATGCAAGAACGAAGTAATGCCCAATATTCAGTCAGTGTATTCTCTAATATATTCTCTAATTGTTTTATAATTTATTCTAGAAATTCCTGACCTTGAGCTGCCTGATGAACTGACAAAGACAATTTGTCTGAGAGCAGGAAGTTCTCTGCGCCTACATATTACTGTTACTGGTAGACCAATCCCAACTGTAACCTGGAGCAAACCTGGTGTGGACCTCGAAAATCGTGGCTTTATTGAAGTGACCAATACTGCCACAACTCTCATTATTGACAAAGTGCACCGCTATGATGCTGGTAGATATACAATTGAAGCTTCCAATTCTGCTGGGAAGAAGGATGCAAGCATCCTTGTGAAAATCTATGGTATGTTTTCTTATATTAAATCGTGTAAATTATTTATAGACATACCATGAAATGGTGTCTAATCAGCATGTTTGTGCATTCTTTCTCAGATACACCTGGTCCACCTGGTCCAATTAAGATGAAAGAGCTCACAAAAGATTCTGCTCATATTACTTGGGATGCTCCTGAGGTTGATGGTGGAGCACCTGTCAACAATTACATTATTGAAAGACGAGAGGCATCAATGAGAGCTTACAAAACAGTCACATCAAAATGCAGCAAGACATCATACAAAATTGCTGGTCTGACAGAAGGAATGCTGTATTATTTCAGAGTCTTACCAGAGAATATCTATGGTGTTGGTGAACCTTGTGAGACAGGCGATGTTGTGTTGGTGTGTGAAGTTCCATTGCCACCAGCCAAGCTTGAAGTTGTAGATGTAACCAAATCCAGTGTTTCACTTGCATGGGAGAAACCTTTACATGATGGAGGCAGCAGACTCACTGGCTACATTGTTGAGGCTTGTAAGGCTGGTACTGACAAGTGGATGAAGGTGGCAACTTTGAAACTTACAGACTTTGAGTTCACTATCGTGTCACTGAATGAGCATGAGCAGTACCTCTTTAGGGTACGTGCTGTCAACAGCAGAGGAGCTGGCGAGCCAAAAGAAACTGTGACAGCTGTGACAGTTCAAGAACAAAGAGGTATGTATTATAATAATTACAATAACAGTCACAAGATGGTACTATTTGTTTGTTGTGTCTCACTGTTTTTTTGTTTATTCTTTTTCAGTTATGCCAAAGGTTGATCTATCAACTATTCCACAAAAGATGATCAATGTTTTGGCAGGCAAACCCCTTGAGCTTGACTTGCCAATCATAGGAAGACCACCACCAGTTTGCTCTTGGTTCTTCAATGACAATAGGATAAAGATTGTGGAGCGTGTGAAGATGAAGTCAACTGGAAAATTCTCTAAATTAACTATTCTTGACACCACCATTGATGACAGTGGAGTGTATACTCTAGAGGTGAAAAACGTAACAGGAGTAATTACTGAAAACATCAAAGTCATCATTCTTTGTAAGTACCCACTCCCTACATTAAAATGGATATTTTAAAATGATTGAGAAATAATATTATTAATAACCCTCTTCTCTCTTTAGCTAAACCTGATGAGCCTCAAGGACCCATTAGATTAGATGAAATTGATGCAACCTCAGTCACAATAAGCTGGGATCCACCTATGAGAGATGGTGGTGCACCAATTAGCAACTATGTGGTTGAACAACGTGATGCTCATCGCCCAGGATGGGTTCCTGTTTCAGAATCAGTTAGCAGACCAACATTCAAAATTAACAGATTGACAGAGGGTGATGAATATGTGTTCCGGGTTGCAGCAACCAATCGTTATGGCACTGGGGAGTACTTACAGTCAGAAGTCGTGATGTGCAAGAGCTCCAAATGTAATAAAAACATGTTTTTGAAAAATAGCATATGCACATATACATCTTAGATATATATTAATTAACACATATATTGGACCTACATGATCACAATATTGAATTGTTGTTACAGCCATTCCCGGGCCGCCTGGAAGACCCATTGTCTTTGATGTATCACGCGATGGCATGACTGTTGCATGGGAGCCACCAGATGAGGATGGAGGATTAGAGGTGTCTGGCTACATTATTGAACGCAAAGAGGTCAGAGCTGACAGGTGGATCCGTGCTAATAAAAATCCAGTAACAATGACAAGATACAGATCCACTGGTTTAATTGAAGGCCTGGAATATGAGCACAGAGTGACAGCCGTCAATGCTCGTGGTGTTGGCAAACCTAGCCTTCTTTCTAAACCAGCAGTAGCAAATGATCCAGTTGGTGAGAAAAATTTAGTTTTTTGTTTTGTTTTCTAAAATACTGTAGAAGGTGCATTCAACGTATTACTTATTAATCTATTGCATAACCTCTACAGATCCACCTGGATCACCTCAAAACCCACGAGTCACAGACACCACAAAATCTTCTGTGTCTTTGGCCTGGAGTCCTCCAGATGAGGAGGGTGGTGCAAAGGTTACAGGCTATCTAATTGAGATGCAAAAAAATGGTTCAGTAACCTGGATGAAGTGCAACACCACACCTTCACTGATCTGTGAATATACTTTGACACAAATGCCACAAGGAGAGGAATTCAAATTCCGTGTCATGGCTTGCAATGCTGGTGGTCCAGGTGAACCAGCTGAAGTACCTGGAGTTGTGACCATAACAGAGATGCTTGGTAAGATCTCATGACCCTGTTATTAACTCCTTTTACTTATATGTGTAAAGTGTTACATTTATAGAATAATTTAATAATTTGAAATGTTCTGTGTTTCAGATCCTCCAAGTTATGACCTTGAAGCAAAATACAAAGATGTCCTTGTAGTCAGATCTGGAGGAGTAATCAAACTTTCAGTGCCCATCAAAGGTAAACCTACTCCTACCAGCAAATGGACAAAGGATGGATCAGAGGTGACCAATCGTACAATGATTGCCTCTAATGAAGACGTATCCGAGCTTGTAATCAAACAGGCTGAAAGGTCTGATTCTGGCGTTTACTATCTCCATCTGGAAAATAAGTGTGGCAAAAAGATGCTTCCTATCAAGGTCAAGGTTATTGGCCGCCCATCTGCACCTGAAGGCCCTCTTGGATTTGATGATATACAAGCACATTCTGTTAGAGTTAGCTGGAAACCACCAACTGAAGATGGCGCTTCTGAAATTGTTGGCTACATTGTGGAGAGACGTGAAGTAACAAAAGCAGCTTGGTACACTGTTGACTCACGGGTGGTTGACACATCTCTCGTGGTTAAAGGACTAGAAGAAAATGTTGAATACCACTTTAAGGTGACAGCGGAGAACCAGTTTGGAATCAGCAACTCCCTGAAATCAGAGGGAACTGTTGTACCAAAGACTCCCATTTGTAAGTGCTTGTCATTTGTCTCATTTCTAGGCATTGCATGTTTTGTTATTAAACACAATAAAAGCATATATTTTTTGTTTTCTGTTATTTTAGGTGTCCCAGAGGCTTCAGGCACTCCACCAGAAATCATGGATGTTACTAAGAGTTCTGCTGCTTTGGCTTGGACTAAACCTAAGGATGATGGTGGATCTTGCATTACTGGTTACTTCATTGAGTACAAAGAAATGTCGTGTGATAAGTGGATTCGTCATGAGACAAAGATTACCTCAACAATGTATACTCTTAGTCAGCTCACTACTGATGCTGAGTATCAGTTCCGTGTAATTGCTGTGAATGACATTGGAGAGAGTGAACCAGGACCTCCATCAGATTCAGTAATCTGCAAAGATCCATTTGGTATGACCTCATTCTTTTTTGTCTTCATAATATGTATTCAGAATATGTCGTCTGGTCATTAAGTAATTGATTCAAAATTGTTGCCTTGATTTATGTAAAATATTTTTTTTTCACACTCTTTATTTATTTAGATAAACCAAGCCAGCCAGGAGAAATTGACACTATGACTGTAACCAAAGACTGCATTACAATTAAATGGGAGGCTCCAGTATGTGATGGTGGAAAACCAGTCCTTGGCTACTGGATTGAATACCGAAAGTCTGGAGAGAGTTCTTGGAAGAAATGCAATAAGGAGCGCACAAAGGACAAGCAGTACACACAGAGTGGTCTACAAGAGGCTACTGAATATGAATTCAGAGTATTTGCTGAGAATGAAACCGGAATCAGCAGACCACGCAGAACAGCAATTGGCATCAAAACTAAACTGGGTGGTAAGCACATTTTGAAATAACATTAGAAGTATTGGTGTGTGTATTGTGATTTGTTGATACAATAATGATATCCAATATTTATGGGGTGTTTGACTAAAATAAATTTCACTATAGCTGTCCCTTCTGTCTTTTTTTTCTTAGTTGGATCTAAACCAGCTCTTAGGAAAGAGATGGATGAAGTCACTGCCAAACTTGGACAAACTGCAACTCTCAAATGTCAAATTATTGGACGACCTGTTCCAGAAATTAAATGGTACAAAGGCGTAAAGGAAATCAAAGAAGGTCGCAAATATGCAGCAACCTCTGATGGTCGCAACCATACATTGACCATTTCAACAGATCAACAGGAAGATGAGGGTCTGTACACATGCAAGGCAGTGAATGAAGCAGGAGACTGTGAGACCAGTGGAACTCTGGTCCTTGAAGCAGCACCACAGTTCCCAGTGCCACTGAAAGACAAATTCTTTGCAACATGTGGTAGCACAGTGCGCATTCATGTTGTTTACATTGGCCGACCTCAACCTAAAATCATGTGGCTTTATGGAGCCAAGGCTTTGGAGCCCTCTGAGAATGTGATCATTGAAAATACAGAGCATTACACTCATTTGATTCTCAAGAATGTACAGCGCAGCGTAAATGGAGGAAAATACAGAATCAGGATCAACAACCATTTTGGGTCTGCAGATACTGTAACTCACGTTGAAATCTTAGGTATATGCTTCATATTATTATTATTATTTTTTTGTTTTACTTAGTAGGGGACATAAGAGTAATTAACATATATATTTTTGTGTTTTCAGATAAACCTGCTATGCCAGAGGGTCCTCTTGTTCTTGATGCTCTGTTGAAGAATTCTGTGATTATTAGCTGGAAAGCACCCAAAGATGATGGAGGTTCTATGATAACTAATTATATTGTGGAAAAGCGTGAAGACAAGGAAGGAGCAGACTGGGAACTTGTATCATCATCCATCACAGGCATTTCATGCAGAATTCCTAACCTTGTTGAAAATGAGGGATACTACTTCCGTGTTTCAGCACAAAATCGTTATGGTAATAGTGAATCACTGGAGACTCCTTCTGCTATCCTCATCAAGAGTCAGCTAGGTAAGTTATAAAGAAATATGATCTATTAATAGATATTCTTTAATATCTATTAAAGAAGTAACCATAGTTTTGTTGTTGTTATTTAGTGTTATTAGTCAAATGAAAATGTATGTTTTGCAGAGAGGCCAGGAGCTCCATTAAAACCAGTTGTGTCTGCAATTACCAAAAACTCCTGTGTTGTGTCTTGGAAGCCACCTCTCAGTGATGGAGGTTCTAAAATTAAGAACTACTGTCTTGAAAAGCGAGATAAGAAGAAGGGTGAATGGGCTGCAGTTACAAAAGATGAAATACACCAGACTGTTTATTCTGTCAAGGGCCTGACAGAAGGTGTAGAGTATGAATTCCGGGTGAAATGTGAAAATATTGGTGGAGAAAGTGAATACAGTGAAGTATCTGACCCTGCCATTCCAAAGACTGATGTTGATGTGCGTGCTCCTGCCTTCAAGGAAGACCTCAGAAACATGAGTGTAAAATTCAAAAGCAATGCAACATTTGTCTGCAAGATAACAGGACAGCCCAAGCCTGTAATAAAATGGTTTAAGCGTGGAAAGGAAATCCAAGCTGATAGTACCAAAATCAAGATCCAAGAATTCAAGGGAGGCTATCATCAGCTTGTTATTGCTGATTGCAATGCAGAAGACTCAACTGTATATCAGATCAGAGCAACAAACCAGGGTGGATCAATTTCTGCTACTGTTTCTCTAGATGTTGAAGGTAAGCTTCCAAAGTTTTATACTGTACTTTACTTGGCTATACAAGCTATTTCCAAATGATGGATAAAAATGTTTCTGTTTTTTAGTCCCTGCTAAGATTCATCTACCTAAGAATCTGCAAGGAAAGGAAGCTATTCCTGCCCTTCGTGGTGAAGTAGTGAACATCAAGATTCCATTCAGTGGAAAACCAGATCCAGTTATCACTTGGCAGAAAGGACAAGACCTTCTTGATAATGATGGACACTATCAAGTTATTGTCACACGATCCTTCACATCTCTTGTATTTTTGAATGGAGTAGAAAGGAATGATGCTGGTTTCTATATTGTTTGTGCCAAAAATAGATTTGGAATTGACCAGCAAACAGTTGAGCTTGATGTTGCAGATGTGCCTGATCCACCACGTGGCATCAAAGCCAGTGATGTTTCAAGAGATTCTGTAACACTCCACTGGGTAGCACCTGCCAGTGATGGTGGAAGTAAAGTCACAAACTACATCATAGAGAAGTGCGCCACCACAGCAGAAAGGTGGATACGTGTTGGCCAGTCTCGTGACACCCACTACACTGTTGTTAATCTGTTTGGAAAGACAAGTTATCAATTCCGTATCATAGCTGAAAATAAATTTGGTCAGAGTGTACCATCTGAGACAAGTGGACCTGTTGTGACAAAGGAAGACAAATCAAGAGTTCTTAACTATGATGAAGAAGTTGATGACACCAGGCCAGTTTCCAAAAGCAAAGCTCCTCATTCAGAGACTAAGAATGTTCATAACAAGTACATGATTGCTGAAGAGCTTGGCCGTGGACAGTTTGGTATTGTTCACCGGTGTATTGAGACTAGCTCTGAGAAAACTTACATGGCTAAATTCGTCAAAGTTAGAGGTGCGGATCAGGCACTAGTGAAAAAAGAAATTGCAACACTGAATGTGGCACGCCACAAGAACTTCCTGTTGCTGCATGAGTCATTTGACAGCCCTGAAGAGCTAGTCATGATTTATGAGTTCATCTCTGGTGTGGACATATTTGAACGCCTTGGTACAGCCAACTTTGAGCTCAGCGAGCATGAAATTGTTAACTATATCAGACAAGTGTGTGAAGCTCTTGAATTCCTTCACAGCAAGAGTTATGGCCACTTTGATATCAGGCCTGAAAATATAGTGTACACCACAAGAAAGGGAACTAATGTCAAGATCATTGAGCTTGGACAATCTAGACACCTTACACCTGGGGACCAATTTAAGATTCAGTACACAATGGCTGAGTTTGCGGCACCCGAAATTCATCAAAATGAGATGGTTAGCACTGTGACAGATATGTGGTCTGTTGGTGTCCTTGTTTATGTTCTTCTTAGTGGACTTAATCCATTCGCCGCTGAAACTAATCAGCAAATGATTGAGAGCATTTATAATGCTGAGTACAGTTTTGACGATGAAGCCTTCAAGCATGTAAGTGTTGAGGCATTAGACTTTGTGGACCGCCTACTAACCAAAGAACGCAAACATCGTATGACTGCTACTGAGGCTTTGAATCATCCTTGGCTGACGATGAACTCAGAGCAGCTAAGCACTAGGTCCATCAAGATTACACGCCATACGAGATATTACCAAGCCATGGTGAAGAAAGAATGGAACACTGTTGTCTCTTCTGCTCGTGTTGCCATTGGTGGTGCTATCAGAAGTCAGCGAGGAGTAACAGTCTCTAAAGTGAAGATTGCACCATTTGAACATGGACCAGTTGCAGGACAAATTAAACACAGTGTTGCTGATGAAGGCGAGGATATCAAGTTTATTTGCAACATTGACAATTACGACAGCACTACCGAAGTAACATGGTACTGTGGAGTAAGACAACTAGAAGAAGGTGCTAGATACGAAATTACTTATGAAGATGGGCTTGCCACCATAACTATCAAGGGAATCAACAGAACAGATGATGGAACATACAGATGTAAAGTTGTCAACGAGTATGGTGAGGACAGTGCCTATGCTGAGCTCTTTGTCAAAGGGGTAAGATCCTATCGTGAGTTCTTCACTACACGTGTGGTAAAGAAAGTAAAACGCAGAGTTGACACATCAAGACTACTCCAAAGACCTCCTGAATTTACTTTGCCATTGTGCAACCGCACTGCTTACATTGGAGAGGATGTGCGCTTTGGTGTCACCATCACAGTGCATCCTGAACCTCGTGTGATGTGGTTGAAAACGGGTCAAAAGATTATGCCAGGAGATGATGACAAGAAATACACTTTTATTAGTGACAAGGGCCTGTATCAGTTAGTGATTCACAAACTTGACCCAGATGATGATGCAGAATACACTGTTGTGGCACGGAACCGATTTGGTGATGACAGTTGCAAGGCTCGCCTCAAAGTGGTCCCTCGTCCTGCTCCTGCTGATAACACCTTGAGACCTATGTTCAAACGTCTTCTTGCTAATTTGGAATGCAGAGAAGGCCAGAGTGTACGTTTTGAAATGCGTGTGTCAGGACATCCTTCATTGAAATGGGAGAAAGATGGCATGCCTTTGGCATTTGGTCCACAAATTGAGATTGTGCATGAAGGCTTAGATTACTATGTCTTACATGTAAGAGATACCCTTCCAGAGGATTCTGGCACATACAGAGTCATTGCAACTAACTCGGCAGGGTCTGCAAGTTGTCAAGCCACACTCAAGGTTGAACGTGTGGCACACATCAAAAAAGAGGGGAGTGAGGAAGGAAAGAAGAAGAAACAACAAGATATTGATCAGCAAGAGATGGACAAGAAAGTAAGACTATCTCAGATACTAGCAGGTGCAGACGTTACCCCACTTACTCCAGTCGCACAGCAAGCACTAAGAGAAGCTGCAACCATGTACAAGCCGGCAATCACTACCAAGAAAGTCAAGAGCGAAGCTGATGAAGCCAAAGAGAAAGAAGAGAAAAAGAAGAGAGCAGAAGAAAAGAGATTAAGAATGCCATATGTTATTCCTCCGCCTCGCATTGTTGCTCCTACTGCCCTTGAAGAAGACATGGAAATCAAACACTTTGTGCCATTTTCTGATATGAAGTGGTACAAGAAACTCAGAGATCAGTATGAGTTCCCGGAGCCAATGGAAAAGTTCCCCCAGAAAAGACTTAAGCGCATCCGGCTGTCAAGGTGGGACCAGTTCTATGAAGTACCCCTGCCAAGAATTAAAGACCAATACAAGCCAAAATGGCATATTCCTGTTTCACAGGATGACCTTGAGACTGTCAGACCAGCAAGACATCGCACACCTTCTCCAGAAATGGAGGCTTACTACAGAATCAGAAGACGCTCTCTTGGTGATCTTTCTGATGAGGAACTGCTTCTGCCAGTTAAAGAATACCTCTCAATGAAGAGAACAGAGGAAGAAAGACTCAAACTTGAGGATGAACTTGAGTTAGGCTATTCTGCTTCTCCGCCAAGTCTGAGCCCTGTACGCTTTGAACTTTCTGCACTGCGTCACCCATCACCTAAGAGAGCTACATATGACGAGGAGGAAGGGGAGGAAGTTCCAAGATATGACTCATATCGTATTCCATCTAAATATGAAGCTGGTCCAAGCTATATTGACTTGCATCTGCGTCACGAAAGGGCAACATACAGACCTCCAAGGCAAAAGCAAAGGTTATATGAGGAAAAAGAAGACCATGAACTGCTTAGGTCAGTAACTACCACAACAAAATTAACTTCATACAAGAGCCAACTGCAACACATTGAGTTTGAGGAGAAAACAAAGGTCAAAAGAAAGGAAAAAACAAGAGTTTCTGTGTCAGGAGTAACTGAGGCAACTGATATACCTACAACAACATTCTCATCTGGCTATGCTACAGTAAGTCATTCCAAGAAACCCTCTGCAACTGTGGCAGAAAAAGTGATTAAAACGGCTCCAGCTGAAAAGACACGTCAACGTTCACCCAGCCTTGATTCTACTGAGAAAACAATCACTACACCAGACTTGTCAACAAAAATTGATTATATGTCAAGGTATGAGTCAAGAAAGAAAGCCTTGAAAACTGAGAGGAAGTTTGAAATTGTTACCCAGCAGCCTTTTACTCTTGACCATGCTCCCAGGGTGACTGTAAGAATGCGCTCTCACCGTGTGCCAATTGGTCAAAACACTAAATTCACACTGAATGTCCAATCTAAGCCAGAGGCACAGATTAAATGGTACCACAATGGGCAGCAGATTGAAGAAAGCAGAAAATATCGTATGTTTAACATGAGTGGTGTTTTGTCTCTTCAAATCATTGATTGCCAGGAAGAGGACTGTGGCACCTACCGTGTTGTCTGTACAAATGCAAAGGGAGAAGCTTCTGACTATGCCACTCTCGATGTTGCTGGGGGTGGATTTTCTGCATATGCCTCACAACGCAAAGATGAGGAGCCACCAACCCCCTTCGTCCCTGAGATGACTAAAACAGATGTGTATCATGTTATATCCACAACAGCAGCAACTGCATCAGAAACACAAGTGGAAATATCTGAAACTAAAACAGAGAGGATAGAAGAGACAATTAAGACATCTGAGATCAAACTTGAAGCTACGGAAGTGACTGCAGTTGAGGAAGTTGTGGTTGAGAAATTGTCAGAGACCAAACTTGAAGCTACAGAAGTGACAACAGTAGTGGAAGAAGTGATAGAGAAAAAGAAACCGACTCCAGCTACAATTCTGACTAAACCGCAGTCACTCACAGTATCAGAGGGAGAATCGGTCAAATTCACATGTGATGTTGATGGTAAACCTGCCCCCACTATAACATGGATGCGAGAGGGACAAGTCATTGTGTCATCTCGTCGTCACCATGTTACCTCAACTGAATATAAATCAACTTTT
Source organism: Chrosomus eos (assembly GCA_036326025.1). Classification (NCBI taxonomy): domain Eukaryota; kingdom Metazoa; phylum Chordata; class Actinopteri; order Cypriniformes; family Leuciscidae; genus Chrosomus; species Chrosomus eos. The sequence goes on from CM070826.1 coordinate 10,200,359, forward strand.
GAGATAACCCAAGTAGAAATGTCAGATGGAGGTAATTACACTGTAGTGGCAGAGAACTCTGATGGTAAACAGGAGGCACAGTTCAGTCTAACTATTCGTAAACCAACACCTGTACAGAAAGTTGTTGCTTCACCTCCAAGAGTAAAGTCTCCAGAGTCTCCTCGTTTAAAGTCACCATTCGGAATTAGGTCTCCACAGAGAATGAAATCACCTGAACCAATAAAATCTCCACCAAGAGTTAAGTCCCCACCCATAGTAAAATCACCTACTCCAAAAGAAAAAACATCCAAGCCAAGCTTCTCCGCTGAACTACAAGACATCTCAGTCTCTGCGGATACTATTATAAAGCTTACAGTGAAACTGTCTGGTGAGCCTAAACCAACAATCATCTGGATGAAGGATGGAAAGGTAAGAAAGATAATTTACTTTATAAAAAATATATATAGTTGAATGGATTGATTGATTTACTAATTCATTTTAATTTTTTTCTCCCAGAACCTTTCTCAAGGTGGAAAATATGAAATCTTTGAAGAACATGGTTCAGCACATCTTGAAATCTATGAAGCTGATGTCTCTGATAGTGGAGTATACACATGTACAGCCAAAAACAGTGCTGGATCTGTTACTACAAATTGCACTGTTAAAGTTCAAGGTATTGCTTAGCTCATTTCAGGTCTCAAAATACACATACAATATAATTTTAGTAAGAATCATTTTGTGTAATTTTGTATGTACAGTTGTACTTCAATAAAAAAAGTATCTACTCCTTCTCCAGCACGAACAACAGCAGTTGCCGTGGAAAGAAAAGCAGAGTTGCCGGAACAAATAGCAAAAAAGGAGACTGCCTATGAGGAAGTGCAGTCCTTCACAGAAATTAAAGCATCGAAAACCCAATTAACAATAAATCAAGGTCAGACTGTCACACTACGAGCAAACATCCCTGATGCCTCTGATGTGAAATGGGTCCTGAATGGAGCTGAGCTATCAAATTCAGAGAACTACAGATATGGTGTGTCAGGCAATGATCACACTCTGACAATTAAAACCATCAGCTACCATGACCAGGGAGTTCTCACATGTGAGGCCAAAACTGAACATGGTGTGGTCAAGTGCCAGTTTGATATGAACATCAGTGCAATGTGTTCAGATGCACCAAGTTTCCTTGTGCAACCACGTTCCCAGAATGTTAACGAGGGACAAAATGTCACATTCACATGCGAAATCACTGGTGAACCTTCTCCTGACATCGAGTGGCTCAAGGATAATGCAGTCGTGAGTGGTTTGTCATTATATTTTGGGGGAAGAAACAAAAACAACTTATTTGTGTTTCACTCATAGCAGTCTGTTAACTTTGTTTACATTTCCTTTCAGATATCTATTACACCAAACATGAAACTCAGCTGCTCTAAGAATGTGTACACACTTGAGATTCACAACGCTACCATTGAAGACAGTGGAAAATACACAGTAAAAGCTAAGAATAAATTTGGACAGTGCTCTGCAACATCATCACTGAATGTCCTCAGTAAGTGTTTGATCCATTCCTAAGAATAAATTAGCACTCTTACAGTAATCAAGTATGAGCATCCTGTCCATTACAGTACATAAAATGCATGGTCAACCCAAGCACATAACCTATTGTATGTTCATGATGTCACTTGATTAAAACTCTGACTCATAAAATTCATACACACTAATCATCAGTGCTCACTTATCAAGCTAACAAAATAACCATTTACATTTAAAGGAACACTCCACCGTTTTTTGAAATAGGGCTTATTCACATTATTTCCTACATTTAGATAGGTGTGCAAATGCATTTTTCTCTCAGTGCATGCATTGTTTTAGTTTGACAGGGTCGGCGCTAGCTTAGCTTAGCACAATGAATGGAATCCTTTGTTGCCAGCTAGCATGTCCTGAGTAAGAGTGATAAAAATAAATTAAAAAACCCACGTAATTACTTCTTGTGGCCTGTGTATTCACAGCAAGTACAAATAGCGATGCAGATTAACACTAGGCGATTTCCTAGGCAGAAATTGACTTGGGACTATATTAGAGGGAAGAACAGGCGAAGCACTGCTGCTTAGGCGAAGCACTGCTACTTGGGCGCAGAGATATCACGCAACACATGAAATACTCGTTGTGAATACACAGGCCACAAGAAGCAATTACGTGTTTAAAAAAAAATAATTATCACTTTTACTCAGGACATGCTATAGCTGGCAACAAAGAATTCCGTTCATTGTGCTAAGCTAGCGCCGACACTGTCAAACTAAAACAATGCACGCACGGAGACAAAAATGAATTAGCACACCTATCTAAATGTAGGAAAGAATGTGAATAAGCCCTATTTCAAAAAAGGGTGGAGTGTTCCTTTAAAAAAAAAATTACTTTGTTAGCTTGATTTGCATCCTTGGTCGCCTACTGAATTAAATTACCACACTATATGATGATAAAGCATTGCATGTAACTGCATGTATATTCAAGTCTTTAAAGGGATACTCGACTTTTTTTGGAAATAGGCTAATTTTACAACTCCCCCAGAGTTAAACAGTTGGGTTTTACCGTTTTCGAATCCATTCAGCCGATTTTCTGATATTTAGAAGAATATCAGTAACCAGACAGTTTCTGGTCTCATTGACTTCCATAGTAGGAAAAAATATATACTATGGAAGTCAATGAGAAAAATTAGCCTATTTCCAAAAAAAGTGGAGTATCCCTTTAAATAACCAAACCATATTATTAACCATCCATTAGCCATGCCTTGACATCGTTTAAATCATTTTATGTATACAGTGTGTTCAACAAAATAACACAGATTTCTGATTATTTTGACTATATTTTAAAAACTGTGTTGTTTGATTAGCCTTACCAAATGAATTTTCTTAAAGGTATAATGTATAAGTGGTGCAACTAAAATATTTTTTTATTGTATTACTACCAATGCCATCACAATTGTTCCAGTATAATTTACATTGAATATCCTTAAATGTTTTAAACAGAAAACAGAGACCAGTAAAGCCATTTGAATTGACTGTTGTACCTTTTTATGAAATCAGTTGCTTCAGTGACATAGTAATTATTTACTGCACTCTCACAGCTCTGGTTGAGGAACCTGCCAAAATGATAATTATGGAGAAAACATCTGATGCTACGAGCATGCAGGGCAGTTATGCTGCCAAGCATGTGGTTTCAAAAATGCAAGAGAAATCCTTCAGCAGTTCCAGCATGGCTGAGGTTAAATTTGAGAGCATGTCAGCATCTAGCATGACCTCTATGACTTCTGAAAGAATGATGGCTTTGAGCTCCAGCAGTATGGTGGAAATGTCCAGTCACTCGCATGTTGGGTCATCCATCAAAGCCATTTCTCATACCCGCAAAGGTGAGATGGAAAATATATGCATCTTTGCAACAACAACAAAAAAAAAAAGCATTTACCGTGCAACAAAACAGATATCAGCACAGCTATATCACCACCATAATAATAATAACACATTTGTTTTTTAACCAGGTATACCACCAAAGATTGAGGCTGCCCCTCAAGATATCAGTATCGAGTCAGGGAAGGTCCTGACTGTAGCCTGTGCTTTCATTGGAGACCCAAGCCCTTGCATAGAATGGTCACATTCAGGGAAGACACTGTCCAGCAAGGAGGAGAGTGGACGATTGCAGATTGAGACTTCTCAGGATTTCACCACTCTTGTTATAAGTGGAGTGAAAGAGACTGATGCTGGTGCATACACCTTAAAACTTGTTAACGAGTTTGGATCTGATACCACTACTGTCAATGTCAACATTCGATCCATGTAAAAAATAAAAAAAGTAAAATTATAATAATTATTATATAATAGTAATCCAATCCTCACCCCATTTCCCTCATTCAAAACCTTTTTATTTATAGAATGAGAAAAAAATACTCTGTTCTTGATAAAGACCTGGATTTCTGTTCTTGTAAATATGAACTATTTTTATACCAAACTTGACGTTAATTTATGCCAAAGTAGACTAAAGTCTAAAGCTGTTATAAAATGTGCCATATTGGATAATTATGACCAGAAGTTCTGCACCATTTTGTGACATGTACATAATGTATATAGCCGAATTTACCGGTTATGGAAAATGTATGCATTGTTATTTATGACAATATTAACAAATGGAACTAAATGTTTAACAGGAGAAAGTTTCACATGGAACGAATACCCTGTAAAACTTGAAACGAAACCAAACTATGTGCCTCAACAATAAGTTGAAGTCTTAAGATTGCCTCAACGGGTAGAGAGGCTCCCTGTTGAAGTTTACTAAAATCAAAGAGACAAAGTTATACACTGTACATTTGTGCGTGCAGTAATGCAGTACACAAGAATTTATGACTTGAACATAAGGCCTTGAGTGCTGTTTGCATTACCCTCATGTAAGCAGGACAACTAGGCCTTGTGTTCAGACTGACGAAGTCATACCGCCATTTTAATGACAAGCTCAATGTGCGAGCGGCCTGCACAACGAGTTAATTATAATGTTTGTGCACAGTTTCTGGCAAAGGACTGTTTGAATTTTGATTTTATTAAAGTAACATCACCTGGTTAATAGTTGTAAAATCAGTTCAAGTGCTTCTTTGCAGAAGCTGTGCCAACTCTTGGAGGATTGCTAGGTTATATTTTGTGTGTTTGTGTGTGTGTGTTAGCATTAGAATCTCACTTTGTCAGCAGCCAGGGTATCCATCAAGCTATGTACCACAGAGATTTCATGTGTTGTGCAAAGAAAAGAAAAATACATTACTGTGATACCCTGCACATTGATTTATTAGAACTAATTTATGTAGCATTACACATATATTCAGCCTCCTTGAGTTTTATGAATTACTGATTTAATAAAGCATGTTTTCAGCACCATACATTGTCTGTCTGTCTGTATTCCATAAACGGATGCTACTTAATGTATGAAACATATTTACTCAGTCATTGAATAACAGCTTTGTGTCATCTGGTTACAAAACTAAATTTGTTTTTATAGAAAGCAGGATTTTTTCAGTTTTATTTAATTTCAGCTGATATATAGCCTGTTTGAATCAGTAGCAAATCATCCTTTCTAGTTTCCTGCACTAGTTAAAAACACACTTTAAAGGGTTAAAATAAACACATAACGTAGTGTCCAGTAGCAAATATTAGGAATAGGAATATATATATCCATCCATTTTGATGACCAAATGTCCCCACAAGGACATCTGAATCTATTTTAAATATATCGCAGCAACAACAACAACAAAAAAAAAAAAACATTGAACACCTCAAACAATTGAGAAATCTGAGAACTGGGCGGCCCTGCCGCGTCAGCGTTCCGGCCTTCCGACGCCACGACGACAGATGTGCAAGATGTCCCAGCGGTCTACGTTTTACTTTTGTTTGATTTTAACTCTGCAAACGCTCAATCTCTTCATTGTATTAATTCGTGCAAATGAGTCAAAACACGATGTTAAAATTGAGGTTACGTTTCTGCCTGAAACCTGCAACCAGAAATCCAAGAGAGGAGACATGCTGAATGCGCATTATGATGGATATCTAGTTAAAGACGGATCTCAGTTCTATTGCAGGTAAACGCATTTTTCCTTACTCATAACGTTATTGCATTAATTATGTATTGCAGGTTATATGTATCTGTTTCAAGGTGGAGTAATAAACAGTGTATCTCGTAGCCTAACGTTACTTAACGTGAAATAAAAAGTCATTTTATTTCCAACCTAAATCAGTGTTTGTTTTCCTTTTCAAGCCGTTCGACAAACACGGGTCACCCACACTGGTTTGTGTTAGGTGTTGGAGAAGTTATTAAGGGGCTGGATTTAGGGCTGAAAGACATGTGTCCCGGTGAGAAGAGAAAAGTTACAATTCCTCCTTCTCTGGCATATGGCGAAAAAGGAAAAGGTAAGTCTACTTAGTTAATATACGTAGAGAATCAATATATCCCCTGCTTACACGTGTGGCGCTGGTTTGCTCTCTCTCTCTCTCTCTCTCTCTCTCTCTCTCTCTCTCTCTCTCTCTCTCTCTCTTCTCTCTCTCTCTCTCTTGTGTGTGCGCCCTTACGAAAAATAAGTTTATTCAAGTGTGCTATTAGTATACTTCTTTAAAACTTCTTTTAGAGTTACATTTAAAAGTTAATAGTTAAGTTAATAAACCATTAACAATCACCTTTCTGTGGTGGAATAGGTCCTGTACCACCAAATGCAACAGTGATCTTTGAGGTGGAGCTTTTGTTCATAACCAGAGGACCACGCAGCATAGAAGCCTTCAAAGAAATTGATGCTGACGACGACAAGGCCCTGACAAAAGAAGAGGTAAATATGTCATATCAGGAATTTACTTTTGCCTTCCTGAATTTTTTTATTGATTATTATTTACATATATTGTTATTTTGGATTTACAGATTAAAGAATACTTGAAAATGGAAGCACAGAGGTTAAATTCACAGAAAGATGAATCCTATTTTAATGATGTTGTGGCAGATGTGTTCCAAAAGAATGATCACAATGCTGATGGGACCTTATCACTCACGGAGTACAATGTTTATGGGCATGATGAACTGTAAACACTACTACAGCTCATGCAGTCATGCACTGGACATTCTTTACAAGATACTCTTCACATTGTGATCAAGGACTTTGCTTTGATAAACGCCACTAAGTTTTAAATAAAGTTGACTGAAATACTAACTTGCATTGATTGTGTCATGCAAAAAACCTGAATAGATAAGATGCTTTTTAAAAACCTTTTAGAACTTTTCTCAAAATGCTTGCATGTCAAGTCAAGTCACTTGATACAATACAGATTGTTTCAAAGCAGCTGCATACATAGTTCATTTCAGCTGTAAATCAGCTGTAAAAGAAAATAGTGTCATTGTTCAGCTGAAGTCAGTTCAGTGTTGATTCAGTTCCATTGTAAAGATCATCAATTTCTTAAATTAGTTCATTACATCTATAAAACAATTCTGCAGAAAACAATGATGTGATTGTCCAGCTTAGTTCAGTTCTCATACAATCGTGTCAGTGCATTCAAATCAATAATTTTGTTGAATAAAGCTTGCATCTGTTACAATTTATCAAACCAGGGTTTTTAGTTTTGTTTTTGTTTTATGTTGAACCACAGAATGAAATATTTTAAATAAAACAATACACAAATGCACAAATAATTTGTATTTGAATATCACTCATATGACATCTATACATTATACAGCCTCAAAGTACTCAAGAATTAAGTATCTCCAACAACACTACAGTAAAACATGTAAGAATAATGTGGCATATGGTTCCATGAAGAACATTTAACATCCTTGGAACATTTCCATTACACAAAAATACAATATAAAGTACTTACAAATCATTTGCAAACTCGTTTGATTTCTGGTGCTCCAAGTGGTGATGGGACAGCTGCAATTGGAAATAAAGGTGCAAATTTGTAATTTTAACATGCAAAATCTCCTATCTAAAGGTTTTTAAAATTAATCATCATAGTTTATATATTGAAGTCTCTACATTGTTTAAAGGGGTAGTTGATTATGATTTCACTTTTCTAACTTTAGTTAGTGTGTAATGTTGCTGTTTGAGCATAAACAACATCTGCAAAGTTACGACGCTCAAAGTTCAAAGCAAAGGGAGATATTTTATTTTACAGAAAACACTTTTTAAGGATTATAACAAACGCCTGATAGGGACTTCACTAGCTTCCTCCCAGGTTAGTGACATCACAAACCCTAAATTTTACATAAACCCAGCCCTCAGGAACATGCAACAAAGTGGGTAAGTCCATGTTGAGAAGAGGAAGTTGTAGTAGAGCACATTTGGGAGTCTGCTCAAGCTGTCGCATCCGTCTTTTCACATTTATTACACTACAGTATGTAACTCAAATGCAATAGCATGTCACTCTGTAGGCATCTTACAACAGTTCCCACACGAGCGATTAATAGATTATCATGACAGAATATGCTAATTAAAGATAGTTAACTCCACATCAGATACATAAATTCCTCAACTAACTATAAAGAAACATCCGGTTGCATTCTACATGTTGTCACTTCTTATTGAGTCTCTCAATCATTGTCCGAATCCGTAAACGTAAAAGACAGAACAGTTTCTGACATTTTAGTGCGTGACTGCGTGTCTGCAAGCTGCTAAGAAAGCTCCACCCTCTTCTTGTAAGGGGGCGGGAGCTTCAGCTCATTTACATTTAAAGGGACACACAAAACTACGCACTTTTGCTGCACCCTCAAAAAGGGACAATTTTAACATGCTATAAACAATTATCTGTGTGGGGTAATTTGAGCTAAAACTTCGCATACACACTCTGGGGACATCAGAGACTTATTTTACATCTTGTAAAAAGGGGCATTATACCACCCCTTTAATATATTAATAGCCTATATACAAATATATAAGGTTATTTATAGAGGAAAAAGGTTTGTCAGGTTTTTTTTTAAAAGTGTTCTTCACATGGTTCTTTTAAAAACTAAAATTGTTCACTAAAATGTTCTTTGGGGAAACAAAAAGAGTTCTTCTGTGGCATCGCTGCATGTAGATAACCTTGTTTTTCGAACACAGTACAAAGTGCTAAACCACTATTTACAATCAAACAATTCAGACAGATGAACTCAATGATTACATTTACAAGGATTGCAAATAAATCATTATCATATTAAATTCCATATGTATCATTGTATAATGTTGAATAAAACAGTACTTGCTAAACAGTATTTAGACATTATTTGCTAAACAAAATGTATGTGCCTTGTGTTTGGTTGTGAAATAATAAAGAGGTTTCCTTTTTAAAGAGGGGCAAAAATGACACATTTCATTGACCAACCTTACTTCCTTTTAATCCGTAGGCCAATAGCGTTTAAGCTTATTGCCAGCCTTTATGTGGAATAGGCAGCTTTCGTGACCAATTTCGGCATGCCCATTGCTCCAACCTGCAAAGACCCACACTTTAATTAATTTACCATTCAAATCCTGCTAAACCCATTAAGAACACTAGGTGGCTCTCTAACACAACTATTTAAAGTGGTTGAAGGCTTTCTTTGAACCTGCTTAAAAAATATGATTTCTTGTAATTCATTATAACAGGAAAAAAAAAGTGAAGAAAAAAACAGTGGCCTGATTGTTTGATTGGTGAGAGAGATAAGAAATATATATTCTCCCCACCAATATGGTTTGGTGGGGAGAATTGCATTGTTTTATAATTTAAAAACAAACATTGTAAGCTAAGAAAATGTAAGCCGTAACAATTACGCATGCAACCAGAGGTACAAAAAAATATATATATCTATTACATTAGACCCTTTCATACAGAGAACTGACATTTTTGAGCACAGACTTAAAACTTGTTTTTCATGTAAAACTCTGTCCCTCAACTCCCCCACATGCCAAAAGTGACGTAAACCACGTCTGTGCCAAGATTCAGAGCAGATCCAGACACTGGAGGGAGAGGGGTAAGAGGAAGACATTGAAATACACTGACTGTTTTACTTTCAATGAAAATCGTACAATTTCGGTTTTGAAAAAACAAAATCTGAAGCATCATTGGGTTTTAGCTAAAATATTTAGGGGGTTGGGGGAACTCATGAACTCAAAAATCTGAACACTATAGTATTGTTGTTAGTCTTTGATTGTTAAACTTTGACAGATAAATGTCATAAGTACTGGCTAGGATGGGATGGATGTCCAGTTGCCTTTAGGTGATTACAGGTCTACCAGAAGGACTCCTGTTTACAGTTCTCTCCAAAACAATCATTTTGCATTACACTGTGCTTCACCCATGTTAAGTTCCCATGGCTCAGTTAGCTCTATTGTTTCGGTTAAAAAAAAGTTTACGTCATTACTATACATTTAATTCTGTGTTTAAATGTAGAATGTGGTGTCTGACTTGTGCCTCAACTGATTATAAATCATCCCACAAAATGCCAATAAACTACTTTTATAGTTCCATGGATTTTAACAAAGCCCCTTTGTCTGAAATTGAAACACAGTTATTGTGCTCTGCATTATAGCTCAAAAAAGTCTCGGCATCAAGAGAAAATGAATGTCTTTACTGATGCTTGCCCTCGTTCTCTTATTTATGAAAAAACGAGGGCAATTTTCAATGACAAACTCTAATAAAGAAAAAGGACAGAAAGATGCACTCAAAACTATTCCAAGTTGGTCAGCTATAATATTCGAACATGGCAGATTATTCAATATTTTGCAGATATTCAATATTTTAGAATATCACAGTATAATGATCATCTAATCAACAAAGATCTATGCACTAAAACACAAACTTTAGAAGGCTGTTTGTGGAAAAAATGAAACAGTAGAAGGTCAGCTTACGTTGGGAATGTCAGACTGAAAATGTGTTATTGCTGCAAAACATGTCCATAGAGACCTTTTTAGGTAACACTTTAGAATAATGGACCGTCATCATTAATACGTAAATATGCAGGAAGTTTTAGGAAGGACTAATGAATAGTAGGCTACTAAATGAACACTTCAGCAACTACTATTAAAGGAGTAGTTCACTTTAAGATGGATTTTATGGGGTAAAATTACCCACCCTCAAGCCAGTATATGACATTCTTCTTTCAGACTAATAAAATGGGAGATACATTAATAAATGTCCTGGCTCTTCCAAGCTTTATAATGGCAGTGGATTGCAACCAGGGGCGGATCTACAGGGGGGCAAGGGGGGGCAGGTGCCCCCCCACTCTAGAGCCTTGCCCCCCAGCTGCCCCCCTAACTTTGGTGATCCAAAAACTGTACTTGTAAAAACAACCTGCAAGCTTCTCAAAACAGTGAACTAAACGATACATTTACCAAAAGTGAACAATTAAATTTTATTAAAGCCCGTCCCCCCTGCCACTCAAATACTTAGTACGTCCCTGATTCAAACGTGCAGAGCGGCGTTCGCTAGTCACGCGCGCGCGCGCGCACGCACACACACACACACACACACACACACACACACACACACACAGCGAGTCTGCTGCGGTGCGGTGGCCCTGCAACCCGACTGGAGAGACTGAGCTGCCCCAGAGCCTCTGAAGGTGAAGTGAGTTTCCCCCAACCAACAGATTGAAGCTCAAAAAACTGCATCCATCCGTTATAAACGAACTCCACGCGGCGTGGGGGGTTAATAAAGGCCATCTGAAGCAAAATGATGAGTTTGTGTAAGAAAAATATTAATTTTTGTCGAAATTTAGGACTAAGATAGTTCCTTATTAGGTAATCAATAATTACTTAATGAGATTGGCATCATTAAGAACTAATAGGTAATTATGATGATAAATTATAAAGAATTACTAATGAATTAGGCTACTAATCACAACATTCACATGTCTGAGACGTTGGCAATTGTCTTTTTTTTACTCTCAACTTGGTCATAAAATGCATCACTACTTACTGAAGTATTACCAGGTCACTCTTCAAGGACTACTAGTTATCGGGACCATTATTTTAAAGTGAAAAATATATTTTCCTGCATAGTGACTAGGTAACACTTGAGTAATTAGTGATGCATTTTATGACTATATTCGGAGTAAAAATTAAGGTCTCAGACACACGATTAATGTTCTTTATAATTTGTCGGTTATTATTAATAATGCTAATCTCCTTAAGTATGATTACCTAATAAGGAACTATCTCCTAAATGTGATATTTACTGATTATTTCAGCGTGTTTCTAAGGATAATTCCGGTATTTAACACTTTAAGTCTATTTTCTAGTTTGTTTTGGATGAACTAGAGTGGTGGACTTAGAAATTTTGACGATGGGTCCTGTCTCGAGTTTTTGACTATTTTAGGATCGCCTCTGGGTGCTTCAGAGTGGCTGTCTACGAGCATACTGAAACATGTCCTTAACCCTCTGATGGTCTTCAAAAAAAAGTCACACTCGTGGTCTTCGGGGTCTATTGGACCCCAGACAATAAGATTTAATTTTGTAACAAAACAATATATTTTTTTTCAACAAATATAATTTTACTCTGTTTATTAATGTTTTTACTAAACATTTGTGCAGTTTTTGGAGGATTTATGATTTTTTTTAAATTTCTATAAATAAATAAATAAATATTTTTTAAATAGGATTTTTACAAAAAAACTGCATTTTATGTTAAATAAACTTTATAAAAGACCCAGATTTCTAACTTTCATTCCAGGGGATACCATGGATAATTTTACAAGGTTTAATGTAAGATTTTTTGCCCATTTTTTGGAAAATACAGATAAAAATTTGTAATAAATCACTTTAACCACTAGATGGCTATAGGGCTCCACTAGGCCTATATACTATTTGAATTACTGAAAGATATAATTTCTAAAGTTAAATTCAGTTGGATTCATATCTAAATATTATAAAATCACAATTATAACAAAAATAAAATACTTTTTGTCAAAGTTTAGCTTTTTTTTTGTACTGAAAAAACAACAGTTTTTCAATAATGTTACATTATGATTAGAATCAAACCTGAACAACATGTTACAAAGAGAAATGTTGGAGTCTTAAGATTTGATCATTTATTTAAACTGAACAGCAATAACAAATTAGCAAATAAAGCAGTAAAAATAAAATATTTGTAAAAAAAATAATAAAAATAATAATAAAAAGAAAATAGTTTGAAACAACAATAGTTGGTCTCATCTCTTTTATTTTTTTATAGCCTTACAAATGTATACCTGTGTGTGTGTGTGTGCACATTTTCAATGTGTCTTAGTGTTACCAATTTATTTTTGCGGTGGTTCTGCATTTTAGATTATTTTATTTTACAAATGATAAGAGAACAGTTGTTATAGTCTGTATGTATTCCTGTATTTTGTATTCCTCTATATGTGTGTGTTTGTGTGTGTATGCGTGTGTGTGAGAATGATAATTTTGGATTGTGGATGTTTTTTGCATTGTTGGAAGTGTGCCACTTTATTTCTGTCATTTCTGTCTGTGTTCTGCGTTATTTCTGATTTTGATGATGAATTTTGTCTATTTTGAGTCCAATAATAAATAAGTATTTATGTATTTATTTATAGATATTTAAAATATATCATAAATCCTCCAAAAACTGCACAAATGTTGAGTAAAAACATTAATAAACTGAGTAAAATTATATTTGTAAAAAAAAAACTATTGTTCTGTTACAAAATTAAATTTAATTTTTTGGGGTCCAATGGACCCCGAAGACCACGAGTGTGACTATTTTTGTCACGCCTACATAAAAACAGATAACATTCCATTTTAATTTTTTTTTTGTAGATCTAGAAAGTGTTGAGAGCCGTAGGAAGTTTCATACCATTTGGAAAAAGAGAACATTTTTTTTAATTCAAGCAAAAGTCATTTGGGGTCCAGTGGACCCCAAAGACCATCGAGGGTTAAAACAACACTTAACATTAGCTCTCAAAACTGTGCAACTCACCGAGTGATTAGTGGTGTTCGTTGATGATTAAAAACAAATATATCGGCGCAATGTATGCTTTCAATCCGTGTTATTTACTATAGTGGAACTATATTTTCAGATACCTCACAACCGCATATAAACTTCCGCTCAATATTTGAGTCTGAAGCTTTAGCACACTCCCGACCACTTGATGGCGACAACCACTTTGCCGCAGTTGCTCTGCTCACGCTAGCCTTCTGAGAGACGGAGAAACGAGCGAAAAGACTACAACCAAATGTAAACAGACCCCTTTCGGTATCCGGGGCGCAGTAATATCAACGAGCACTGAGGCTCCAACAGACATAAATGGAATTTTAAAAAATGGCAAACAAAACACGACAGAAACTGTATTTCGCTACGCTACTTGTTTTGGATCATCAACGAACACCACTAACCACTCGGTGAGTTGCACAGTTTTGAGAGCTAATGTTAAGTGTTGTTTTAAGCACATGTTTCAGTATGCTCGTAGACAACCACTCTGAAGCACCCTGAGGCTATCCTAAAATTGTCAAAAAGTCGAGACAGGACCCATTGTCAAAATTTCTAAGTCCACCACTCTAGTTCATCCAAAACAAACTAGAAAATAGACTCAAAGTGTTAAATACCGGAATTATCCTTTAATAGTAGTAGCTGAAGTGTTAGTACTACTCATTAGTCCTGCATTACTTAATTATTAATGACAGAAAATGTTACCCTTTTTTATTATTATCAGTCAACAACAAAAGCAAAAATAGGTTGATTGGTCAAGGGAGAATAGAATGTTAAGAAAAATCCAAAAATAACTCTACTTCCAACTGACAGTTACGTCTAATATTTTTAGTGTGATCTCAAAAGACAATTAACGTTACAATGCTGAAACAATAGAAACAGAACAGTGTTGCAGTTAACGATAAGAAGGCTAACCATGCGTAGCCAGAGGAACAGCATCACTTAAATCCAGCAACAGCACAAACAACATCTGCATAAAGGCAAGCCAAATTCCAATCCCAAGAGTTCACATATTGCAGCACCCTTGAACAGCAAATGGCAATACCACAACACCAAAGAGAACATGTTTAATCCATTTAGTCTCTTCAGAATTGATAGTGCGCTGTAAATTTATTTAACTTTTTCTATTAACTGGTTTTACAATTTCCATCTGTCCTCTATGTTTGCTGTGTTTATTCTGGCCTTAACTCACTTCTTTCCTTTTTTGGCACATTCAGTTTGGATCACCAAAAGTTCTAAAACAATGTTAGCATGGTTTCAAGATTTGTCTGCATCCTGTTGTTTCCATAAACAACAGCAGCATGTAGGTGTCCGATAGTTTACAAGTGTTTTATTTTTACACATGTAAGCTGTATATCAAGTCTGCACATTCAGACTTGACAGATCTGCACTTTATGAGGATGGCAACAGAAAGAATCCCTGAATAAACACACAACCAGACGTGTTTACATGGGAAGATGGCCTATAAGATGATCTGAATAAATACAACATTTTGTTCTGCAGACATGACATGCCTCTTCTTTCATTATCCATGTTTGTTATGGATAAATATAATTGGAAAGTGAAAATATAAATGATTCGAAAATGCCTGTCCTTGTTAAAGCTGGAAATATTTTTTCCAGCCTTCCAAAGAAATCCGGTATGGATTTTGCAAACAGCTGATCAAATTACATACAATACATTCTGCAACATTCGTTTGTGTTCCAGTGAAAAATGCAAGTCATGAGCATTCTATGACAGAATTTTCTTTTTTAGATAAACTAATTCCAAACAAAGCTTTGACCAAAAGGGTAATCACATCAAATATGTACAAACAATATATCTATACTAAGCTCAACAATTAGCTCAAGCCGACAACTACAGCTAGTTCTCACTTCTTCCAGAAAACAGTTCAATTAGGCAAGCAGCGTGTGGCTAATGTGGAGAACAGATCTGAGCACTGAGGTCATACATATCCTATTCATCATGGCTTTAGCATTTCCCTTTTACACTCGAGTCGAAAGCCCCAGCTTCCTTTACAGCAACCCCCCAGACAGAGTCACTGCTTTACATCTGCATTTCACTCTATACTTCTCAAAACTCTTGTTTGTTTTGTATGAAAAGCTTCAAGATTCGTAAAAAAGAATGGAATGTAAAACAGTTAAATTTTTTGAACACTGAACAAGACATGAGGATCCCAGTTTTTGAATAGATTTTGTTACTTTAGTAAAGAAAATGAACTTCTGCCAAGCACAGGCAGTTTTGAGAGAAACTAAAAACATGTGTCTCTTCTCAATTTTGCAATGGTTTTACTAACCAATGGGGCTTTTTATTGCTGGAGAAGGAGGAGGAGGAGGAGGAGGAGGAGCAGAGCAATACATGATCCTAGGATTAGAAATGGTGGCTTAGATCCATAAACACACCAACATTGAAACATGTAATTTCTTGATATGCCAAGTAACAACTTTTCTCTCACGAATGCTTGGTTATTTAGCGAGCAAGAAGCAGCAATGCAAATTAGCATTATTTTATATGCAGTGAACAATATTTAGACATCATTGTTCCAAGCATTTAATCCTGAATTGAGGGAACAGAACATGCAGAGCTGCAAGTAGCAACACACATGTGCTAACAACAAGCCAAAAAATATAATGCTATGCTTGACTGTCATTACTCAGCTAACAGCTATTTGAAAGAAAACTTGCTTGGGGCTGCCTTTTATCCTTGTTCTGCCATCAATCAGTCACATGAAGAAGTGAATATGGACACATTTTTGAATGATTCAACTTTCTCTGCAGAGACATGCACAATGTTTAAGCACGTAATCATCTATTTTAAGAGCTATTATAATAACAACACAGTGTGACATCAGATTGACATCACCAACACTTTGCACAATAATCTAGTAGGCCTATTTAAAGATCACAATCCTTTGTTTCAAATACATTTACTTAAGACAGCTAGCAAATGCTGGTGTTCACCCTTGGATATCTCTATAAGACTATTAATTGTTTTTTTGTGCTTTTTAACTTTAAGCATATTTGAAGTTATCAATCACACCCCCACAATGGAACAGGCAAGAGAAGATCTAACTACGCATTCCTGTAATGGAGGGTGGTGGGGGGAGGGTAAGGGGACGTGATTACAGTTGGAGGTTTAAGCCCAATTTATACTTCTGTGTCGAACTCACACCGTAGCTACGTCGTAGGCTGTGTGTAGAGCAATTCTACGCAGACGCAAGCACTGTAATTGATCTGCTACAACCCCTCCCTCGGGTTTCACATGCTCCCTCTGCATGTGTAATTGTGCATCAACGCAGACAATGACACAGAAGGATAAATGAAAACCAATGCGTAATAAAGGCTCCGGCATAGGTCCGACGCAGAAGTATAAATTATACTAAGACTTAGTATTTCTTTACATAAAAAATGACATCAGCACCATGACTAGAAGTTGTATAATAATAATAAAAAAATGTCCATTAACATGACCCTGAAATGTGTATCTCACCTGCCAAGGCTATTTACATTTGTTCAAGTGTCATCATGTAGTTTTAAAAAATGAGCCTAGGAATTTCTTAAAACTTTTTGTCTCACATATGACAAAAAAAAAGGATTACATAAACATAAAAAACATCCGCTTTTAACTAAAGCATTAGATTGGTGACCCTTTTGGATGGTCCACGTGGAGATTGCATAAATTTCCTTTGCTCAGATGAAATAAGCAGCAAACTCAGTTTTAAAAAATGTGGTTTATGCTCTTAGACTGACCTCTTAGTTATAACTCCTGTGAAAATGTAAGTGTGTGACTCACTATTTTGTCTATGATGAAAAGCATGCATAGGCTACTTGAAGCCTGTACTCTGTGCACCTATTATTGATTGAGATAAAAAAAACTGCTGGAAAGCAAAAGAGAAGATTGAGAATATGAATATTGTTCATTTGAGTATCTCCCAAAAGAGTATTTCTATACTCAAAGCATTTTGAAGTGTCACCTCCGACCTCACCCCTCCCCTGTTTTACAAAGCTCTGGAAAATCATGCTCTCCACGGCGGTCCCCTTTTGGAGCCTCCAAGCCAAACTGTCTGGAAAGTAAACAAATGTCTCAGCCCCACATTCAAGTAGACGACCACCACCCTCCCCCCAAGATATCCCAGCAGTGAGTCATATATCCAGCCATCTTGCATTTGCTAACATTTTCCAGTAGGTGCAAATCATTTCCCCTGACCAAGAAATACCAATTTCATTTGTGGTTCCCGAGTTAGGAGCACAAACCTCAATCTTCCCCCTATTTTTCCTTTAGTTGTACTGCATTAATCTAACATAAAAAACTAGGGGTCCCTTATGTTTTATTGAATTTATTCTAACGTGTTCTCACTTTTAAGTGATTGCAATTTTAAAATTACCATCAGATTTATCTAAATGAAAAACCCACATCATATTCATTCAACACCATGTAGCTTCTAGCTGACTTGAGCTTTACAGTATAAGCAGTATCTTACCATTAACTTAAGCCTATTTTTACCATTGTAGACAAACTTTGGTAAAAAAAACAACAATGTTTTGCAGTGGTAATGTATTTTGGAGGTATATATCACCAAAACATGGCTGTAGCGGAAAAGAAAATGGAGGGAATACCTATAGCAAAATGGTCAATACTGATAGGCTACAACTTTTGGTTAAGCAAACATCTAAATAATTTTTTTATTATTATTTTACTGTATTTGTGTCTGTATATGTCCTTTCACAGTTATAAACTTGAAAACATTTTATGTGGGAAGATTCGACAATGCATCTGATCATCTTTAACTGAAGGCAGAAGCAACTCCTTTACCTTTAAACGCGACCCAGCAAACACAGGACGTTGGCACAACGTACCCAAGCCAAAAGGTTTCTATAACGACGTTGTGTGGTGAAGGTTGTTACAGCGTTGTCACAATTTTGACATTAAACCACCGTTCAGAGCCATTGCTTAAGGTTGTGCCTATGGTGTCTTGACAACCACAAGACATGTAGCCTCGTCACTGCCCTGAAGCGCGAAAATCAACCTTTTAAATTTCAACCGCCCATTGGGCTCATTGTGTTGTCTAATTCTTCATCGAGCAAGGATACGTGAGTTTTGCGTTTAATTTAGCCTACCTCAGCTAAATAAGATACGTAATTATTCAAACACATCCTACAACTTCATTTTCTGTGACTATGTAGCCTCGCTCGCACTGTTTAGTTTTTCATTTGATTTGTCTGCTATTGAGTCTCATTCGTTTCTTTGCTCCTCTGGATTTGTGGATGTTGTTTCCTGGACTGATTCCGGTTACCGACCTTTATCGCCCGGTTTTCGACCAATGTCTGCCATGTACAGAATCCGGTTTTGTTCATTAAATGTTCTGATCTTTGCTTTTTATGTTTTATTTATTATACTTTGTATATTAGTTTATTTCTGGGTTTTTTGTTGTTTTTTTTACAAATGTATGACTTTTGGAATTGCAATTTGATTACCATATTCAGATTTAATAAAGTTGAATTAACGTAAATCAATACCAGGTGGAAACAGAAATGCGTCTTTGCTTTCTATTAGTTATAGTTTGAACAGTTTTATAGTTTTGAACAGTTTCTATTAGGCTAGTTATAGTTAGCGCGCTTATTCGGTTGCTGGAGTTCCTAAATGCTGCATGGACAAATAAAACCTGTTGTTCAAAAGAATAAATTTCACTGATGTTCAAGAAGAAACTGAGGAATACTGTTGATGTTAAAGACCATTATATGAATGTGGAAACTTCCTCACATTCCTTGTAAAATGTTCATGCGTGGAAAATATGGACAACCATATATAACAGGATCTTCCTTACATGTGGTGGCAACATGTTTCTGGAAACAAACTGTCCCAGGAGACCTGATGGACTGCAGTTCATATAATCAAATGTTATCAGTTACTTTGTAAGACCATGGTCATGAAATTTCTTCTCACATCAAAAATTCGATGTACTTGCACTGAAACTACAAATTTATAAATTCATATTTTTATTTATTTATTTAAAAACATGCACATATTTACCTTGAATGAATGGACAGTCTCATGCTTTGTATTTCTGTTACTTATTTGTGCATTGATTGGATGCAGATGTATCTAGTAAAGATGACTATAGCCGAAAACATGGCTAAGATTTGACATAAAGGGATCCTCACTGGGGATCTCCACCATGTGCAGAAATAGTTAGTGCCGGCTAGCAGAACATAGTATGTGGGAGGATTCAACCAGGAAGAAGTCGTATATTCGGGTTGCAGAAATCCTCTGAGGGGTTAGGGGTAGCTTCTATGTCTGATAGTTAAAAATAATCAAACAACAAATTATTTATACAACATGATAAAATGATTATGTACATAAATGCTCACATGAGAGGATTGTTTGAAAGGAGAGGGTTAAAACATACAAAGAAAATGCACTTGTATGTTCACAAAGCAGATTTTGGGGCAGTGGTGGGGGCAGCAGTATAAGAAGACAGCTTCATTTTATATGGGAGTATAAGCACTGGCTGGAAATTTTGTTTATAGCTGTATTTGGCAGCTGTTTCCTTGGAGATCTAAACCGTACTAATTATTTCCATTCTCTGTGAGCGTTTGCAGTGGGTCAAAACAACCTTGATTAAATATGATCAAACAGCACCACCAGTATGTCTCTACAAGGTTTTGTAATTTTATTTCATGTGCATTTACATTTCTAGCAGTCTCTCTCTTACCAACATTGCACATTAACTGCAATAAATCAATGCAATTACCAGCAGGGGCGCTTCAAGATAACCAGAGGCCCCTGGGCTTCTACATTTATCTACATTTTTTTTTTTTTAGCTTCCTGACAATTGTTTTGTCGAAATTTATCTTGTCGTTACAGCAGTTAATATTTACAACACTGTATGTATGCTGTATAGATGGGTCAAATATAGGTGAATATGCATATTCACTCTTTGCCAGTAGGTGGCGTTTATGGACCAGCAGAATTATAGAGGTTACATAAAAAAAAAAGAATCGCTGCACTTCTAAACACTATGTTATTACAGGCATTATCCGAAGGTAATATGAAAGGAAAATGCCATCAAAACTTTCCTGGCCAAAATGCGAGTTTATAGGAAATCTACCGCTCCATGATTTAAAATATTTATTATTCATCAGCAGTATCAAAACAATCAGTTAGCATAAATGTAGGCTATTTGGTGATAGCAAACTGCTCTAATAGTGCGAGAATGTAGAACATCACTACGTTTTTACTTATAATATTGCGACTCCTGTTTTTCCATCCCCATTTTTAAAAGCTCCTGAGATAGAGATAAAAATTGAGACTAAAGCAGCACTGAATGAACACTTGCAGATAACCTTCAGATAACATGCAGATATCTGCGTTCAGTGCAGATCGGCTCTCTCGACCTGTATGACATTACAGAATGCAGAGCCGGTCCAGGCTCTGTTGGGGCCCTAGGCGAGATTTTAGATTGTGCCCCCACAAATCTGGATAAAAGGAATCACACAAAAATGAAAAAAAATAGAAATCGACAAAAAGTGCAATAAACTAGTTCCTGCCTGTCACCCCTGTATTTGAGCATACACTGGAAAATGACATTATTATATTTAAATGATGGCAAATTATCAATCATCACCGTCCTATGGTTTCTTTTAAAATACACCAAAAGAGGTTCTAAAAAAGCTATTTAAAAAATGTAACAAACATCAATGTCTGCCATGAAGAGTCCTTAACTTAAGGTTTCGCTCATTTTTTCAAAAGCATATAGATTGCTAATGGCAAAAATAATAGGCTTCCTATGGTAACTGGGCTGTCATGCAAATAACACATGTTATTGCGTCATGATGCAGGCAGTGTTTAATTTAGTCCAACATAACATGTTAACAATTAATTTTTTTCCACCGTTGATATCAACTTTGTTATTGTAAAGATATTGTAATCTAAAGTGCTAAATAAAGTAATAAGAACAGCTAATGTAATGCGGTCACAGGTGTATGTTTGTTTAGTAACGTGGCTCAACCAATAAGAATCAAGGACCGGAACTAACCGTTTTATAAAGCATGTTCGCGAAGACTTGGCCCTTTTAGTTCCTGTTGCATGTCCGACAAGCTTCGCCGCACCATGTTCTCACGCAGTGAAAAATACATTGCGAAGCAAAGAGGATGCTGACAGACAAGGTTACTTTTGATATGAAAAAAAGCCTGAACTTTCAAATTTTGTCATTTTTTAACGAAATTTGAACAATACGTTTTGTGTCTCTTTAATGTGTCTGACAGATCACTGTAGAGCCTCAGTTAAAGCTGCTCATGAACCGATCATCTCTTCCTTCTAATGTATAGCATCAAATTAACATGAATGAACATAAGTAGACTGTTGTTTTAACTGTGGAAAGACGTCAGTACACACCGTTTTTCAGGTTCAAATCCTCCAACATAAATCTACTAACTCTCCTGACTGCTTTGTCGGACAAAAATGGCAGATTCGGCAGATGGCGGATGATTGGTCAAATTGCCTGTCAGTCCCTGCGAAGGGTCAATGGGCTCCTTGCACGTAACTACTTTCTTACCGGAAATGCGGCCTCGTCTTTTCCGGCGCTATTCTACACTATGAGATGAGATGTTTACAAGAGTTGCCGAAACTTACAATAACTGACGTACATCGCCTTTGTAAGTTCTCCTCCAAATCACCTACCAGCAAATTAGAGAGAAGGGCTTTAAAATGTATGCCTCTTCATATATCCACGGATATGAAGGTAAGTCTATATCTCAAACTTTATGGCTTACGTTAGTTTGCTAGCTTACATTAGGCTAATAAACAACCCCGGGCTGACAGAATATGCGTGTTATAATGTTGTACTGTTTTTTAGTATTAGGCGGAAAATGTCTACGTTGTGTATGTACGCCTTCAAACAGGAAGAGAGCGGGCTGTATTTACCCGTTGCGGATATGACGTCAGGTTGCTATGTGCAAGGAGCCTATTGGCATAAAAGCGTGCAAAGTGCACTCCATTTAAAATCACTAAATAGCTGTCACTAATCTCAGACTCAGTTCATCGTGATCTGAAAAAGTTCTGTTATAATCAAAGAGGCGGTCAACAATGCATAATTCATCTCTTATTTACACCGTGCATGCACTTTGTTATAACAAAATGATTCACGAGCATCAGCACTGAACAAAACTCTGGCGTTTGGATTTTGACGGCTCTGATTGGCCATCGTGTTCAAGAAATCAACAGACATGTCTGTGAATGGCTTCAGTGCTCAACGCTGCAAATATAAACCCTTTGATGCTCTCCAGAGCGCAGACACAAAATACACACTGGAGTGTTTGTAAATCAGTTTCTCAAATATGATATTATTAAAGAATTAACCTGAGGGTACTCTTTCTTTCATTTGAGGTTGCTTAACACCACCGTACAACTGGATCAGATATATTTAACTGATATAGTTAGATATCATTAACTGCAATATAGTTTGCATCACTACTGCAAACTCATATATATATTCATACTTTGCAGTCACGTGACTGGATACCTGGCGGGCAACAAATGCTGACAAAATGGCGACAAACAGTGGCCAGCCAGGGGAATTGCAGCCTTGCAAATTTCTAATACTACAATCAATTAACTATTTAGACCATATGTCACCGAATGTTAAAATTAGATATCAAGAAAAGATTAACATACTCGGAACGTGTGATCCATACGCAGCACCCGCTGATGTTTTCATTGCTTTGAAGCTGACAAAGTCTCTACCAGACTTGGAGTAACTGTAAGTAAGTAATAAGTAGACGCAGTACAACAGTAACGTGTCATTCATTCTCCATGTATTCATCTTCTCATATCATATCAAATCAAAATCACGTACAGATGAACGCGTTCTGGCCACCTACTGGGTGGTGATGGCGCAGTGGATAAGACACATGCCCTTGGTGTGAGAGACCCGGGTTCAAATCCACTGTAAAACACCAATGTGTCCCTGAGAAAGACACTTAACCCCTAATTGCTCCAGAGGCGTGCGACCTCTGAAATATAGCAATTGTAAGTCGCTTTGGATAAAAGCGTCAGCTAAATGTAAATGTAAATGTACTGTGTAACCACGTTTATGTTAAGATTACACAATTGACATAGTGCATCCAATCGCACAACAACTATCTGGCATGTCGTTTACACCTCAAAACACCAACTTTTGTATATTAAAACTGGCGACATCCTGGCAAGATCCTTGATTAGTGTACTGGGTTTCGTTGCTAGAGAACAACGTTCTTGCCCACCAGCCAGTACTTATGACATCACGTGCAAAGTATGAATACAATGAAAAAATTCGTAAAATGTCCTGTCCTGAAAATTTACGGGTGTGTGAGTTTGTTTCTAGAATGCTGTTGTCACTGCTGCAAACTCCTATACAAATAACTATTTGACAAATATAATTTTCGTGAAGCTCACCTCCCAGTGTTGACCTCTGGGCTTCAGCCCATGGAGGCCCGTGTGTTAATGCTGTGTACAGAGTCACTTTTTAGGAACATTTTAATTGCAAAGATGATAGTGAACAAAATGAGATTGGTCTCTGGAGTAGAAACAAACAAAACAAAATTTAAAAAACTTTAAAAAAATATGATTGTTGTTTTTTCTACCATAAATTTGAGTGACTGTGCCAAGGCCTTGACTTTTCCCTTAAATAACAAAACAGCAGTATCACATTCAGAGGTTCTATATTCTATCTGTTTACTTGAGGAAAGTGAACACAAAAAAACAAGCCAGTACAAGTCAGTATCTGGCTATTCTCCAGACGAGACATTCCTTTGAATAAATCAGTCATTGTATTTGAGTGGGTGGTGCGATAAAGAGTTCAGCATTTGTCTCCATCTTCAATGCCTTTCATCACAGTCAGTAAAGCATGCATATACTACGTTCGAAAGATCAGTCTGCAATTTTCAATAGATATTAAATACTTTTCAGTTTTTCTTTTTTCAGACCACACTTAAAAAAAAAAAAAAAGACTGGTCATATTCTGACCGGACATTATCTGGTAAGATAAGACATTCCCTTTAACCCTAAAACACAACAAAATGCATGATTACAAATATAAAACCTTTGAAAAATCAATACAGTAAAATAAATTCATATTGACATTCATTCGTAGTATATACACTATGGCACTATGGCCTTTTTAACAGACTTTTCCTTAAGTGCACAATCATTTATTTTAAAGAATTATTGATAAAAAACTATGTAAAACTCTAACTTTGGTCACTCAGCACTGCCCCTGTCAAGCGGTTACATTGTTACGTATAAACGTATCGTCATCCTTGCTAACATGAAAAACAATAACTTTTTTATGTCCATGGTGATAAACCTGCCCAATGGAAAGACAAGTGCATGTTGTAAGCATTCCAATACCTTGTACTAATTGTGCTTATCATATTACTATATTTAATTGAGACTTTTCAATGCAGTTTGCACACTTTCATTTTTGCTATAATTATTTTAAACTGACAATGCTTACAGATTTCATAAGTAGAAGTGTGCATTTTTGCAACTGTAATTGAATACCATTTAAAAGTGTGGGGTCAATAAGATTTTTAAAAATATTTTCAAAAGAAGTATGCTCACCAAGATTTTAAATCCAATTTATTCCAATGGCAAAGTTGAATTTTCACCATTACTCCAGTCTTTAGTGTCACATGATCCTTTAGAAATCATTATATGCTGATTTGGTGCTCAAAAAAAAATATTTCTTATTATTATCAATGTTTAAAAAAGTTGTGCTGTTTTATGTTTGTACATTTGTTTGTGCAAAAGTCATACTGTCACATTTGATCACTTGAATGCATCATTGCTAAATAAAACGATTAATTTCCCTTTTTTTATGCTGTATATTTTTTACGTGTATATTTGTGATGACTTTATAGATACTGTGTTGAAATAAATATTTAACCACACAGAAGACAGCCACACTTGCTGTACATTTTACAGACACACATCCCAAAGCAGTAAACTTTTGGTGTGTTTGACTACAGCAGATTTCTTCCATGCCAGTGGACCCAAAGCAGCCAGACATGAGCACAAGCGAGCAAGGAAACGTAAGCACTATAACTCATTGCAGTGTCTGCCCCTACAGCTTTTAGCTTCCTCTGTGCTACATTCTCTTATGATCCAATACTTGGCTGCCTATTGTAACAGTGTGAAGAAAAAAAACAGCCTCCCATTCCTGTCCTGGCGTGAGAGTATTGCTTCTTGCAAGCAATATTGCAGAGGTTTGGAAGTGCTATTTGCCACTCCATTGGGCTGGGCTTCACAAGCAGAGCTGCTTTGCGACTCAGCCCACCCCCTCCTCACCTCTGCTCCTCTGGCCTGTACAAGCATTGGAGATGGAGAGTAAATCAAGTGCTCGGAGAACATGGCTCACAGCTGTTTCCTCCCCCTTCCCTTAGAAGTTTGTAAAAACAGAGGAGGATTCAAATACAGCATTAGTCAAGCATTACTTTGAATACTTTAAGTCTTCTGGTTCACCTTATGCGAGATAATCTCATATTTAGTAGTAGGATGTACTCCTAAAAGGTGTGAAATATTGTCAGTACATATGTTCAGCATTTGTCTCATCTACAAAAAAAAAAAACTTGGATTTTCATTACATACACACCATTCACATTTAGAATAAATGTCCTCATGAATAAGTAACTTCTAGGAGCAGTTTGGCAACATGACTAATTCAAATACAAACTCAAATGTGTCTGCCAATAATGTTCAGATGAAAAGAGGGAGTGGAAAGGAGAAGAATCAGTAGTGAAAACATATTTTGTTTCTAAAATGTATTTTAGAAAATTACTATAAATAATAGTTAATTGATAAATACAACACACTGCATATATATATATAGCATATACATCTTTATCCATTATAGGCCTGGTGGAAAAACAAATCTTTGCTGCAAAGAAATTGATGGAAAATTGGACAAAACTGTTCAGGGCATATTTTGTTATTTAGCTGAATTTCTGTTTATGGATGGATGGATGGATGGATAGATAGAATGATTGAGTGTAGATAGATAGATGGATAGATAGATGAATACATAGATAGATGTTTGTGAGCTATTTCAGCTGTTTTGTTTACTTCCTCTAGAATTAGACCACCCAACCCCAATCCCACACGCCTTCTCAGTAAAAGCCTGCCCTCCAAAGACATGTCAGCCAACCTGACGTCAGCAAATCTGAACACGCAGGGAGCATTTTCTGATGGCTGAAATAAACTGGACGCTTAGCTGACTCTTTTTCTATACAGAGCCTAGAGGTGTCAGCTACAGGTGGTGTGATTCCTCAGGACACCTACATCAGTGATATCTGTCGAGTTTTCAATTTCCTTTCATTCTTGGAATATTTACTGTTCATTGTCAGTTGTGACCCGTCAACATTTATTCATAATTTCTCACATAAATTATTGAACTGTATTATGGATGACAGTCCTCTTTTACTTTATAGCACGCAGTGTTGTGCAAGTTACTTCCAAACTGTAATACATTATAGATTACTTGTTACTGTTATTTAAAAGTAATTATTCACCTTACAATATTACTGTCTCAGAATTGTAATGCGTTACATTACTCCTGTTTTACTTTTGAGTTACTTTCACCAAAATAACTACTGAAGTAGAACTTAACATTCTAAAATGACTAAATGTACTACAGAGAATTTTACATCCAGTAGAAGGCGATATGATGTAGCATAATGACTGTGGGCTATCCAGGCTTCTAACAATATAGCATATCATTGGCAAAGTGAAGGCTCAAAACAATGCAAGAAAGGATGACAGACAGAATCACAAACGATCCAAGCCTGTTAAAAGTATGGTAGAGGTAAAGTGATGATCTGGGAATAGCTTGGGTCTATTCATATTAGACACAACATTACATGTATATGCAAAAAGTAATACGTTACTGTAATGCATTACTTTTGTAACGCGTTACTCCCAACACTGATAGCACGCCATACAATTTTATTGAATTTGAAATAAAATCAAAAACAGAGCAAAACCTACCATTCAGCCAAACCACATGCACGATCTTGGTCATCTTTCACATAAATGTTTGTGTTAATGAAGTAATTCACAGTAACATCCGCATGTGTTCAGCATGTGAAATACGCTTAATAAAATGTTGAAAAGCAGAAGTCTGTGGAACTGTAAAAGATTCCTGACCAGCAAAGGGAATGTTTTGCTGATCCTATTGTCTTTTTAATACAGAGGCAATCAATAATGAGCAACAATGAATTTAAAGTCGTTCACAGCAGCAGAAAATGAGTTGCTTTTTTTTTTTTTACCAAAGTTTTACCTTTCACCATTGTCTCCCCTTCTTGTTTTACTACTTGTTTAAAACTGTCAGCTGCAACCCAAGACAACTGGGATATAAATTGTTTTCTTGTTTCCTTGTAAAAAGAGAGCCTATAAGCAGCAGCAGTAAAGTCAGTGCAGTTAAGACTGTCATAAAGCCAGTTTACTGTCCTTCTTAGCAACAGACTCTAACATATCAGTGAATAATCGCCAAAAACATATTCAAGAATTACTGTTACAATAGAACAACCGATGTTTAAAGAATAGTCATGACTCATGGGGAACATACAGTGTAATTCTACAGAGCCAGAGTGGATGCTTATGAGAGAACACTGACAAAAGGGGGAGGAAAATTAGGGTTGGCAGCATTCTTCTTACTTAAAGCTGTTAAAAAAGAGGCAGCAGAGAGTGGGGCTGGGTCTGATTGCTGCTCTGAGCAGGAAAAACCTCAGTCTGTCTTCATGGTGCAGCGATAACCTGGACTTTTTTTCCCTTCCTCTTCCCTGTTACTTTGCACGCAAGAACAGCTCATGTCTTTGATATGGGCATGATGATCTTTGAGCCTTATAGGACTGTCCTGTTTCTGGCTTTATCTGTGGCTTTTTTACAATTTGTGAAATGCCAAGACGAAAACGGTGGTAAGTTGCTGTTTATTCACGAAGCTAATTGTGCTGATGCTAAATATGTTGCTTTTGATCTTGGAATAATGACATGGGACTAGTCTTATTTTTTTTTATTTGATAAATGTTCACCAGTAAGGTTTATGTATGTAAAATGAAATTGTCTTGAAAGGCTTGAATTTAAAGCTTTTTATATGTTAATTGTTAACTGTTTAAAATTGGAGCTTAATTTTAAAGGACGTTGCATACATCTGCATAAGATTTGGCTGTACTTTTGACCAGCAAGCATCTTTAGCTATGCCATGTGGTTCTCATACTGTAACATGATTAACGGTGATGTCACTTGGAGTTTTGTGACATATGAGGATGGGCAAAAAGGCACAATTTACTTTTGACTCTTCAACATGCACCATCAGACTTGTTGTCTACTTGCACCAATATCCTCCTCTCACATCTGCTAAATCGATTTCAGCTTTAGCACTGTGCTCACGTCTCTACAGGAACACATCTTGCATCCTAATGTGAAGCAGATGTGTGAGGATATTATGAGTAAGGCTCTGACTCTGAACATGCAGGGAAAGAGAGAGAGAAAAAAAACACCCAGCCGAGAAAACACCTGAGTGCTATTACCTCAGTCATGCCCCGGTTTAGAGCATTTCAAACATGTGACGTGTATTTTTCCCTAAATGATGTCACCAGACACAACACTTTTAGGGAGGTTCTCTTGATATTGAATGTTTAGCAGATTTTGATGCCTATCTGAGCAATCTTTTACGTGTGCCTCTTGGATTCAAAACCTATTGTTGGGGTTTCACAGGCAGTGCGCCACCTTCTGGTAAATGATCATTGCACCCAAAAAAAAAAAAAATAATTGAAGTTTAATTAAGTTGAACTCTTTAATAATATAGCACACATACACAATTATAATGCTTTTCCAATATAAATAGAGATTTTATTTTTCACACCGGTCTGTGCACTTTAGTCTAAGAGGTAATAATATTTTATTTAAGTGAACTTTTTTTTTGTATTTTTTGGTGGCATTTCTCTAAAACTATGTATTTTGGTGGCATTATCATGTTTCCTGCTAAACTGCATATTTGCCCATTTGGATAGGCTCTATAAACCAGTTATAACTAGTCTCATATGTGTATGTTAATCTATAGTAGCCTACAATTAATACAAGTTTTTACAATTGCAAATTCATGTCAACTAACTTTCATTAGAGTATTAGTCGACTGCAGTGGACTGGTTAGGTGGTTAGGTGTAAGGGTTCGGGTTAGTAGAGTAAGTTGACATGTAGTAGCAAAGTTACTTATAGTTAGTAGAATGTCTGTTGGGGGAGCATCAAAATAAAGTGTTAGCAGATATTAAGCAGATATAGTCTACTAATACTCAGTTGGCATGTAGTTGCAAGTTACTTATAGTTGGTAGAATATCTAAAGTGGACTATCGAAATAAAGTGTTACCAACTTAACTAAAGTCTGTTTGTGTTCATACTATTCCTTTCATGAAGAAAATGGCTAAATTGGTTTGGTTTCAAGCTAGTTAAAGTGACTAACTGAAAACAGATGTTTCTTTCTAAACAGTTTTGTTACAACAGTAATATTTATGTAATATAAAGAGAAGAAAATTACTTTAGAAAAACAAAACAACAAAAAAATGTAAAGTGCTTTTCGGCAAATGTGGTTAGGTTGCTAGTATTTTTCTATCTAATCCATAAAAGATGCTGTTTCTCTCACCCTGTCCTTTCACACAGACATTTCAATGCCAGCACGCACCACATAAAGTCCAAGTGAAGTTGTTCTGTTCTTCATCCATTCCACGTGATCAAACATCTTTTCATCTGAGCGTTATCACATGGAACAGTTTGAAATACCCCTAATCTTTTGGATAATGTGTAATTTTGTGTAGATTTGGTTAAACAAATCCACACAAATTACTTCTCACAATAAAGCGAGAAACACTGTAATTTCTCTCTGACCCAAACAGAAGATTCTTTCTAGCATTATACCTTTCATTGAATTGTTTTATTATAAGGTTGTGTAGCCTTCTGTGCTATATTCTACTTTTCCATATATTTTTTTTTGTACATGAATTAATGCCCTTTTTTGTTTAAAAACTGGTTTCAGTCATTGTTGCCACATCAATTATATTACAAAAAAAAAGAGTGTTCTCACTTTACAGTACAACTAAATATCCAAATATGCGCATTCGACCGAGTCCACAGCTTATGTGCTGATGGAAAACATGTGCTGCATTTTTGAGCTATGACTTGATTACATGCCTCTTTGGTCCTGCAAGAGGGAGGGATAGAGACAGTGAGAAAGAGGGAGCGGGAGAGAGAGCCCTATTCTCCATGACACCAATTTCTAACCTTTACTGTACAATCCGTAGCACCTTTGATCTCCTGTATGGCACTGGGCTTCTCCATGAAATAAACAATTTAGAGGATGGATTTTTAATGTTTAGCGCGATCTTGAGCCTGCTCCATGGGAACTAGTTATAAAGTCAATTATGGCAGTCAGCAAATGCAAGCCCGGGGGATGACTTCCAGATGTTAAACTGGTTGCTTTGGCAGTATTTGTAAAATATTAAAACAAATGTTGGCTAAAATGTGGTTGTGGAGGAAGTCATGTAGCCGATGTGAAGAACACTGTGTCTTCGAACAGCATTGAGGACAATTGGGGTTGGAAAATTAGAGCCAATGCAGACATTTTACCACTATAAACTACAATAGCTCAGCAAAGTCTGTGATGTGCAAGCAAGCCTTCAGCCTCATGTTCAATTGATGTAGTGAAAAACCTTCAAATATACTTTTGGCAGTCTTACAGGGCCAGGAAGCAAGGAGGATGAGACATATGTATGCCAAACATGACTGTGTAGAGAACGCAGTGGAGGAAATGACGAGATCTCCCCTTGAGATGGTTCATAAGCTTATACACAGCTGTTCCATGTGGTCTGTATATCATCTGGATTTGGCCTATACATTTTTAGTCTCTGTTTGTCTGTTAATGCTACACTAGTCCCCAAAAACACTTCTTGATGGATAAAAGAAGAAGCCAGATTTCATATACTGATTATTTTGTGGATATAGGCTAAATCGATAGAATAAAGCATATATTCATACTGACTTTTTTTTTTTTTTTTTTTTGTAATTTAGGAGTTTGTAATTTGGGAGCTTGACATCCCCATATTTAATATCAATATGGCCAGACTACTCTTCAAAAGTTTACTTTGTGTGTTTCATTGCAGAAAGAAAATCACAAGTTTGGAACAATATAAGGATGAGTGACAGAATTAACATGTTTTAACTATTCTTGAAGGACAGATAACATGCTCAATGTCACAAGTCATTTTACTAACTGAACCATATCACATCCCCTGCCTCGTTTTTATTAGCCCTCCTGTCCAGTAAAATCCCCCAAAAATATGATCCTCTACTGAACGAGTGACTAATATTTACAAAGTTGTCTGTTAAACTATAATATACAGCCATACCATTCTCAAGTTTCTCACACTATGAGAAATTTACTGTACCATGATGGTGTTGATACCAATACTTAAAGTAGCCTACATAAAGTCCTTTGTGGCTGCCCAGCTTGAAAATATATTATGACAAGATGAAATGACAGGTTCTGGATTTGGGCCATAAGATCAATTCAACAGAACTATTCCACATCACTTTTGACAGTTACTAATAGAGCACAGCCCTATAATTATATCTACATTGTGCTGAAAATGAAACAGATGTCATTCAGACTAGAGTATTGATTGCTAAACAGAGAAGTCCGTTTTTAATTCAAATTGAGTTTGAATGCATACCAACATATTTGTTGGCTATTCAAGTCTTTCTACATAGTTTATTTAGGGATCCTTAACGAATCTACATTTAGTAATACTCTTGCAGGATTTGATATTCAGCTTCAGTTATTGTAAAACTGCATCTTGAGATATGTAGGCCTACTTTTGCTAGTGTTGGAGCTTATTTTTTCAGAGCTATGTAAAATTAACAAAGAGAATAAGTACATTTAACTTAGCCATTGGTTGGGGAGTAATTTCTACTTACTCATTTGTGTGCAATTCTCTGTTTACAGCACATTTTACTCAAACAATGTAACTGAATTAAGCCATGCTTTTAAAGTGTATGATTTACATAGAAACATTTTTGTTACACTGCGTAAGACAACATATCTACACAGATACCTCAATACTTGATATACAATTCACAATTTTATGAGCATGAATGGGTCATTTTGGGTAGAAAATGAACTTCAAAAGTCATAAAACAGCAAGTAACTAAATCTAATAACAAAAAACAATGATAAAACAGGGAAAAATGCAACCATATAAAAACATATCAAGTCAAGACACTCGATAATTTAAGGAAATATATAAAAAGCTTGGCTTGATAGGTTTTTATGAGTTGAATTATCCCACCCAAAGAGCACCGAGATACGGATTCTACACCCCATGCAGCACTTTTTGCATTCCTTGTTTTAAAAATGCAACCTCATTAATATTCATGCCTCAGTGCATGATGGGAACACCAGTATCAGAAAGTTTAACTTAATTTTATAACTTTGATACTTACTCAAAGAATCATTGTAAACATGATTCCAACAAACAATTCCAAGTAAAATATAATTCCACAAGCTTGAATCGAGTACTACAAATATTTACTATCCTTTTTTAATTCTTGCCTGAATTAACTCATTCAATATAGAAATTAAATTAGTTTTTTTCTGTAGTATTCACTTCACCGCAGAATAATTTTTTATCCACTCTAGAGAAAAATGAGAACTCTCAACATGAGAACACAGTGTGCTTTTCAACACAAGCAACTATCATACACTTCATTCACTCATAACTAGGCCGTCTGAGTCAGCCCAGTTTGTATGGAAACATCTGCACAGTTTATTGAGTCATGGACACAATAAGATTAGATTCTATTAGTGTTAGAAAAAACAAAGTCATCCTGAGATGCCTTGTGGCAGTCACATTTCAGTTTGTAAATGTCAGAGGCCTATCAGAAAATTACATATCTTTATTGTGTGTGATATCCATTGGTTAAAAAGCAGCTGCAGTTTGAAGTAGTTCTCAAAATGAAAATCAAAGAATAATATACCAAATTACAGTTTGATTTTTGTTCTGTTGCTAAGCCATTTGTACCTATATCCAGTGTACAATCAATTATTGTAAATATTAGGCCAATTATATACCAATTACTTCCTCATGTGGTTTTACTTTTTACATTAAACCGATGTTAAACATTGTTCATGTATACCTTCAAATAAACTAGCTACAATGTATCCAGTAGATCAATGTTGCCAAAAAGTTCATATATTATATTAAGGAAGAAAATGTGATCCAGGCACAGAACTTCAATCTGGCAGGAGCTTAAAGTTCAAAAACACATTCATGAGGGAGACATTTTTCCACCTTGTAAGTTAGTTCTTTTTCGTATCTTCACAGCAGGAAGTCTCTCACACTGGCATTTCCTCTGAAGGGAACGCTGAGTAAGGTCTCGTCTTAGCAATGATATCATTCCCAGCTGTCTCATAATGGTCCCAGCAAATCTACCTTTTCTTATTGTCTTACATTTTTTTTCAGCCAATAAGGATGCTCTTTTTGTCATTAAAAAATAGTGTATACTAATGACGTATTTTTACTGTTAGTGTAAAGTTGCCTGATGAGTGCAGTTTTCCTGTACAAGTGCAACTGATATGACCTCAAATTGCTTTTTTATTGCATAATTTAAGTTTATCACATCAAACTGTGCTCTAAAACCCTTACCTTATACCTCTTAGTCATTAAGGAAATAATTTAAATATTCAACCTGCTGTTTAATCTAAGCTTTTATGCTCGATTACGCTTGATTAACACATGCCAGTTTAACTTTCATAGGCTCTATATTAAATATTTTTTATAATATAAAATTAATATAATGTATCTGAATAAATATAATATGAATAAATATTTTACAGTATTTTGTATCTCTAAACAAAATTAGACAGTATATGATAGAGCGTAAAGTATTTCTAGGTAAAGCAGATTGCTGGTCAAACGATTAGAGTTGTTGAAATTACTCTGAGGTTAATCAATTATTTCCGGACCAGTATTCTCACAAAACACTGCAGTCAAACCAGCTGCTCATGACTAATCAGACATTTTCAAAAGCTCTAAGGAGAACAACTCTATAACCATGGAATCATGAAAAGGAGATAAGGCATTGACTCTCTTGTCTATTTCTCATCTAATCAACAATGAGTCTACTGGTTCCTATTTTCTAATTTGAGTTTGAAAAGATTCACTTAGTCCATATGTTTACTTTCACTTATAAAACTAGATCACACAGAAATACATTAAATAAAACTTAAAATCTGTAACAAGTTTTTTTCGATAGTCCACTTTAGACATTCTACTAACTATAACTTTGCAACATGTCAACTTTACCAGTCATTAGAGTATTAGTACTGTCTGTTTAATATCTGCTAACACTTTATTTTGATGGTCCCCCATCTACTACCCCCAATTCTTCTAACTGGACCCTAACCTAACAGTCAGTCTATTAGTCTACTAATGAGAGTTAGTTGACATGTATTTGCAAAGTTACTTATAGTTAGTAGAATGTCTAAAGTGGACCATTGTAACAAAGTGTAGCCAAATCTGTTTCCAGTCAGTACTTTGTGTTTCTGTTAAATTTGTGATATTATACATGCTAGATGAGTTTACAATACATTATTAAGTACATATGTTAAAAGTTAAAACACAACCAACCAGTATCTATATAATTTATGGCCTTTGCAAGAACTGACCTTTAAGCTGACCTTTTGACCATTCAAAACGTCATGCTTTAAAAAGATATAAGACGCCATAAACTTCAAAGGTTTCCAGAGCAAGTGGGATGCCTTCTAGTGGAGCAGTCTGCAGTCTCACTTTTATAAGATTAAGACCATGTCCATTACAACCGATTTCAAATATCTAAAACAGACATATGAGGATTTCTGAATTGTGACTTGTGATGCAGCCTGAATCATAATCACAACGTGTTCGTTCGTTGGCCAGAGGAGAACTGGCCCCTGACTGAGCCTGGTTTCTCCCAAGGTTTTTATTCTCCACTCTGTCACATGATGGAGTTTTGGTTCCTTGCCACTGTCGGCTCTGGCTTGCTTAGTTGGGAACATATTCAACAATATTATAGATCTGACTACTGACGCTGTTGGATGAGAACTGAACTGACCTGGATGATGACATCCTTTTTTGCAGAACTGCTTTAAAGATAAAATCAACTAATTGAATAATTGATGATCTTTACAAAGGAACTGAATCAACACTGAACTGACTTCAGCTGAACTAAAATGCATCATTCTCCTGTTATCACTGTAAAACTGCTTTGAAGCAATCTGTATAAAATGGTATAAAAATAAAGGTGACTTGACTTGACTAATTCATCCAGCCCGTTCTCATCCCAAGGCGTCATAAATGTGACGCTTTTGACATTTCGTCTAAATCCGACACACATGGCATCCTTTAGCGTCAATATGAGACGCAGATCCCAAGGCGTCATAACCTAACGCTACCCCAGACCTAAACCTACCCATAACAGTGCGTGTTTTATTGACGCTAAAGGGTGCCATGTGCGTAAGATTTCGACGAAATGTCACATGGCGTCACCTATATGACGCCAAAGGATGAGAATGCGTTGAATTCATCACATCCAATGCAAATGTTTCTTTTGAGAACCAAAATCCAGAGATTGTAATAAGCTGTCATTAAAATCAAATGCATAAGTTAATCCAAGGTAGAAAAAAAAGTAAAAGGGGAAAAGGTTGATCTGAAATGGAAGTACCACAGTGTGGGGTCACATGAAGTAAATGTTTATATGAATCCACTCCGCTGATGTCTCAAGGTTCTCCTTCCAAAACAGTGTAATGTAAGCTAGAATCATGACAGGCCAGCTGTGGAAGCTCTGCAAGCTCTCACAACATCCAAACAAAGCAAAGAGGAGGAAACGCACTACGAAACGAAGCATAAGGGAGGGATGTTTCCAATCCCTGGAAAAAATGAGTAGGGTTGTTCCTCACAGGATGCACAGATATTCAAATAATAATATTATTAATGAAATCCATAGCCTGTTAAAAAAAAAAAAAAGATTTTCTTTATCTCTTACGAATGATGAATTATTAATATTGTAAATGTTATTGTTTTTTTTAACTGCCCTGATGTTTCACTCCTGATGCATGAAAGCAGGCTAGGAAAGCAATGATAGGCCAGGTCATGAGATTTTGTTGATTTCAGCCAAGAATGTGACTGGTATTGACCTGCAGAAATTAAATATGTCTGACTCTCACACAGAGACACATTTAGACTTCAACGTCTGAACATATATTAAGTTTGTATAAAAAGTGCAGGAGTTCAAATTGTGTACTAAAAAGTCTATCTATCTGTCTATCTGTCTGTCTGTCTGTCTGTCTGTCTGTCTGTAAACAGAACAGTTATTTAAACTGGCTTTATTCTTTTTTGTTAAAGCTAAATAACAATATGCAATGAGCAGTTTTATAAATTTCATAAATAAAGGCCCCCATATACTGAAAATACAAGCTTTATTTCTAGCCAAGTGTATTATGATACCTTGAATTTCATGATTTCTCAGACATGTGGTAAAAGCTGTGTAGCAGACATGTTAATTGGATGTATGTAGATGGAAACGTTTTTTTTGTATGCAATTTAATCTATGAAAACTTATTTTACAATGTTTTTTTAGTAGTAATAGCATTAATAAATGTAGTTAATTCCAAAGAATATGTTTAATTTGAAATTATGTGTTAATTAGGATAGAAGTTAAGATTAAACAAGTTAGATATTGAAATTAGTTCATTAAGAACTGGTGGTAAGAGTTTTAGAGCACAGTGTGATGTGGCAATAAAATTATGCTGTCCAAAAAAAAAAAAAAGAAATCTTCAGGGCCACGTTTTTCACCGCACATCATCGAAAGCACAAAAAAAGAAAAAAAAGTGGAAGACATGTCCAAACGAGGAAACCATGTTTCCTTCTACAAGCGAGGTTGTTCTCCCTAGACTGAAACCAGTGTGACTCCTCATTTGTATCTCAGTAAAGGGTTGTCACAAGGACATAGAGTCAAGTCTTGAATAATCATAGGCTTCACAGTCACTTTGAGGTCTATATGTCTGGAGTGACAGTCAAAATTACAATGTAGACAAATCACCAACATCCCATTTTCACACAGATTCTTCTTCAAAAAGAGGGAGTTGTGTGTGAACTGCGGGGAACTCTATCAGTTAATTACAAGAGAGGTCAGAGGTCTGTGAAACACACAATTTATTTGTGTCATTGACTTTTAAAAAGCAGGACTGGAGACCTTTTAAAGTTTCCCTGGAGTTTGAATGCAACTTCTGGTTTAACTGTTAAACAGATGCTTCCTTTATGAAAAAAAAAAATAATTTTCCTGGATTGTGTGATTACCGTACATCAGCTTCATCACTGAAGTTCTTACAATCATCATATAATCAAATTATCATTTAACATTGTCCGGTGTTCAGATGAAACTCTTGCATTTATTGAATAAAAGACTGCTCTCTCACACACATAAACTTGGTGTTGGAAAGACAGATTCAGATGAGTCACTGTTTCCATAAGGTCATTTTCTAACCCATACAGCCTTGTTCCAACAACAAAGTCCCTGAACACAGCAAGTTATGAGTATTTCCACATAAACCAAAAGGAAAATACATGTGATTTATATTAGTTAAACTCCCACAATGCAGTATCTTGGTGGAGATGTAAAATGTAAAAAAAACTGCCCATTGTTTTCCTAGACCGTTCCTACGGAAGCCTAAGCGATAACCACAGACTTTAGCTGACATGGAGTAATACTGAGCATGTTCAGTGTGGTCAGGTCAGGCCAGACTGGAAGACTGGTGGAAAATGTACGTCAGAAGTCTACAAAGGACCATGCTTTTGCTATCATCATCACTAGGGGATTTGAAGCGTTGCTGTAGAAAGTGCAGAGTCTGCAATAAATTAACTAACCGAGGGAAAGAGTGAGCTTTCTCTTCACCTTTAATGGTAAGGTTTTCAGGGGTGGCTTGAGAAAGATTGTTCTCCTCCCATAAATTTGTAATGGCTCAAACACATTTTCAATGAAATATTCACAGGGGAATAGACAGTTCCAGCTGTATTGACTTAAATACTCACCACTGAATCATTTTATTACCCAATGTGTATGGACTATCTGGATCTGCTTTTTCAAATGTTTTGTAATTCCATTGGGACAATGGTTTTTATGTGCAAATCTGCTAGAATATGCAACCGTAATTATTCACACCATGAATGTGACTATAACATTGTTGTTATGCAAAAGATCTATAAACACAGCCCAGTCTCATCCCAATGCGTCATCTAACTGACGCTTTTGACCATGTTTGACCCATAGACAGTAAAAGAAATGGACACAGCGACCCCGTTGTTTTCAACGGAGAGAGTTGAAGCCCAACATGGGCACTCACTTCCTGATAGCCAAGCGTACTGCGCATGCTCAAACTGAGTTTGACGATGTGAGCAACCTGACTGACAGTTGTACGTCTTCTAGTAGCGGTGCCAAGAGGAATCTGAATCATTCCCTTCCGAATCTTGCAGAGCCAGAGATCGTGAGTATTAGCTGTTCATGAACTCGCAGCAGGAGCAACTTTATGACTCTCTATGGGCTTCTCCCTTGACTTTATGCCTCCACGTCCCCCCGATTGCGCGCAAGCTTCTACTTCTGTCTTTACGGTAAATGTCTCTTCAGCGCGACAGAGAGTCGCGTGTTATGACGCAATCGTTAGCCTATTTTTACAAAAACGGCTTCTACGGGGCCATAACGTAAGATACAAAGTAATGGAGCCTTTTATACATTGCCGTGTTTCTTTAGAAATAAATAATGGACAAATGGAGTCTTTGGACACCTCAGATGTAAAGTTATTCGCTGTCAAAGTGACGCCAAAATGAATGGGAGTCAATGGGATGCTAACAGCAGGTGATAGCCAGCTACAATGGTGGCCCCTGGAGGCAGCTTCAACTTCCGGCTGATGGATTACCCCCTTGGTTTGACCATGCGTCAACATGCCGACGCACATGGCACCCTTTAAGCGTCAATATGAGACGCGCCTCCTAGTGGTCTAACCCTAACCCTACCCCAGACCTAAACCTACCCATAACGGAAGCTTCATCTAACTGACGCTAAAGGGTGCCATGTGCGTCGGATTTAGACGCATGGTCAAAAGCGTCAGTTAGATGACGCCCGAGAATGAGCGTCTCATATTGACGCTTAAAGGGTGCCATGTGCGTCGGCATGTTGACGCATGGTCAAAAGCGTCAGTTAGATGACGCCTTGGGATGAGACTGTTTGATAAACAAGATACACAAAACTGTATGGCTGCAAAACGCTTTTTATTTTTATTTTCTTATTAACATATAAACTAGTATGTTTGCTGGTGTGTTCTCTGAGGTTTTCAGCAGCTGTGTGTGTGTGTTCAGAAAAATAGCTCTCTTTTCATTGGCATCCTTCCCTGAAACATTCATTCCCTCAGGTCAAAAAAGTTATCAACAATTTCTAATCATCATAATACATCCGCTTCATTCATTTATGCTATGTTTATTCATTAGCTTGTGCACGCACTTTTGGTATGCTCATGTTCAGAATTTAATGGTTGTGTCTCCCTTAAGCTATACGTTTTAGTCACATTTGATCTGCATCCCAGAGTCAATACGTGATGATCGTTCCTTATGAGTTGCCTATACAGTGCTAAAAAAAGTTTACATCTTTACCCACTTTCTTGCTACAGTATGTAGGTTTTGGTGATCCTTGTCTGTATAGATTAGAGTTACAGTATATTGAGATACATTCATTTCTTACTATTTTAACCCACTTTCTCACATGTCGGGGTACAAAAACATCCTCTTCAGAGTGAAGTTTTCAGGT
The DNA here is from genome assembly GCA_036326025.1 of Chrosomus eos. Classification (NCBI taxonomy): domain Eukaryota; kingdom Metazoa; phylum Chordata; class Actinopteri; order Cypriniformes; family Leuciscidae; genus Chrosomus; species Chrosomus eos. The sequence goes on from CM070826.1 coordinate 10,240,690, forward strand.
GAGCACTGAGCAGAGAAATACCTAAAGGTTTCATTGAATGGAGCTCAAGAGTGCCACCTGGTGTATCGGTTTTACAGCAGCAAACTGCATTCCTAAATATGAGCAAATATTTGCCACAGCTGTTCTGCCAAGTTCTTGTAATTAATTGCTTGAAAAACGGTTTTAGGACATTGTTTATTATAAATATTTTAACTTTATATCAATGATAGGGTGAATAGCACATTGCTGGAAACAGAATGTATGAATCAGACTCAGTGGAGAGCATTAGCTCATGTCTTCCCACAAAAGCCTTTCTAAAAGACAAGAGATCACATTTTCCAGTAATTCCCAGGCACTTTCTCAGGCTATAGTAAAGTTTTCTGTCTGGCCTTCTGGACTAGTTGCATGGCATGACACACATAATCAGGTGATTCTGTGACTGCCTTTTCCATTTGTAAAAGTATGATTTTAAACATTTTATCAAATACAGAATGAAAAAATATGAAGAATCAATACAAAATTCAGGCTTTTAATTGTGCATTTTTGAATTTGGAGACCGAATGACATTCTCATGGGAAAAAGGAGAAGGGGAAAACATTTTAAAAGAAAGTTAGTCTATTTTGTTGATGCATTTAGAAAAATAGCTATGATACAGGTCTACTATTTAATGACGTGTCATATAACCTCCTTATATTATTAACACGCACAGACACACACACACAGATCTATATGCATTATTTATATCATTTTTACCTTCTTTTTGCTTGTAGAGGATGATTTTGAGCTGTACAGAGAACGGGCAGGTGTACACAAACAGAGACATCTGGAAACCTGAACCATGCAGGATCTGTGTTTGTGACAGCGGGACCATCTTGTGCGATGAGGTGCAATGTGATGAAGTGTCTAACTGTGGAAAGGTAGTAATCCCAGAAGGAGAGTGCTGTCCTGTTTGTGACACAACATACGACAGTGGCAATGGCAATGGCAGACCATCAGGTGAGGATGAGCACCACAGAAACACGAAAACAAATTCATTTAAAGAATCTGTAGTGTTTTGAAATGTAAGAACAGATAAACAGCAACTATTTTTTTTCTTCTTGTCAACAGACAGAGTTGCCAAGGTAATCTATATAGTTTCACTCAGCACTGCCAATATTTTGTTATTTATTTAAAGTGACACCTAAAAAGTGACTTCCGGTGACACATTTTCACTATTCCTGATTTCAGGGTCAGAAAGGGGAACCTGGAGATGTCCCACATGTATGTTTAAGTGAACATTTACCTTACATTTGAAGATGAGGATGGATATATGTGTACAGTTTGTAAATAATACAAAAATTCCATCTCGATTTCAGGTTATTGGAATAAGAGGTCGTCCTGGACCGATGGTGAGCTTTCCTCCATTGACTTTTGTCCTGATCACTATATAAAAAAAGGATAAATCAAACAGATCAAATTATACAATTAAACGTATAGTAAAATAAACCAGTGCTTTGGTTATGTCACATATACAGCATCATGTGGTTTACTTGCTCTATGTTTTCTGATGTCTGGACACTAGATGGGGACAGAGCACTATACTCTGTGTATTTCCATAAGCTGGGATTGCCTTTATTTGAACATATTTTTAAGTAATCATGTCGTTAAATCAAGTTGAAACCTTTTACACTGACTATTCATAACTCATCCAATCATCTTAGTCAAAACTACGACTTACAGTGTATGACTATGACAAGACCTTGCACAGACTAATGCAATAGTGCTAATGCTATAAAGACAGTTTTTATTTAGGCTACCTTATGTTTTTTTTTTGTTCATTTTTTTTATATATATATATAGGGGCCTCCAGGATCACCAGGATATAGAGGAGACAGCGGAGCGAAAGGACGACCTGTAAGAAACTGCTAATTAATTTCATAATGTGATTAAATATGTGAAATTTATATTTAATATAAATAAATTTAATATAAATAATATTTAAAATCCTGATTTTAATGTCTCTTGTAGGGTCTCAGAGGTCCCCCAGGATATGATGGAGAGCCCGGTATTCCAGGACAGCCAGGAGAGGCAGGGCCCCCAGGACATACCCCAGGAGTGAGTGTTACCAGACTGATCAAGCAACATCTTAGAAAGTGTTACAGCAGTTACAGAATAAATAAAGCCTCGTGTCCTCTGTTACTTAGGGTGAGTTGTCTTCTCATATGGCCGCGGGATTTGCTGACAAAACAGGAGCACAGCATGCTATGATGCCTGGAGTTCGGGTAAGTGGAGATTCTGTGGAGATTTAAACAAAACAACAAAAAATAATTATATCTAAGAACTCTTATATCATGACTGAGGTGCAAGGCTCCTAACCCCAATCGCTCCACGGGCGCCACAGCAAAAATGGCTGCCCACTGCTCCGGATGTGTGTGTCCACGGTTTGTAGTGTGTGTTCACTAATCACTACTCCTAATGTGTGTGAAGAATTCCGAGTATGGGTTACCATACTTGGCCTTCATGTGTCACTCAAGTTACTTTGTGTTTCCATTTATTGACTGACACCTCTTCTGTCCCCATGTTGAGAGAAATCAGATGCAGAGATGTGCTGTAAACATGATGGTTATTTAGTTCTAGACTAAATGTGAGCATGCATTTACTCTTCTCACTTGCACAAAAACAGATTCAGTATTCCTCAAAATGAATAAAAACTGTGAAATGCAAACTCAGAATATTACACAAACCTGCAATAATAAACGTGTTAAATAATATACTTGATGCATTTAATATCACTTTATTAACCAATGTCTTTGCTGCTGACCTTCGTTGATCCCATTAAACCATACTAAGCAAAATTACTTTAAATAAATATCACATCTGTGTACCTTTTTTATTGCTGAAGTAAGATGCCCAGGAGAGAGAACATAATGCAAAAAAAGTAACATTACTTTCCATAAAAAGTAACCGAGTAACAATTAGTTAAAAGCAATATTGTAACCCATTACTTTTAAAAGTAACTTTCCCCAACACTGCATATAAGCCACTCACAAATGAGAAACATTGCAAGAACTGTATCATACTTGATTTACTGCAAAGTCGAGTTCAAACGAGCAAGCTAGTGTAGTACGTAATGAAACCATTGTATCATTTGATTTGGTTGCTGTGTTGTGCCACACTGCACAAAAAGTGCAGTTTCTGAAGCAGTCTGTGATTGTTCCAGTAACAAAGCTATTTTTCAATAGGGTGAGGCTGGAACAAGGGGACCACCTGGGCCAAATGGGTCACCAGTAAGTATTTATTTGATAAGAAATCTTTTTTTTTTTACACATATCTGGTCTAAAGAATATTGCTTCCAGCAGTTGCATATTTCAAGTTTATACAATTTCCTTTAGGGGGCAGCAGGACCACAAGGATCTCCAGGCGATGTAGGAGATCCAGGGCCAATGGTGAGGGAACATGATTAATCGTGTACCGTCTCCATAATTTACCGGGGAAGTCTGTCCCACACTCTTTATTTAAGTGCAAACATCAGCCAGGATGAACTCAAAAACTACTGGTTGTTTGCAAACTGCAGTCAATGTTGGCTCATTTATTAAAGGGATCCAAATCTTTGGATATTCACATTCTCAAAGAAATTGTTGTAGTGGTTTTATACATGTACTTACAATTATTTCCCCACCATTTAGTGCTTTAATTTATCTGGTTATCAAATTGTAACCTTAACTACGTTTACAGAACAAATTAGGTCATTTTGCAAATGATTTCATACACGAATTATCAACATAAGCTGATGCACAGAAGTCAGCAGGAACTATACTTTGCAGATTATTGTTAACTAAAGGGACTTAATAGATAGTTTTGTATTATTTAACAATTAAATATACAACAATACTCTGAGGGTGTGCACCAGTTTTTGAACATGAGTTCATGATGATGCAGAATTACTCTTTGTAAATTCCAAGATTATATTATTCAAGCCTCCTTACAAAAATGATTCTTATGTTAATGCTTTGTTTATTTACTCAAAGAGTATTCAATCTGTACAATGCATCATTGTTTTTATGGGGTTTTTTATCAACATTTGCTAATTACTCTCTTCATTGTACAGGGTGGCACTGGCCAGAGAGGGCCAGAGGGTCCTCCAGGGAAGCCTGGTGAAGATGTGAGTACTCTATGCTGTTATCATGGGCAAATCCTCACAACAATGTGGGAAAAAGTAAAGAGGATCTGAAATGGAATTTTCTGTTGTCATAGGGAGATGCAGGGACTCCAGGAAGTGCAGGAGAAATGGGATTTCCTGGATCTGCGGTAATATTTGATATTGCTCACTAGCAGCTTTTATCATTGAATGGTGGTTGCATTTAAATGTATGTTTAAATAACTTTTGTGTTCAGGGAGCAAGAGGATTTCCAGGGACACCGGGGCCTCCAGGCTTAAAAGGTCACAGAGTGAGTACATTTTTAATCTCTAGGCCCCATTTAAGATTGACAAGTCTGACATGCATATGGTGGGGTCTAAAATTCTGACTTTATATTGAAAGGTTACACTTTATTTAGCAGTACGTGTACTTTCAGGTTAATTACATTGTAGTTACCACAAAAAAAGTACTGGTAATATAAGGTAACTACATGGGTTAAGGTTAGGTTTAGGAATAGGTTCAGGTTATAACCCAGTTATTGTAGTTGCTATAATAAGGACATAGTATGTACACGCGGAACAGGACTGTAAAAATCAAGGTCACTAATCAAATAAACTAATGTGTGACATTGACCAGGTGCACTTATTTAGTATTAAATTAGAAAAGAATGGTCACACTTTAGTTTAGGGTCCAATTCTCACTATTAACTACGGATTTTGCCTCAAACTCCTAATTACTGATTATTAATAGTTAGTAAGGTAGTCGTTAAGTTTAGGTATTGGGTAGGATTTAGGAATGTAGAATATGGTCATGCAGAATAGGCATTGATATGTGCTTTATAAGTACTAATAAACAAACAATATCCTAGTATACAAAGTAGAAGCATTGATTTGCTCTTTCAAAATCATATACCACTTTTGTCAAGTGTTAGAATCTCATTCTCTTGGTCTGTAGATATTTTATTGAGTTTGCTTAAAATTTTCAAAACATAATTGTTTTGGAATTACTTACAGACCATCCATCAGGCCATCAGTTTTGTCTTGAATACTCACGCCACGTGAAACACCTGCAAGCCAGACAGTCAGATTTCACACACAGAATGTAAAAAAAAAAAAAACATGTTTGTAAATTGCAGCTTATTTTGCACAAGCACCAACCAATTATTGTTCACTTGGTTGAGAATAAATATATACTTTGCAGAATGTACAAAGAATGATTTTCAAGTTACCAGTTCAAAATTGTATTCCCATTGTTTATTTTAGGTTTGTAGATGGAATGTACCCAAAAAAATAATCATGTTATTTCCTTTCATAATTCAGGGGCACCAAGGTCCATCTGGTCTTAAAGGAGAACATGGAGCTGTGGGATCAAAGGTTCAGTTTTTAAAACCGCATACTGTATTTGAGTACTTCACAGTTGTCTATTCATATATATATGCACACACACATATTAAATGTGATTGTATTAACCATTTCATGTTTCTAAGTACATTCACCATTTATTATATTATTTATTATTATTTCAGGGTGAATCTGGTGGACCCGGTGCAATGGGTGCCCCTGGTCCTATGGTAAGACTACTGCAACACAATACAAACTACAGTTAAACAAAAATCATAATTGATGTGAATCCAGTATATAAAAACAGACGTTCTTTATTCTTACATTGCCACAAATGCTTCTTGCCTTATTTCCAATAAAAGTAAAATGGCCTATTGTTAAATGCAGGGTCCCAGGGGAATGTCAGGAGAAAGAGGACGTCCAGGCCCTAGCGGCACACCGGTGAGGGCTAAAACATTAAGAGTGATAACATTCTTTAGATGACTTAAGTCAGAGCTGTACTGATTTTCTTATTATTCTTAACACTATTAGTTATTTTTTTCTTTTGTATTTCAGGGTATGCGTGGTGCTCAAGGAAATGTTGGAAAACCAGGTCCAATGGTAAAACATTTGAATCAACCAAAAGATAAAGTGTGAAATACCAAGCACCTGTAAACCTAATGATGCTAATTTTAAGTTTTTCATTGTTTTAAGGGTCCTTTGGGAATTAATGGTGCCCCAGGGTATCCCGGAACTCCAGGCATGAAGGTTGGCAATGAAGCCCTATATATGTGGTGTTGTTTTTTTGTAATAATTTATTAAGTATATATGTAGCTACCAATGATACCTTTATATATTTTAATAAATTGTAATAGTCCAGCCTGAACATTAAAACGTTGGTAAATCTGGTATTAAAAAGGAATATAACTGCTTTGCAGGGTCAACCAGGACCTACAGGTGTGAGGGGACCAGAGGGACCACAAGGACAGAGAGGAGAGACAGGACATCAAGGCAGATCTGGACCAACGGGACTACAAGTATGTTTGTGATACTCATTTTGTACACCAGTCCATGATCACAAATCCTTTAGTTTATTTTTTATTTAATTTATTTATCTATTTTTGTTAATCTGTAATGCAAATTAAACATGATTCTGAATTTTTCAGGGGCCTATGGGCACTGACGGTGGTCCAGGTTCCAAAGGGCCAGTGGTATGTTATGATGTTAAATGTTAAAATATTATGCATTACGAACGCAGATATTGGCAACTGACAAAATATTATTTTCTCCAGGGAGTTTCTGGTCCTCAGGGTCCTGGTGGTCTGCTTGGTCCAAATGGCCCACCAGGACCTCAGGGAAGCACTGGACAGCCTGGGATCAAAGGTCAAGGGGTAAGGCATTCTTCATTCACATTGTGTTCATATAACATGTATATTGTTCATGTATATTGTATATATATATTTGGGTGATTCTATAATTGCAGGAACATTTGGTGTCCAAATTCAGTTTTCAGCGTTTTTCAAATTATTATTTTTTATTCATATTTTAATAATCTATTACTCATTGTTATGGATGTTACAGGCTATAATATAATATTTTCTGTAAAAAGTCTCTTATATAGTTAAAAATAATGATTTCTTGTGCCCGAATTAGTCTGTGTATTTTTCCATCATCCATTGTGTAACCAAAATGTTTCATTTTACTTTTCTTTTGATAATATTTTTTATTTATTTTATTTATAAAAGCCCTAAATAGTAATTTTCCTAATTTTACAACATTAAATTGTTTAAAAAATAACTTTTATATTGTGTGTCCATAAATCTTGCGCCAATTCTGTCACCGTACCATACTTTGCCTTTAAATTGGCAAAGCTAATTTGTTAATACAGGAAATTAATGTCACTTTCCCTCACTGATAAGATCTGAATCACTGAAAGTTATGTGTGCTCTCTCTGAGAATATAATATTTTAATCTAAAGAGTTATTTTGTAACACGCCAAAATTCTTACCACAATATCAAAAGGAAACCAGAATTTTTCACTGATCACACAGTGGGTTGTTTAAAAGTCATGATTTTATTATTGCCATGTGCTCTTAGCATTTATGCTAGCAAGAGGAGATTTTGGTTAAACAGTTTAAAATTTTTAAGTTTTAGTCACAGTTTTAGTAACAATGTTGACAGTATGTAACAGAATAGACAGTAATAGAGTTGACAAACAATACTATACAGTATTCCGTTAAAAGTAAAAGAAGGAATTAACTTGGTTTTGGCAAGCACTGAATTATTCAAATTGAATATGTTTTCAATAAGATACTGGAAATGATTTCTGTTAGTGAACAGTTTTTTTACCTTAACTTTTTGAAATGCAAAATGTATCTCCAATTATAGATTCATGTATATCTCCAATTATAGAATCGCTCCAACATATATATATGTATTTGTAACCTAAAATGTCTCTGGAAACTAATGATTTAAAAACTGATCTCCAATCAGCCTTTGTTGTTTTGTTTTGTGTTTAGGGAGATGTAGGTGTTCCTGGATTTAAAGGAGAGGTTGGACCTAAAGGAGAACCTGTAAGTTTTGGTTGATAATAGTGTAATATAACGGTTTCCCAAAATGTTTTCAATTTGAGGTGGTGCAATTTGTGCACCACCTCATCAAATACAAAATATTTCTAACTAGTAAAAAAATAAATTACCTTTGTCATAGGGTCCACCAGGATCACAGGGAGTAATTGGACCACAGGGAGAGGAAGGAAAACGTGGAACCAGAGGAGATCCTGGTTCTGTTGGCTCTCTTGGACCTGTTGGCGAGAGAGTGAGTCTAGTTTTCCTTTTATTGCCTATGCTATATGTGCTGACGTGAATGTAACTGCAAAACCAATTCTGTTTTCATGGGTTTTTTGTTGTCTAATTTAGGGGACACCTGGAAACCGAGGCTTCCCTGGTCAAGATGGCTTACAGGGTCCAAAGGTAATTAGAGACTATTGATTAGTTGAATATAATTGGCTGAATAATGAAATAATACTTTTGTTTATACTAATCTAAGGGTGCGCAAGGTGACCGTGGAATTACAGGAACCTCTGGCCCTAAAGGCTCTACTGGAGATCCAGGGAGAACAGGTGAACCAGGTCTACCAGGCGCAAGAGTAAGTTACATTTCTAATGCGATATATCTTTATAATATAAAAATTGAGGGCACAATAACTTCACCTTCAAATACAGCTCTAATAGTTTGTTTTGCATCCTCTTTCTCTCAGGGTTTGACAGGGACACCTGGAGTTCAGGGTGCCGAAGGAAAGCCAGGACCACTGGTACATTTATCTGATGTTTTCCATTCATAGCTGGAATAAAATATCCAAAATTTTAACAGCTAATAACGAAATGTTTCCATTCACCTTTCTACAGGGTGGTCCAGGCGAGGATGGGCGGCCAGGGCCTGCAGGGTCAACTGGAACAAGAGGCCCTCCTGGAACTATGGGACCAATAGGCCCAAAGGGTTTTAGCGTGAGTAGAATTTTCATTTATTTATTTATTTATTTATTGCTTATCTGTTCAAAACTAATTTTAACAACAATTTAGGGGGATCCAGGAAAGGCAGGCGAGCAGGGATCAGCTGGAGTTCCTGGGCAGAGGGTGAGTAACAGCAGCTCGCAGTAATCACTGGTGTAATTATATAAAGCAAGAGTAAAAACAAATAAATAAAACACAAAGCATTAAACACGAGTGCATGACTTTGCTACATACATTCTGGAGAAACATTTTGTGCATTCCAGACGATAAAATCATACAGAATTACTTTTGGCTTTGCAACACCCAAGTCAACTGCATAGCAACATGACAAAATAAATAAATCAATAAAGAAGTGCAATGCCCTGGTCGTTGCAGCTCTGTAACATAATGGCAGCTATTTTTTATGGCCAAGCTCCACTAATATTTAACATTCTCAAAATATTCATCTTCGCTAAAACTTTGACTTTTTTGTAGGGCCCACCTGGGAAAGATGGAGAAGTAGGCCCGGCTGGTCCACCAGGTCCACATGTAAGTGTGCTATTTTGTGTCTTTATTATGTTTTCAGTTAGAAAGTACAATTAGAGTCCAATCTATTTTTATTCTTTTAATGATTTTCAGGGTACAGCAGGTGAGAGAGGCGAACAGGGACCTCCCGGAATGCATGGTTTCCAGGTGCTTGATCAATGACTATTCAATCATTCAAAATTATTATTTTCTTTCTTGTTATTTAGCTCTTTTATAATATCTCCTTACTTGTTTCTCAGGGTTTGCCGGGCCCAGCAGGTGCTCCTGGAGAGGGAGGAAAACCTGGTGATCAGGTACAGTTAGTTCAACACATATCAAATGACAAATTCTTGGGGAAAAAATATAAAAAAAAAGGAACAAATAGCATAAAATTGTGCTAATTACCTCTTTCTCTTTTCAAGGGTATCCCTGGTGAGCTCGGCCCTGTAGGTCAAATTGGGCCAAGGGTAAGTTCTTGTTTTACTCGTCACTTCTGTAAACACACGTTGTTGATGTCAAGACATGTATTTAATGGTCAGTCTACACATTTAACAGGGTGAACGTGGAATTCCGGGAGAGAGAGGAGAGCTGGGATCTGCTGGTCTGCCTGGAGCCAAAGGTATCCCAGGAGCACCTGGCCCTGATGGTCCAAAGGTAGAACTAAATGCTGTTTATTATCAGTAATGAGACTTTATTTGTTTGTTTTAACAATCTAACGGATGAGTCAAAATTATTTTCTGTGGTGATCAGCAACATCCCTGATTGTTGGAGCTTAACTTACTGTATATTGAAGACAGAAGATACCTTTAGAAATAAGCACATTTAATTTGTTTTACTATGCAGGTGAACTTATAATCCTGACATATGTAATTAAGAGAAGATTTTGTATTAATGCTTTAAAATGCAAATTCATCATTCTATTGATTTTTTTTGTAGGGTAGCCCTGGGCCTACTGGTACATTGGGTGATCCAGGCCCTCCTGGTCTGCAGGGAATGCCAGGTGAAAGAGGGATCTCTGGCCCACCAGGTCCAAAAGGAGACAGAGTGAGTAGTAATGCAATTGGATTTACAGTATGTACATAGATATTTGCACAGTATTGTTTTTTTCAATTAACCTCTTCCCACACATTTAGGGCGCTATTGGAGAGAAAGGATCAGAGGGAACTCCAGGAAGTGACGGTGCAAGGGTAATTACCATAGATTATTATCCCATTTTTAAAACATCTTAAGTATTATCAATTGATGGGTTGCAAGTCTTTCTGAAAGTGCCATGGTCAAACAATAAAAATTAAGTGAAATGAATCAAATTAATGAATTCTTATTTAGATGTAATTTTGATTATTTCTCTTCAGCAAAACTATTTGAGAACCACTGCTTTAATTTATCTCTCTGTGATTTTCAGTGAATTATATTTGAAAGGAACATTGAGAGAAAACATAAATATCAGTATGAAGCTAAACAAAATTTCATGTTAGTAATCAAACAGAGAATGACCCGTACAAGACTTGTTCAAGCAGGCCCGATCACAGATGCACACACAAAAAGATTCTTTATGACTCATGCTCGATATGCATGAAAGGATAATCTCATACTGACATTTTGCCTTTCTCATGTAGGGCTTGACAGGCCCAGTTGGCCCCTCAGGACCGGCTGGTCCAAGTGGTGAAAAGGTACATAGCATCATATTATTGTCTATATTTTAATGCAATATTGTTTTCTTTTAAGGACCACTTAATTCTAACAAAGTATTTTAACAGGGAGAACCAGGCCCTAAGGGACCACCTGGACCTCAAGGATCAAGAGCAATGCCAGTGAGTTGAAATTTGACACTCAGAAACAGAAGGCAAAAATCTTTCAAATTAGCTGAATATTTTGATTTATTAACAAATATTTGTGCTAATACCAAGGGATCCCGTGGTGAACCTGGGCCAATAGGTGCTGTAGGCTTTGTTGGACCACCTGTAAGTAGAAATTTTAAAATCTAACAGAAAACTCACGATTGTTTGATATTATATGCGCTAAGCTTTTTTCAAGTCAGTGAGTAAACTGGTTCTGAACATGGTACACTTTCAAAACAATAGGGTATTGATGGTCAGCCTGGTGCGAAAGGACCACCAGGGGAGCCTGGACAAAAGGGTGATGCTGGATCTCCTGGCCCTCAAGGGTTGTCTGGTCCTCCAGGACCACAGGTGATCAAATCCTTGCATAATGTTTTTTTTTTTTTTTAGAAGATGCTATGAAGATGCTAGTAAATTAATAATCTCCCTCTAATATGTGTGACTACAGGGTAAATTTGGTGTGGCTGGACCAAAGGGTGGTAGAGGAACACAGGGTGCACCTGTAAGTGCAGCTGTAATGATAATTACTGTACAATGCATTTTGAATGACTAGTCAGTTTAACATACCTCATACTGTTTAGGGCCCAACAGGTTTCCCTGGATCTGCTGGAAGAGTTGGCCCACCTGGTCCAACGGTATGTTGCATGGACTACATAAGTTTACAATTACAAATGAGAAATTAAGAAAACTCTAAACATTTTTCAAACCTTTAAGTATTTGTTTTTTTAGGGTCCTCTTGGTGAGCCAGGCCCACTTGGTCTTCCTGGAAAAGAGGGTCCACCTGGTCTTCGAGGAGACCATGGACCCCCAGGACGCCAGGGAGAGAGAGGTCCTCCTGGGCCTGCTGGAGGCACTGGAGACAAAGGAGATTCTGGAGAAGATGGGCCACCGGTAAGGGCACCAACTAAACTCATTTCTCAACTAAAATCCTAAATGTAAAAACAAGAAACAGAATCTTAACGGTTATTTTCATTAGGGACCTGATGGTCCACCAGGTCCTGCTGGAACAACGGGACAAAGAGGAATTGTAGGTCTTCCTGGTCAAAGAGGAGAACGTGGAATGCCGGGACTCCCTGGACCAGCTGTTAGTATCCATTAAAAAAAAACATTCTGCATTTTTAAAGAAAATGGCTAGTTGTAACATGCTAAAATATTAAATAAATAATTCATAGAAATTGAGTTTTGCCTCAGGTAATAGTTTACTGTTATCTATGGTGTACATATTAAATAACATCTGAGATAACTTCATTTTTATACGACCTCCTCTATGCTTGCTCACGACTGTCTCATGTAGGGTCCTCCAGGAAAACAGGGCACATCAGGAGCCCCAGGAGACAAAGGACCTTCTGGCCCAGTTGGGGTGCCTGGCGCTAATGGACCTCGGGGGGATCCTGGACCTGATGTAAAATAAATTTAATATAATGGTTACATAACTATACCACTTATTTAATACAATGCTAATGCAAATCTTGATCATTAGGGACCCGCTGGATCTGATGGCCCACCAGGAAAGGAAGGTGTCATAGGAGCCCAGGTGAGACCCAAAAACATCAAAAATGACCCACATCTGAATCTTTAATTCAGTTGTTTAAAACACCCTATTTTTTTAAAGGGTGATCGAGGAGATCCAGGCCCAGAGGGTTTGATTGGATCTGTAGGACAATCTGGTTCCCCCGGTCCTGTCGGTGCAACTGGAGGCATTGGAAAGAGAGGAGAGCCTGTAGGTCTCATCATTTCTTTATATTTAATGTATACTATAATGACATCTCTAAAGCATTTTTAGCTTACGTTTTTTTCACACTGTCTTATCAGGGTTCAAAAGGGCCCTCTGGCCCTCCAGGTCCTGCTGGAAAACGAGGACTTATAGTAAGAAACCTATTAAATAACACAATATGACATAATTAGAAAGGCTTTATTTACCATGAAGTTGCTGATTTAAAAAACACCACAACTGCTCCTTCATTTGTAACTATCTATTTAAGGGACCACAAGGACCAAGAGGAGATAAGGGAGATCTGGGTGACCATGGTGAAAGAGGACAGAAGGGTCATAGAGGATTTGCAGGCTTACAAGGTCTTCCTGGACCACCTGTAAGTTAAAACAAAGAGAAAGGTTTTTCAAAGTGTGCATCATCTGTACCCAGTCTATCAATAATTGAATAGATAATATCAAGCAATATAAAGTTTTCTTTTCCCTTTATAACCTTTTACATTTACTTCATGTTTAGGGCACAACTGGAGAACAGGGAGCCCCAGGCATTGTTGGTCCAAGCGGACAAAGGGTATGCGATCAACTTGTTTAATGTGAGTGATTTACAACTAGTCAAAAGGTGATTGATGTCAATGAAATAATTTGTCTCACAGGGACCTCCCGGGCCCTCTGGGCCACCTGGAAAGGAAGGGTACGTTGGACAGCCTGGACCTATGGGACCTCCTGGTTCAAGAGGGACTAGTGGTGATATTGGACCAGAGGCAAGAGAAACTTTCATGCCTTCTCACATAGTATTACAACTTAGATGCCCACTTATTTTTGTCATCATGCTTAGGGACCTCCTGGAGAAGCTGGCCCACCTGGCCTTCCTGGATCTCCCGGACCTACCACTTCGGCTATGGAAGATTTTTTTGGTGGGCCTCAAGATTATGATGCTGGTCCTCCTCCCCCGGAGTTCAGTGAGGATGAGGCTCTTCCCAAAAGTAACTCTACAAACATGTTCCAAGCTGATCCTGGAGTTCAGGCTACATTGAAGGCTCTGAGCAGCCAGATTGATAGCATGCGTAGCCCTGACGGTAGTAGAAAGCACCCTGCCAGAACTTGTGAGGACTTGAGACAATGCTACCCTCAAAAAAAGAGTGGTAAGTTAATAGTATTGCACAGGCACTTACTTTATTATAACCAACTGTATGAAGTAGGCCAGTGACTTGGTAAACTCTCAATGGCCTACATTTACCAACTGAGGCACATTAGAAATGTGAAATGTTATTTATTGGATATTGAGTTCATATTTAGTGTTCATTAAAAAGTCCACAAATACATTAAATATACAAACATAACATAACACACGTTGGCTTTCCATTTTATGGGGACTTTCCATAGAAATAATGATTTTTATACTGTTCAAACTGGACATTCAGTCCCCTTGGATTTTAACAACTTGATCTAATGAAAAACTTTTTAAAATGTCATTTTGGTGATCAAAGATGAGTTTTAAGGGATACAATTATTGACTACAAGGGGACTTTTAAAACAAGTTGTTAAAAGTTGTTAAAAATAAGCAAAAACAATCCTCTTTATTTATGAGCTAATTGAATAATAATTTGTTAATTACAGTGACAATGAATGAAGAACTCAGTTTTTATATTAGTCTATTAATGTATTAACTAGTTTATAAACTATTAAATTACTAGTTTGCAATAACATAGTTTGCAAATGATTTGTAAATACTTTATTACTGTATACTTATTATAAAGTGTTACAGACACTTGTAAAATCAAACATCCCCCAATCTCTGCATCATAGGTGAATACTGGGTGGATCCAAACCAGGGCAGTGCAGAGGACGCCATTAAAGTTCATTGCAATATGGACACTGGAGAGACATGCATCTCCGCAATCCCCTCCAGCATCCCCCGGAAGTCATGGTGGAGTTCCCCAGGAAAAAAACCTGTGTGGTTTGGAGACAACATGAATGGAGGAACATATGTAAGCACGTTTAGCCACTCCTATGAAAATTATATTTTAATCATGCAATTTGTGTAATTACTTAAATACCTGCTATAATATTTAATATTTAAAATTATGTGAAAAAAATAGATTTATCCATTTTATGTAATAGAATCTATAACATAAAACTGTACGTGCCTTTTATTTATTTCTTTTTATGTCTCTGTGAAGTTCACTTACGGGAACAAAGACCAGCCAGCCAATACTGTCACAGTTCAGATGACTTTCATCCGTCTACTCTCCAAAGAGGCATCACAAACGATCACTTACCACTGCAAGAACACTGTGGGCTACAAGGATGAATCATCTGGAAACCTCAAGAAAGCAGTCATCCTCAAAGCTGCAAATGATCTAGAGCTCAAAGCTGAGGGAAATAACCGCTTTAGATACACTGTCCTTGAGGACAGCTGCTCAGTAAGTACACTGTAGAACATCATTTGTATAAAGACATATGCACTTTTTCAAAACCTAGTAGCCTACGTTGTCTTGCTCTCCACTGCCTACATTTTCTAAAGCCCCGTTCACACCGCCAGCGACTGAGAGTCACTTGTGGGCATTCCCTGTTCTGTCGTTCTAATGTTATTGGTAGACTGCACGTCTGTCCATATCTAAATACAATCACAAGTGATATATACAACAAAGATATAATTCTAATTTGACTAGGAATTAGACTTAAATAAAAAGTGGCGTTCTGCTGTTGGAGAGTGTTGTTATATTAACCACCGCAGTGCTCAGTGCATTAAATTATTAACTAGATTAATGATCAATCTATCAACAAATTAAACTCACTCATACTGTCAAAAATTACTAAAACGTCATTTGAAACGTCACTTGTCTCGATTCGCTTGACACGCCTAGGCTACATTCTGTCGCCAACGTTCACTAACGCCGGAAGTCGCCAGCGCTTCACTGAAAATGAATTGGATTGTATTGATTTGTTGCTGCATCTCGCTGGGGGTGTAAACAGGATTTAAGGCAGCCTAACTCAAAACTGAACCATGTGAGGACAGGATTTAAGACACTGCAAAGAAAGCAACCCAGCATCAAAACAATTAGCACTAGTTTATTTTAGCATGATGCTAAGCTAACAAAACATTAATATACATAAGAACTCTTTGGAAGTAATGCTGCGTTAAAATTTATCCAAAAATAGATTATAGTTATGCTGCTTACCTTCTGGAATATCTTTCATATCTGGAACTATGTAGACAGTTTGCTAGTTTTGGAACAGAGCCATAGAAAGTTGAGTTTAGATTTAACACACAGGCACATGCAGTATCAGTACTACAGTCCATAAGATACCTCATAACATTACAAGTGCCCCCATACAAACCTAAATGAATGTTTTTTTCTTCACAGCAAGCAAATGGTAAGTGGGGCAAGACGGTGTTTGAATACAGGACCCAGAAAACAGCAAGACTACCTATTGTGGATATTGCACCTGTGGACATTGGAGGTTCAGACCAGGAGTTTGGTATTGATATCGGACCTGTGTGCTTCTTGTAAATCAAGGAGAAGAGATGCATTGAAGAGAATCCTGAGACTCTTAAAGCGACTGCTGAGGAGATCAGCCTTGTACATACAGAGCATTGGACTTTTCTGGCCCTTTAGCTAGATATTTATTGTGCCTTCCAAGCGTTTCAAGAAAACAACCGCTCCGCAAGGTTTTTATCGAATGGTCCCCTGAAAAAAGAAATTCAATTCAACAGAATTTTTATACTACAAGACTATCCATCAACTGCTGTTTTAAATTGACATGGCCATTGCAAGCAATAGAGTAATGACGCTACACACTGTACCAACACTATTTGCAATTAAAATTATGGATTTGCCTGTTTTCATTAAAGTATGTTTTTTTTTGTATTATTATTTTTTACAAACAAAAATGGTGCTATAGAGGAAGTTTACATTAAATTGAGTATTTTTTGACTCCCATAACTGCACTCTTGAACATTCACCTTGTAATTACTTCCAAACTGAATTTACAATTAAAGATGAAAACATTTATTCATTACTGCAAGCTACCTCGTTTCTATAAACTGGCGAAAGTTGACAACAGACTTGCTGTACGTGAATTGATAAGGAGCTGTACGACTGGTTGTATTTCTCTCATCAAAAGGTACAAAGCAGGGTAAGGAAATGCAAATAAAATTAAATGCATCCGAGACTGCTTTGTTAAAAGGTGCATTATTATTTCTATTTCCCAAAATAAAAACCAAGTATCTAAGTATACCACAAGTGCAATGCAGGAGTTATATTTTTCCTCTAGTGACCAAAAGTTGCCCTAGTTTTATGTTTTAAAGGCTTTTGTAAAGGTAAAAGGCACAATGTAGTAAAATGACGGAGCAGTTAAATAAATTAGAGCAGTATTGACAATTTTTATGATGTCATATTTTTTAAAGCATGCAGGTATACCTATCATTCTTGCGCTTTTTCTTCTTTTATTATTTTCTTCTATTTTATAACTCTTTTAAGCCATTTGGAATGGCTTTGAAGCTAATCTCATGTATTTGCTTTGCAAATTAAACATATGCTCAGTAGCATTTACCATTTCATTGAATCAATTTTTCTTCCTCCTTTTTTCCAAAATGCTTGTTTCTTTACTCACCGTTTAAGCATGAAAATACATTTTTTATTATTAAAAATGTAAGATACTGCTTTGCTTCATTATATCAAAGTTGCTAGAGTGATTTATTTTTGCAATGTTGTTAAAATTTGTCGGAATGTTTTTATTTTGATTATTTTTTGATTATTTTTATTTTAGCTTTGAGCAAATAAGAAATAATACGGTTACATTTTTTTGTGTAAGTGTAAAGTGTAAAAATCATTTCGGGGACTGCTTTGGTAAATTAAAAGTGTTTAGGTATGAGCAAAAAACATGGCTATTTAAAGGTGCAATAGGTGATCTCAAAAATGCTAACTAGCCTTTACTAGCTAAACTTAGTCTCATCCCAAGAAGTCATATATTGACGTCTTGGGACGTCTTTTGACCATACGCCAATATCCGCCCTTTTAGGGTACCCTTAAAGGTGCTATATGGAATTTTTCTACTAAAATGAATCCTTTTTTTATTGCCTGTGTGTGAAGGGATTGTAATCACACATTACAATGATCCACTTGTCGAGTTTTGCTATTACTTCTGAAGGCCAATATTTATATTTATATGTGAAGTCTCCGGGTCGGATTTGCCGCGAAATCCAACGGAAGTGACGTGCATGCGCGCTCCCGACCCTCTCTCCTTGTTTACAGTCTATGCGACCGACGGCACTTCAGCTATCAGCTAACGACATGGAGTCTGATAACACCCCAAAACGACCTGCCTCCAGCACAACACAGACTCCACAAATATATAAAAAACAAAAAAGAGTTTTATCTGCTGAAGCTCGTCAGGCCAAACGTGATTCTGATCGACTCAGGACAAAAACACGGATCAACATCGGCAGAGCTTTTGAATCATTAGTAAACTCTAATGAAATAGCAAGGCAAACTACATGAGACATTAAATGAATACAAAAGACTGTTCCAGGGTAACAAAAAGTAGCTAGGTGTAACTTATTTTATGTACTAGATCTACTGTCTACCGTTACTCATCCCACTACTATCATATTGTTTATAAACATTTCCAGACACGTTCAGGACAGTAATGCTACTTCCTACTGTCTTACTGTTACACTGACATTGTTCAGTCTAGTTCAACGTTTTCGTTATCATATTATACATTCACCTATGTTGACATTGCTGATTGTGAAAGATACACGAATAGTTAGTGAAATGCCTTTTGCTAGATAACATCACATGTCGGCTAAATGCAGTCAATGGTAACGTTATTATGGTACAAGCATGGAGCATTAGTTCAACGTCAAGCTGATAAAAGTAGCCTATTATTGTAACATTGCAGTGGGAGTTTTCATGAGTTTCCAGCATGTCAGTGTTGCCAGGTCCGTATGCCTGCACTGTTTCCGCGGGTTGTTTGTGTAGTGCACGGGTTGACGCGATTGTTTTACCCACTGGAACATGATTGTTATCGGGGAAACACCCGGGAACTCTATTTGACTATTTTTGGCCGTGATTGGGTTAGTTTTGATGAGCAATTGGGCTGGTTTTGATGTGCAGACCTGGCAACCCTGTGTGTGACGCTTTCGCTGTTGTGTTGAAAGTCTCCGTGTGGCCGGTAGTGAATGCTCGCTCTTGAGATCGAGCACACACACGCACACGAGCACGAGCGCTCTTGTTGCAATCTGAAACATCACCGCTAGAGGCCGCTAATTGTTACATAGAGCACCTTTAAACGTCGGTTATATGACGATCCTGGGACGTCATACAACTGACGCTTTACCTTTAACGTCAGTTAGGTGACGGGGTAGGTTTAGGGGTAGGTTTAGGTCTGGGGTAGAGTTAGGATCCGATAACGTCATCTAACCGACGTTTAAGGGTACCCTAAAAAGGCGGATATTGACATATGGTCAAAAGACGTCCCAAAACGTTAATATATGACTTCTTGGGATGAGACTGCGCTGCTAAACTAGCTAAAATGCCTGCTAGCATTAAACGCAGACAATCCCAGCCTCCCTGCAAATCGCCGTCGCAAGTCACGCCTCTTCCAAAACACTTAAGCACAGACCAGGAGCAAGATAACCAGAGACAAATTTGGATTACGACAACGACAATTGGATTACATAATGTGTCATTCACCGGTGAGAAATCTTTACAGTACAGTGAGTTGTTGCTGTTTGCCTGCTATTCTCGTTCTGTCTGCACAGCGTATGTG